>JAKSZT010053840.1:5011361-5054693 GCA_026826555.1 Tolypeutes matacus
TGGTACTTTCTGCCAATAGACATTCCTCTCCTTTGCCAATGTTCAAGTAAACTGTAAGTTCACTGGGTGTCTTCATGTCTGAATTCTCAAGGCCTTGCACAGACCCTGGATCGAGAAAAGATACTTTAGCTTTATCTTGAATTTTAAAGGAAAAAGATTGGGGAAAGAAGAAGCCAGAAGGTAAATTCATGGCATAGGCAGTGTCTTCTGAATGGCGGTTGGGTTATATCTCCTCCTCTAGCATGTTGAAAGCTGGCTTAGATTTACTTTTCCCACTGAAGTGCTCTGTCCACAAAGTCACTAGCTGATGCTGGCTGTATCATTTATTTACATACATGTTGTTATTGATTGGATTTTTTACAGGCATCTGTGTTATATATTTTTGCTTTGACTGAATTTTTAACTTTTATGCTGAGGGGCTATATTGTAGGAAGATGGTTTAAAATGGGAGCCACACTACCTGAATTCAAATTCCAATTCTGCCCCACCCCTGTTGGGACAATTCATTTAACAATCTGTGTCTCATTTTCCTCATCTGTAAAACAGTACTTGTCTCATAAGGTTGTGGTTAGACTTCAATTAGCTGGCTTATGAAAATTGCTTAGAAGAGTATCTGGCTTCTAGCAAGCACTCAATAAATAGTAGCTCTTATTATTGTATCTCACTGATTCTCCCCAGATCAAAAATGAATGAGTTGAACATGGTAGATCTTTAGTAATCACTTGAAATTATTTAAATAAAAACTTATTTAAATAATTAAAATGCTCTAATAATGATTGAAGTGATAAATGCACAACTATGTGATTATACCAAATACGCACTTTGGATGAACTGTGTGCTTTGTTAATATGTATCAATAAAATTGAGTTATTAAAAAAATTAAATAAAAACAAGAGATTTCCCAGGGAACTTTATATATTGGTTTAAAACTTAATGCTCTGTGAAGAGAATTTCAAAAGAACATCTAGTAGGTACAATGTGACACGATTCTAATGAATATACCTTCAATTTGGTGACAACTTCCTGTATACAAGGCAGGAGCTAGGTGCTGGATATACAATAAATGAGGCATTTAGAAGCTGTGTTCACTGGGAATTTGCAGACACGTGGGGGAGACAGATAGTAAACAAATCATTACTCAACAAGAGGACAAATGTTAGCCTAGATGTAAATGCAGACAAGAAACCCAAACTGGGGCAGTATGGCAGGGGCAATGGGCAGACACAGGGAAGCAGACAAGCCACCACGAGTGTATGCTTTCCAGGTGGAACTTAATATCTACCAGACCAGCTTTGCAGGAAGGCTTTTTGCAAAATCTTTAGCATTCCTCCCCCACCTTGTCACCAATCTTGATCCCACATTCTTTTGAGAGAAAATACACTGAGGCCTGGTTTTGCTTCAGTCAGTGCATGTTTGATTTTGAGATGCACAGGGCTGCAAGGTGGTATCAGAGATCCAAGTAAGAAGCAAGGGATGGCTTGAGGGGCCCACTTCACTGTTCAGTCATCCTTTAATTGTTTGCAAACAATTTGTTTCCTCCATTTGTTTCCTTTAAAGCCAGAACCAATTTACCTGCATTGATGAAATCTGAAACTAAGGCCATCACTGTCTCTAACCCTTATTGACTACATACTGTGAACCGAACAGTTTTATGACCTCTTTCTCACTGCCTTTCTTTAATATCAGTTAAAGCTTGTGTTCACTAGAAAACAAAATGCTTCCAGCTCTGAATCAGTTGAAACTCTGCATCTTGGGGGCTTCTTATACAGAGGAGGGCATTCTTTTGGGGTTTAAAGGCTGGGGAGGGAATGGTCCAGGAAGGTGTTTGATCTTTATATCTGTGATAATTCAGATCTAGCAATTGATGACTTTGTCAGTCACCTATTTCCTGTCTGGGAGTGGAGGAGGGCTTCAGAACAGCAAGGTTCTGAGTAGGAAAAAATGGTCTGCTATGTGAAGGGTCCAGTTTCTCAGAGGAGACCCTGCTGCTCCTCAACTTCCATTTATAATTAACCTCTCCAATTTATTCAAATTTAGCAAATTCATGTGTAATAACAGAACATACAAGAAGATATACCTAATAGGACAAAATGGTAGCAAATTCTGCCCTTGGAGTCAGATTCTCTTTATTTTCTGGGAAGCCTTGAATAAATTAACTTTAATTTTCTGAGCTTTTTCAGTCTCGCAAATTCAATAGGTATACAAATAACACCTTTCTCATAGGACTGTTTTGAGGATAAAATTGAGAGAATCCCCTTAGCACTTAGCACAGTGCCAGAGACAAGGTTAATGTTCCTTTTGTACTGCCACTTCCTTCTCTCCCTCTTTTGATCATTATACTGCCACCTCCACCACCACCATCATCATCACCATCATCATCATCACCATCACCATTGCCATCGAAACTATCAACATCATCACTCTTACCGTCATCACCATTATCACCATCAGCATTATCACCATCATCATCACCATCATCACCATCATCATTGTCACTATCATCATTACCATCATCATCATCAGCATTATCACCATCAACATCACCCTCATCATCATCACCACCATCACCATCATTGTCTTTATCAACATCATCACCATCACCGTCATCACCATCATCACCATCAGTATTATCACTATCATCATTATCATCATCATCATCATCAGTATTATTATCCTGACTGACTGTGCCCTGGCTTACTTGATAGGCAGAGTATTGTAGAGGGGCAAAAAGAGTAGCAGAAGGTGTCCATCCTTAGTGGCAGGAGACTTGGGCTGGATTTCTGGCATGGCCACGTAGAACTACATCTCCTTGGGCAAGGCACCTCAAGTTTATGAGCTCCTTTTATTTACCAATTTTAAATCATGACGGTAGCACTGAAGCTTACATCTCATAGATTGATGAAACAACATGGAGGGGAGGGACCAACTGGGAAAAAAAAATAAGATAAATGGTTCAAGATAATGGTAGTTCATCAGTATTTGGTAGTTACTGTTATTACTGATCGTTTCAATGCTGCAGCTATTTCCATGGTTTTGCCGGGCAGGAACTGGGTCCGTGAAAATGGTGCTGCAGATGAGCAAGAAAGAATAAGACAAAGAGAAGAAAAACTGGGATCAGGGGACTCTCCGTCCAAAATGGAGAGAAGAGCCCAGCCACACCATAGAGCATGGCTTTTATTTGGTTTGTGACCAATCAAAATACATATTGCATATTCAAAGGCAATAGATAAATGACAGTTTACATTTCACTAAAACCAGCAAGTCTTGAAGGGTTTACATTCCTCCATGTAGCAGATGTTGTAAATCTTATCTAACATACAAAATACTCAATAGAAGCTCAGGATATTTCCCAACCCAGCTACTATAAGATCCTATCTCATTATCTTGAGACTAGGCTCTTATCTCCTACATTCCAGGGTGTCTCCTACATTCCAAAGTGATCTGCTTACTGTCAGTAGTCATGGCCTTTGATTGAAACTAATAACAGTAATCCTTATTTCTGGAATTTTGGTAATACAGCATTTACTAACAGCTCAATAATTTGGAAAAATGAAGGAAGATATACCCCACAACCATGGGACACTAAACTTAACAAAACTCAAAGTTATTTGTGGAAATTATTTTTGGAAACTAGCCCAATTTTTGAATGGCAAGGCAGTAAAACTAATATTACTATTTTAAAAAGAAAATCAATTCAATTTCTTACAATATGTATACAAGATCCTGTAGTTTTTATCATTGGAAAAGTAACTTTTGGTGAAAAGAACATTAGTTGCTCCAATTGCTCTTTATTTACATGTCTTAAGAATTCATATTTGCAGGAAAGTCAAACTCTTTTTATAGCAAGAAGAAGAAAAGGACTATGGTTACCAGTTCAGATGACTAGACATTGGCAGCAGTCTCCAGAATCCCCGTTGTTGTGGCATTTCCTCAACCATTATTTAAAAGGAACTAAAAGACTGATCGAACTTTTAATAACTGGAATTTTGGGACTGATTGGCATCATAACCGCTGTAGCCATCGCTGGCACAGCCCTGCATCAAGGAGTCCAGACTCAACAAAATGTTAAGGACTGACATAAAAATGGTCTGAAAATTTCCATTTCACTGGTGGAAACAAAAAACAGTTCAAATACAATTTGAGTTAGATTAGGAATTATTGTTATATGCATTTTAATTGTTTGTATTGTCAAGGGTAGAGTAATAACATATATTCATAGAAAAAATGGAGAATTAGATCGGATAAATGCATTTATGTTAAGAAACTTGGCCATGAAAAACTAATTTTGCATTATTTAGTAGAAAGATTCTACTAAAAACCCCTTGATCTTAATACTAATTATCTGCACAAAAATATTCACTTAAGGAACCTGAAGAAGTATAAATATTAATGAAATTGCCTTCCATGTAAGAGCTCAAAGGCTTGACTGGACGCCAATGAGGGGTAAGATTCTCAGAGGAGGACAAGCTAAGACAGGCACAGTCACAAGAGCCTATGGAAGAAGACAAGTGTGACAGGAGGTCACCTTGTATCAGCTTATATAATGGTTCCTATAGTCTTTACTGAAAAAAATTAATTAATAAAAAAGGGGGAAATGATGGAGTTTCAATCAAAGGCCATCACTACTGACAGTAAGCAAATCACTGTGGAATGTAGGAGACACCCTGGAATGTAGGAGATAAGAGCCTAGTCTCAAGACAAGGAGATAGGATCTTATAGTAGCTGGGTGGGGAAACATTCCGAGCTTCTATTGAGTATTGTGTATGTTAGATAAGATTTACAACATCTGCTACATGGAGGAATGTAAACCCTTCAAGACCTGCTGGTTTTAGTGAAATGTAAACTGTCACTTATCTATTGCCTTTGGATATGTGATATATATTTTGATTGGTCAAAAACCAAATAAAAGCCATGCTCTATGGTGTGGCTGGGATCTTCTCTCCATTTTGGATGGAGAGTCCCCTGATCCCAGTTTTTCTTCTCTTTGTCTTATTTGTTCTTTCTCAACCGTGGCATCGTTTTCACGGACCCAGTTCCTGACCGGCAACACATGGAAGTCCTCTCTCTTGTGCTTTGTGTTTATAATCACATCTCCCATTTATTCAGGATAGACTTGTATCCTAAATGTGCAGACAACTCTCTTTATCCTTCCTCCTTTTTTCCTCTCTGATTTCAGCTCCTTCTGAGATCACATTTGCGATCGATGTTGGGAAGGGTCCCGTGGAGCTCACTGTCCAGTCTCCATCTCTGCTGAATGACAACCAATGGCATTACATCCGGGCTGAGAGGAACCTCAAGGAAACCTCGCTCCAGGTGGACAGCCTCCCGAGGAGGGTCAGGGAGACTTCAGAGGAAGGCCATTACCGATTGCAGCTCAACACCCAATTATTTGTAGGTAGGGGACATCTTGAGGTGCCCTTCTGCTAGAAGCCACCATGTGACCAGGTCTATGAAAACTGTTCTTTCCTTTTAGGCCTGGGAAATGATTAAACTATGCCACAAAGCATTTAGAATCATACATTTAATTGTACAAATTCTTCATTTCTGGCTTCATCAGCTCTAGCACCTTTTGAGGTGGTCTTGGTCAGTTTTTGTATTTTCTTCCCTAGTATATGTTAACTTCAGACATTCAGGGACCCTCATCTCTTTTCCACCCTTCTAATCAAAACCTATTCTTAGGAAAAGGACATTATCAGTCATCTACACCTTAATAGGCATAGATTCTAAGACAATGGGCAGGCTTCCTAAAGATATCAGGAATTATTGATAACAGTGGAATGAAATATGTTATGCCATCCTGAAGGGATTTCAGTCTACAGTAATGTGATGGTAGGAGGTAAGACTCCTTTTTAACCAAGGGGCTTCCTTGAGACCCCCTGATAGCACGCAAAGTAGGTGGCTACCTTACTGCTTGTACAGAAAAGCTTCTCTGCTTGCTAAGGAGATGCCTTTCCTTGAGATTTTCCCCATGAGGCTAGGAATTAGACTTCTACAAGACTATTCGCCTGAATGGGCTGCCTCTGCTGGTGATGGATCCTGGAGAGGCTCGACATCATTCAATGAATCATCCCATGCACAATCATCATGCACCGTGGTAGGTGCCTTGTGAGATGGTGGGGAATGGAAGATGGATTGTGCAAGGGCACTGCTCTCAAAGAGAGAGGGAAGAAGAGACAGGGAGAGAGACAGACAGAGAAAGAAAGACACACAGAGATTATTTCAGCCCCATTAGCCCAGGTAGGAAAAGTCAACCTTATATCTTTAATTTAGAAAGGAATTTTTTGAAAGTGAATTGAACAGCTAGAGTAAAGCTTTAAAAAGTACAAATTAGAGCCTCAAATGTTAGCAAGATTGTAATATTATCAAAGCCAAGAGGCTGTTCTTATATGAAACTTGAAGTTCAGGTGCTTAGAACAGTGATATAAATAAGTGCCAAAATTTACCAGTCATACAAGATTTAACTTTCTTTCCTCATTTTTAAATTTTTTTTTTACTTTTAAAGAAGCTTTATATTACATAAATGTTACATAAAAAATATAGGGGATTCCCATATACCCCACCCCACCCCACCCCCATGCTGTCCTACATTAACAACATCCTTAATTAGTGTGGTACATTTATTACAATTAATGAGCACATATTGAAGCATTGCTACCAACCATGGGCTATACTTTATATTATAGTTTACACTCTCTCCTGCACAATTTTATAGGTTATGGCAAAATGCATAATGGCCTATATCTGCCATCGTAATGTCATACAGGACAATTCTAATGTCCTGAAAATGCCTCCATGTTACACCTATTCTTCCCTCTCCCTCCCCTCAGAACCTCTGGTGGCCACTGCCTTTATATCAATGATACACATTCTTCCATTGCTAGAATAATAATAAGTCTATAATAGAATAACAATGTCTACATTAGTCCATTGTTCATTCCTCAGTCTTGAGGATTTGGGGATGGTGATGCTCACTCTGCCTCTAATTGAGAGCCCAGGGACTGATGGATGGAACTGTCTTGCTTGCAGTTGCAGACACTCTCTTCCTTGGGATGGTCAGTGTCCATCATCATTGCCTTGTTAGTTGTCCTGGGTGAGTCCAGTGAACTGGAGAGTATGTGCTGCATAGTTCCACTGATAATAATGAAATACCATCAGCAATCAATGGGTGTTTCTTACTTGCTTCCTTTAAATTTGAGTTTGTGTTACTTTTAAGATTGAGAAAAAGTGTCACTACATGCATACCCCCAATAGAAAAAAATAGCAAAATATGTAAATGTCATATTTTCTCCTCTCAAAATATTTCTTTCTTCATCTCCTAATTTTTGCATTTCCAGTAGAAGCTACAATGTAAGTTATTAAAATCATTTTTATGACTACAAGTCATTTGCTTAATTAATAACCCATATAAGTGATATGATTTACTATTAAAATGTTTTTAAAATTTCTATTGCTGTTTTAATTCTATTTAAGAAGCATTTTATTTCTCTAAGGAAGCTTGCTAGTCATCAAGATTTAATGCCGTTTTCAGTGGAATCCAAGTATTTTGCAATTTTCATAAATTATATTCCACATCAATGCTTAATTTATCTTCTGGCAGTATTTATGAATCCTTCTGGCTGAAAGGTGTATATAAAGATGGAATTTTTTCATCCTTTCATGCAAATTTCATGTAGCTGTGAAATTATCATATGTCTTGAATATGTGATAAAATTTGTGCCAGTCAAAAGGGAAAAGAGGCAGCTGTGTTTCATAGCAGGTTTCTATCTGCAGACAATTCCCCTAAATTGATCACAAATGCAATGAGTTATAACAGCTTGTTGATGTGTCTAAAGCAGTTCATGTTGGAGCTGGAGCTAAGGTCAGCCATGGCGAGAGCGCCTGCTTTTTTTATGTTTCTCTCCATTACGTCCTGTCTCAGATGTGACTCAGCTTTATTGACATCGTATTAATATACTGGAAGAAGAAAAACTATTGTTGGAAGTCCTTTCAGTTGGTTGGAATTTTGTTGCTTAGTGTTCAGTGGTATGCCCATTTAGAAATGCCAGGTGGCCAAAAATGCTGAAGTGCCAACATTTCCATTTTGTAAATTCCAAGTGTTGAAAAAAAAAATCTACTTAGCTATAGCAGCAAAGTAAAGAATTGCATTTCCTATTATACAGACATTTAGAGACACTAGATATTTATATTTCCTAGGCAGGAAAAGATACCACCTGTGTGCACTTCTTTCCTGGGGTAGATGAATGTGGCATTACTTAAATAATAATTTGGATATGTCTGTCTAGATATTTTTGGCCATTGAAGGATCTTTCAATCAAAACGTTGAGCATCCTTCAGCGCTGTAATTACTTGCCTTGTCGCTGTGGTCAAGAGTGTTTCTTGAGTACCAGAGATGGGTTGAATTTTATAGAATAGGATGTAACTTTAAGCACTGACTCTGTCATTGGGATGTGACAAGTTGGAGTGCTAATACATGATTCAATGCATGCTAGAGTCCCAGAATCAATATTTTAACTGCAGGCTATTTTATCACCAGAGTAGTTAGGGATATGGGCAGCCACACTGTTTTGCGGGTCACATTTCTTCAACAGAATAGAAGAAATTGTAAGTGTAAAGCAAAGCCCCCCTTCTGCTTTGCTTTCTCTATGTCGTGCCCGACAACATTGGGTGGGACAAGAAAAGTCTACGTGCTCATGCCTTCTTGTCCCTGGAAGGGAACTCAAGAAATCTGAGTAGGCATTCCAGGTCAGCTGAAAACAAGCCATGAGACCCTAGGAGAAAAATAATTAGTCTACAAGTTCTCATTGTCTGTACTTACAAAGTTAAAATGAAGAGTCTGGGAAGCTGAACTTTCATGACTTGTCGATCTGTTATCTGCACGTATATATCAAGAACAACAATCATTCTTCTCCCCAAGGCCTATGTATCCAATATCAAGGACACTGTCTCATACTCCCCAGACCTGACCCAGCATCTTTCCAAATATGTTCGAAGCATATAGTGGACACTTTGTGAAGACGTGGGTCTGTGAGTCTCATTGTTGTGTGACTTTACTTGCCTCTTACTTTTCTTTCCTTCACAGTCCCATTTTTCGTGGTCCAGCTGCTCTAGTTGTGTAAAAATAAATTGAAGTTACTCCCAATTTGCAATCTCCTGAGAGAAAATACTACACCAATGTGATAAATCATGAAGTTTGAAGGGGTGCACCCAAACACACACACCAAAATTCCTTCTCCTGCTTGTAGGCTAGTAGGGAATTGTTATTCCTATATTCATATGAAGCAGACTCAGTGAGGTCAATGTGAAGCCAAGCAAGGCACTTGAGGGGCTCAGGGTTAACTTTAAATTTATGTCTGCCACTTCATAAACTCCTGGTCTGTGGCATAAAGCAACCACTCAGGAAAGTCTTCCACAGAGTCTCTTTGTGGAACAGTCACTTATATTTTGTCATTGCATATGCCTTATGAGGATGGCTTTTCTGAAGCAGACCAGTAGAATTTTCCATTTGAGAAGATGCAATAGTTTCTTAGCATAGGAAGATATCTACATTCTTTTTACATTTGAAAAATATACCGAAAAACCACCTTTTAGCAATGCCAGTGTGCATAAAGGAGGATATTTATTGTTATGTCAGTGGTGAAAAAATTATTGTTAGCGTTATATAAATTTCTGATTATAATGTCAAACCTGTCAAAAATTTATTTTTCAAAGTTAAATAAAATGTCGAGTATATTTGAATCATTTTTCTTAGGAAAAGTTTAATATATGATTTGTGAAGTGCCCCATACTAAGTAAGTAAGAGAATTTGCTCTTAACCATTTACAAAGTTGATAGCCCTCAGAACACTAGCAGGCAAGTTTCGGGAGTGTGTTTCTTCATTGGTGCATAGCAAGCACATAGAAGAGCTCCAAGCAACCACTCAATGCATAGATCTTGAATGAAAAAAAAAAATCAAGGAAGTACCTGGTTCCTCATGCATTTTCCTTCCTCAACACCACTGCTCCACAAAATCAGATTCTTAGAGTTTGAAAGTAGTTTGAAAGAGCATTGACTCTATACTTACATTTAGAGAGAGTCAACCACACTCCTTCAGAATTTTCTCTACTTATAGCTGTTGAGCATCGGATACATTGAATTCATCCTAATCATCCATTTTAAGTGTTTTCTTCCCGTTAATATCAATACACTTTTTAAAATGTTAATCTACAAATTCTTCTGTTGTAATTGTAGCTCATTTCACCATATATAGATCTCCTTTGGATTGATAATGTGTGCTTGAAACAGAATTGGCAGTTTTCTTGTTTGGCTTGATTTGGGGGGGGGCATTGGGAAAATAAATCATAAGTTATACCATCTTTTTATAAAGGACAGGGCAGTATGGCATCATTTTCTCATGCAGGACAGGGAAGGAGAACTTGAGATTTAGACCACACAAAAACTTGTGTTAGAATCAGTAACTCTGTTTCCCTTGGCAATGCCTTTGTCAGCATTTATAACTCAGCAAAGGAAAAAGAAAATGGAATGATACCATTTATGTAGAGCTGGGGTGATGACTGCACAGATAAACTCTTTCCATAAAATAAAACAGTACATGTTGAATTTTCAGGAAACAAATCTGTAGGACAGTAGAGAGGTGAGGAGTTGGCTTTCCCAAAGTCAAGAAGCCATTGAGCTAATGTAAAGGGGATATGCAGAGCAAGGAAACTCTAGGTTGGAAAAGAGCAAACAAAATGAGGATCACAGAAGCCAAAACACTGTGTTCAGCTCAGTGAATTTGTTTCAGTTCCTCCAAGCCTTTGGTGACAAAGCTCATAACTCAGTGAAGAAGATGAGGAGGTCTTTCAGCAGAGTGATGGATGGAAGATGTAATCAAAACCCTACGCAAAGTGTCATTGGCAGGTTGATACTCTGTTCTTATTCTGTTCCAGGAAGAAAGGGATTTGGCTTCCAAGCCATTTGTGTAGGAAAGGCAATTTTGTTGAAGAGGTTAAAATGTGTCATGTAATTCATCTTTCTGCTTTAGTCTAAAGGGCAAGGGGTGAGTCTCCGGCCTGTGCACTGTGTTCAGGAAAGCTCAGGGACCTGTGGGAAACTCTGGGGTGCTTTGCCCAGATCCTACTTCAAGGAAAGACTTATGGCCCCAGCCATGGAGAGTGCTGTCAGCAGATGGTCTTCACATGTCTGTCCCCTCAGTATCTGCCTTGAATGCAGTGATCCACCTGGCCGAGGTCACTTCTTTCCCAGGTTGAACACATCCAATGACCGATCAGGTGAGGGTGTAAAGGACCAGCCATTTTGGCCTAAGAAGGCCCATCTCTGATAAGCTATTCTACCTCCATGCTCCCAGTAAACCTGTGCTAGAGAGTCATTGAGGCTGTGCGGCAGCTCACATCTCCCTCTGCCCTCGCCTACTCCCTTCCTTCCCTTCCACAGTGTAGCAGTTTGATATGTTGATGAATTCCAAAAAGTAATATTGTATTATGTTTGTAAACTAGTCTTTTCCTCTGGGCATATTAGAGTGTATTGGATTCAGAGGTTTTACTTTTACTTGATTAAATAATGATTAAGGCTTTGATTGGGCCACGTCAGTAGGATGTTGCATCCCCACCCTCTTGGTGGGCAGAGACTCACAGAGAAACCCCACTGTAGAGAAGAGAGGTTGGAGTTTTTTTGTTTTTTTTTTAAAGATTTTATTTATTTATTCATTTATCCCCCCCTTGCTGCTCATGCCCACTGGGTCAGCCAACCACGCCGTGCAGGCAGGCCCGCCCCCACCAGGAGGCCCCGGGAACCGAACACGGGGCCTCCCATATGGTAAACGGGAGCCCCACCGATTGAGCCACAGCCACCTCCCGAGAGGTTGGAGTTTTTGAGCTGAAGCCCCAGGAAGCAAGCACACAGAGAAGCTTGGTCATGAGGAAGAAGAGAAGGCCCCAGGAAAAGAGATGACATGTTCACCTGATGAACTCGCCTTGAGGACAGAGCAAGCAGTTGAGCCTGGAGAGAATCAAACCCTGGGGAGAGAGACAAAGCCTAGAGAGCCTGACCATGGAGCCTTAAGAGGAAGAGGAGGGCTGAACGTTGGCAGCCATCTTGCTCCAACATGTGGCAACAGACTTTGGTGAGGGAAGAAACTTATGCTTTATGGCCTGGTAACTGTAAGCTTCTACCCCAAATAAATACCCTTTATAAAATCCAACAGATTTCTGGTATTTTGCATCAGCATCCCTTTGGCTGACTAATACACACAGGTTGGATGCCAAGAGTACCCCTAATAAACCTGCTGCCCACTAAACTCCATCTCAGAGCCTGCTTCCTGGGAAGCCCAAGCTGAGATGCAATCAGATAAAACTTCTTGTGCAAAACACATACACTCACCCATTTTTAAATTTTGTTTTATTTTAAACAATTTATTGAAGTATATCATTCATACATGAACATACATAAACTGTAAGTGTTCAGTAAACATCGTGAACTTACAAAACAAACATGCATAACACATGCAGGGCTCCCACACATCACCCCCCCACAAACACCCCTCATTATTGTGAAACATTTGTTAACAAATTATGAAAGAGCATCGTCAAAGTATTACTACTAACTATGGTCTGTATCTTCTTCCCCTATACATTTTTTTAAGGATTTATTTATTTATTTACTTTTATCCATTTTTATTGTGCCCCCACCCCCATTTTTGCTGTTTCTGTGTCCATTTGCTGGGCAACTCTCTGTCCATTTCTTGTCCTCTCTTCTCATCCTTCTTCTCCTTTCTTCACTGGAATTCGATCCTCAGAAACTCCGATGTGGGAGAGAGGTGTCCTACTGCCTGCGCCACCTTAGCTCTTGGTTTTTCAGTGTGTCTCATCTTGGCTCTCCCTTGTGTCACTATTCTGTTACATCATCATCTTGCTGTGTGGCTCATGGGGCCTAGTGACTCACCTGCACACGGGGCCTGGTGGCCCACACGCATTCTATATTTTTCTTTTTTTCTTTTTACTGGGAGGTCCCGGGGAATGAACCCAGTTCCCTCCATAAGGGAGACGGATGCCCAACCACCTGAGCCACATCCGTCCCCCTGCTATATCTCTTAAGGTTGAACAAAGATACCCAAAGTTACAGTCATTTCCCATACAGGATGGTCATATAACAAATCAGACTTAGTTTATCATCAGCATTCTAAAAACCAGACTCAAGGAGAAAAACTAGGTCTAGGGACACATGCATGGTTTCTGATATAGTGAATGTTTAGCCTACCCTGATTATCACAAAATCAGGACAACGAGAATATTCGCATCAACCATTTTTATTTTAAGTTAGTTTTCTTAAGCAAACTTTATTCTTCATTCCTCCCAGGGATTATCCATAAACCAATGCTGCCTCCTCTCTTACTTCTTTGTCCTAAAGACTCTGTAGAGATGGATGAGTTCTTCTGAGTCTAATCCACATCATTTTGCTTCACTCTCCTTTAGCAATCTTATATCTCAAACTATAATGGACTTCTCCCCACTGCCCCCCACCAATCTACCTGAAAGATTCTTTTTCATTGATGATGCAAATTTCAATGATTCTGATTAACTGTCTTCTCTATGGTACTCACCACCCCATCCTCTCCTTTCAGCTGATGATGTACCAGTAATACCTCTTTAAGTACATTCATAATACTGTATTCTAATTACCTGGTCACTGCCTTTCTCAGGATAGTGGTTTCCTTGTGGAGTGGCATGGTCTCTAATTTATCTTCACATCCTTGGGATCTAGCGCAGGTTCTCTGATATATGTAGTGTTCAGTAAATGTCCAGAGCATTAATGAATGTGAATGAATGCATAGCTTCAAATAGTGACCTCCTACTTACTAGCTTTATGGTTTTAGGCCAAGTCACTTATCTTCCCTGAGCCTCAATCATTCCATCTGCTGACTGGGCTTAATAATCAATACCTCACAATCAATTGCAAAGATTGAATGTGACAATGGAGATTTCCTTCCTGCATTTGGGATCTAAGGTTTGTTAAATAAGAGTGGTAGACAAAAGACCATTTCAATGGGCAATGATTTGTGTCCCCACCTCAGTGGGATAATGAGATTGTTTTTCTTTTTTAAAAATTTTATTTTTTATTAGAGCAGTTGTAGGTGTACAGAAATATCATGCAGAAATTACAGAGTTCCCATATATCACCTCTATACCCACAGTTTTCCTGATTATTAACATTTTTCACTAGTGTGGTACCTCTGTTATAAGTGATGAATCAGTGTTGCTATAATTATATTTTTAACTACAGTCCATAGCTAACATTAAGCTTCACTCTTTGAGTTGTGTGTTTGTTTTTTCTTTAATTTTGTTTTCTGGCAAGATATATACAACCTACAATACCCCATTTTAACCAGTTCTAAGTATGCAATTCAGTGATGTTAGCTACAATTACAATGTTGTACTACCATTACCATCATCCATTAACGACACTTTTCCTTTGCCCCAAGTAGAAACTGTGTACTAAGTATGCATTAACTCCTCACGAGGCACTTTTTATCTGGAAATTGTGAAGATTTGACATTGAGAGATTTCAGCTGATATAACAGCCTAAAGGGAAGGGATCCTACCTCACACAGGGTTTTATTCCTTCTTCCCACAAATTAGCAGAAGTGGCCCCACATGTTAGCACACTTGGGCTTTCGTGACCTCAAACTTGATGGCTTCAACCACAGAAATGCATCGTTTCACAGGTCTGAAGGCCAGAAGTTTCAAAGGAAGGTGTAGACAGGGCCATGATTCTCTGAAGCCTTTAGGGGAGGATCCTTTTCTGCCTCTCTGAGCTTCAGAAGCCAATCCTCGCCATTCCCTAACTGGTAACTGCCTCCAGTCGCTTCTAAGTGTCTGAATCACAGGTGTAAGAGCCTACCTTACCTCAGTATGATCCTATCTTAACTAATTCCACCTGCAATGACCCTATCTCCAAGTAAGGTCATTTTCTGTGGTACTGGGAGCCAGGACTTTGGTGTATCTTCTGGCGGACACGATTCAATCCACAGCAATGTGTGAGGGCCTCAACTGTTGGAAGTCGGGCCTTTCTGAAACGGAAAGTTGCAACTGCTGTTTCCATGGCAACCATCTCCAGAGGAAAGGAATTTTCAGGACCACATCTTCAAATTGGTGTGTGGCACCTACCTGGTTGGTGCGGAGGTATTATTGCCAGATTTATATTTCCCTCTTGCTCTGTTCAATAAAGATGGGCTTTAAAAAAAAAAAAAAAATTTAGGAGGTTCCATGGATTGAACCCAGGACCTCACACATGGGAAGCAGGCACTCAACCACTGAGCTACACCTGCTCCCCAATGAGAGATGTTTTCTTCATTTGTTTGTATTTAGGAGGTACCGGCAATCAAACCGGGGCCTTGTACATGGGAAGCAGGTGCTCATCCACTTGAACTACATCTGCTCCCCAAAATGGGCTTATTTTAGGGAATCCCATCAGGGCTGGTAGTAGAGAATGTGCCCAAGCCAGAGCTGGCCTCTCCATTTGCAATTCAAAGATATTCTTAGTTTCATGAGATGATCTGAAAGCCAAACACATCCTTTACACATCAGTAGCTCAGTGTGAGAGTTATGATACGTTCTCAGCTACTGCCCTTTGCTTAGACTTTCTGTGAATAAGGTGGCCATAAAAAGCCAAACCATGTCTTTCTTTTTCCAATTAAGTAATTTTCCTAAATAAAATTTTTTCTCCATTCCTCCCAGGGACCATAACATAGAACTTTCATTTTCTCCTACTTTCTTGACTTATAGACCTTTTAAAAACCAATGGGTCCTTCACACTTGAATTTGCATAATTTTGTTGAGTAAGGGTGAAGCACTGTGAGTTGTCCCATCCCTTCTTTCCACTTGCAGCTCTGTCCTTGTCCCCCTCTTAATTCTCCTTATATTCTTATTCTGAATTCACCCAACAACTACTTTCTGAATACAAAGTCAGTTCTCAGCCCTGAGCTAAACAGTGGGGACATGAATATAAATAAAGTGGTATTGGTTATTTAAGGAATAAAGGCTAAGGGAATAAAAGGTTTAAAAGAGATCCTTAAGAGGTGGTATATGGGGTGTATATCCCAGCTGGGCATGGGCAGGGTGGAGGGTGCTGACCCCTACTTCTAACAAAGCTTCCATTGCTCATGCATGGTACAACAATTTTCCAGCTTGTCTCTTCCACGTAATGGGGAAATAAGGTTAAAATAAAAATTAGTAGAGTCTCGGAGGGCATCAATTTGGATTTCTGGTGCATGCTCACCTGTAAACAGCAAATCAATTCCCTGGGGTTAGCTAGTCACTGGCTTATCCAGAAGTCACTGAATCTGCCCTGGTCTGATTTGGGGGAGCATAACTGAAGCCCAAATGTCACAGGACCCATGCAGGTACCTCCTAGCGAACATTCTCTTATGTAGCCTCAGGGAAGTGTGTTTCCTGCCTTCCACTGTCTGGACCACTCCAGAGTACTGCAACCTGCTGGAATTTACCTTAAAATAGTGGGACAGTGCCCCCTCTCAACTATGGGTGCCGCTGCTCCTCTGCTTTCCCTCCCTCAACCTGGCCCCATAAACCTTTGTTGTCAAGGATCCCTTCTCTCCCTTCCTTTCATCCCCCATCCCTTCCTTGGGAAATCAATTCATGCAAATAGATGGGGCGTGGGGGCTGCTGTCAGGATGAAGTCATGTTGTCAAAGCCAGATTTAGGTATAAGATGCCTGGGAGCTCTCCTATACAACCACAATCAGAAGTCCTTGCCCTAGAGGAGTTCCCCACACCCTATCCTCTAGTATTAGTGTAGAGGGCATTGGGCTGGTTTTACACACACACACACACACACACACACTCAAGTTTCATTCTTTTTTTTTTTTTTAAAGAATACTCCAATATTCCAGAATTCCTAAAAATTGTAATTCCCTTTTCCTCCAGAATGTGCTGTACTATGTGTTTGCCCTCTTGGTCCATCACTTTTAATCCCTTTGCTTACTCACTTTCCTTTTTTAACCCCCCTCTCTTCTTCAATAACACATTTCCTGCCTTTTGATTCTTGACAATCATATAACTTCTGTTCAGTACCTCCACTCTATACAGAGCAATGAGGATAACAATGTGTATAGCTTGTTTCATGCTTCAAAAGACTAAAAATCCTCTGGATATTTCAGTATTTATTATCATTATTATTATTATTATCTGTCCTAGTCAAAGTAGACTGTGAGACAAACAACTTTTCTATCACAGGTTTATATGTTCTAATAATAAGTAACAGTATTTTAATTGATAAATGTATCATGTGATAAAATATAATCTTCAAAAAGGTAAAATGATGAGTAGCAGGCAAACAGAAAAGATTTTATTTAATCCATTAATTAATGAGGGAAACAGTAAGATGTTATGACCAGATCAAAGGACATTTGAAAAAACTAGCGAATTTACAAGCAATTTCTTAACAACAAATTTTGTATAATAACAAAAAATGGTAGGCTAAATGTGTTAGGTCGATAGAAAACTGGTTTATAACCAGCAGGCTATCTTTGGAGTTATCTGTTACACTGGACAGAAATTATTTGCATCTTCACTGGTCAAATATCTCCCGTGTTTGTCGCTTTATTTCCAAGTTTCAGATCATTTTTCTGACCACAGAGAATTGCTACTCAATGCTATACACATTGTTGCCTTCACTTCCACAAGCTGGAATGAGAAAGAGCCCTGCAGTGAGCTTTGCATAATTGCATGAAAATGGAGAAGTGCTCACAGAATGGCTCCTGGGAACTGCTTGATCTTGACCTGCTCTGACAACTTTTCTTTTAGTGATAACTGATAGATCACTGCATATATCCCACCTCCTTGCCCCTCCTTTGGGCTTTGGGGTCTCATCCTTGTACCTCTGGGGTTGGCTAGAGACAGCTATGTTGTAGGTTTCAGATTTCAGCTTGGGAAGAGGACAGTTACCCTTTCAGTCTGGCTTTCTTTGAATGTAGCAATGTCAGTAGAATCCATTACCCCAAAAACCTAAAGGAATTTAGTGTGTGTTTGGAGCTTGATCTTTAGGATTTCTGTTGTAGGCTCCTGGTGTTGTATCCTGGGACCCCTGGACTCACCATACAATCACTTTAGACCAGGTGACACTATGAGTAAGGGGACATGCTTAAGTCTTATCACTGTAGGCCTTTTCTTTATTTCTTTGAATGAGTCTATCCTTGAGTTCCTGAGGGGATATCTGCATGAGTATTTCTCACCTAATTGCACCTGCAAGGAAAGCAACAAGCCTTCCTCTTTGACCCTAGCCTTTTGTAACTTCTCCTTTTCAGGCTGTTTTTTTTATAGCCATTTTACCTGGTTTCATCTCAGAAAACATTGGCAGAAGGGAACTCAATGAGGTGTGACTTGGCTCCCACATTGAGGAAGGATGGCCCTCTTGGTGAACTTGTCTCCTGTGACTGTTCCAGAAGGTGACTGCCCTGTCACCTCAGGAGTCATTCAGAAGAACCTCCAAATAGAGTGCACAGCATTAGTAAATAAGATTCTTTGGGTCACTAATTCAGCCACCTTTAGCTGCAGTGGGATTTGTTCCTAATACATCCACGGCAGCAACAGAAGCAGAGGCACAATTGAGACGCTTGCTTGGTTCCCTTCCTCCTGAACTGTAAATAATAAGCCAATTGGCATGTGCAAAGGATGCACAGAAAGGCCTAAGTTTGGGCAAAATGTTGTGTCCTGCCACCATTCTGATAAATGCATAAAACTTACATGGGCAGATAAATAATCCATATACAACTAACACACATACCCAAAATGAACATGCTTACACTGGGAAAGGTGAGTTCCCTAATATCCAAACACTGCAGAGATTAACAAAGGGATATTGGAGATATACATGATGCTATAAAAAGTGTTTTTTTTTAAAACTTGACACTGTAAATTATTTCATAAATGACTTTAAAGAGGAGATGGACAACACGTATAGACAATATACATAATAAATGAAGTGATTTATTTTAAGATATACAATCAATAAACAAGCATATGGTTCCTGTAAAATTCTTCAGTACTATATCCTAGTCCTCTTTGTAGAGGTAACCAATAATATTAACGCAGCATGAAAGTTTTGGGGCCTTGTTCAATGTATTCACATATATTAAAGTACTCTTAGGAAACATTATGCAGTATTACTCTTTGGGGTTATTTTTATATAAACAATATGCTTGTATGCATGCATTTTTTTGTTTTTCTTTAATTTTTTAAATAACATATGCCTTGGAAATCTTTCCATGTGAATAGAAATTCATATTCTTTTAAACTGCTGCATATATTTTACAGAATGCATGCACAATAGGTTATTTAACATGTTTCTTATCAAAGGGAATTTGAGTCTTTTAGAATTTCTTCACTATGGCAGACAATGCAGTAAAAATATCCTTGTGCATGTTTGCATATGTTTTCAGAGTCAAAGGGTTTACATTTTAAATTTTAATAGATCCTGCTATATTGCCCTGCTTAAAAGATGTAATGCTTTTAATTTTCATTCAAAGACCATGAGAGTTTTTGTTATCCTTATATCTGCCATTAGTGTTATATTATCAAACTTCTAAATTTTGTATCTGATAAATATAAAAATTAACTCACTCTTTAATTGACATTTTCCCAATTACTTAATGAAATATATTTCATTATGGTTTTTTTTCTGTTTTATATTGTCACTTTTGTGACTTGTTTTTTCATGTCCATTGCAAACTTCAAATTTGTTTAGACAGTTAGGTTTTCTTAATGGTTTAAAGGAGTTCCTTCTATATCTCGGATATTACATCCTGGTCCTTAATATAGATTACAATTATTTCTAGTCATTCGCTCATCTTCTGACTTTATTTTCAATAACTAAAAATAACAAGTTTTCATTTTGGCATACATGTTTATGTAGTCTTATCTAAATGTATTTTTATATAGAATATATTTAGTTTTGTTTTTTTGGTCATTTGGTTTGTTGGTACTTTATGTCTTTAATTCATTTGGAATTTGTTTAAGGGATAGAGGTAGAGATTGTAACATTACTTATTTTCCAGAATGGGTAGTCAATTTTCTAGCCTCCATTTATTGTATGGTCTCTTCCTGGTTATTTAAAATTGTAACATCCAAAATCCCCTCATGCAAAGAGTCTGTTTCTGGATTCCCTATTTTGTTTTATTTAAATAGCTTTCTATTCTCCCCCCAAGTCCTGCAATGATACCATATTTATTTCGGATATGACATAGGACACATCCCCATTCACCTCCATGCTCCACACAAACACCTCACTGCTTGTTCTTTTTAACACTGTGTTAACTGTTCTCAAACATTTCCTTGTTATTTTGGATTTCAGAATTAGCTTTTCACATTCTATGAAAAGAATTTTTTCTTGAGCTCCTTATTGGAATTTTAATGCAATATAGATTATAACTATACATGACCGAGTCATAGAGAAGCATGATATAGCTCTTCATTTCTTCTTTAGGACACTCAGTAAAGTTTTATTGTTTCCTTCATATGCACAAAGATCTTGTTAAATTTATTTCTGGATGCTTGGCTACTTTTGTGATTAAATAGGATCATTTTTCTTGCTATTACATTTTTAATTGGTTATTGTTGCTGTATAGGATCATTATTGATTTTTCTGTATTAATATTTTATATCCAGTCACATTCTTATACTTTCATTTTAATTGTAATAGTTTGTCATTATTTTTGGGGGTGGGGCAGTTTTTTCCATAGACAACTGAACCATGAACAAATAATGAAGTATTGTGTCTTTCTTGCTAGTATCTATACATAATGCCAGCAATATAGCTATTATTCAGTAAGTGTTAATGTCATGGCAATTATTTATTTTTTAATATAGGGAATTACACTGATTGCTAGTTTCCCGACCTTGAGTCATCTTTGCATTTCCTGGATAAACAGCACTCATTCATGATATCTCCTTCTTTTAGGCAGTACAAGATTCAAATTGTAATATTTAAGTTAGGAGTGTTATTTATTTATTTATTTTTGTATTAGAAGGTCATGTGGATCTTAAAGAGTAGGTGAGATCTATTTTGAAATTGGTGGATGGGAGGTTCCAAATCAATTGAAAACCACAGGTAGTAATGGAAAGTACAAATCAGTATTCCCCATAAATGTCTTAGGACTAGGAGATTACCCCAATATTCACATATGCTTTTTATCTACAGTTTGTAGAATAATAACTGGCTTTCAGAATGTTGACCAGAGGACTGAAAAGGTCATCAGTCTGAGGATATGAACAAATAAAAGTCTAAAACATTACTGGTGGGGATATACATTGATGCACTTGGAAACCTATTTGACATTATCTACTAGAGCTGAACATATGCAGACCATATTACCCAACCATTCCACTTCTCAGTGTACAGCCATCCAAAAGATGTACCAAAAGAAATGCAGAAGATTGTTTGTAGCAACACTATTCATATTAGCCAAAAACTCTACTACAATGTCCAGCAGCGGTAGAATGGGCAACAGTTCACAGGACGGTTTTCTACATGCTACAGCCATGAGAATGAGCAAGTACATGCAGCAACTTGGATGGATTGCGTAAATATAATGCTGGACAAAAATGTCAGTCACAAAAAAACACTTACTATATGTATTCAGCTGTTGGTTTAAAAACTGGTTAGTGGTATCCTCGGCCAAAGGTGGTTAGTGACTGGACAGGAGTTTCTGGTGTTGTGGTGAAAGTTCTGCTCTTTCAACTAGGTGCTAGCTACTAATTTGTGAAAATTCCACCATGTATACTTGTGCCCAATTTGTGCAGATGCTCTGACACTAAAGGAGAATAAATCATTAAATTGAGTTTTTTCATCATCATAAATTTGAATTGTTTTTTAGCAGTTCTCCTTATGGTATGAACATGATTTATTTACTATCCTGTCCCCTCACCACAGCTCTATTTTGGGGCTATTTATCAAAGTGGAATAAGGTTAATCATAATAATGCTTTAATAGCATTTGATGTTTATTGCTGTAATATTCTTCAAAAGGTTTTTTACAACATCCATTTCTACCAATAAAAAGGAAGGAAATAATTTAATCTGTTGTTAACTGATTTCAAATTATCTACAAGCTCCTTCCAGTTTTTTTGAGGAGGGTAGAATTTGGTTTGGGCTATCACAATTGGTAATAAGATTAAATCAGAAAATATCTATGAAGCACATAGAAGTTGCATGATAAGACATAATCTCTTAGTTCAGAGTTTCCGCTATTGTCATTATTTTACCTTTTTAAACAACCAGTCAGTACCAGTAGTTGTTGGGAGCCGTCACTGGAGACTGCCAAGAGAGGTGCCAACAACCTAAGCGATAGCAACCAGTGGTTACATGGCGCAACATGACGGACGCCACAACATGGCGCAAACACAAAGAACTGCTTTGTCACTTCCTTGTTCTTCTTCCTCCTCACTCCTTTGTTCCCTAGTTCCCGCCACTGCCCAAGTGATTACAACAGCATGCAGGCGCAAGGCGCGAAATTAAAGCCTGTCCCTACCCTAGCAACAATACCCTCCAATCCCGGAGCGCCCCGACTCACTTCCTCTTTCCTAACAGCATATAAGCCCTGCTCCCTCAATAAAGTTTGCAGCTTGATCAGAATACTGTCTTGCTGTCATTCTTTGCGTCTCTTGTCCCACCATTCTTTCTCGGCAGGTTTCGGGTCCTCGTTGATGTCCCGCGGGCCGGGACAACTGGCCCCCACAAGTAGTATTATTAAATAATGTATGTTTGGCAATTCCACGAGCAAGAAATACTCTATCTGGTGAAGCTCAAAAAGATGAATCTCATGCCCTTAAAGACATCATATTTTAGAATTAAAATCTCCATTAGTATTTCCTTCTTGTACCAAGATTCTGCCAGTTGGAAAGGCAGGCTAAATGTTTTGGAGTATTTGTTTTCATTCATGACATATATGCTAAATTTGTTGCTACTTTAGAATTTGAAATCTGTATGGTCAATACAGCTGCACTTCAGCAAGCCACTGAGTTTAGGCAAAGTAGTTCCTAGAGAAAAGCAGCTACTCCAAGATCAAGGACTAAAAAAAAAGAGAGAAAGAGTGTACAGCTGCACTGCTTAGTTTTGTGAAACAGGAGCCCACTGGGCACTCAGTGTTCTCACAGTAAAGGGGTCCCTGGCAAGGAGATTTGCTTGAACATCTGCAGGAAAGAGAGAGAGGGCACACAAAAGAGAGAAACAGAGGCTTTTATGCTCTGCTCGAGGAGGGCATAAGAAATTGATATGCCTCTCTGAAAGCAACGAGCATTTGTCGCACTGAAATATGGTGGTTTTCTAAGACAGGTTTAGAATGATGACAGTAAAAGTTTTAAGAGTTGATTCATACTCGGTCCAAGGAAACATCATCTAAATGAATGCACTGGGTACCGAGAGCCAACTGGAGAGTTTCATGCAAAACTGCTTCCAGCTAGGCCAGCTAACTAATGGTGTAAGTTGTCAGAAGAGTGATATGGAAGCCCAGAAGAGAAATGCATGGCTTTATATTACTTGGTGGAAGAAACGATGTAAAAGACTAGAGGAAGAAAACAGAAGACTCACTCAGTTGCAATGTGGACCCAAATTGTCTAATCAGAGAGTTCATTTTAGGGTTTTATGGTATGGAACTGTATCTTTGAAGGTCACCACACCCGAGTCTGACTTCAGATGCTGTCACATAAATTCTGTTTGACATTTGACTCTGTCTAAAGCAAACCCTCTGACACTCAATTTTCTCACTTACATGATGTGAATAATGTGAAGAAAACCTTTTTCTCCACTGAGGATTCAACAAGATGATTATAAAGATACTAGCGTATAACTAGGATGTGGTTGAAATATCTCCTTTGTTGTGTTTGTTGGTTTGTTTTTTAGAATTAAAGCCTTCGTTCTGATTCTATTTGGCTTGCAGATTAAAGACGATTGTCAGAAAATGGAATTTAACCATCTCTAAGGATAACACAACATATACTTTTGTTGTTGTTATTCCAACCTTATAGTGAACTCTAGACAAGATGCAGACAAGGAAAGAAAAAAGTATATTAGCTTAGCATTGAAAAATCAATTACCTCCAGGGCCAGGAAGGAAACATAAATGAATGAAATGATGCAGGTGGGGAAAGTGGTCGTGTGGTCATCCTTTTGCTCATCTAGAGCATCTGCCCACTGCTGCTGCAGCTGAGATTTGCCATGCAGGAAAGCATGTTCATTGGTACTGGTTTTCCAGTGGAAGGCTACTTAGAATTTTAAAAATTTCCTGCATTTTAAAAATAGGTAACTAATTTTTTAAAATTAAATACTGGGTGTACAGTATAGCATATTTGTGTATATGAATGCAAGTGTGTGTGTTTCTGATGTGGAGTAGAGTAGGCTGAGCTGTGGAGTACTTGGGGAAAGATAATATACAAATAAACGCCAACATTCAAATATATGATAGGCTCAAACCTGAGGCAGATTATGAGTCATTGGGGAACTATAAGTAGTGCAGAAAGCCTGGTTTAGTGTGGTCAGGGCAGGGAGTTGGGGAAAGGAAGCTGGAGAGGTAAGAAAAGGTCAGCTCTTTTAGGGCCATATTCACCATCCTAAGAAATTTAAGCTTGATCCTTAGAAGAATACTTAGTCTCTGAAGGGCATTGGACAGAAGGTAACAAAATAAAATTTTCTTTTTCGGTGCATCCCACTGATTGCAAGATTGTGGATGGTTGGGAAGAGTCAAGGCTGAGAGAAGGTGGTTGCAAGGATACTGGTAGGGACTAGTGGGGTGTACTAAGACTATGGCTCT
The DNA here is from genome assembly GCA_026826555.1 of Tolypeutes matacus. Lineage (NCBI taxonomy): Eukaryota > Metazoa > Chordata > Mammalia > Cingulata > Chlamyphoridae > Tolypeutes > Tolypeutes matacus. Next base: position 5,036,170 of record JAKSZT010053840.1, read on the forward strand.
TGGTGTGGGAAGAAGCAGACTGATCCAGAGATGAGTGAGAGAGGAAATTCACAAGGCTGGGGAGAAGGGGGAATGAAGATGGACGCCATATTTCTGGACAGTATTCAAATGTCGCAGATGAATTCATGTCTCCCTACATAAGGAGGCAACACTCTCAGAGAATACCGAGGACAATTTGATTGGAGTGTGTGGGGGGATGTCTTTTTAATATTAATTTATCTGTAGCCTTTATTTTTCCATAAAGAAGACAAAGGAGGTTAATCTCTAGTTTTTTACTATGTAAGGAAAACTAATAATAATAAAAAGTCTAGTGAAAACTGCAGTTTATTTCAGTGTGCAATTTAGTTCATAGTTCATTTTGACATTGTCTTTTGTTGGCAGCTTGGGTTGAAAAGATCCCCTGATTTGGGGTCCTTCTCACAATACTATGTTTGCCTCAAACCTCAAGGAATACATTTCTGCCAGAGAAACTAGCCCAGCCACCTTCTTCCCCATTTATAAACATGTTGACTAAGTCACACACAAGAAAATGTACAAAAGATCTTGCCTTCTTCAACTCTGCTAGAAGAAAAATGCCACTAACAAGATATATGAAGAGTTATTCAAATCCACTGCAGGGAGTGACTACAAAATAAGGAGAAACAAAACAAAACAAAGCATTTCACTACATAAATCCTCTCCTCTTTATTCTACACAATCTCCAGAAAAGAAATAATGAACCTCCCTCTATGATCTCCTTGTGCTTATAATTGATTTATCTTGTGGTTAAAAGCAAATATACTCACCAAAATTGAGACAGACAGGGGAATACAATTTGGGTTTGACCTCCTGGACTGCTTGAGAATCACTTATCAGAACTGAAAATAGAGAGGAGTTTTGCCATTATTTCAGAGTAAGAGGCTAAATTTATCCCTTAAAACCATGCTGTCTTTGTCTTTGGATGGAGACAGTGAGCATTATTCATATGGGTCTGATGACCTGGTGTGACTCAGGAAAGGCAAGACTAGAACCCCTCAAACTCTTATTTCCAAATATTTCCTTGCCCACCTTGCCAGGATGACATGCCAGAAATTCTTCAGATAACCTATTCATTTATTTAAGGTATGTCTTTGTTTCTTGTTTGACATCTATATTCCTTATCTGAAATAAAACATTTGGAATTCTCAACTGGATCCACTTTGGTGGGAACATATTTTATCTGATCATTTGCTAGACCAACATTTAACAGAGTTGTAGGATGAAGGGTAGAAATGAGCGAGACTCAAGAAGGAGATAATAAGGCTGCTGAAAATAAAGGTCAAGTGAGTCCTGCCCTTGTTGGTTTCCCACATCCCTTTGCCTCCTCTTTATCACTACACCTTGTCAACCTTTAAGACTTATATGTGTTCCACTTTTCCATGTTATTGTACTTGAACCTCAGTGTGTCGGATTTGGAATAGAATTCGTGTTTTTTAATGGTGGGCTGGACCTCTGCCTACTTTGAGATCCCCCAAAATTCTAAGCACTAAGTGATTATCTGTGGATGGGATTTAAATCAATTTCCTTCCTTAGTGTTTCTCAATACACATTTTTCCTATATCTGAGGGCTAGACTGATAGAGTTCATAAGTAACAAAACACCCCAACACTTTGAATCTGCCCTATTCTGGAATAATTTGCAAAGAGCATTGTGAATGATTCTCAAGCCTTCAAGATGTATCCTCAGAAGAAAGTTGGTTGCAGTCCTATTCTGTTCTCTAGAAGGTAAAATTTGTCTTCCAAATAATAATTGGAGGGTGAGCTCTAGAATCATTCAGTATAAGAACCTGCTGATCCAAGCTATTGCAAGGATTTAAGAAAGGGGATAAGGGAACAACAGTGTTCCATTCTATTAAGTAATCCTTACCATAAGTACCAGAAATAGATGTATTGCTATTTTTGTAATAACTTTATTTATAGAAGTTATAGATAACAGAAAAGTTATATCAAAAGTATAGATGGGGGTGGTAATCAATCAGAAGAGCAAACAGCTGGGGCCTCTCCCCCAAACATTAGCAAGGGGAGGAATAATTAATAGCTTAAAAGGTAACCACACAAGCCAAATCTCACTCTCTGCCTAGAGGAGCCCACACCATCCTTCTCTCCCATTTCTCAGCAAGCTCTGTTCTTTTCCCACATTTCTCAATAAATATTTTTACTAGCCTACCTGAAAAAAATACATATAAGGGATTCCCATATAACTCCCCCATCCACCCACACACATGTTTTCCCCTGTTATTAATATCTTACGTTAGTGTGGTAAATTTGTTACAATTGATGAATCAATATTGAAGCATTGCTACTAACCAAGTACAATTTTATAGGCTTTGACAAATGTACAATGTCATGTATCAGTCATTGCAGTATCATAGAAAGCAATTCAATACCCAGGGACAAAGAGTATCTACAACTGCAAGCAAAACAGTTCCTTCCATCTTCCCCCTCTCAAACTGAAGCAGTCAGAGCAGACATCATCCCAAATTCCTCAAGACTGAGGAATGAACAAACATAAGGAGGGAGTGTAATCACAGACCCAAGTAGCTTTATTGTTATTGTAGTTATTATACTGTGGTAATGGAAGAACTTGTAATATTGTTATAAAGGTGGTGGTTATCAGAGATTCAGAAGGGAGGAGGGATGAATAGGTGGACTTATTATTTTACCTATTAACTAGGTAACGCTTAAGTAATTCAGTTGTCAATATAGCTCATCACACTCAGACATGGAGTTTGAATCCATTTCTCCCTAATCTTAGAATCTGCCTTCTTTCTGACATTCTGTGCTTTGCTGTATAAGCAGGACTAAGCTTGCTGCAGTTTTTTCTGTATGTGCTTCTTCTAGCACGTGGGCTGGCTCTCAGGGTGGCATTTGAATTTTGCCTGGGCATCCCTAACAGGCTTTCTTCTAACCTTCTCAGAAGGGACAATCCTGGTAAGGGGCATTCTCAGTCCCTTCTGTTTCAGACTTGCAACCAGCTATATACTGTGCAAAAACACATGCTACTTTCAAAAAACATGCCCTTCTGAACTTTTACTTTCAAACATAAAGCACAACATCCCACAAGAATGATAGTCTCTTGTTTTATTTTTCCTGTTGTTGTTGTTTCTTTGTTTTGCTTGGGTTTGCTTGTATGTGTGTGTGTGTGTGTGTGTATGTGTTTACCCAACCTGGAAGGACATGCATCTTTTCCAAGTTCTTTGAACATCTAGTTCATACTGCAAACTTTAGTAGAAGGGTTCAACACAGCAGGAAAACAAAATAATATTTAACTATTGCCAGTGCCTGTATGAAAGCTAACGAATCAATCCCTATGCCACCTTACATTTTTCCCTTTGTTTTTCACCTTGTAGGGGGAACATCATCGAGACAGAAAGGCTTCCTAGGATGCATTCGCTCCTTGAACTTGAATGGGCAGAAACTGGACCTGGAGGAAAGGGCCAAGGTCACAGCTGGAGTCCGGCCGGGCTGCCCTGGTCACTGTAGCAGCTACGGCAGCATGTGCCACAACGGGGGGAAATGCGTGGAGAAGCTCAGCGGCTACTTCTGTGATTGCACGAATTCACCATACGAAGGGCCCTTCTGCAAAAAAGGTACACAAGGCAGTCTGGCTTTTCCCATATACAATGCCTGATCATTCACAGGCGTGAACAGCTCACAGGATATCCACGCCCTTGGGCACACTTCCAACTTCCCATGGTCTCTTCCTTCCCCACTCCAGGTTTCATCACTCATATATGTGTCATTGGGATCTACCATTGAGAGAGGTTTTGAAGATAAAATGACATGAATTTTAAAAATAGTAATAATAATGCATGGTTGATAGTTGTGTACTCTACCTTGATTTCCAACTGTTCAGAAACTCTGCATAGCACCTGAACGTGACATAAACTGATTGTCATTGTGTTTGTATGCTGGCCATGCAGTTGAACTGGACTGAAAATAACAGGGCAGCACACTCTCCGTGGCCGAAAAGTCATCTGTGTGTTGAAACAGTTAAGCTCTCATTTCAGTGTTATTAGCCAGGTCATTAGTGTCTTTCTAACCCTCTCAATTATTAATTAAATAACTTTAGAAACTAGCCCTGAGTATCCTTAGGAAGTGTTAAGCCACTGTAAATCATTTTTACAATGAGCAGGATATAGATAAATTAGTAAAAATCACTGTGCATTCTATAGGTGAGATGATGGATACACAAAAAGGTTTTGAAAGCCTTGCCCAGAGTTCTACATTTAGTTAATCAGAGAACTCTGAATGGGATACATGGGACAAAATTCCTACCCAAGTGCACTTTTCATTTCCCCTCTCATTTATGATTTTTTTCTATTGACAAAAGTTAATACTATTAAATGTACACATAGAACAAAGAATGATGGTCATGGTATAAATTCTTTAGATAAATTCAAGATAGCTCTAGATAACTTTAAAATCTCATGATCCAGTACAAATAACTTGATTTTTTTTTTTTTTTAAATAAGGACAAAGAGTCAACTTGCTATCAATCTTCACTGAATTTTTAAAGTTATTTTGTTTAGGGAAAAAGTTTATTGTACAAATAACGTAAACAATATTTTAAGAGCAGCATTTAAACTATTAAAATAAGATTTTTTAATCACTATAAAGCACCATTTAGAAAGAACAATGGTGTCATTTATAAATAATAGTTGTTAATTCATTGAAATGCATTTTCCAAGTATCTCCACTAAATAAGTACATTATTTAATCTAACTTACTGTTGGAACTTAGAAACAATAGATAGAAACAACACCTGGTGTTTTCTTTGACGTATTCTATAATATAAGCTTTTCCTTCATGCATATTGGCCTTCCCCTCAATTAGTTTGAATTACTTGCTTATTATTGCTGGAAGGCATGTTGTGTTCCTTGGGAGGAAAGTAATGATACAAATTGTAGGGCCAGCAGTGTGTTGGGAGCACGAAATAAAGCAGGTCCCATTTCAGTAGGCTCCTAATGCGAGCTAAGACAAGCAAAGTGCTACTGCGTCTTCACCATGAGGGAGGTCTCTGAATAACTTCCCCTGCAAAATTCCAGTGCCACCCTGAGAGCCAGCCCACGTGCTAGAAGAAGCACATACAGAATAAATGCTACTGGACCCACACATTAAAGCATCCTCGATTAATGTCATAGGACCTATACTGAAGTCTTCTGTTTAGGGGTGGAAAAAAAAGAATAGCAGACCTTCCTGCATTTCTCTGTGGATATTTTTCAAACATCTCATATATCATAGTGCTCTAAATTTAGCCTAATTTTTTCTTGGCTCCTTTCTCTGAAGCAACTCCTATTAATTTTCTTCACTTCCTGCCATTGTATCTTTTGCCTGCATATGTTGGAACATCTTCTGTGCTCCTTCTCCACCTATTATTTTGATCTGTAAGTTTAAGTAAATAATTTTGTGCTTAGCCTTTTCAGTTTGCTTCATATTTCACAGTTTCCAAACGTATCCCTCCTTTCTCAGAATACTAAGGAAATGGTTCCCTTTTATGCCATAATTGCAAATGTCTGTAAGATGCACTAAGGCTTTTACCCATGACAATTGCCTCTAAGAAAAGTGTTTTGGAACCGAAATGGGGAGCCATAAGCTATAAGATGGTCTGATCAAAGGGTCCTCTCCATTGGAGTAATCTTCCAGACTTACTTTCAGTAGAACCCCATATTTAAGGGAAATAGCATGCAAATAATGGACAAATCTGGGGTGGAATTAGGGACCTTTGTTTCATATCAATGCCTGAGTTAGAACCATGGTGCATCAACTCACTTGTTTTGTGTTTCTGATAATGACAAAAAGAAATAGTAATAATATGATTAACATATACTTATTGGCTGCAACATATTTTCCTTATCCCTAACATATCAAGACAAGATGGCAACATAACAGGGCAGGTTGCCCCTGGCAACCACTCATCTTTATCTCTATGGACTTGCCTATTCTGAACACTTCGTATGAATGGAAACATATTATATGTGATAGTACTTCTTTTATTTAGAATAATGTTTTCAAGGTTCATCCGTGTTGTTGCATTATCATGACTTCATTCCTATTTATTGCCAGAGTATTCCATTGTATGGCTGCATCACATTTCAATTATATATTCATCAGTTGCTGGACATTCATTCTGCTATGAACATTCATGCTCATGTTTTTGTATGGTCATATATATCCATTTCTCTTGGGCATTGCTGGGTCATGCGTTTAACTCTATGTTTAATTATTTGAGTAACTGCCAAACTGATCTTCAAAGTGACTGCAACATTTTCCATTCCCACCAGCAATGTGGGATGATGGCTCCAATTTCTCCACATTTTCACTAACACTTGGTATTATCTGTCTTGTTGATAATAACCATCGTATCAGGTGTGAAGTGGCATCTCATTATGATTTTGATTTACATTTGTCTAATGATTAATGTAATGATTTTGAGCATCTTTTCATGTGTTCATTGACCATTTGTATATCGTCTTGGGGAAATGGCCATTCAGATCCTTTGTCCATTTTTTTTTAATTGGCTATTTGTCTTTTTATTTTTAGTTGTAAAAGTTCTTTATATTTTTTGGAAAATATTCCTTTTTGAGATTTGTTATTTGGCTGTGTTTTCTTGAGAAAACACTTTCTTGAGAGTGTCTTTTGAAGAACAAAAGTCTCTAATTCTGAGAAAGTGCAATTTATCTATTTTCTTCTTTTCTTGCTCATGTTTTTGCTGTCATATAAATGAAATCATTGGACCATCCAAGGTCCTGAAGATTTAAACAAAATGTTGTGTAGTTTTGGCTCTTACATTATCTTTGGTCCATTTTGAGTTAGTTTTTATATATGATGTAAGTTAGAAGTTCAGATACATTCTTTTACGTGTTGATATCAAGCTGTCCCACCACCGCCATCCCTATCATTATATGAAGAATCTGGGTGCAACTGTTAGGATATTTTCATTTAAGTTTTTCTAATTTAAAACATTACATAATATATTCTTATTGTAGAATATCTGGAAATCTGGAAAAGTTAAAAACCTACTCTAATTACTCAGAGATACTCATTAAAAATAAAAGTCTGATTTCCTTCTAGCTCTTAAGTTGTTGTTAAATGTCTTTTATGTGTCTATTGAGATAATAATGTGTTTTTTCCATTTCAATCTATTTATGGAGTGCATTACATTTATTGGTTTTCATATTTTGAACCATCCTTGTATACCAGAGATAAATCCCATTTGGTCACAATGCATCATCTTTTTAATATGCTTTTAAATTCAGTTTAGTAATATTTTGTTAAGGATCTTTGCATCTATAATCTTAAGGGAAATTTGTCTACAATTTTCTTATCTTGTAATGCCTTTACTAGACTGGCATCAGATTAATGCTGGCCTCAGAATGAATTAGGAAGTGTTCCCTCCTCTTCAATTCTTTAGAAGATTTTGAGAAGGAATGGTATTAGTTCTTCTTTAAATGTTTTTAAAAAATCACCCATGATGCCACCTGGTCCTGGACTTTTCTTTGGTAGAAGGCTTTTGATCATTGATTCAATCTCTATAGGTTTGTTTAGATTTTATCATCATTCTTGAGTCAATTTGGGTAATTGGTGTGTAGCTAAGAGTTTTTCCATTTTTTTCTAGATTATGTAGTTTGTCAGCATACAATTGTTTATAATATTTTCTTATAATACTTTTTAGTTGTGTAATGTCAGTAGTGATATTGCCATTTTCCTTTCCGATTTTGGTTATAAGTGTCTTTTATCTTTTTTCCTTTGTCAGTCTAGCTAAAGTTATATCAATTTTATTCATTTTTTTTCAAAGAACCAACTTTTTGTTTTGCTTATTCTCTCAGTTATTTTTCTATGCTCCATTTCACTTATCGTTGTACTAATCTTAATTATTTTCTTTTTTCTGCTGAATTTGTGTTTAGTAAACTCTTTTCCTGCTTCCTCAAAATGTAAAGTTAGGTTAATTTGAAAATTTTCCTCTTAATATACATGTTTACAGCTATATATTTCCCCTCGAGCTCTGCTTTTACTTTATCTCATGAGTATTAGTATGTTTTGTTTTCATTTTCATTCATCTCCAAATATTTTATAATTTCCTTTGCAATTTCTTCTTTAGTCCATTAGTTGCTTAAGACTGTGCTGTTTAATATCCACATATTTGTAAATTTCCCAGGCTTCCTTCTGTTACTGATTTCTACCTTCATTCCATTTGGTCAGAGAAGTTAATTTATATGATTTCAATATCTTTAAATTTATTGGACTTCTTTGTTGCCCTGACATATGGTCTAACCTGAAGAATGATCCATATGCACTTGAAAATCATGTGTCCTTTGCTGTTGTTGGGAAAGTGTGCTATATATGTCTATGAGTTCTGGTTGGTTATAGTGTTGTTCAAGTCTTTATTTCCTTGCTGAGCCTCTCTCTAGATATTCTATACAGCATTAAAAATGGGGTATTCAGATGTCTGTTCATGTCACTGCTCTCAGTTCTTCTGGGTATATACCCCCACATTATTCACCATTGCCAAAAGTTGGAAACAACCCAGGTGTCCATCAACAGATGAATGGATAAACAAACCGTGGTCTATTGACACGATGGAATATTATGCAGCTGTAAGAAGAAATGAAGTCAAAAAGCATATGGCAACATGGATGAACCTGGAGGACATTATGTTGAATGAAGCAAGCCAGACACAAAAGGACAAATACTGTATGAATGCATTACTATGAACCAAATATATTGTGTAATATATTGTTTGATTAAAAAAAAAAAATTTACATGTATCCATTACATTTAATTGAGAAACGTATATATTTATTCATCTGTGTTTACTTTTTAGTTTTTAATCGTTTATGTTTTCAATTATTAAATGTACAAAATAAAGTTTAAAAAATGTGTTAAAAAAATGGGGTATTGAAATCACCCACTATGGTTGTAAAACTGTCTATTTCTCTATTATTTTATCAAGAACAGTGATTGTTTATTGAGTACCTACTATGTGCCGTGCTTTTCTATACTACTTCAAGATTCAATTCATTATGACCTTTGAATAACCTGAGGTTGAGTGGGATTCAGTGAGAGAGCTGAAGTGTAGCAGGGCCAATTTCCAGCCTAATTCCATGTTTTAATTCCCGAGGAGGCTCAAAACAGATACCATGCAATGAGTTTGCTTTTAAAAATGGGAATTTATTAGCTTGTAGTTTGTGGTCATGAGATTGTCCAAATCAAGACATCACCAAGGTGATGCTTTCTTCCCAGTAACCAACTGCTGAACCTCCTTTGGTCCTCTGCCACGTGCAAGGCACATGGCAGCGTCTCCTGGTCTCTCCCTTTTCTTCCAGGTTTCATTGCTTTCAGCTTCTTGTTTCCATGGCTTTCTCTCTCTCTTTCTATTTATCCCATTTATAAAGGCTTCCAGTAAGAGGACTAGTGCCCACCCTGGGTCATGCTTTGTAACTGAAGTAACCTCATCAAAAGGTCCTACTTACAATAGGTTTACACACAAAGGAATGGATTAGCTTTGAGAACATGATATTCTGGGGTACATATAGCTTCAAACCACTATAATCCATGAGACTCCAAGGCTCAGAGATGCCCATCCTCTTGGCTGCCATCTTTTTTACCCATCTACTTTCTTTTTTCCATTTCACCCTCCAAGATACAGTCTATGCTGACCTCCCCTTTCAGGTTTTCTCAGACTACTCTGCCCACAGAGACCTCTATCTCTGTTACTCTCTTCTGGGAATAATTTTCTCTGTCACATATACACGTCTCACCACAGGCTACTTTCACTGGTGCTTATATTTTTAAATGTGTGTCCTGACTTCTCAGAATCTAACTGGCACAATACCCTCTGGCAGATAAATGTTCAGGGGATACTGATATTTTGGCCCTGGGCTAACAGAACCATTGATAATTGCCTTTAAATTCAAACTTTTCTTTCCATTTACCTCAAAAGTTTTGGATGTCCAGATAATTCAATATTTTTTATCTGAGAGCATAAACTTTTACATTTAAATCTTAACACAGAGAAGATTATAGTGTATTACTGTGTTGAAATCAGCAATACTTTAAACCATCAAAAGTAAATCAAAGCTGGGATGGGTGGAGGACAGAGAACAGAGATTTGGTTTGATTTTTTTCTATTCTAGTTACAAAATTCTTTTTTATGTTTTTATCCTAAATAAAAAGAAAAAAATGTAATATATATGCCCATATCCAATATGCTATTCATGATGAATGCTCTGAGTTAAACTTTTACTATAGAGGATACACACAAACATCAAATAAAAACCATTTATTCTGTTAACTAGGAGATGATATCTCAGAATGTGGGCCAAATGTCCCTGAGGAAATTCACTCAGAGGAACTGCTTGAATCAAGGTCATGATTAACCAGAATCTTCACTGTCACAAGCCTCTGCTGCATATCTTTATAATCAGGAGTACTGATGTTGTAACCTGCTTGATAAATGCAAAACACTTTCTCTGAACCTTTAGCAAAAAAAATGAGCTGGTAGTCCGAATTTGTTAGGCAATATGCATAAATATGCAGCTTTAATTCTTTTGGTACTATGACAGGTTGTTACAGAATTTTCACATGATGGAACAAATTTACAATAGAATTAGGAAACATAAGAGAGGTTTGATTAGGTTCTAGGTGCCACCAACTCAATCAGAGAATTTTGTGGGGAATTACAAGCCTTCCATATTTCATTCAAGAAAAAGGGAAAGTAATCACGTTGTCATGGGTGTTTATTGTGCTACTTTTATGGCAGAGGTTTCCTGCCAGATCTCAGTTATTTCATTGTATGAAAGAACCTTTCCTCCATACCTCAACACTTTATAGAGATAAAATTTAAAGTAAACTCAAAAACAGCCTTTATCTGAAGAAGAGACTAGGCTCTTGGACAGATGTGTAGTCAATAAGCAGATATATCGCGTGAAGCATGTTCAGTTCTAACATAGAGAGCCTCTGAGTTCAAATGTGGGCTGGAGAACTATATTTAGTGCTCTGTGCAAATTATCTCATTTATCCTGACAGGAGTATGCATGAGTTAGGTGTTATGATTCCCATTTAACAGATGAAGCACATAGAGGCTCCACTGGGTCCCTAACTTATCTGGGATCACAGAGCTAATATGAAATCCAGTGAGACTTCAGATCCAGTGCTGTTGCCAAATCCTGTGCTAGTTCCACTAAACTAAAATGATAGCAGTTGAAATGACAGCATTATCCAGGGAGGACTCGATGATTTGCATGGTCTTGTTAACTGAATTTCATCAGTTTGTAGATACCACCTTTCTTCAGGATGGAAGCAGAATGCAATCCAATCTGTTTTCCTATAGGAATTGTTTCCATAGCAAGCTTGTTTGCCCATCTTCACTATTTTTAGGGGGAAATTGAGCACCTAATCCTAGACATCTAAAAAAATGCATACAGGAATTTGACACCAATGTCTGTTTTTACTGTTTCTTCGAATTTCCTCTCTTCTGGCTCCATGGTTCTACACACTTTACCCAAAACCATAGAAAGTAACTCTTCTCCCACTCACTCACCCAGTGTCTTACTCTCAGTAATTTGGAGTCCATTGCAATCCTCTTGACACTCCACAACAATAAGCCAGATATGTTAAAATCCCAGTACTGAGAGTAAGATGATCCTAATAACATTTTACTCTGCTGTGCTGGAGGCAGCAACATTTTATCTTTGTCTTTTAAGAAATCAGCTTGACAGATAATATTCACCCTACAAATGCATGCTGAGATGCAGAACTAAATTCTGTGGCCTAGCATTAGCTATGCAACCTTGGTCAAGGCCCTTAACTTTTAGTAGACTTGGGTTTCTCATTTATAAATCAGAACAATGATTCCCACCCTTTCACAATTATTGTATGGTACACATTATATAATAAATTAAAAAAAAAAAAAAAAAAACCACAAACCTTCCCCATAGTACCTGGCCCATTAGAAATGTAAAATAGTATTTACTGCTATCCAGAAAAATTGACTGACTGTTTCAATATATGCTCTCCCCTCTTATATTTTGCAGAGGTTTCTGCAGTTTTTGAAGCTGGAACTTCAGTAACTTACATGTTTCAGGAACCGTACCCCGTGACCAAGAATATAAGCCATGTGTCCTCAGCTATTTATGCAGATGCAGCACCTTCTAAGGAGAACATTGCATTTAGCTTTACCACGGCCCAGGCACCCACCATCTTGCTCTATATCAATTCCTCTGCTCAGGACTTCCTGGCTGTCCTGCTCTGCAAGAATGGTGAGTGCCCATGACATGAGGTCCTGTGGAGTCTCAGGCTGGTCTGGAGGTATTGTGCATAATTTCAACCTAAGTTTGGTCTCAATTGGGCAGCTTATTTCCAGACTTGCAGCTAAACTCTTGGTTAGACTTGAGCTTTTCAGGCTACAATTTATATTCAGGGCCAGTGTCAATTCACTGCTGAAGTCTCAAATGCTCTAGCTTTAATTCACATCAACTGTGTAGCAGTCATTCCTTATTATTTATTCTGTGCTAGAATCCATTAAGTACCAAGGAGAAAATCATAACCATATCTGAATTTCAGAAGGACCGTCCATCACATATATCCTGTCATCTTCGCTGCAGTTCCCTTGATTGAGGTCTGTTAAAACAACTAGTATAATTGCAGGCTGGATTAATAGAATCACTTGTCCAACCCTCAAAAAGAGGCAGTGTATGTGGGTCAGAACTGTGTGCAATAGGAGGTTTGGTTATGAGCATTGGACTTTGGAAAGAATGTAGACAAAATGGAATATGGGAGGATTAGCATGATCAAAGGGTTTGAATCCACTGCTTAGGAGGATTGGTGAAGGATGCCAATGAGGATGGAGAAATTGGGCTTCCTTCCCTCACTACCAACTCCATTCATAGTGTATGTCCAAAGACACATTTGATCAAAAAATCCTGGGGAAGGAAATGATTTTTATAATAGGCAAAGAGGACAAAAACATGGATTTCTGTTTTTGAATGGTCTCATTCAACAATGCCCATGACCAAGACTATGTCCTTCTTCATTCTGTAATTTGTAGGTATAATGAGAAGAGCTGGGCTTTAGAACCATCTCACCCAAATCACAAAGTTGGGATTCTGTGTGAACTGTGTGGTAGGCATAGCTACCTGGGCTATGCAACATTTACCATGACCTCCCAAGACCCAAGAAGGAAAATGTAGATATTTCTCTAGCTATTCATTTTCTTTGGTTTATTCTTCTTGGCTTTATATTGCACTATTTATGACACTGAAAGTAAAGATTGATGTCAAGGTTCAAACCTGGACATTAAATGTGGCCTGAAGAAATAATAATGACCATGGCTAACTCTAGTTTAACAGGTCTTGTTCTAAGAGGAACATGGAAGGGAAATAAAAAAGAGAGAGCAAGACAGAGAGTGAAACTGGGGTGATAATTGGTCATTCCAAGCCTATCTGATCTTAAAGATCCTTCTAGAGAGAAGGGAAACATTATGGGTTTTTAGACTTCTTCCTATTGATGAGCAGACTTTTGTATGATAAGGAGAATTGTGTCAATATATCAGTTCTTTTTTTTTTTTTTTCCAAAAAGTTTTATTTATTTATTTCTTTATTTATTTACTTTTATCCATTTTTACCCCCCCTCCACCCCACCCTCTGTTTTTGCTGCATTGTGTCCATTCTCTGGGCAATTCTTTGTGTCTGTTTCTTGCCCTCTCCTCTCATCCTTTCCCTCCTGTCTTCACCGGGATTCGATCCTAGGAAACTCTGATGTGGGAGAGAGGTGTCCTATTGCCTGCACCACCTTAGTTCCTGGTTTTTTGGCGGGTCTCATCTTGGCTCTCCCTTTTGTCACTCTCCTGTTACATCATCATCTTGCTGCATGGATTGACAGGGCCTGACGGCATACCCACGCGTGGGGTCTGAGGGGCTCACCCACTTACCAGGCCTGATGGCACACCCGCTTGCAGGGCCTGGTGACCCACGCGCCTTCTATATTTTTCTTTATTTTACCAGGAGGTCCCGGGGATCAAAGCCAGGTCCCACCATATGGGAAATGGACGCCCAACCATTTGAGCCATATCCGCCCCCCAATATATGAGTTCTTACACCTTGCCTCCTTCATATATCTGTGAAGTTGATAAGGCTATCTGGGGAAAGTGAGGCACAGAACTTTAAATGGATTAACATAGACCAGCTGGCCCTGTAATGACACAGCAGGGACCAGAAGTAGGTCAATGAACCATCAGCCCAGCAGTATTCCCTCTAAACTAGATCGTCCTGTTATGATGTTGTTGGACCATAATAAGGTGCTTATAGAGCACTGAGATTTGGGATTCTCCCCAAAGCATCTTTTGTGTATGATTCCCACAGGTGCATTTGTACCTAAGAGGCCATGCCTTTAAACATACATTTGTTGTGAATGCAGGCAATGAAAAACAGGGATATTTACGCTTGGTACTATTTTAAGTAATCCATATTGCCCTGAATCCTCACAGCAACCCTATGTGTTTGGTGGTATTATTGTGCCCTGATTTTTTACAGTTACAAAAACTGAAGCATATAAAGGTTAGTTAACTTGCTCAAGATCTCATGGCCAGTAAGGACCAGAGCTGGAAATCATGCTCTCCATCACCCCCTCCCTGTTCTGGTAGCCTATTCTGTATTCTTAACCATCGGGGCTAAATGGAAATTGTTTTGTTTGAACTATGTTGTGTGTTAAATAAATTTTAATTTATTTGCAAAAAAGGGCATTCTGGAATGGCACCCTGAAGCTTCCCTTCATTAGAAGTGCTGCCTGACCCCACAGGCATTTGTATTTCTTCAACTCTGGCTAAATGCAGGAAGCAAGGAGGTACTTGGGTCTTTTTGGTTTGTTGGTCAGTTTTAAGGTCAAGTATTTGGGCAAGTGTAAAGTCATAGTCCCTACAGCTCAAGCTAACTCACTGAAGGTTTGATGTTGAGCCTTGCTTAGTAATGGAGTACCCCTTCTTCATTGAGACTCAGAACCTTTCCTCTGAATATGGCACTAGGGAATCTTCCTTCCCCGAAAGCAGATCAACCCTTTCAGATGCTGCAATCTCCTTATCCTATAGAGATACAACTAAGATGTGTTCATTTCTCCTTCCTTTCTATCCTTCCTTTTTTCCTTCCTTCTTTCCTGCCTCTCATTAATTCTCTGGGCAATTACTAGTCCCACTGCACAGGACAGGAAAATATGGAGGAAAAAACAAACAAACAAACAAACAAACAAACTAACTAAAAACAGACTGGAAAGAGAGACTCAAAAACTGCCTCCAACTATTTGAAGGACACTCTAAATAGAAGAGGGATTCGTGCTGTTCATATTTTCTCAAGCAATCTAACTAGATGGTAGACTTTAACTAAATTTCAGGACAAATCTTCTAGACATTCAGGGATTATAACAATGGAATAACTTCCCTTGGATGGTGGTGAATTCCTTGTCATTGCAATTCTTCAAATAATAATGAAATGACCATTTCTTGGAGAAACCATCATAAGAATTACAGCAGTGAGCAGTATATTTCTCCCCAACTTAGATTTTTTTGGTTCTTTATTCTCTCCCTGTGCATTCTTGCATGATCATTTCTTTCTCTTAACATTTCATTGGCAGACTTTGAAAGGCTGCTATGAGGAATTAAGTCCTCATACCTTGTTTCCAGAATGTTCAAAGTATTAGACCACTAAACTAATTAACAGTGAATGATAAGGGGTGAGGAGGGGTAATGTATTATAAAGAGTTTGACATATATTTAACGTGACTTTGATATGTCTCTGAAAATACTAATGGTGTCTAAGAAATCTTACAAGTAGAAGAAAGGTCAGGAAAGCAAAGAAATGGAAGGGTTTAGGGGAAGGTCTTTCTTAGGAGGGGGAGGGGCTTTTATAACTAGAATTGATTCACACCTCCCTGAGATGGATTTAGGAGTCATTTGTTAACACAGGTTTCTTAACCTTTTTTGATTTAAGAATCTGATGGAAATTGTGAAGAGAGGGTCATGCTTAAAAGGAGTCCTTCCTGTCCTCCCCAGGAGGAAGAAGACACCTACAGCCACCTCATACAAAATGGCTCCAAATTTAATGCTTTGAGTTAAGAAGCCAGGGTGTGGTTAGGTGCATGAACTGTGCAAACACGGAACAAAATTCTCTGGCTTGCAGATTTGTTGAATGCGGGTGTCTAGGCCAGAGGAGAGAAGATTCCAGAGCAATGTAATTTGAAGGCATGCTTACCTGCCTTTCCCTACAGCTTTGGAATTTGTCCTTGACTTTTTTCATTACTCTTGAAACTTCTCTAAATAGAGATTTATTCAAGTTAAGATGCCAGCGTCTTTTCAAATGAAAATAGACCCTTCTTTCTAAATGAAGAAAAGGATTTTAATTTGGAGGGTGGCATTTTGGGGTCACAGAGCCCTTAGGAATGTAGAAGGCACTTGTGGGCTCCATAGCTGGGACCTTTGGACTTCTTGAGAACTGGAAGAGGAGGCACTATTCAGGAGGAAAATGGTCAAGAGGAAGGGTGAGAATGGTCAAAAAATGTACCAGATTTTCCCAACATTCCTGGAGTGCTTGCACTGCTTTCTCCACAGTGTAAGCTAGTGCTCATCCAAGCTTGTCATTTACCAAATATTCCAAGACAACCTAACTTGTTGTAGATACTAGTTCATGTAGTGGAGAAACAGAGATGGGCAGGACACTACGCTGCCTTTAAGGAGTCTAGCCCAGAGAGAGGCATATAAACAAACAAGTGCAAAAACATGCCATCAATGCTAGAATTCTCTTTTGAGTAAAATGAGGCACAAAAGGAGTGAAAGATTGATTCTACCTGGAAGTGGGCAGGGGTGGGGGGTTTGGGTCACAAAGACTTCATGGAGAAGTTGGCATTTGAATTGGGTCATTAGAGATCAGTGAATGTTCTCCATACAAGCATTTTATTTTCTGATACAAACAAGATGCTTCTTTGATTGTCCTTCATTGTCTCCATTGTATTCCCATTTCATATGAAATATATTATTCTCCAGTCCATTTCCTTTTCCACTCTTTCATCATCTGCCCTTCTTGGTTCCTTGATGACAGAAATAAAAAGTTGAATTCAGAATATGTGTTAATTCATCTCTGGTGACTGATTTGGATATGAAATCTAAACTGGGCTCCCAGGTCACCTTCCCAGGGCATCTGTGAGCTGTTCTTCAGCACTAAATGGTTTCTCTGACTTCGCTTCAGCATTACTTTTTTACCAATCTTTATAAACAAATACATCCATAAGATGCACTGTCTGAATTTGTGATTACCTGCATCTTGGGGGGAATAATGATTAACTGAAACACTTTGTATTTTGAAGAGACTGACTCAAGGGAGGCAGTGATAGAGAGAATTGAGAGAAAAAGCATCTTCAATGTACAACACTCAACAACTGCTTGCTGGGACGGTTCTGACTTTAGGCCACCACTGCCATTGCTACTTGCTCATGGAACCTCTTCAAAGTTTTAAGCTTCCTCCAGCTGCCCCCTCTCCAACACTAGCATCTGCTTCAGCTCCTCAGAACGGTAGGAATGCTCATAAAGAGCTTGAGAAGTGCCTGCCTCAGAAGGCTTGCTTCCTTGGCCTGACTAAGCCCTAACCATTTCTGTCTCAGGGATTGTGTCAAGCAACACTTTGCTGGGTTTGAATTTAAAATCCCCAAATGTGCTTTGTTATCTCCCAGTCTTTGCTTTGATTGGTTTATTTCCCATATCCCTGGGCTTGTGGTGTGTCCATGATCCATTTTTTCCATAGTGTGGTTATGACACACCTTAACCTCAAGAGGGCAATCAAGAGACCTCCCTCTTCCCTCATAGGGGAAAGGCACTGAAATGGGCAGGGGCAAATGGCATTTCCAGCATCTCACAGTTAGTCCCCAGGGCTGAGGGGTGGGCCTAACATGGAGAAAAAGAGGCATGGTGAGCAGCACTGGATCTGGGTAATTTCTCCTGTCTTCTCTTTGTTTTCTTGGACATATTATTCTGTGGTGTGCTCATAGGCCATTGAAGGTCAAATGAGATAATGAAAGTCAATGTGCTTTGTAGATTGTAAAATGCAAAACATGTTTTATTTTTTGTTTATAATAACAATTCAAATTATTTGTATATATTGTCAATCAGAACAGGAAAGTGAATGCCAGAATTCAAATATTTGGGTTTAAAATTTAATACCGAGGGGAAATGAAAATTGCCCAATGCTGGAGGGTGAACTCCTCATGAGTGGGAAAATACGCCTGAGAAAAGAGAAAGAGGAGGTACAAGTATCTACCCTAGCACATCAGCCAGCTCTCATGAGGCACAAGCAGCAAATTTTGATACACAAAGAAAGCTAGTAATTTTTAAAATGACTTTCTCAAATGCACTATGAACCTGACCTTAGGGGAACTTTTCTGATATTTCTTCTTTTTATTCTTCTTCTTCTTCTTCTTCTTCTGAAAGGAAGGAAGGAAGGAAGGAAGGAAGGAAGGAAGGAAGGAAGGAAG
>JAKSZT010053840.1:5054703-5246550 GCA_026826555.1 Tolypeutes matacus
AGGAAGGAAGGAAGGAAGGAAGGAAGGAAGGAAGGAAGGAAGGAAGGGAGAAAGAAAGAAAGAGGGAGAGAGAAAGAAAGAGGGAGAGAGAAAGAAAGGAGGGAGGGGGGCAGGGAGGGAAAGAACCCCAAAACTGAGCAAACAAGATATATGTGTATGAATAATGAAGCTTTGCTCACTGCAAAGCCAGGTTTCATAAGATACCACTGGGGAAACAGTGGTCAAATACTGAAGGACCTCCCTTCTTCAACCCCAACCACTCTGGGTGTGGAACTAGCTGGGGAGCATGTGCCAGCATCAAGGAAATCTAAAATAGGGGTTGCAGCAACAACAGATTCAGTCTTCTACACCATAGGTTAAAAAGAGTAATCAAAGGAGAGTATGGAAATAAGGCTTGCAAAAATAACAGAATATGATTAACTCTACAGCCATCTATTTAATAGCTACCATGTACTAGATGCATTCTTGTGTGCTCATGATAGAAATATGAATATGGTATCCTTGGCTTCTGGGAGATTCTTGAGAATAAGAGCTATATACTATTCATGTGTTTAATGGCAGCAACTAACAGATTACCTAGCACATCACTGACCTCCGAGTATTTTTGGATTGAGTTACATATTTTATAGTTTAATAGGAGAAGCAAGAATATAGCTAGCAAGTATGGGAAAGCCTCCCAGATTCCATGAGAAGACTTTATAGAATTACAGTGGGGCCACAGAAGGGAGAAAGATCAATCAATCCCACTGCAGCATTACAAAAGGCTTCTCGGTAGAGATGGCCATTAATTCAGATTAATTGCATTGCTAATCTGAATACTAGTGTCTTTAATAATATTGTTTCAGATATTTCATTCGGTCATCCGTAACAAGCATGTGAGAGATAGGGACTATTTGAGCAGTGCATCTCTGTGGAACTAGCATTCTGTGATTTTATTTTCTGGATGCCTCTGGGTCTTCTCAATTTGTGCTTTTCCAGTTTAAATTATGCTTCATAAATTTTCCAAGAATTGAGCAACTGTTTATTTTTTTTGCAAGAAGGCTGTTTACAACCGCACTGCGAGAATCAAGGGAGTTATCTATTCTTACGATGCTTCCTTGTTAGTAAAAAGAGAAAAACAGGGCCCAGTGTTCCTTGGTTTCTTCATCTGTAAATTTGGGCTAATTGTTATTGGTCAAGGGTCTCACAGCAGTGTTGTTGGGGATTAAGAAGATACTATTTGTAAAGGTTTTGGAGGAACTAAAATGAAAGATGTGGGATAAATACAAAGAAGGGTTATTACAAAACAGTCCAATGACACTGGCTAGATACTGAACCACCTTGATTTTTTTTAAAGTAAAGGGTGGAGGGAATGGGGAATTGATTGTTTAACTTTTGGGTTAGAACTTTAATTAGATGCCTAAAGATTAAGAGAGTGGCTGAAACCTGTGTGAATAAAGCTTTTCTCAGAGAAAAGACATGTTTCTATTCGTCTTAGAGCACTTGACCTGTAAATACTTATATCTTGGGATGTGAAACAAATTCAGCAGAAGGTTCAAGCTCTGTGCTTGTTCAGTTCTTTTTGCTGTTAATTACCCTTTGTGAGGCAAAGGAGGCCTTGAACTATCGTTATTTCTCTTTATCAAAGTTACCGATGACGCGTTTAGACTTTAGTAGGTAGCTTCACCTCTTGATATTTCGAAATGAGGGCTCTGGAAATTAGATCCTCTATCCTATAGGTGAAATGGAAAGATGACAGTCTTTTTTACCTTAATTGTCACTTTCAAATTCCTACCACCACCCATGTGAAACATTTCTTGATCTCCCCAATTGGAAAACAGCTAATTAAGAGCTAAAACTTAGGAATTGCTTAGTATGTGATGAGATGCAGTTTTATCATGCTGCACACATGGATTCATTTAATTCTCACACAAGGACTATGAAGTTGATATTCCACCATTTGATGAATGAGCAAGCATAGGCACAAAAGGTTAAATGTTCTGTCCGAGACAATACAACAAGAAATTGGTGGCACTCACTTTTTAACCTGAAAACTAGTCTTCTTTGTTTGCTCACCTTGCTTTTATTATCAATCACGGAACTTGCCATTTTTTACCTGGTATTTGGCTTAGCTTTCATCTTGGTTGCATGATCCCTCAAAAACATCATATTGATGTCCTGTTGAGACCCCCTCCCCCTGCCCAGTGCCTTGCTTATAGACTGTGACAGTTTGAAATTATTTTATGGATCCCCAAAAGAGAAAGATTATGTTTTTTAATGAATCCATCCCTATGGGTGTGAGACTCTTTTGACTGCACTACATCAGGAGTGAGGCGTGACTCATGTGAATCTCTGCCTTCTTGGTGGTTCTGATATAACCGGAGACATAGAGAGAAAGAGTCACAGGAAAAAAGGAGTCACCATATTATATTTGATCCTGCCATGTGAGAGAAAGGAGTCCAGCTGTGCCTACAGCTGAGCTCAAGGAGAGAAGCCACAAAAGGCTCAAAGAGCTCAGGCCTGAAGAGAGATGAGCCACATACCTGATAACTCATGGCTGAACTCAGGAAGAAAGCAGAGCAGCCAAGACTGAGAGGAGTCCTGGTAAGAGACAAGCCCTATGCCTGGTTGCCTTCAGTTGAGCTCTAGGAGATAGTTAATGGAGGGGAAGACAGCGACCTTGGCAGAGATTGGTGGCCATCTTGCCTCACCACATGGCAGCTGACTTTGGTGAGAAAGCACTTCTGATAGTGTCTTGATTTGGACATTTCATGGCCTCAGAACTGGAAGCTTTTACCTCAAGTAAATCCCCATTATAAAAGCTAACACATGTCTGGTAGTTGGCATCAGCAGCCCTGTGGAAAACTATGACACAAGCCTTTATTTAAAAGATGGGCCAGACAGGAATTTGTGGACAACAATTGGGGAAGGAGCAGTATATAAGGAATACTGAAAATGCACTGGAATGTTTAGAAACATATGTTCAACAAAAGGGGTAGCTGTATATCCCTTTATATTTGGAAACTTGTACTTTGGTGCAAACAAGCACACAAGAATATCAAGTGAAAACATAACAAAACAGAACAAAACATTCTTCCTTGGTGCCAATCTCTGTATTGCAAATTTTAAGAGACAGTGACAGCTTCCAGCGCTGAGACTAGCCAGCTAAATATGATAGTCACAGTCCATTGAAATTTTGAAATGGAATAGCACATGAGGGAATGCTACTTTCTTAGAACAACAAGGGATTTAAAAAATATATATATTAATAGGACTCAGCAGAATATTTTGGTTTTGAAAAATCATATGTACTAAATGCATTTTCTCATTTAAACATGGAGGATGAATGCAGAAATTTATCTTCTTTCTCTTCTTACACTCCTCAAAAATGGGAGTAAAGTGATTTAAAAAATAAAAGTCAGAATGCAAAAAGACAAAGAGAACAGAAGAGAGATTATCTTAGGTAAGAAATATCAACATATACTTGGGAATCGGACAGCAGATAGAGAAGAGTGTCTGCAGAAGGTGAGCTGAAGGGTAGGCAGCAGATGTACCTGCTAATCCCGGGACAGTCTCAGAACTGGACAGTGTCAAATACCACAGAGACTGGGCAGAGGCATGAAGAAGGGAAATTGTGTGAAGACTGGACGGGGAGCTCTGTCATCCCCTGCCCAAGCAAATAGTTCCTTTCTACCTCCTCCACCAGGAGACCATAGACTTCTTCCCTAGCCTATAGCATTTGAACCAAAGAGTGGCCAATGCTGAGAGCAAGGTTGAGATATGAGACTAATGATAGAAACAAAGTGGCATTCTGCACACTGGGCTGTGGGATCCATACCCTTATTTTCTTGGACATATTATCTTGTGGTGTGCTCATAGGCAATTGAAGATCAAATGAGATAACACAAGGCCCTTATGGTCAGGCTTTCCTTTCTTTGTCCAGGAGATGATTGGGTTTTTCTGTTGAGGAACTGGGCAGCCCATTGAAGAGAAATGTGATAAATTTGAATTTTAGAGATGCCCCCACTGAAAAAAAAGTCATCTTGCCTTCATATCATTTGACTATGAAGCCTACCAGGGGACAAGCTAAGCTAGGCACATGGGACCTATACATAGAACCTTCAATCCAATTTTGAGTGCCTCACTCATAAGTGTGAATAGATACTTCTTACCATCAGATATTTCTGTAAAACCTCGAAGATGAATGATAAAGGTCAAAACAAACAAATACATAAACAAACAAAGGTACTTGGATGAAACAGGGAATAATGCAGGGGAAAGAAGAAACATTAAAAGCAGAGTATCTTCAGAGAGGAAGGAGAATTTGCAAATCCATGAAACAAGAACAAGATGCTATATCAAAAAACCATCAAACAATAAGAAAGAAGTCTTCAAAAATGTGATAGAGGGAATAAAAACAAATCTAGAAAATTAGAAGATAAAATTTAAGATGTCTCCCAGAAAATTGAACAAAAATGTACAAAAGTGGGCAATATGAAAACAGAAAAAAAAAAAAAAATCAGGGAGTCAAAGCAGGTGCCCTATATGTGATAGGATTTAGAGAAAGAGCGAGTAGATGGCAGCCATTTGCAAAACAATAGAATTGAAAACATCTTACAGAATAAAAAGACATGGGTCTCTTGATGGAAACGTTTCCACCCATTACCCAGCACAGTTTACAGTTCATGTTTTCCTATGAACAGTTCATACTTCCCTATGAAATTTCAATTCTCATAACCCCCTACCCACCACACACTCTTACCCATGTTAAATTATGTTCCTTTTGTTGAATGCAGCTTGTTCTGTCTTAACTGTGGGATTTTGCACAAGTTGCTACCTCTGTTTGAAACATGCTCTTCTTACTTGCCTCCATTACCCCTTGGCTGGCAAACATTTCTTCAAGCTTCTGTTTAATGTTACTTCCTCTGGATAACATTCCTGGTCCCCTTCCAAAGACTGAGTCTGCTGTCCTTCCAACGGACTTCCTTCATAGCCTAATATGGTAATTCTCGCCCTTAACTTGTATCCACTACTCTTCCAAGGTCTCTGCACTGACCTAACACCTGCCCACCCATCCCAGTGTTTCTTACTCCTCCATGTGGATAGCTTTTCCTGGTGTCTTCTTTCACAAACAAAGCACATTGCCTTTTTCAAGCAAAAGCCTCTTTTTGACAAGTATATTCTAATGGTTAGTTTCTAAGGGTTCTCAGTCATATTTTTGTGGTGCTCTACAGAATACCTAAGAATCAAGATATCAAATTGGAGAACAACGATACCTAAAAGCATGTAGCTAAAATGAGAGAAAAAAATTGTAAGAAGCTACAGATGATAATAGAAATGGATTACTCTCATCCTTGTATTTTTTAATTTTGAAGGTGTTTTTCCTCTCAGAGTATATTAAAGAGCTCAGGTGGAAAGAAAATCTTCAAAGAGAGGCAATTTAAAACAGATACTATACTGCATTTAAAAAAGATAGGAGAGAAATGAGACAAGTGATCCATTCTGTAATGCTAAAACTGCTGTTGTGGGGTTTTTTTTGTTGTTATTTGCCTTGCCTTAATCTGGCCTATTCTTTCCTTCCTTAAATGGAATCTCTGAAAAGACAAATGAGATTAAAAATAAAATGTCTAATAGTTCAAATGAAAAGCACATCAATAAAAATCAAAGAAACAGCACACGTAATTCCCCCTTCGAAGTTCCAGCTCTCTCCAGCAATAACTAAGTAAGCCTGCATGCCCTGTACAAAGTCCACTGACATTTGTCAGTCCTATCAATAAATTGGCAATGAAAGACTAAATCTGTGCAAGGTGGGAGATAAATTAGCACACAGCCAAAGGTACTGGAGAAATAAGCACTGGTTTCATTGCTGAAATATTTTTTGATAAAGTAATAAGCCCCCATAATCTCTTTCCAGCTTTAAATAACAGCCGGTCTTTGTGCAGGCAGTTTAATTTTGTTGGCTGCCCTTGTCTTACAAATATATTTAGTGGAGTCTGGAATATCATTTTGCACTGCAAGCTGAAGCCTTTGTCATGCTGAAGCTGGGCAAAGGCAATAAATCAAGGGCAAAGTGAAAAAGAATAGAAATGGGCTATTGGAAACTTATTTCCCCATAGCGGGTGAGCTTTCTTCTCACACGAACAGGTGAATAACATCAGTCACGTCTTCCTGGTAAGTGCCTGTGTTGTAACGATATTGACTTATATCTACATTGCACCCTGGTTGGCATTGCTCCAAAGTGCTTAAGATGCATCTATTGGAAACATATGCTGAAAATAGCATCATGAAAATATACAACCCTAGTTTCCTCTGTATTTTTTTTTTCTTCTATGCCTTCTCTAAGCTTACTCTTCCCAATAAATTGTACCGAGATGTTCAATCCCAACTGCTTCTACTTGGTACCTCATATGTGCCAGGCCAATTAATAACTAACTTTTTAAAAGTTAAAAACACAGTATATATTCAAAATTATAGAACAGGAGTAATGCATGGGGTGATCTAGTTGGCTGAATTGATTTTTGCTGAGAATGGATGACCAAGAAGAAATGTTGAGGTATTTATAGGGTGTTTGTTTTACACTTAAAACAGGAATGGATGAGACAGTTTGGTATACTGTACAAAAATCATTATGCTAGGAACCAAGGGAGCTGAGCTCTTGTATTAGTTTCTTATTGCTGGGTAACATATTCCCACAAAAACAGTGACTGAAGACAACACATCTTTCTTATTTCATGGTTTCCTTGCTTCAGGACTGAGTCCTCTGCTCAGGGTCTCATAGGGCTGCCATCAAATGCCTGCTGGGCTGTGGTCTCATCAGAGGCTTCAGTGGGGAAAGAGCCGCACCCAAACACCCCCAAATTGTGGGCAGAACTTAGTTCCTTGGAATTGTAGAACTGAGGTTCCCATTTTCTTGCTGGCTTTTGACCAGGGGTTATTCTCAGCTCCCAGAGATTGCCCAAAGTTCCTTGTAATGTGATTACAGGAATTATTTCCCATGACTTTTGCAATATAATGCAACCCATAGAGTGAGTGACATCCCATCTCCATTGCCGTAGTCAAGGGATATAGATAGGGCATGAACATGGGAGGGCCCCAAGAAGCAGCACATTTCTAATGCTTCTTGGTCATTAAAATCTAAGTACCCTTATCTATTTACTCAGAGCAGCAAGAATGAATGACTTATATTTGTATACAGCAAAATTGATGACTTAC
Source organism: Tolypeutes matacus (assembly GCA_026826555.1). NCBI lineage: Eukaryota > Metazoa > Chordata > Mammalia > Cingulata > Chlamyphoridae > Tolypeutes > Tolypeutes matacus. The sequence goes on from JAKSZT010053840.1 coordinate 5,061,895, forward strand.
ACAAATTAATGTTGAAAGAAACTTGAAACAAAAGAGTACATTCTGGATGTCTTCTCTTTTTATGTATTTCAACAACATGCTAAAGTAACCTTTGCCATTAGAAATCCGAATAGTGGTTAACCTAAGGAGATATGAAGGGCTTCTGAGGTGCTAGAATGTTATGTCTGAGAGTATTCAGTTTGTGAAAATATGAGGAGCAGTATACTTGTGAGAAGTACACTTTTCCATACATAAATATAATTATACATTATTATACTTCAATAAATAGTAAGCAAACAATTAAAAAACCAACTGGGTAATCTTAGACTGGTTGCTTAATTTCAATGGGTCTCAGTTTTCTAATCTTTACCATGAGGTTGGCCTTCACGATTTTTAAGGCCTTTTGTCTTAATTTTGCAGATTTAATGACAAATGGCAAGCAATGGAGTAGCTTAAAAACAGGAATCTATTGGCTTATGGTTTCAGAGGATAGGAGGTTTGCTTCCTCCCAGGGTTGGTAGCATTCTAGCTGCCTTGTAATCCTTGGGTTCCTTGGCTTTCCCATCACTTAGGACTTGACTCCACATTGGAGTTCAGGCTTCTGGCTTCTCCCAGTGGCTTTCTCTTTCTCTGTCTGAATTTCTTCTGCCCACAAAGGACTCCAGGAATGAGATTAAAACCGACCCTCTTCAGCTGGGTCACACTCTAACTAAAACAACATCTTCGAGAGATCCTATCTACAATGAACTCCCACCCACAGGAACATAGACTAAGACCAAGAACATGTGTTTTATAGGACACACAATTCAAACTACCACACTCCTCTAGCACAATGTCAGAGTTGTCTGAAATAACAAGGAGCTACACAACTCATTTGATGCTTAAGAAATGCCCAGTATTCTTGTTATCTCAAATAGAGTCTAGCCTGAGAGAGAACACTGTTCAGCCTACACATACTTCCATTCACAAAGTATGTGGCCTTGGGAAATTAAATCAACCCAATGTACTTCTGTTCTCTTAAGCTCTCTGTCAGCTAAAAACATATCCATAGTCCATGGATTGGGGCAGCATGTCAGACTAGGCATGGGTGGCATACAGAGAGGAAGTAGTGGGAAGGATGTGCCCTGGGGACAGGCAAATGGGGGGTGAATTGTAGAGAATTTAAAAACAATAATAAAACTGAATAAAAATCAACCAGCTTGGATGATCAACATGCACCTGCCATTCTAGGCAATGTCAGTGATAAAAGTCTCTACCTCCGAGGTAGAAGGCTCTCACCAGGCCCCTACCTTGGCTTGCCACTGCTAGGAATTATACTAAACATTCACTGCAAAAATAACTAATATATGTCCCTTTATGCTGCAAAATTTGCCGAGGGAGCTGAGAAGGTGGGTGTGCAAGGCTAATGCTGATTGTTTACTCCAAAGATCCTCCTTCAAAGAGTGATCTCAATTTCCAACTAAAGCAGTACATTTATGTATTGTAGCCATTTTTGTGCCTCAGTTTTCTCCTCCAAACCCCACTAACCAACCCTGGAACATTAGCCTCAAAGAGATGCTTGCCTTAGTTAAAATTGTCAGTGAATGGGTGGAATAAATCTTCAATATAATAATTTTTTGATTATCCATTCACATGGAGCTTCAGGAACAGATTCTGAATCCAGCCGTTTCTCACCACCTGCACTGCTTCAGGCTGGTCCAAGCTCCCCCCATCTCCCTTCTGATGAGCTGCCATAGTTTCCTCTCAGCTCTCACTTCCTCTGCTTCTTCCCTGCTGCAGTCCCTGCTCCTCTGAACATCCGGAGAGATGCTTTTCGCACATGAGGCAGATCACACTACTCCTCTGCTCAGAATTGTCCATAATGTTCCCTGTCAGTCATTGAGAATTAAATCCAGATTTCTTCCTGGATCCACCAGGCCCTTTGTGAACTGGCCTTGAACTTTATCCACAATGCTTTCCCACTTACTCTCATGAGCTTGGCTTGCCGGCTTCCTCACCATTCCTAGATTATGAGAAGTAGCCACTGCTTTGGGCTAGGAACCAACCTTTCCCTGCCTGCAACCTACTTCTGTCAGGTACCACATGGCTGGGTTTCATTTAGGCCTCTGTAAATGTCACCTTGGCAAAGAGTCCTGCCTTGCCCGCAGGCTGTGGGCTGCAGACTCAGCTGTGCATGCTACAACTCCAAAAAGCAGGATTTACAAAGATCACACTCTCTTACTCTATTCTCTGCCTTCTACTCTGCTTGGCTTCTTTTCAGCAACTTATTACTTGACATTAGATTCCATACCTCTGTGCTTGTTGTCTGTCATTGAAACCAGGATATAAGCTCTAGTGGGGCATGGGCACTTTCTTTGTATCTCCTGTCCCTAGAAAAGTGTTTGGAGTTAAGTCCAGAACTTCTTCCTAGACTTAATTGTGGTGTGCATTATAGATATTCACTATTTTATCAGTTGACTGAGTAATTGATAATTCGGTTTTGCTAATACCTTAGCCATATTAGATCTCCCCACCACTGGGTATTCCTATTTTCTACTTCTAAAAGTGTCCCAACTCACATAATAGCCGTACAGGTCTGTTAGAGACCTTGACCTGAGGTTTGTTGGGAATTTTAATCATCTGTTACCAGAGTACTGTCATCATTTTATATATATATATATATCTCAGTAAACCATTGGTTTCACTGTTGATGGCACACCTGCATGAAATCAGAATCCAGCCCATTCTAGAATTATTGTCTTCAGAGTTTAACAGCTGGTCATTGAGACCTGATGAACTGAAATTTGTTTGAATAATTTAATCCTCTAGATTTAGGGCTAAATTTAAACAACCAGCAGTCTCCAGGGGAAAAACAAAACAAAACAAAACAAGAACAGAAGTGAAAGCAGTCACTGGAAGCCAGAAGAGCAAAACCATAAAAAAATAACAATAGAGAAATAGAGGGTCATGGACAAAAGAAGAGTAGGCCACAGGGCGGAACATCCAGACCATCCTGATCCATGTTTTGAGGGCTTTCCTAACAGTAGAAACTCAGTCCAGATGGACCCACACTTACCGTGTCCTTTTCTTGAAACTTCTGCTTGTTTGCATGTTTTTCATTCTTATTAAGCCTCTCTATCTAGAAATTTTGCTCTAGCAATGCCATATCACTATAAGAGTTTAGAGCAGCAAAACTGCTTGATTTGTAGACAGATAGAACCACATGGAGCAGAGAAGTTTTTCTCCCTTGTAGAAAGAGGCCAGATCTGGATGAAATTTTAGGATTTTTGTGAGTTTGCATTGCACCTTTTTCCCTTACCCCTGTCCTTTCACATACCCAGTCAAGCTGCCATCTAATGTGACTTTATTAAACCTTTAATCCATTTGTTTTCTTACCCAGAAGATAGATGCTACTTCAAATGTTTGAGGCGTTTTGAAAGCCTCTGAGTGTAAGGAGGTACCATCACTGTAACAATCAGAGATTATATCCATTTAGATTAAACATTACAGTGGTTTGAGCTCATTTTATCATATGCCAGGGGAATGATGAGTTTCTAAACCAGAATAATGCCTAACCCAAGTCCTGATAAGTAACAAAGATGAGAATATTTGCCCTCCCTCACTAGTTGCAGTACCAAACTTATCCATCAAATGAAGTGGGAAGGGAGGGAAGGAACAAAGTAAAAATGGAAAGGGAGGAGGCAGGAGGGAGAGAAGAGGAAAGGGAGAATGAACAGGGGACAGAGGAATGGAGGACGGAAGAAGTTAAAATGAAGAAACCTCATTAAAAGGGCGCAATCAGGAAAATCCTATCAGTGGAGTCATTCTAGTTTTCAAAGTTGTAAAAATCCTCCCTTAAGTATGGTGGTCCTTAATATTTATTCCATACAATTTTACGTGCACTATCTCCTCTAATCTGTTTACTATGCCTGTGTCATCACATTTGCTGCCATGACAAACAAAGCTCAGATCTCACAACAAACATCATATTATATCCCCTTGATTGCAGTTCAGCATCTGCAATTCGGCTCCATTTATCCTCTCATTTGGACACCCAAGTTTTAGCAGCAGCTCATTTGGAACTTGCTGTTCTTGTGCCAGAGGACAAGAGCAAATGAGACTGTGGAACATGCAGTGGTTCTTCAAGGTTCTGGAACTTCTCCTCACAGGTGTTGGCCAAAGCAAGTCAGATAGACAGTGTTATCTTCATCCAGGTAGGGAGTATACTCTTCCCCCAAATGACATTTCCAGTCTCACAGCCTTAGAGGCAAAGGTGTGTCACCCTTCTACAGAAAATGGGCATGTGTATTTGGGAACAATAACACAGTCTACCTCAACACCTTAGTCAGTACATTTAGCTAGTAGGTCTACTTCATGTATAGATTAGGAAACTGAGGACAGAGAGCTGAAGTGGGCTGCCTGGCCTCATAAAACTAAAGAGAAACAGATCTTAACTTACATCTCTGGTTGTAGAATCTCCAGCCTATTGATTTGGTCTTTGAGTCCATCTGCATCACTTTTTCCACTGCATTTTCTTTCTCCCTATGGTAGTGGCTCTTAGACTTCAGTGGGTATGATGTAGACTGCCTTAAAAGATTGCTTAGTCCCAACCCCAGAGTTTCTGATTCAGTAGGTCGGAAGAGGGGTCTACAAATTGACATTTGTAACCAGTTTCCAGGTAATGCTGGTGTTAGCCCAGGCACCACACTTTCAATCATGTCTTAAGGCCTCATCTCCAGGGAATTGTGCAAAGTACAGTACTTAAAATTAGCTTTCTCCTTGGTGCCTTATTTTTAAAAAGTGAACAGTATCTCAAAGTAACAGGTTCTATAGCTTTAATAGCTACTCCTTGAAAAAAATAGAGGCTTAAAGTGTCTCGGCAGTAGTTCTTAAAGTGTGGTCCCCTGATCAAGGACATCAGCATTGCCCAAGACCTGGTTAGAAAGGCAAATTGTTGGCCCCACCCCAGGCCTATAGACTCAAATCCTGTGCATGGTGCGCAGTTGATGCTGATGAACATGGAGACCACTGTGATTATATAGCAGCACCTATAGATAGGTCTCAGGGGCTTGTTCTCAATATTCGTGCTACTTAGGAAACTCTTTAGACATGAAAGATCTCAAGGTCCACTCTAGCTGACTCCTCCTCATCTCTCAGGTTTCATCTCCTTGCAGACTACCTGGTTTCTGTCCTTTTTATCTTGCCTTCTCAGTCTGACCATTGTAACTGGCTGCTTGATTTCTAACTGAGATTTTACCCAAGTGATGGTTCATGGATGACCCTTGGTTCCATGCTCTGTAATCTCAGGACTCATCACTGCCCATCTTCCTTTTTAATACTTGTTTCCTGAAGCTTCTCCCAAGAGCAGTTTTCCTACTCGCTTCTCTGCTAGATTGGTGTCAGAAGGTTTAGATGAGGGATCTATCTATGACAGCATCTGATTCCCCTGATTTGCAGTTTCCCATTAAGATCCTTAACTTTCCTTCATTATAACTCGGTCCCTTCCAATGCTTTGCTCATTCTTGGAGCTTGCATTATGGGTAATTTTAACCAATCTATTAAGTAAATAATTACAGTCATAATATTTTGCATTTATGGAACACAAATCATTTAAAGAACCAATATAATGGACTGATTATTTTTGCATTAATTCTTCATGGAAAAGAATTATGCTATTAGCAGTCTCCTTTCAACTAGATAGGCTACTGCCATTTTCGAAAAGTATTTTTGCATCCAGAAGTCAGTCTTTTCTTTAACTAAAATTAAAAAACAAGGCTACAGACAATGAAACCAGAGAAACAGATGAACATTTCAAATGATTTCTAAGCAAACTCTGAATCATTTCACTCCAAATCTGTGATGTTTATGTAGCAAATGTAGATGTTATGTTTACTCACTTCCAGGGCATTCGCTGAAAGGTTTGGAATGTATGGAAAATGTTACTGAGTTATTCTGTTGGAATGTGCATGTTTTGCCTGCTGAGAGAGATTTTACTTTGTTGGGTCAAAAAAAAAACATCTCAGTCAGAACTTGAGTTAGGGACAATTTAGGTAAAAAATTCAGGAGGATGCCATTTGCTAACAAGCAAACATTTACTGAGGACCAATTTTGCCTGTGTGTCTCCAATATTGCACTGACATTTGAGGTTATAGACATGCATGAAAGCACACTTATTGTGATTTTATTCTTGCTGAATAAAAAATAACATAGGTAAAGAAAAGGCAATTTTACATCATAAATGCTGTTTATTAGTACAACCAAAATTTTATCATCAAAGCAGGGAAACTTCTGAGAGTGCAAAGAGATGCTAATTACAATTTCATTCAAACAGCAGGTCTATTTCAGGACTTTTTCTGTCCACCAGTTATATGGTCTAGGGATAGAGTAGTCTTAGAACCAATCTTGTCTTCGGGGAAGATTCCAGGAAAGCTACCTAAGACACCTGAGCAAGTGCTAAAGGAACAATAATGTGTAAGTGTCCTATTTGTCGTTGGGTCCTTTCAATATATACTTATGAGCTATTGCATTGGGTGTTGGAATCGCCTTCTAACGCTCACCTATGATAAAATGCTTAATATCCCTGACTCACCAGTCATTCATTTGTCCGTGACTCTCTTCACCACTACTCCACACTACACTTTGACCATGAACTTCACCTCACTCACCACATACCCTCAGGCTTCAATACAGAAAGAGCTACAGACTCAATTTTAGAAACATTGGGATTTCAACCCTGACTTTCTTGCAAACTCACCAGGCAACTTTCTGGAAATCAGTAAACTCCTGGAATTACAAGAAAGAAAACTTCAGGGTCTGCCCTCCCCTTATTCTCTGGTGCCCTCATGAGACAAAAGAGTGGTAGAGTATTCAGAAAGAGAAAAAACTGAGTGGGCATCACAACTTTGACATTTACTAGCAAGGTGACCTTGGGCAAGTCCCTGAATACCTCTGAGCTGCAGGATCCTTTTTTGTAACAACAATAGCATAGATAGCTGTTGTGTCTGACTGCAAGGAGTTCAGTCTATGTGAAGTGCCTTGCAGAGTATCTACAGCAAATGCAGCCACATATTCAGACATGGTAATGAGTCGCCAACCTTTCTACTATTGGTGCTGCCCTTAGGGACTGTACCCTGGGGCAAGCAATGAGTGACAGTTCTGATGTTCCTTTAGACAAGGGACCAAATCCTTTCCCAGAGCCACCTGGGAGTAGTCATTCTTTTCTTTTTTTTTCTTTTTTCTTTTTTTACCATCTTTTCATGTTATTTTCGATTTTCTTGCTAAAATGCCAGAAACAGTTGGCTGCTTGTTCTCTTGCTACATTTCCAAACAGGAAGTAGCAGGCTTGCTGGCAGGTGCTGGCTGTTTGACTGAAAGAAACCAACAAAACTGCGATGGCACAGTTTGCTAGAATGTTTTATCCCAGGACATTGGAAAGGGATTCATTAGTTAGGGGCTTATTCTGTAGGGGGCTCAAGGGGGGCCCAAGGCAGACAGATCAGGTGAGGCACCCCTGAAGCAATGGCACCTCGTGTGTGCTGGCATAAAAAAAAAAATGGGTCTTGTCAATTATTTAAAATAATATTTTGTCCGGTGATGGTGTCTCATGGCAACATCCGTTGATTTTAATTCTAAGGCTACTTTGGCCCCACCTGAAAAGAGGGCGTGATTGGTAGTATCTTTGCTCCTGTCCTTCTCTCTGAACTAACTACATGCCACAAGCCAAAGCTCTTACACTTCATTTATCCACTTATTCACTTCCCAATAATTCTCATAACTGCAAATAAAATATTATTATGAGATCTCAGAGATGAAACAAATTTAGTTTAAATCCATAGTGCTCCCTCCATCAATTTTTTCCCCTTGAAAACAATAAGCTTTTCTTTATGCTGCAAATTTTGCAGCAGCTCATATACTCTTGAATGTTGTCAATAGGGGAGAACGCCCAATAAAGAAGACAGTGGTAAACTCTGAGAACTTTAAGATAAACAGAGGTAATAATGAATTAAGCCAAATGTATTGAGGGCACTTAGTAAAAAGGCAACAATATTAAAATCCATCATCTATTTTCTCTCACACAGGACCTAGGGTATATATGGTCCCTTCTCCTTAATTAATAATATTAATTGAGAAACATAATTCATGTTCTCAAAATAATTGGAAAATAAACATTTGTTCGCTTTTAGCTAATAGGGACAAGCTAGGAGAAGGCCCCATGGAAATTTCAAATTGAACATAAAAGAAGTCCCTGCACTGGGTAGAGCAGAGCTCTTTCTTGCTCTAATCTGATGAACTTGCCAATCAGAACAACTTTGAGATGGAGAAGAGTTATACACTGTGGCCTGGTGCTGTCTGCTGATCAGGTCTCTTTTAATTCTGGAATCTGGCAAGGGGGGAGGGGAAATACATTTGTCTGAAGACCTGCTCTGTTAACTACACCAGATGTTCTTACACAGGCAAGGCAGAGGGATTCAAGATCCCCAGGAGTTAACCCCATGTGCACGGTGTCTATGGGTTTGTTTGTTTATTTCCTGTGGATGGGGCCCACAGTTTACAGCTTTTAGTAAAAATTCAAAAGTCTTTAACAGCATACATGTAAGAAGGCCTCAGGAGTCTTTTCTAAATATTGGTTTATTTAATAAAGGTTAGTGAATATAGAGATTTATATCTGTTTTGTGTATTTCTGTTACTTTGCTGTCCTTATATCACGAAAATGCCTGTGTATTTTATTGTATCATTGATATGTTGATTTTCAACAGCATTTTAAACACTGGAAATCTGAATCATTTGAATTCTGAGACTTTACCCAGAGAGTTATGACTGCATTAAAAATTAAAATCTAACAAAGTTGCCTCCATTTAAAAAACACTAAGACCACCTCCCGCCACTGGTTAAAACCTGTCCGAGGTACCTAAATCTTGTTTGTGTGTGTGTATGTGTGTTATTTTTTTTTTTTTCTAGAGAAGTTGTAGATTTACAGAAAAAATCATGCATAAAATACAGAGTTCCTATATACCATTCTAATCTTCTTTTAATTCCTGTTTCCTGGGTTCCTAGTGAAGTTAAACATCTTTTTGTAAATTTTCTAGTTGTGTGGCCTTCTCTGAACCAGTTTGGGCTGCGTAGCTTTTCAGTGTTTTCTGATGGAGTAGGTTTAGAATTGAGAGGGGGCATGATACGGAAACTAGAAGCTGTGTGGGGTAGGCACTAAAAAGTATCTCTATTAGGATATTAGATATTAGGATGAGCTAAATAGTGAGGTCTTCCAACCTGAGCCCTCCACCCCCAGAGTAGCAGACACTAACCCAGACCTTCTCCTATGATCATGTTCCTTGGAGAGGCTCAACCCAACAGAAAGCAGCAACTCAGCCCTGGACCCTGGGCATCTCATTGGTGGAGCAATATCTGAGAAAAAAGGGCATATATCAGGGGGATCCTATGTCACTTATACTTGGATTTGATTTTTAAAATAAAATTCCACTATTTTCAGTATTTGTTTCATGTAACACGTTTTGTATCGTTATTGCAATTACTAGCTGAATTTGACTTATCCTTTTGTAAGGTGCTCCCTGTCTATATCATAAACTCTGATGCTTATTTTATGCTATGATAGTCATTCTTAAGACAGCTGATTTCTGGTGCTTATTGTTTGTAGTTTTTCTCATGGCTTCCTGGTTGTTTCAGTGTGCAGTCCTCCTACTTGCCACCTGTGATCGTGTGTGGTCTGTTTCAACTAGTCCCCAAGTGTCAGGAATGGTGACAAAATTAGAGAAAATGGGCTCCAACTCCGATCTGAGTTGCTTTGCTTTTGACTTGCCCAAACAGTGGGCAATGAGCTTGGTTTTCAGCCCTGGTGATGGAGGGATTCTGTAGTTTGAAGATCCACATTGAGCCCTGGTGTCCCCACCTTCGTGACCTTGCATAGGCTTTTTAATCTCTTAGAGGCTGTTTCTGTGGATGTAACGTTTAATAATAACGTGTACTTCTCAGTTGTGTGTTGCAAAGATAACAAGAGGGATTATATAGAATATGGAAAACCAAGCCTGCCACATAGTAGGTTTTCAAAACATGCAGATTTCCTTCTGCTTTTAGTCTTTCCATCACTGTGATTGGGTAGCTGAATTTGCCTGAGAAGTGGCATCTCCTTAAGTAGGATTAGTTGTTAGTTAACAAATGTTTGCTGAGGACCTCCTATGTGCCTTGCACACCAACCCAAGAGTTAAAAGATGGTTATACGGGAACAGACCTATGTTTACTGCATTCCAGGCACTGTACTTTTCAAGTATTAATCTCTTTTAAATCTAATAACAGTCGTATGCAGTAGACATTATTAGTATCATCCCCAAATTACAGATGATGAAACTGAGGCAGAGCTGGTTTACATAACTTGCTGATGAAATGCCAAGATTTGAGATTTACCCACCCAGGAAATTCTGCTCTAAAATCTGTGCTCTCAACCACTTGGAGCAGACTTTAGCTTTGAGTGGCTATCAGTCTAGGGTTTTTACTCAAACAGATTCCCCCACACTCACCACACCCCCTTACACACACTCACAAATGATGTTTCTTTTTTTAAAAAGAGTTATTTATTTATACCCCTCTCCCCCATTGTCTGCTTTCTGTATCCATTTGCCGTGTACTGCTATGTCTCTTACTGTCTCTCCTCTGTGTCTCTTTTTGTTGGATCATCTTGCTGCGCCAGCACTCTGCACAGGCCAGCTTGCCTTCACTGGGAGGCCCCGGGAATCGAACCCTGGACCTCTCATATGGTAGACGGGAGCCCAATCGCTTGAGCCACATCCATTTCCCACAAATGATTTTTCTAAAAAATTTTTAGGTAATTAACTGTTTTTTCTCTCGCTAGCCTTACTTTCTCTCGAGAGTGAATTTACTGAGCACAAATCCCCTGGGAGAAGTGGCTAATTAAGGTGTGGGCTTCCTAGCCAGCTGTTTCACACAGGGAGAAGTAGTTCTTGTTTAACTACCCAGGCAATAAAAAGGGGTGGGGAAGAGATGTTGCAGCAGAAGGACTCTGCAAGCTGCCAGCAGATATTTCTTGTTGAATGGCTGTGGAAGTGGGACGGGCACAGTTTGATGTGTAAATAACAGGAGAGCGGGCTTCCCTCTACCACCTTGAGGAAGCTCTGGGCAAAATTGGTAACCATGGATTCTAGTGCAGCACGATATTGACAGTGTTGCTTAGATATCTAGGAGATGCTTCTTCAATGCCTTCCACTATTGCACTTGCCTAAGAAATCTCTCTAAATTAATTTACAAGTAATACATATTCACTGAGGAAAAATATAAAACAAATGAAAATACACAAAAAGAAGAAAGAAAATCACTCTTGATCACATCACCAAAACACCAAGCTAGACAGGCTAGGATTTTGGTTTGTATGCTTATTTATTTATTTATTTATTTATTTATTTATGTTTAACACTTTCAAGGCTTTAATGTCCATAATATTTTTAATATCCTATAACTCAACAATAAAAAGACAAACAATTCAATTTTTAAAAATGGGCAAAATGCTTCAATAGACATTTCTCCAAATAGAACACAGGTTAGAACTAATGCTTAAATTGTACAGAATTTCCATTTGGGCTGATGGAAAAGATTTTTTAATTTTAATTTTTTTATTTTTTAAAGGATACTTGGATTACATAAATATTACACAAAGATTTTGGTTTAAATCCAGCTCTAGAGCTACCTGCTTATTCATTAGCAGAGAAGAGACCAGAGCATTGATCAAGCATCGTGATTCCCCATCCTACCTACTATGTAACCTTGGACAAGTCATCAAACTCTTTGACCCTCAGTTTGAGTTCTAAAAATGAGAATAACAGTACCTAACTTAAAGATTTATTGTGAGTATTAAATAAGATAACTTAGGTAAAGCATTCAATACAGAGCCTAGCAGAGTACATAATCAATAAAATTTGACTATCTACCAATCAATATGTAAATGCAAATATAATCTGACTATGCCTGCCATTTAAAATTTGCATCTCCATTTAATAATAAGCTGTGGACATGGTATGTTTGTATATTATATATTATATTGTTATATACTAGCAGATGTATTGTATTAGATGATATCTTTTGTTTACTGTTCCCTTATTATTAGACATTTAGTTTGATTTCAAAATTTTGCAATTTGTTTTAAAAATGTGATAATGAATTACTTACTACTGGACCTTTGGTACATCAGTTATTTCCCTGGGTAAATTCTTAGTTGTGGACTTGCCAGTTTAAAATGCATGCACATTTATTTTTTTAAGGCCTAGATATTTATTGCCAAATTGCTCTTTGGCAATTGATTTTTACCAATTTTTCCTTCTTACTCATTTTCCTTAACAGTGACATAGTACAACCATTTTGCTGCGGTAGAACTTGGCAAAGGTCCTCGCATGGCAACCCCTGGAACCCCTAGCCAAGTCCCAGAACTCAGAGGGTCCTGCCTCAGGGTGAGTGCCCTTGGGGATAGCCACATCCACATGGAACATCCAGATGAATCCCTCAAGGTAGCAAATGGGACTGATGAGGTCTGAGGTATAAAAAGCCAACCATAGCATAGTATTTAGCATCACCTTATACCTATGCACAGTGCTAGGTGAGGGATTTCTGGACACCCAATTAATATTTACTGGGTGCCTATATGTGCTGTGCAAGGCTGGAACATATGCTGTACTATCAAAATGTAGCAAAACACCAGCGAAGTAGGTGCTGATATCCTTATTTCACAGCTAGGAAACAGAGGTTGAGTAACCTGTCAAAGCTTATGACCACCCAACTCTTTGTATTCTAACGGCCCTACCAAAGATGCAAAGATACACATCTCTTCCCAGATGACACAGATGTTTATGAAGGAGGAGAAGCACCAATGTCATAACCAGATTTCCCTTTCCACCCTCCCACTTTGAACTTTGAAAGGTAACACCTTCTTGCCATCCTCTGATTTAGATTGAGTGCGCGCCAGAGGAAGAAAAGGAGAGATGGTAACTCATGATAAACAATTCTGATTTTATTTTCTGGTCAATGGTGAGCCAGAAAATTCTTAAAGACAGGGAAGTTAGCAGAGAGATAGGAGAGGCACTGGGGAAAAGATAGCATTCTCCAAGGAATGAATATAGGGAAAAAAGTAACAGCTAGAAGCAGACTTAAGTATTCACCGCAGAGCTCTCATTTACGATTCTGGAGCTGATAATGTATGTTAGCGAAGTGCCTTGTACAATGCAAAGCTCCACACAAATATACTTGTATAATGTTGTCATTGTTGTTCATATTATTTAGGATCTAATGTGTATGGGCAGATATTGAAATCATAATGTCATCTAACTATAATGCCAAGTGGCCAGTAGAATTAAGTAGATTTCTGCCACAAGCAGTTCACCCCTTGCAGGTTGCCATTTCATCCTCATATTCAGGTCAGGCCCATATGTCAGTTGTGTGGACTGAGTTGTTTATACAGTGGAAGGCTTGGGCATGGAAATTTGGGTCTCTGTGTTGGTTTACAATTCTCAGAGAAAGACTTCTCGGCATATTTAGGCACAGAGACCATCACAGCTCCTTCTGGCCTATCCTCTGAGAAGGGCTCTCCATGCTTATACTGCCCTGTGATGTTCTGGATGAGAGCACATTGAATATGTGTCTGCCCCGTGTGTTCTTGAGGATTCTACAGATGAATTTTTCCCATATCCAGGGGGAATCGGCCCTGGGTTGTCTTGAAATGGTTTAACGATCTGGCATGAGTGTCAATGTATAAATATGCTCTTCCCAGAGAGGCCATAATCTCCACTGAAGAGTTATTAATTATACACACACCTCGTGTTTGTATTCCAGCTTTCCCCAGGGGAGCTCAAAGCACTTTGCAAATATGAGTTGCAAAAAATAAATAATGCCTTTGATTTCTAAGAAGCCCATCTCAAAGGACTCAAGAACATGGCTCTCTCAACATTCTAAGAAATCAAAGTCCTCAATCCAAGAATAAGCATAACTGCCGCATTTTCCCCTGTAGGAAGGAATTGCAGTCTATAAACAGGCCAACAGTATCAATGGGGTACTTAAAGATGTGAGGGAATAACTTTGTAACTCGGTTTTAAAAATCAGATAGGTATCAATAAGTGGCTCTTAGAGGGAAAATGGCTCTGTATTAATTGGGCCGTCAGAAATGTTCATTAATAAACCATAAAGATGGGGACAGCAGAAGGGGAATGGAATGTTTAAATTTGGGCTACAATTTCTAAAATCCTGAATTAATTATTGGCTTTGAAGCATCTTGGTAACTGAATTCCACCTTTATCTAAAACAAATCATTTCTGCTACTGAAGGGAGTTATCTAGATGTAATGTATGCAGATTAGATGGCCCTATTTGTTTTGTGGCTTGCTTTATTTTTCATCCCTCACTCACCCAGGGAAAGGGGTGGGAAAATGATTTGGACCATTCTTTGTTTTAGCACACCATTCAACTGCAATTGAATTAATATCTAGCAAATGTGATATTTTAAGCATGATTTTGTTTGCAAACTAGTAAATAAAAGCCACTGGTTCTCCCAGGAAATCAACTATCCTAAAAATTTCCTGCTACTAGGCAGAAATTGGAACTTGAGTTGAGGATTAAGTCCTTCAGAATTCTTCTAGGCTGCTGCCTACCTTGCAATTTGCACACATTCAATTAATATCAATTGGTAATGAGACAAGCTCTCCAGGCAGCAATTTCTGCGTTTAACACCATGCTTGCTTCTTTCCAATACCCTGGTGTGCAAATGGAACTCTTAACACGGTGCTGCATAAATAGAGCTTTCTTCAGAATTGCTTTAAAAACAAAACTGATGGCACAGAGGATCAGGCTCAAGCCAACTAGTGATGATGATGATGATGATGATTTACTGAGTGCCTGCTGTGTGGCAGATATATGTAATTTAACCTGACTTCTCATGACATTACTGCAAATGTAGGTACAAAGAGATTGAATGATCACAATTAAAATCATAATATTAGTTAATATTTACTAATGCTTACCATGAGCCAGATTCTCTCAACATTATTAACAGGGTGCCTTAGACTGCCACAGGGTTGCCAGTGCAATGTATCAGAAATGGGTTGGCTTTTATTATGGGAAATTAGGGGCCAAAGCTTACAGTTCTGAGGCTGTGAAATGTCCGGATTAAGTTTTCAGCAGAGATGCTTTCACACCAGAATCAGCTACTGTTGACCCTGGGGTCCTGCCATGTGGTGAAGATGACTGCAGATCTCTGCCAAGGCTCCTGCCTTCTCCTCTAGAATCTACTGTCTCCCAGAGTTCGGCTGTTAGCTATCAAGCATATGGCTCATCTCTTCAGCCTGGACTCATCTCCTCAACCTTGAGCTGCTCCGTGGGCCCAGCCTCTTGGGGGCTTAGTGCTTAAGCTTTGCTAGCAATCCTCAAGTCCTCTCTCACATTACAGGGTCAAAAACTGGGGCTTTCTTTCTTTCTTTCTGTGTCCCAGTTTATATCAAGATCCAATAAGAGGGCAGAGACTCAACCCGAGTCACCTCACTGAAGTAGTCCAAATAAAAGCAATCTAATCAAGGGATCTAAAGTGAATCTAATGCCATCAAAGGGTACTATGCCCACAGGAATAGATTAGTTTAAGAACACAATCTATTTTTCTTCTGGGGATTCATAAAAGAACTTCAAACTGTCACATAGGACTTCTTTTTTCACAATATCACAAAACATACTATGATTATCGCCATTTTGCACACCAGTGAAATGAGGTGCTGAGAGTCCGTTTGATTTGCTCAGAGTCTCTCAGGTAATATGTTTAGAAGATGGGATCAAATCCAGGCAGTCAGCCTCTTATCCACTACCCCTGCCTCTCAGAAAACATATTAAAGGGTATATAAGCTCAAGATTGGAACCAAGCCATGTCATGGAATTCTGCAAGGATTCTGCCACTGAAAGGGTATGGGAGGTCTTGTAAAAGAGCAGCATTTTTATTCCTATACCTCATAGCCTATCTTTCTGCTGGGGAGCTGGGAAAAACTAACTCAAAGCAGCAATCTTAATTTAAAATGGTGTCTTATTAAATGTGGCTCACTGTGAATCTAGTAGGGTTTCAGTCTATATAATCTGTCTGCCAGTGGCTCCTAGATCTCCATTTCTAGCTTCTACTTTTCTCCAAAACCCCAATCCCACATTTCCTGCTATTTGTTCAGCATTTTCCAATGTAAAATTCAATGGTGAAAACCTTATTTGTCCCCCATTGTAAGACCTGTCTTTTTTCTTCCTGTATTCCCTGTCTATTAAAGCTTTTCATTTGCACATTTATTCATTTATCCATTAGAGTGATATCTCTTAACAACCATGTACCAGATACCTGTGATAAATAAGTACAACAGATATAGAGATGAGCAAATGAGATAAGATCTTTGTTCTCCTGGAGCTTACACTTATTTGGAAGAGTAACACATCGATAAAATAACTGCACTATTAAAAATGTAATTGCAAACTGTGAG
Source organism: Tolypeutes matacus (assembly GCA_026826555.1). Taxonomy (NCBI): domain Eukaryota; kingdom Metazoa; phylum Chordata; class Mammalia; order Cingulata; family Chlamyphoridae; genus Tolypeutes; species Tolypeutes matacus. The sequence goes on from JAKSZT010053840.1 coordinate 5,078,354, forward strand.
AAATGACGTGAGAAAATACAAGGTGTTCATTAGAAGGAGATCATATCAAAACTGAGGGACTAAGGAGTTAACTGAGTTGGTTGGTGTTGATTGCAGTAGAGGGAATGCAAATGTGCTTAGGTCCTCTTAGGAGAGTGGATGATGTGTGGAGGAATGAGGAACTGAAGTAAGAACTAACCAGGCACAGAGAAAGAGAGGTGAGTGATGTTAGATGGTGGGTAGCAGACTCTGTCTCCCCCAAATTGGGGAACCAGCGGTCATGGCTGTTCTCTTTGCTTTGATATATACATGCTGCCACCAAATCCTGTTGATCTGACATCTGTATCCCTCTCAAAATCACCATTTCTATTATCTTTTCCAAACTTACTTCAATTGTGCTTATAGCCTTTTAGATGTTTTGCCTACCTCTATCCCTCTCCCCCCCAAGACATTCTCTTTGTGGAAGCCTGAGATCTTTTTGTGTTTTTTTTTTTTTTTTCATTTTACTAAAATATACCTTCCATTGGAACTTCCCTGACTCCTCAACTCCTGCATCATAAACCTGAAATCAATGGGAAGTTGTGCAAAGCCCTTCAGCATCTGTCTCAGCCCAGCTTTACACAGTGAACTGAGCTTCCTTTCAGAAACTTCCCCATTTTAACCCCTTTCCTTTGAACTAGAATGCATTGTGAGTTAGGAAAGCTTTCTTGGAGAGCTCTGAGGATCTTAGCCAAATGTTGGGAAAAGCCAAGTAAAATCATATTGCATTTTTCTTTCAAATAATGTGCACTAATTTCCTTTTCAACTTTGCTATTAATGAACAAATGTGTTTGATGTGATGAAAAAGTAGCATGTTCTGTTTTGGTGCACAGGTTTTCTGAAATGCATTTATTCTTTCATTTCACAGAATATAGGCAGAAACTACTATATGCAAGGGACATTGTAGGAAAAAAATAATACAGCTTGTGTGGATTTGAACCTCTTTTGGTTGGAATATAAGGCATAGGAAGGGAAATCGTGGAGCTAAGGCTAACAAGCTTGTTAAGAAATGTTGAGCTAAGATTAATGAATACAAGACAGTGATTTGGATATTATTATTATATGTAGGAAGGGTTCTTCAAAGTGAAGTAATATCATCACAGACATAGTGAAGGAAAGTAAATTTGTAATTGATATAGGGGAAGCTGTTATTGAAAGGATGGTCAGTAAGAAGACCATGCAATGACTCAGGCATTAGAACATGTGGGAGACATTCCTGAAAAAGTTAGTCACCTCTGAATCTATTATGTGCTCCAATAGAGCATGGAACTTTTCCTCTGCAGCATGGCATTTGTTTTGTTGGTGTATGAGGATTTACTTTCAGTCTTCCCTGGTAGGTGTGATCCCCAAAAGAGAAGTGATCATGACTGTGTATACCAGCACCCACCAAAGGAAAGGCACATTGTGGGCACTCGTTAATTGCTCACTGTCTGATGGATGACCTCATCATATGTCACCTCATTTTCATTGCTTCACTCACAGTTTTTGAACCCAGCTTTCTTACATCCCAATTTTCTCATCTGTAACAATATGGAGGTCTCGTTAGGTGGTCTCTGATGTGTTCCACATGCCTTTATTAATATTTGCTTTTGTTTTCCCTCTAGGCATACTACATGACATTCAGCAGCTCATTAGAAAACAAAATCACTTATTACTTTGCAGTGCCTATATAACATTTAAACCTCTCTTGAGAGAGTCAGCAGAACAGAGTTTTACAAAAACATGTTGTATGTGAGTGAGTACGTGTGTGTGTTTTTATGTTGGGGGTCGACGCTGTTCTTAATTATTCTTTTAATTCTTTATATTTCATCCCATGTTCAGGAAAGAAGGACTGAGGAGAAAATAAATAAAAAATTTAGGTTGCTGCTGTAGTTTCTTGTCAAAGATCTATCATACTTTAATGGGCGGGGTCTCTCCCCTAACATCTCATCTCCTCCAAATTCATTCTTTTGTGTAGGAGGAGGAGAAGAAATCTCAGGTTCAAAGCCTTATGCTACCATAGTTTATGTCACTGAGACTTTAAGCAAATTTAAAATATCCCTGACCTTCATTTTTTTCTCATTTTTGTAAGGGAGAATAATAATAATTTTTGCATCATTCATGATGGTCAAGTGAGATGTGCATAAGTACTTATGACAAGGCTTGGCACTCTGTAAACCTCACTTCCCTCCATATTTTGAATGACCTTTCAGAAGCAAATCAAGAATCTCATTTCTAAAGCCAATATTGAAATAAGAAAGAATGAATGACCCAGAAGGGACAGCAGCCTGGATGGGGTTCTCACCTCTGACAGGTAGAACTTTATCAGTACAACTCAGAGCCACAGGCTCTAAGAAAGACCTCCATCTGGTTGTTCTTCTTTATGCCATTCACCAGGATTCTATGGTTATGTCTTGATGATTTTGCATTGTGAAAAGTGTCTAAGGTTATTCATGAGCTAGTTACACTATCTGTTAATGATTTTAGAAAATGGTTTAGGAAGTCATCTCTAACTGACCATCATTTATATTTTCATTTAGGGAAGTATCTGAGGCCAATGCTAACTGCTTGGTCTTCTCTGTATTTGACAGTCTGGGTGGGACTGACAGATATTAGGAAAACTCGGAGGCCCAGTAGTGTGGGTAAAATTCTGATTAAGTTATACCTTTCATATATTAAAACTTTTAAAAAATCATCACCTTATATATAACAGACATCTTCTGGGAAAGTCTATTAAGTGGTACATGCAATATTAGATGCTAAGGATAAGTTTCAGATTTGATTATTAAATGCAGTCATGGCTTAGCTCTTTATTGTATGGATATACTTGTACTAGAGGTCAAATCACCATTTATCCCACTCCCTAGAATGACATGATTGGAAAATGTATCAGAGCAGTCATCCAGAACAGTACTTTTGAAATTATTGTTATAAATAATATTTAGGGAAAAATGGACTAAAAATAATTTCTGGATAAAGGAAATGGTGTCCTTATGGATTATAGCTTATTTCACATCCTGGGTTTATCATCACCTATTGCCTTCTACTTATTCTCCACAGGCACACTACCTTCTCCTATGCACAAACATGCACTCCATTCCCTTTTCCATTGCTATGCCTTTGACATGCTCTTTCCTCTAGTCAAGCCCTCTTTTTCTCATCCTCATGACTAACTTTTATATGTTCTTAAAGGACTTAATTTGAGATTTACCATGCCTGGTAAGCCTTCCCTGATCTCCCATTTTTCCCACCTGTGTATCTCCTCCTTCAGTCACTCCTCTTTATTGCTTTGCAATAGTCTGTTTATGCTGGCTCGACTGTACATTCATGGGGTGTGGGAATTGACACATGTCCCCCACAAAAGACATGTTCAGATCTTAATCTGAGATCCTGTGGGTGTGAGCCCGTTGGTAAATAGGAACCTTTGAAGTTGCTTTTCTTATTTAAGGTGTAGACTATTTTCTGAATGGGACCTTGTACAAACCTATTTAGATGGGACCAAATTGAATCAGAGTGGGTCTTAATCCATATGACTGGAGACTTTATAAAGAGAGGAAATTTGAACATAGTCAGTCAGAGAAAGCCACAAGAAGAAGCAGGAAGAAGCCAAAGAGGAGAGAGAGAGATCTCCATGTGACAAAGGGCTAACATCTCCAGAACGCTACTGACTGTGGAGGAAAGTGCGGCCTTGCCAACATCTCGATTTTGGACATGGAAACTTCAAAACTGTGAAAGAATAAATATTTTTTTGTTTAAATCAACCCATTCTGTAATATTTGTCATAACAGCCTGGTAAACTGTGTCTTTCTTTTCTAAGCCAGTGTTCATAGTACTGTTGCCGGATTTGTCTAGGTTCTTGACTTATGTTGCAGAAATGAATTTCAGAGCATGTCAGGTTAGTTAGGCCATAATTTATTAAGTTAGAGAAGGAAGAGAAATAGGAGAAAATGACAGATTGGGGGTCCCTGGTAGAGAGTAAGGGGCTGGAATGATAAAGAGGGCTGATTTATAGACTACAATATCTCCTTATAAATTATAAATGCCCAGGTTTTACTTGCGTGTTGATCCATGCACGGGGGACACGGTGAGAGCAGGGCACAGAAGCCAAGGGGAACGAGAGCAGGAGAGACTTTTGTGCCTACTTTTAAACCATTAATTATTCTGCCCTTTTGCTAATGGCTTGGAAGGAGTCCCAGTTGTTTGTTGTTTTGATTGATTATCTCACCCATCAATCTCCTGGGTGGACCCAATTATAATGTCCTGGAGAATATCCAAGGCTTCTCTTGGCTTCTGGAGGAAACATTTTACTGGATGGGAGAAATCTCATGAGGGTCTTCCAGCAGCCATCTTGGGGATATTGATGTCCACGTGGACTTATTGCCAGGTTCCAGATCCATCTATTGATTCCCTATATGATGCCTGCTTCAATACAGCCCCTGTTTCATAATAGTTTTTGACCTTCTGTCTGTTGCATGTTGACAGAAGGCCAGTTCTGCCCAAGTCCTGTACTGGTCATGTGGGAAACATAAGAATATGAGAAAAACTTTTTGATAAAGGGAAGTAGTGTCATTTCAGTAAACCAGGTCACACACCAAAAATCATGGCCCAATATGACTGTGTATTTGTATTGCTTTATACTGTCAGTGTCAGTGGTCATTAAAACTTTTTTTAAAAGTTCTAACACATGCATACACCCAGCATTTGTTCCAAAATATTGTAAAATGTAAGTGTCATGATCAAAAGCATCTATTTTCAAAAGTAATCAGATCATAAAAAGTGAACATAAAATTTACAAAGCTGCCTCATCCTGAATGCTTTAAAGACTAATTATTATGTTGAGTCCTAATGACTACTGCTTTCAAACCCCATGATTCATATACAAATAAGAGGACAGCATTTTTAAATGTAAGTGAATGCTAATTGGGTCTCAGAAGAAAGGAAAACAGATCTTTAGTAGCTCCATGAAATCTCTAAGCACATAAAGCATCAGCCAGTCTGTCCCATGGAGTTACATGAACTGGGCCTTTGATATGCACTGTAAAGACTGAGCTGAAGGAACCTTTTTGGTTTAGCTCACATAAGTCAACTGAAACATTTTTTTTTTTTTAATTAAAGAAACCCCTAATTTCATAACTCAATATATTTTTCCTTCATTGGAAAAAGGTTGCCATTCCATTAAGCAGGCAATAGGAAAAACAGCAGGGACTGTGCATCTTGGAAGAGTGGCAATTGGCCTGCATTCATTCCAGTAATGACATGCTTTTTCTATGCAAATGCCTTTCCAGTAAAAGGTAAGAGAGGTTGTGGACTATTTTGTGCAAACCTAAACAGAACCACTGAAATAGAGGAAGTTAACTGTTGCTTATTAAGGTGCTTAGAATAGGGCTGCATAAAAGAACCACAGCCTGTCACTATCTAGACTAGAAGGTTTGGTACCTGTTTATTACTTTCTCTGAGACTTTTCAAGGATGCTTTTGAATAAGAAATGAATTGGGCCTTAGAAAACCATCATAGCCAAGCAGATCTGGGAATGCTCAGCTCATGCCTTTACTGACTCATGAGAAGTTCTCAAATAGCTGAGAACTTTTTCTTTGGGAGAGCCGATTCTTTTCAAGTCTGTTCTTCTCTCACCTTGCCCAAGATAGAAACTGTAAAGAACAACCTCAAGATTCAACTTTGTCATAGAAAGTGACTTTATCTTCCACAGTGTTTGCAACTTCTTTTAAGCATAGAATGTCTCTTTTTCCAAGAAACTTTAAAAAATTACAAAATAGTATTATTTAATTTGGAGACACAACATTGGGTTTAGCATTCAATTGTGCATGCGTTAGTTTGAGGGCAAGACTTAGGGAACTGGGTATTATTTCCGAATGGCCACAGATTGGATTTTCATGTTTTCTCTGTGAGTCTAATGAAGTGGCGTTATCATGAAGAAATATGCATTTCTCCAAAGAGTTTTTATTAAATGATTTCTCATTCTGTGGTTGGTGCTAATGAGGGAATGCAAATCGTGGCTACTGCCCTTAGGGCAATGCAGGTACCAGTTAAATTAGAGAGAGCTGTGTGAAATGACTAAGGGTTAAATGTACAACCAGATTAGATAGACTAATATTCCCCCTCTCTATAAAATTAGCACAAATTGATAAGACATATGTCATATTTTTGAGAACTAAATTATGTAAAATTTGTAAGCATTTACGATGATCCCCAAAATAAAATGGGCAACCAATATATAGCATCATAATTAGACTGATTTTAATAACAACAGCATTAACTGACATTTATAGCTATAGCAATGATAATTATTAAAATTATCATAATTAGCTCCTAAGTAAGTACAGACATTATATATGCAAATATGGAAGAGATAAAGGAAATATTTTAAAATTATCACTCAAACTACCTATTCTCTTATTTTTTTTATAAACAAATAATGCAATAAATATTTATTGAACCCCACTGTATGCCAGGCACTCTTTTTGCCACTGGGAATAACCCAGTGAAAAAGAGCTGATTTTTTTTATCATGAAGCTTCCAATTCAATGGTGGAAGACAATCACTAAACAAATTTAAACATCACCATAAAAGTATTATAAAATAGTGTGTGTTGAAATAGCAAACTTCTCAAATTCATTTGACTATCATCTACAGTAAGAAATGGTTTTATATAGTGACATAATATATACCCTATGAACGGTGAATCATAGTCATAATTTCTGTTCTAGAACCTTCTATTTCATTAAATATCTGCCCTTATCTAATTTATATTCTAGTGGAAAGAGTTAGGTAATAAACAATAAATGTAACAAATAAGCAAAATGCTATAAGCTGATAAGCTTTATAGGGGAAAAAAGACAGGATAAAGATCAGGTATTATGTATGGGGTGGGAAACCAGTCGCAGTTTTCAATGTGATAGAGAAGAACTCTCCAAATAAAAGATATTTTGAGCAAAGACTTGAGGATGTTGGGGAGTGAGCCATGTGAACATCAATGGAAGAGCATTCCAAGCGGATACTATAAAGCGCAAAGGCCCAGGACAGATGTATGCTTGTAGTTTGAGAACCAACAGAGTATCTACTGTGCCTAGATCCAGAGAGGGGACCACTGTAGTTGGAGATGAGGACAGGAAGGTAACAAGAGTGTTGTATAGTCACAACAAAGGTGTTGCACCCTACTCTGGGTAAGATAGGGAGCCATTGAAGGGCTTTGGGCAGCTGAGTGATTTGGTCTGATTATTCTTTTAATAGGATCAGTCTGGATTCTCTGATGAGAATAGTCTGCAAAGGGTTTAGAGTAAAAGAAAAGTAGTTAGTAGGCTATTTAAAGAATCTGAGTGAGAAATGTTGGTTGATTGGACCAGGATGCTGGTAGTAGAATTGGTGAGAAGTGAGAGATATGGTTAGACTCAACATATATTTTGACTGGAGAGTGAAAAAGTATTCACTGACCTATTGGATATAGGGTATGAGAAAAAGGGAGATGTCAAGGATGGTTCCACATTTTCTTTTGGCTGAGAACCTGGAAGTATGGAACTGCCAAATCCTGAGAAAAGAAATACTGTGGAAGGATCAAGTACAGGAAAATTCATGAGTTCAGTCTTGGGGATTGTGATAGATTGAATTATATATGCAATTTAGACTTGTTTTTAATCATCACTCTCATTCCTGTGTAAATGGGATCTCTTGAAGATGTTGTTTTCAGTTAAGATGTGGCCTGATTGAATGAGGGTAGGTCTTGATCCACATTGCTGGAGGCTTTTTTAAAGAGAAGAAACCAGAAGCCAGACATTGAAGAAGGCTACACAGAAAGAAGCCAGAAGTCATCAGAAACTGCAAAAGCCAACTAAAGGAGAAGACATTGCCATGTGATAGGAGGCAGAAATGCAAGCCAAGGATCTCCAGGGATTGCTGGAAGTTAACTCCAGAATGCTACAGACTAGGGGAGAAATAAAGTCTTGGCAATATCTTCATCTGGGACATCTCCTAGCCTCAAAACCATGAGCCAATAAATACCTTTTGGTAAGTCAAAACCAGTTTTTATTTGTGAATAGCAGTTCTTGCAAACTAATAGAGACATATGGAGTTTGATGTACCTATTATTCATACAAGTAGAGATGTGGAAAAGATAATTGAATAAAGTAGTCTGGATTTGAGGTGAGAAGACCAAGCTGCAGATAGGCATTTAGGCATTAGTGTGGTATAAGATTAGATGAGATTACTAAAAAAGTGAGTGTTGATTGAGAAAAGAAGAAATCTAGAGACTGAGCCCTGGGACTTCAACATTATGAGATCATGGAGAAACAGGAACCAATGGAGGAGAAGGGGAAGGAGTGTACAGTAATGTAGGAAGAAAATTAGGAGAATGAGATGTCTGGAAGCCAAGCAAAGGTCCTTATAAAGAGAATAGAGTGACTGTAAAATGCTGATGAAAGTAAAATGGAGACTGGGAATACACAGTTGGAGTTAGTATCATGGAAGTCATTGGTTACCTTGACAACAGAAGTTTGGTTGAGGCCCAGAGGTAAAATATGATTGGCATAATTTTAAGAGTAAATGGGAAAGATGATTTCCAGAGAGGAAGGATAGATAATGCCTCAGGAGTATTATTCTAAACCAAGGAAAGCAGAGAAATATAACAGTAGATTGAGGTTAAGAAAGTTCAAGAGACTTCTTTACCCTGCTTGAAGAAAGGAGAAATGCTTATAGACATAATTTGGTAGAGAAATAAAAATAAAAAAAAAAAAATGTAAAGGGAGGGTGGTTGCCAAGGTGGGTCTTTGAATAGGTGAGGACAGGAAGGTCCTAAGTTGCTATTCTATTAAAGCAAGGGTAGTTCATCTAAATCAATAGGAAGGAAGGCAGAACATATGGATGCAGAAATTAATAAATCAGTAAATACGTAGCAGGACTTTGTAAAAGTTCTCTTTTGATTGCTTCAGTTTATTAAGAGAAGCATGAAACCCAGTAATTAGCTGAGAGTGAGAAAGTGGCATGGGAGATTTGAGGTGAGAGGAGAAATAATGAAATAGTTACCTGAACCATCCAGTGAATGGACTTAGGGTGATTGCAAGGACATAATAATGGCTTACGTGAACATAGTGGTCATGAATTTTAAAGTGGCATAGGAAAAGTCTGCATGGTTTGTGATTTTCCTAGCCTACTGTACTCTGCTGGAGTAGGTTAGGGATGGTATGGATTTTAGCAGAGATATGCTTCTGCCAAGCAAATATACAAAGTTGGATGAAGCAAGAGTGAGACTATGAATTAAAGCAATTATGAGAATAATTACAATAATGGACCAAGCTATTTGAGCTCAGTGATTGTCCAAGCAATTTCAGCTCAGTAAGGAGAGAAGAGAGGACGTGTAGAAGTTGAGCAACAGTAAAAAAGGTGGTCACATTAATGCTTTGACCAAGGATTGTGTGTAAGTGTCTATTACATAGTAGGCACACAATAACAAGCAAGTGTGAATTTTTCTGTATTTTTCTTCAACTGGATTATAAACCCCTTAAATATAGAAATATAGCATTATAACTATCTGTCTCTAATGCATCTGGCATTCAGTAGGCATTGGATAAATATTAATTTATAATTTTCATGAAGTGGTGAAGTCCTCCAAGATGGCTATTTCATTCAAAAATGATTTGGGGAAAATTAAAATAGCATGCTCTGTGCTATTCTCTGTAGACACAAAGATTAATAAGCAACTATTCTTCCTATTGAAACTTAAATTTAAAAAGAGGAGACAGACCAAAGATCTATGATATAATGGAACTGATTCTAAGAGTTAGCTCCGTGGTATTCTAGAGAAGGGAATGATTATATTAATCTGAGGGGTATGTGGAGATTTGGGCGACAGGAGCTGGGTATTAAAGAACGACAAGCAGTTTACCAGCCAGATAAAGAAACAGGGAAGTATTCTGAGCTGAGATGCAAAGAATAATATTCTTTGGGGGAGATGTTGAGCATTCAGGTGTGACTACAGATGTAATCCATAGGCATGTGATACAGTTGGAAAGTTAGAGAAAGTGTCTTGAATTCCAGATAAAGAAATTGAGACTTTCAGGTAGAATTAGGGAAGCTTGGAATATTTTAAGTGTTAGTATCTGTATTAGTCAGGGTTCTCTAGGGAAACAAAATCAACAGATGTCTATAAATAGTATGAGATTTTGTAAGAGTCACGTGACCATGGGGGATGCACAAGTCCAGGTTCTGCAGATAAGCTGCAAACCAGGAGCTACGATGAAAATCCAATGAAGGTCTTTGATGAGTTTCCAGGAGACACTGGCTGTCCAAAGATGAGCTGGGAAATTCTCTCTGCATGCTGACATCATATGAGCAAATAGGATTTCTAGTACACTAAGGGAAGAAAGATTAGAAGAATAAGATTGGAAAAGTGGAAAAAGGTAAAACAAACAAACAAATAATGATATTCTTGAAAAAGTGAGTGCAAGAAAGTTTACTCTTGGTCCCACTTCAAGAGTCTAAGCTACATAGGATTTGGATTTTAAATTCTGAATTTCTAGTCTGTTGAACAAATCATGTGTAGGTAATTGTCAAACAGTATATCAAGAGTAAAATATCTTGACAAAAGGTACTTAGTTATACTTTGGTGAGTATTAGAGTAGATTTGAAAATAGGTCCAACAACTTTCAATGTGAGCATCATTTACTTAACCTTCAGATCTCTTTCCTGGGCCATTTAGATCTACTTAGACCCACACAGAGACATCAGCATTGATCAATTTAAGCCAAATCCAGAGGTGGGCTTCCACTGGCCAGCTTCCATTGGTGAGATGTGACTTTCCAGACACTGGGAATGAGGGTCTCAAGGGTCTGGGCTGCATGGAGAAAGGTCTGCTTTCTGGATTCTGTCTCATGGATCTCAAATAAGGGATACAAGATGTTTTCCAGGGAAGACATATGACCAAATCTTGGTAGGTTGAGTTGTCACTCTGAAGAGGCTCCATGGGAGCCCAAGGAATTCTGTTAACCAACATAAGAGGTTTCATGGTTGGAGAGGAGGGAAGGAAGGCTGTGACAGTGGGCAGGTCTCTATGGAACCCAACTCCTACTTCTATTCCAGCAGCTCCACATTCTTCTGTTTTCTATAATATCTTTCACTGCAGATTTCATTTGAATAAAGGGTTCACATTTCAAACAAATTGGAAAACCACTGGACTAAGCATATAAGGCAAATCCAGATGCATGGTAAAGAGACAGAACCCTAAACACTGACAAGAAGGACAAAATTTAAGGCAATTGTTGGGAGTCCAAGACTAAGTAAATTTTCTGAAGTATGATGGCCTCAGACACAAGTAGGAAGGAGGGAAGACCACTGAATTCCAGATGTTTGGGGCCTTCAGGAATTATTTATTCCCTTTATCATGCCACCATTGGGTTTTGCTAGACAGATGTGTTCCCAATTCCTGGCCAATAAACACCAAGGTGAAGCAATATCTAAGAACAACTAGTCCCTGGACTTATTGAGAATAAGTACTACATAGATTTTTACTGTTCCAGAGATGTAATTGTTTTAGATGCAAAATATTTCTAAGCACTATTGAATACTTTTGACCCCCTATTCATTTCTTCATTCCTTCCTTCCTCCTTCCCTCTTTTCCTTGTTTTCATGGTTACTGAGAGCTTCCTGTATGCCAGCCATTGGGAATCCAAAGACAATATATATCCCAACACCCAAGGAGCTTACAGATATGTGTGAGAAACAGGGACATAAATAGGCAACATAAATCAATACATATCAGGATAGAAGACAGCAGAGGAAGTTACATTAAAGAAGTCAAGGAAGACTTCCTGGAAAAGCTGACTTTGCAGTGAATTTTGAAGGATAGGGCAGGGTTAGCTTAGTGAGAAAGGATGAATGATCACATAGAGTTATTTTGGTTCATGGTCAACCTGTTAGATTTAGTTTATAAATAAAACTCTGTCATTTACTAACATTGAATGATGGAAAGTTAGTCATCCCACAGTACCTCTGTCTCTTCACTTAAAATGAAGAAAATACTTAAAAAGTATCCCAGATGAAAATGAAGTGATACATAGGATCTCAATCATGGTGATGTGCATGTATAAAGCCAAGGGTTGGTAACTTTGTTCCAAAAACACCAAGGAAGTTTGGTAGTATTCCAGTACCTCCTCTTTGACTTGAAGAGGATTCCATATCATTGTTTTTAAGTACTTTTTAAAGAAAAATTATAGATTTCCACTTTTTAAAATGGCATTGATAACTGTGACTTAATTCTAAAAATCATGAAATAGATTTTGCCTAAAGTCCTAAAATAATAATGAATTTATTATTTCAGTTTGAAATAATTGAAACCATGTGAATACTACAACATTAATAGAACACTTTCAAACTTTTGCAGGTTCCCCGCTGGTGACAAAAAGTCATACCATTATAATTATGCTTATTTTCCAGAGGAGAGCCTAACTGGGGCTCAAATCAGTCTCACTTCGAATTTCCACATTGTGAACATCTTACCTCTGTGGATATGCACACACACAAGATGTATGGTCTCTATAATATGGCAATGTTAATGTATAATAAGAGGAAAAAATAAATGAGACAGAACAGGAGAGAAATGCGCTGTGGTTCCTTAGAGAAATGACAGTGAATTTTTAGCCATGGCAGTCTGTTTTTGAGTTATTAGATTTATTCACAGCACCTTCCCTCAGAGGTTCTTCACTGTCTATGGGACTATAAACCTGCAACATTTGCCATTATGAAAGGGAATCCCTTGGGAGGTAGCGGAAGAGTAGAGATGAAACATGTAGAAGAGAGCCTGAGGGCAATTTGAACTGTTCTGAGTCCCAGGGTTCTACAGAGACTAACAGATGTAGCAATGCCTCCAAGAAACTGTTATATCTGCTGGGCAAGACAGGAGGGGGATAATTTGCTCTTAGCTCTCTGACCATGAAGCTATAGAAGATGCTGAGGAAGAGGATTAATAAGCCCCACCTCTTCTTCATCACACCTGTGGACCCCATAGAGCCCTGGGAGTCAGCCTTTACTGTTGTCAAACTTACCTTGAAAAGTAATGGATTGAGTTTTCTCCTCCTAGAAGTCATGCAAAAATGAGTTTGCAGGCAGGTCCAAGATATCATGTTGGGTTACTCTGAGAGACATTGATTGCGTCAAAACTTCCCAGAAGGTGAGAGAAATATTTGTTTGTCTCTGGAAAAGTACCTGTCAAACGAAGTCAAAGAAGACCTTAATAAATGGAAGGAGATGCCATGTTCATGGATTGGAAAATTAAACATAGTTAATTCTATCCAAAATGAATTCAATGTTATCCTAATAAAAATTCCAAGAGCCTACTTTGCAGAAATGGGAAAGCTCCAAATAGCCAAAAACATCTTGAAAAAAGAAGTACAAATTTGGAGGACTTATATTTCCTGACTTTAAAGCATGTTACAAACCTATAGTGGTCAAAAAAGCACATACTGACACTAGGATATATATGGAATTGAATTGAGATTTCAGAAATAGACCTTCATACCTTTGGCCAATTGATATTTAATAAGGATGCCAAGTCCAAACAATTGTGAAAAAATAGCCTTTTCAACAAATGGTGGTTGGAGAACTGTATATCCATGCAAACTAATGAAAGAAGACCCCTGTCTTATATCATATACAAAAATTAACTTAAAATGGATAAAAGACCTTAATAATAAGAACCAGTGCTATAAAAATGCAAGAAGAAAATGTAGGGAAGCATCTTCAGGATCGTGTGTTAAACAATGATTTCATTGTGAATATAATTATCAGTGCTGAACTATGTGTGTGAATGTGGTTAAAAGGAAAAGTTTTGGGTCATGTGTGTTACTGGAATTAAAGTTAGAAGATAAAACATGAGGCTGTATAACACAGTGGACCCTATTGTGGAGGATGAACTGGGGTTAATAATACAAGTGTAAGAATGTTTTTTCATGAATTATAACAAAAGTACAACACTATTATAAGGTGTTATTAATAAGGTGATATATGGGAAAATACATCTAATATAAACTATGGACTATAGTTAACAGTAGTATTTCAATGTTCTTTCATCACTTGTAACAAAGGTACCACACTAATGCAAAGTTTCAATAATAGCAGGTTATTTGAGAACATTGTATTTTTTACATGACTTTTATGTATATTTACAACTTCTCTAATTAAAAGAAATAATTTTTAAAAAAGCATTATTCTAGTGAAAGAAACCAGACACAAAGCACTACATATTTTATGTTTCCAGTTGTATAAAAGGTAAATATAAATAAATCTATAGAGACAGAAATAGATTAGTAGATTATGTAGGCCTAGGGGAAGGATAAAGTGAATGAAAGGTGACTGTTAAGGGGTATAGGGTTTTTCTTTTTGGAATAATGAAAATGGTGCAAAGTTAATTGTGGTGATAAATTCACAACTCTGTAACTATACTAAAAGCTACTGATTGTACACTTTGGATGAAATGTATGATATGTGAATATATCTTAATAAAACTGCTTAATAAAGAGGCAGTTGTAGTGTTTAAGATAGAAACTGGTATGTTGGGGAAGCTTCAGAATACTTTGACAGTGTCACAATTAAGATTGTTGGCACCAAAGAGGATGGTTGTAGTATAGGTGTAAGTAAAAATGTATAAAAGGTAAGTGTTACCTACAGTGAAATAAATACATGGGGAATATGGATGCGTGAATGTATTATCAAAGCAGTGGGACTATAAGAGAGATCGAATGGATTCAAGGAATGTGGTATTTATCACCATTCCTAGCACATAGTAATCACACCCTGCTTTGCTTTAGTTGAATAAAACACCCAGATTCTTAGAATTAAATGCAGCCAGGAAAAACATAATAATTCACAGCCCACTTGTACAGGTCTTTCCCTACCGATCTATCTGCATCACCCCCATTCCCACCTCTTCTCTCTACTATATATGCTGCTGCTAGGGAACAATTATTTTTTTAAAAAAAGGTTATTTCTGGAAGTCTGTGATGTTTAGAACCAAAAGGAAGAGGAGGAACCAGGAAAACCAAGACTGGCTGTAGAGAACTTTTCCTCTGGACTGATTCTCTTGGGTGGAGCCATCATAAAGTCCCAAAATATTTTCTCTTTTTCTGTTCTGAGATGATTTTACGATCTTATTTCACATTGATGTATTTTGAAATTTTATGAGTGACACTTTATTTGTGAAATGAATGGCCTTATGGTTTTAAAATATCAAAAACTTGGTTGAGAACCAAAGGGACTAGCTTGTTGGTTTACTCAAGGCTCTTGTCTTCCTATGATTGGCATCCAGGGAAGGATGGGAGGTCTGAGAAAGGTCACAGAGTTCTTTTTGGAACATGAGAAACACTGGGATGGCAGGGTAAGGCAGGGCTCAGGGGTGTGAAGCAAAGGGAGAATCCCAAGGTTAATCACACTTTAATAATCCTTCCTGGATGACATCTGTGTGACTGGACCTTTCTCCCTGGTGGCCACGAGCCTATGGCACAGCCCCTCAAGTCCACCCCCTTGCATGCACAGGGCAAGTGACTTGCCATAGGGCATGCATGCACTCCAATGACACTAGATCAGATTACAACACATACTGGATAAGGAGACTGAAGCATGCTCTTGGCTAGCCAAACCAACTCTCAACTAATGACATTGTCATGAAGATTAAGTGAGAAAAGGTGGCTGACACAGCACCTGAGATAGATAAAAGATAAATGTTTGTTCCCTATCGTGTTTTTCTCCTATATTTAAAGTGTTTCAAATGTGACGCACAGCCCAAAAAACATTTTGCATTGGGATCCAATGTTTTCATTCTCTCTCTTTCTCTCTCAGTCTCTCTTGGTCTCTCTGCCTGTCTCTCTTTCATGAACACACACACACACACATACACACACAATCACACACACACAGACATAACTTGTCCTTAATATTTCTCTTGGGACTCTCATGTTTCCTTTTCAATCTGTTCCATTTTGTAAGAAATGCTGATTGAGACCCAGGATATTGATTTCCTGGCCTCAAATGCATTTCAAACCGCTAATTGAAAGACATGATCCTAAAGAAATTTGAATGTCCCAATGGGTCAAAAGGGTTAAAATGTTAGTCTGCCCTAACCAGACCAAATTCCAATCAGGGGCTTCAATGGATAATGACAGGGTGAAGTTTCTCTCCTCTTTCTTAGTTCTAAAAATGAGAAGGGAGAAAGGGAGTTACAGAAAGTGGTAGGAATGGAAGAAAGAGTGGAAAACGACTTAAATTTTTCTTATTAAAGTTTTCACAATTCAAATACAAAATAGGTTTGCATTTGATTTTTTTTTCTAAAGTGGTATTTTGATTTCTGATAATACACAATCATATACTTTAATTTTTTACCTGTACTCACAGGATTTCTATATGGGCACTGATGCTGTAGTAACAACAAAGATAATGTCTTTCAAAAATGTGAATGATAGAGGGATTGTAGGCATGGGTCCCTAGAAAACATAAATAGATAACCTGATCATACTTTTACATTTTATGAGCCATTCTTTTGATTCTAATTTCTAATTTTTTTTTTTTCTTTCAAGGAAGCTTACAAGTTCGCTATCAGCTAAGCAAGGAAGAAAGCCATGTATTCACCATTGATGTAGAGAACTTTGCCAACAGAAGGATGCACCGCTTGAAGATTAACCGAGAGGGAAGAGAGCTCACCCTTCAGGTACCTTACTTCCCTTCTTCCTATTCAGTCAAGTGTGCCTTGACAGCTTAACAAAACTTTTCTGAGTTTCTACCTTGAGCCATTTGTGGGGCCAAGCACTGGGAATATAGATAATCACACTCAGTCTCAACCTTTAAAGAACTAGAACAGTGGTTCCCAAAGTCCACCCACCCCAACAGCATCAGCCGCACTTGGGGAATTGTTGGAAATGCAAATTCTGGGGCCTACCACAGATCTGCCTAATCTTAAACTGGGTGGGAAGGAGAAGCAGTACTGTGTATCTTAACAATCAGGTAATTCTGTTGGCTGCTTGAGGTCAAGAACTCTTGAACTAGAGATAATGAGGAAGACTCTCAGGAGAAGAGAAAACTGAAAGAGATTATGGTAAGGGCAATGATGGAAATGTGCACAGGTGATATGGGAGTACTTGGGAGGAAACTGTTCTTACCTGGGCATCAGTATATACTTCCTGGATGAAGTTAGGAGAAAACCAAGCCTTGATCTTGAGAAGGGGTTGGCTGGATGGAGAAGGGAGAGGAGAGTGCTCCAGAAGAGTGTCCACATGAACACAGGCAAAGCTATCTGAAACCTCCTGGTGTTGGGAAGACACTCAGTGGATCCACAGTGGTCCTGTTGTAAGGGCAGGCAGCAGATAGTGAGAGATCAGAATCACCAGGCAGATCTCAGATCACCCCCTTTAATCAAGGGAGCTCCTAAATCTGCTCAAAAATCACCCTATAAATCTTTACTCCAACCATGCTCCTATACTCCTAGATGACCGTGTTAAACCTCTTCCTTTCTTCTCATCATGCCAACAATTGCAACCCCATCTTCACTCTCAGCAGATTACCTTGTTTTCTCCTTTATGGAGAATAATGTCCCACCAAGAAGAGAAAAGCCACAAATTCTCACCACTACATTTGCCTACCTATGTTCATCTGAGTCCTTATGTTCTCTCTCAGTCCTCTTGCTGTGGATAACTGCTCATGGCCTAGCTAACGCTTCGCCCTACTACCTGTGTGTTGCATCTTATACCCTCTCACCCATTCAAGGACATCACTCCTGCATTCTCCTCCTTCTTTTACCAATTGACCTACTCTATTGGATGGTTCCCCCAAAGCTTAAAACATTCAATAAAAAAAAAAAAAAAACCTCTCATAGGAGTAGATATGGCTCAAGCAGTTGAGAGCCCACCTCCCACATGTAGGTCCTGGGGTCAGTTGCTGATGCATCCTAAAGGAAAAACAACAACAACAACAACAGACAATGAGCAGAAATGAGCAAAAACAACAATGAGCAGATGAGCAAAAATAACGGGTAGACAACAAACACAAACAACGAGCAAAAACAACGAGCAAACAGATGAGGGAGCCTTCTCGGGGAGGGGGGACAAAAATTAAAAAAACTAAAACTCTCAGGGGCAGGGAGGAAACTCTTCCTTGATTCCACTTCCCCTTTCACATATTGCCCAATTTTCTCTTTCATTTTATGGTCCAAATCCTTAAAAATGTTTATATAATTTGTCTCCTAATTTCCCCTTCCCTTTTCTTAAACGCACACCAGTCAGGCATTTGTGCCTGTACTGCACAAAACTGCTCTCCTCAATACCACCAATGTCCTTTCCTTGCAAAATGATGTGTTTTATTTTCAGACCTTGCCTCACTTCCTCTCTCTGTGGCATTTGACACAGCTATTGCCCTATGCTCTTTAATCACTGTCTTGTGGGACACCACTTTCCCATGACTTTCCTTCTGCCTTTGCTGTTTTCCCATTCTCAGTCTCTTTTGCTGGCCCTCTGTCATTGCCCAGACTCCACCCATTGGAGTTCCCAAAACTCTGACCTCAGATACCTTCTCTTTTGCAAGTACATTCACTCCATGGGTAATCTCATTCCATTCTACATGTTTAAATGCCACATATATGCAAGGGGATCTATCTCAAATGGTTATATATATCCCTATCTTCTCCCCTGAATTCCAGACCTATATACCTGACTACCTACTTAACATCTGTATTTGAATGTCTATTAAGCTTCTCAAATGTAACATATTTAAAACTAAGTTCCTGAGACTCTCACAAAAGCAAACTTCCCACCCCATAGCCTTCCACATCCCAGGTAATGGGAGCTCCATTCTTCTAATAGGTCAGGCTTAAAATTGTGGTGTTCTTTCTGACACAAGCATCCTGTTGCTTCCACCCTGCCAAAAGACAACCTCATCCTTTCCATGAATGATTACATATTATTACAGTTTTCATTTGCTTCTTGTCTGGCATACCCTTGCTTCTCTTTCCTGCAGTCTATTCTCAGTACATCAGAGTGATCTTGTTAAAATATTAGTGAGATATTGGTGCTCATCTCCACAAACTCCTCCAATGGCTTCCCTTATTGTGCACAATAAAAATAATAAAAATATAAAAAAAACAAACAAACAAAGAAAAATCTTATAGCATCTTACAAGGTTCTCCTTGATCTGGAGATCCTTCCCCTTTTCCAGCTGTTATTTCATTTCTTACTATTTTTCCCTTTGTAAATCCACTCCTGCCACCTGGTCTCATTGCTATTTCCAGAATCCTTAGACTCACTGTTTCCTTTGTCTAGAATTTAATTTTGCATGCATCTGCATGTCTAGCTCTTATACTTCTATAGGATTTGACTCAAGGAGTTCCTTTCTCAATGAGACCACCTCTGATCACCTTATTTAATAGTAACACAACTTACCTCCTTAACTTCAACCCTATACTCCATTTCCCCCTTACTTACTTTATTTTTGTCTTAGCAATTAACACTACCCAACAGACTATTTTATTTACTCATTTATTTAATTGGTTGTCCTGTCTCCCTCTTCTAGAATGTAAGCTTCTTGAGGACAGGAATTTTTTCAGTCTTCATTAGCACTGAATTGCTACTTTGTAGATCATTGCCAAACATATAATATATGTTTGATAAATATAGCTAAATGAATGAATTGCACTGGGCTTAATGTAATATGTGGAAAAGATTGAGATTGATTCTATGGAACTGGATATTAAGCAGGGGAGTTCTATTACTTTTTATTTTCAGGGGCTTCCTGTGATCACTGCATGGGAAAAAAAAATGGAAGTGATGAGACAAGGCAGAAAAAACTGTCAGGATAAGATGGTGAGGGTTTCAAAGAGTATAGGGGTAGATTCTATGGAGAGGAGGCTTTGAGAGGTATTGTAGGAGAATAGTCAGTAGCACTGAGTGATGCTTTGAATATGGGATATTGGAGAAGTCAGAACTATTAGTTTTATTGATTGGGTTGAAGTTCAGGAATGACTGTCAAATGTATGGAAATATGGTACAAATAATAACCTTGGCGTGCGGCGCCCCCCGCCGTGCGTGAAAAAAAATAATAATAATAATAACCTTGAGTGATCAGAAGTTAGTGGGTGTATTAGTCAGGGTTCTCCAGGGAAACAGAATCAACAGGAGATATCTATAAATAGTATGAGATTTTATAAGAGTCTCTCATGTGACCGTGAGGATGCACAAGTCCAGGTTCGGCAGGCAGGCTGCAAACCAGGGGCTATGATGAAAATCCAATGAAGGTCTTTGAGTTTCTGGGAGACATTGGCTGTCCAAAGATGAGCTGGGAAATTCTCTCTGCATGCTGAAATCACTTCCCCTTTCAAGGCATTCAACTGATTGGATAAAACATCACTCATTGCTGATCACAATCTCCCTGACGAATGTAGATGTACTCAACTATCTATGCAGTAAACTCACTGGTGACTGGAGTCCATAAACGTCCTTGTATTACAATTAGCCCCATGCTTACTTGAGCAAACAACTGAGCACAATTACCTGGCCAAGTTGACACATTAGCCTAACTATCACAGTGGATTTACCTGTAGAATTTAGTCCTGAAATGAGGGAAGGGGGAACCTTTGGAGCAAGTTAGAATTGGACCCAAATTGAGAGAAGATTGGAAATGATCATTCCTGATTCAAATGTATTTTGAGTTAGGTAAGATGGGCCATCTGGAGAGCATTCCAGAGGGCATTTCTATCCAAAGTTCCTGTTCCTTTCTTTCTCATATTTTCACAAATGAAGACAGAGTAGTGAGAGGCAGTAAGAGGCATTTCCTTCTCACTTCCACCTAAAGGATTTCCAACGATCAATTAATAGTCAGCAGTCAGTGCATATTAGTTGAGAACAAGCTATTTCCAAAGCACTCTATGGAGCAAAAGGAGATGCTTTTTTGTGTTGTTTTGTTTTGTTTTAAACTTAAATCAATTTATTGACACAGTAACACAGCACACATGCTTCTCTGACACCCACATTCCCATCCAGTCTAAATTTCTCTCTCCCTCACTGCTTAGAACAAATTGTTCAATGAAAACAGTAAGGGCAGGCTATTTCTGCACCCTAGTCCTACCCCTAGGTCCTGTGAAGTAGGGTCTCAAGTACTACTCAGAACCTGTTGGAGAGGGAAGGAAGCTCTTATCACTATGCTTAGCCATCCAGAGGCATCTGGTCCCTAAGAATAGATCCCCCCACAGTCCCCAAGGCCTGAGTTGCTATTCTTCTCTGCTTGTTTTGACACTAAAAATGAGAGTTTGGGGACTGGGCCTGCAACTAGAAAATAGAATTGCTCAAGATAACTTGAAAATTAGAATCTGGGTAGTGTCTTTTTAAGCCCAGGTAACCCCCCTTCCCCAACCCCCTAAAAAAAAAGAGCTAGTAATGGGAGTGACTGTGTCCTTATTTAAAATGAATTGATAACATTAAGCAGATTACCCCAGCTTAATCAAATGCCAAAACACTAGACTGTAAAGAAGGAGAGGTAAAAAATATTTGAAACCAATTAGCTAATTCCCTCCTTTGAAGATCCTGAAGTGAAAAGAGGCATCCCTAGAGGGAGACAGACTTGGATGTGAATCCCTGCCACATCACATATGCTATGCCATTTTAGACAACTTATCTTTCAGAATTTTAATTTATTTATAAAAAGGTGGGGAGTGGGGGGATGCAACTGACCTCAGTCAATAGTAAAGAGTCTAAGAATGAAAATAGATAAAGAACCAGGCAGAGAGCCTTGCAAATAAGACTCACTCAACAAATATTTGTTCCACTTATCTTCCTTTTCCAGCCCATGTAATAACATGAGCAAGGTTATCCAAGGTTCCAAGATTGGCAGAGCTTGTCTAGGCCAGATGACAAATGTTGAACATCCTAAATGCTCAAAAGAATATTGTTCTTGAGGAACAGATGTGGCTCAGTGGTTGAGCACCAGCTTCCCACATATGAAGTCCGAGGTTTAATCCACTACTAAGTGTTCAACAAATAAATATTATTGTTGTCTAATTTAGTCAATAAAATGGTAATAAAGCATGAAATCATGTATCACCAGGCAAAGAAAGTGACCTCTGCCACAGGAAAAACCACTGCAGCCCAGTAGTGTCCTGGAAGAAAACCAGTCCAGGTGGAAGGGGTGGCAGATTGGAGAGCCACAGTAGGAGGATCCAGGAAAACAGGGTATCAATCATAGATGGGTTGCTTCCTGAGGTGTGGTCCCCAGCTGATGGGGCCTTTGTCTCCTCTATGTATGAATACCTCTATGGGTGTTCATAAAGATGAACTTAAAGATAATGAGGATCCTTTCCAGTGATAACATCATGTGGATACTCAGAGTTGAGCATGGAAGAAACTGGCATGGTTTGACTAGACTGAAAAATGTGGGGATGGATGGAGACAGCTGCCTTGGAATGGGGAGGTTCAGAACACAAAAGTGGTATTGGAATTAACAATGGGTGAGTAAAGGAGGGTCCTCAGAGAATGGTCCTGGAAATATAGAGTAATCCAGGAACCTGAAGTTCAGTTTGACCCTCCATCTTAGGAGATCTTGGATCCTCAACATACATAAAATAAAAATCTACAGAATTTCCAGGACATAGAGTAAG
The DNA here is from genome assembly GCA_026826555.1 of Tolypeutes matacus. Classification (NCBI taxonomy): domain Eukaryota; kingdom Metazoa; phylum Chordata; class Mammalia; order Cingulata; family Chlamyphoridae; genus Tolypeutes; species Tolypeutes matacus. The sequence goes on from JAKSZT010053840.1 coordinate 5,100,975, forward strand.
CCCACCATTATAGTAGGAGATTTTGGCCCCTCAGCAAAGGTGGTCTTATCAGAAGTCTGCTCTCTCATCCTCAAAGGAGTGTTAGTTACCTTTTTTGTCAAACTGAACCCTTGCCCAGGAGGATGCACCAGCCCACACCTGAGTGAGAACAGGCCAGCATCATGGAGCAAGGGGGCCAGCTGTGGTCTTAAAGACAGAAGGGACAAGGAGGGATAAATGCAGAATGAGTCTGCTTTCCATTTAGTGCTAATCTTGCACAGTCAGTTCCTGGGAAGGTTTCATTTGTTTGCTTGTTTGCAGCAAAGAATTTGGTGAGAAAATCTCAGTGGGAGATAACTACCTGTGAAAAGCTGTATGGGATTTCCCAGGGAGAAGACTTTTGTGAAAGCTCTTATTTGAGAAGAGGAAAGAAAGCGGTATTTTATGTGCTTTGGTGGGCAAATTAGCCAGCCCTTTCTAATCTCTCCAGAAAGAAAACCCTGGAGAGGGTCTGCTCTGTGTACATTTTGAAGCTCTTTCCAGATGGGAGTATTTTATGCCCTTTACCTGCAGACCTCTGCTATTATGTCTTTGTCTTCTGTTTTGCCGCAGATGGATCAGCAGCTCCGACTCAGTTATAACTTCTCCTCAGAAGTAGAGTTCAAAGCTGCAAGGTCACTCACTTTGGGCAAAGTGACAGGTGAGTTGTTCTACTTCACACCTTTTCAGTGGTCTCTTTAAGAAAAAAATAAATGAATAAATAGTTTTCATCAGGGTGTTTATTTGATTCAGCTCAGCAACCTCTTGCTCCCATAATATCCAAGGTCTAGAAGCAAAGATTTCTGGTAAGGAGATGCTAAGATATGTGTGTGGCAGGGTAGGGGCCAGCATTTATATCTACTTTATGGAAGCTTGTATGAAGTCCTGCTAATTGGGTTGTTCAAATCCTCAATTTCTCTACTAATTAATCAACAGTTCAAAGAGGTTTGAAATCTCCTACTATAACGGTGGGCTTACTCTATGTCCTGGAAATTCTGTAGATTTTTATTTTATGTATGTTGAGGATATTTATTAGTTACCTACAAGATTGGAAGTGTTATATCTTCCTGTTGAATTGGACCTTTTATCACACTGAAGTGATTTTTAAAATCTCTCATAATGTATTTTTGTACTTAAATCTAGTTTGTCTGTTTTTATGTAGCAACTGCAGTTTTGCTTTAGTTATCATTTGCCTGGTCTACCTTTTCCATCCTTTTACTTTCCATCTTTACTTTTCTTTAAGCTATTTATGTATGACTCTTATGAAGAGCATATAGCTGGATTTTGCTTTTCATATCCAACCTGGCCATCTCTGTTTTGTTTTTAATTGATGACTGTAGGTCCTTCTGCAATTTGGAATAAGTTGTACAGTTGTACTTATTTTCCATTTGCCCCACTTTCCCCATGATTTTATCATGTCCTGTCTTACTACATCAGTCAGAAGACAATGCAGAAAACATTTACTCCAGGTATTTCAAGAAGGAAAAGATTTCATGCAGGAATTTACTTACTTCCTAAATTGTGGCAGCACCTAAAGCATGTGTCCTTGTTAGAGTGTTTAGGAATGACTTCCCAAGCAATAACACATGACTAATGAGAAACTCTTATCACTGAGTACACTGATCTAGGTGAAGTCCAGGGTCCACTGTGGCTCTACTGTTAACTCTCAAATAACAGAAGAAAGTCTCTGGAAAGTAGCTACAGAGAACATTTCATGTTACCATGACTTTACATAGGGACAGCTGAACGGGTGGGAAAATGACCTTTTTCACACTATAGACTTTGAGATTCGTAAAGGGTACCTGATTTTCAGAACATAATGTGCATCCAGAAACCTAGCTACAGTAGGGCATGGGAAATGTCAATTTTAGTTTCCCATATGGCATTTGAATGAGTCAATTAAAAGTAGCCATCTACGGGACTGTACTTTTTGCTTGTTTATTTCTTATTCCATTTGCTCTTCCTAATAGTAATTATTATTTTATGTAGATAGCCTTTATTTTGTTTTATTCATATAGCCACGGATTTATTTACTCCTCATCCCTTCCTATATCTCAGACCTTTTTACTTCATACCAGATTTGATTTCCTTCTTTCCAAAGTAATTCCTTTTGAAATTCTTTAGGTTAAGGATTCCTAGGTTGTAAATTCCTTATTTTTATCTGCAAAAAAGGTCTTTCTTTATTGATAATCTTGCTAGACATCCAATACCATATTGAATGACAATCTATCCTCTTAGATGTTGATCTAGGTGGTTGATGGAGCCAGCTCACCCCAGCTTCTGAGAGTTGATTATGTAATGCTTTTCTCAACTCTACATTCAACGATGTCCTGATAGTTTGAATTGGTCATTGTGGGGGTATTTATACCAAGGAAATAAGAAAGGTTACTTACTAATTAGTTCTTTTTTTTCCTTTTTTCTGTAGAGCCAGTTTTTTAAAAATGCTTATCATCATATCACTGGTAATCTTCTTTTCCAACTTCTGTCTGTTGATGTCCAGAAGTCTGCTGTCAATCTGTCCTGCCTTTGAGAATGATCTGACCACCATGTCCCCCTCCCTCTTTACCCATCCACTACTTTAAAGGCCATCTCTTTTGCTTTGGTGTTTTAAAGTTTTATTGCCATGTATCTGGTTGTAGATTTCTTTTTAAATATCTCACTTGATACTTGTTATTTCAGTATTTATGGATTACCTTTCATCTCTCTCAAAAATTCTCAGCATATCAAAGAGAGTTTCTCCTTTATTTTCTCTATTCAGTTCTCCTAAACCTTAATTACATAAATCTTAGACTTCTGAATTCTAACCCTATGTCTCTAACCCTTTCTTTTCATACTTTTTACTCTTTTCAATCTTGAATTCTTTGTAATTTATTTTATTTTACCTTCAAATTCATTAATTCTTTATTTTTCTATGCCTAATAATTGCATTTAACCCATTCAATATGTCCTCGTTCATTATATTTTTCTTTATGAAAGTAACATTTTATTCTTTTTCAAACATGCCAGTCAATTATGATAGTCTTTTGTTCCCATTTATTGTCATTTTTTCCATTTTTTTATGTCCTTAGGCATTAGTCATTATTAAATATTTTGCCTCTGATAATTCTAATATATGAAGTCTGTGAGGGTCCAAATCTGTTATTTGCTGTTTTCCTGGGGTAGCTTATTTGCTTAAACTGTAAGTATATGTATTTGTGTGTGTATGTAAGTTCATATTTGGTTGAAATTAACTTGGAACATTGAGGATCAAAATATGATAAGCCTTCCTCCAGGAAAGATTTATGCTTACTTTTTCCAGGTGCTAGGAGGTACCACAGATTTTGAACTATTTCAATTTCTTACTTTTATTTTCTGAACAAAGGAAGATTAGTTTGAACTCCAGGCCTGAGTGAGAGGAAGCCTCTGATTGAAGATTTTCAGGGAAAATATTGTTAGTATTAATATTATAATATATCATTTATATTATTATTTTTTTCAATTCAGAACCACATTAGAGACTATCAGGTTTTCAATTTGTTCCCTTTGCTGTTAGGTCATTTTTTTTGTCCTGATCTACTTTTCATTAAGTCTTAATTTGAATCTCAGATTCAGCATCTTTGCTTCATAAGGACTCAAGGCTTGGACTCCCATTCATCCTCATGTTGATTCAGGCATTTGCCCCCACGGTATCCCTAATGTTGGTTTATATCTCCTTGCCTTAATTTCAGCCTTCTTTCCAAAACTTCCCCCCAAATTAAGATTCTTCTTTGTTTCCTGGAATCTCATCAAAGCATTAAAAATATATCTGTTGGTTTTAATGAAACAGAATTATCTTCTAGAGTATCTAGTCTATCATATTGTCTTATGCTGGCTTATATATTTTGGGCCATTTAATCTTCATTTCAACCAAGATAGAAGTACTTTGGGAGGAGACATCTTTAGGGATGTCTGGCCAGAAACCCCATGATTTTTCCATGACACCTACTTTGTGTAAGTGATGTAAACTCCAAAAGCACCCTCTTGTTTCAAAACCCCTTCATGAATCTTGCTGTTGGGTATGACATTCCCTTATACCCCATCTTAAACCAATGACACATAAGATTGACAGGATAAAACTTTAAAACGAGGAATTACCTCATTGAGGAACACCTTGTCCTTTTGTTTCTGATACGCTCTGATTATCATGTAGAAAAGAACATGGTTAAGGCTGAAAAAGAATACCCTCCACTAATAAGGAGGGAACACACATCCAGGGAATCTTTTGGAAATGAAGGAAAAGCCAAATGTGTCAGAAAGAGAGCTTGGGGTCATAGAGGAGGAAATTGGAAAGGATGGTGAAGAAATGGATATGTGGAATTTATGACAAACTGAGGTATACTCCACAATTGTAGAAAAGTCTTGCACTCTTTAGGGCATTTTCCTTATAAAAATAAGTTTATACAAACATTCAGAATAGTTACCACCAGCAAAGACAGTAAATCTACTGTCACTGTTTTCTTCAGCACCATGGAGAGTATCCCAACATAAAGTAAGAACAAGTTTGTTTTCCTTTTCTAAGAGGAGGGAGCAATTCACCATCCTTGAGGAAACTGACTTAGTACATATCCTGTACCTGCCATGGTGCTACAGATGCCCCAAAATAAAGCAGTATCTTTTCTGAGGGCTCCTACAGTGTAGAGACTAGTCCATGAAAATAGTAGATATCGTTATGACATTAAAAATGCATAATTGGGTTGGTCTCTAGGAAAGATAGTGCTCATCTAGGATAAATTATGGTATGTTGCTAGTTTTCTCTTTTTCTCCTTGGTTTACTGACAATTCCTTGTCTTTTGAGGAAAATTACATGGTTCTCGCATATTCCATCAAGTGAAAGTAACATTGTAAAGAAGGAAAATGAGAGCATATTTGGGGAAATCATCCATTTGGGCAAAATCATCTGTTTGTGGAAAAGTATTTAATTCAAGAGAAAGGGTTCAAGTGAATTCCTCAGATTCAAACAGAATGTGCCTCACTTAAATATTTCTAACTCCCTGTCTAAACTGGCCCTTGAACAAGATTGTGGGTAGCCAGAGAGATTTTAGAACTCTAAAAGCTTGAAACTGCTAGAAGAAACCATGTCTTTTTTTTTTTTTTTTTTTTTTTGCTTGTTTGTTTTCTGTTCTTGATTTCCCCTATTTTATTCTACCAAATGTAACATAAAATTTGATTAAAACTTTCTTGTGTGTGTGTATTTAACAACAACAACAACAACAAAAACCCTACAAAGATTTATTTATTTCTTTATTTAATTTCCTGGGAGAAGAATTCTTACTGGTATGCAGATTTAGGAAGTTGTTACTTGTTAAAGGTGACAACACTTTGATGTTTAGGTGAAAAAGAAATGGCAATATTGCTTTTGAACTGTAGTTCCTAGATTCTGAATTGACATTAAAACTGAATTTGCACCTAGGACATGGAAACATTATTTATGTATGAAGCCAACATTTATTAAATTTCCTGCATACTAGCTAGCTCAATTGGCAAAAGGTCACTCCTCACCTAGACTCTACTCATCTGCCTGATGGCTGCTTGCCCACATGGCATTAAATAGTTACATTACCCTAAATATATATATATAGAAATTGGCAGGATTTCTTCTCAACTTGCATAAAACCAGCTAATCTGGAAATTGCAGGGCTTATCTGTGGGTACTGGCATATGTTTTTGTCCTTTTAGGATAAAGTTAGTTGTGATTGCTTTTATAGAACAGGGACTCTTTAATTCTCCCCAACCCCTCAGTTTTAAACTTCAAGCCAACTGTGTCTTCTGCAACTTTACAGAATTGCCGAATGAATACTCTGATTGCTTTCGTTTTAAGTCATTTTCTGAGTATCTTGTGCAGCATGAGTTATGGCTGCCATTTTTAGAGAACAGCAGAATTTATGCATTCAAATGAAAGGTGCTTGCTTCAAAGTTCTCATTTTGGAAGACTGTTCTCTAATTCCCTTTTGATTTTTGTACACAGTTGCAAACATCTTCTGATTCAAATCTGGTGGAGTCAGCATTATTCAGGGAAGCAAAATCATGTAGTGGAATGTGCTCAGCTTTTTGGAGGCAAAGAGATCCATGTTTGAATCTCTCTGCTGTAAGTAAATGTTGCTGTGAGACATTGCTGGTGAAGTTACCCAATTTGTTTGGTTACATTATGTAAGGAATCCATGAGACAATATATGCAAAGTAGTTGGGATGTAGTACACACTCAATACACGTTAGTTGAAACTGTTATTGATTTTTAAATATGGTGGAAAAATAAAGGAAAATTGATGCTGATTTTTTTAAAAATGTGTGTCAGGAAAGATGACTACAAAGATACCTTCCAAAGATGCACTCAAGTGTTCTAAACCTGCAATTCTTAGCCAAGGTGAACCATGAAGATATGGGCTTCCTATCAAGGATATATGAAACTCATATCAGCTTAAACAGTACCATCAAAATAGAATATCATACTTGGCCAAACTGGAGGTTTCATGATGTAGGACATGCTTCAAGCAGGCTGGGTTCAGGGCTCAATTATCAACGTGATTCAACCATTGTCAATCTGTCTGTCTGTTTTTCCCTCCACTTTTGATTCTGCTTACCCCTGAGTGGGGCTTCATTCTCAGGCAGGATTTCAGTGGTAACAAAGCTGAAATCAGCAACTCCAGGCTTAAAATACTACCAGTTTAACAACCGCAGTGGAAAGAAATCCTCACTTTTCTAAAAGCTCTAGAAAACTCCTAAGGTTGAGTCTCAAGGGACCAACCTGTGCCACTGGAAAATCTCAGACTATGGCAATGACCAAGAGGTTGGAGCACACTGAGTAAGTCATGCCTGGGTTATGTGCCCTGCTATGACTCTGGAGGGATGATGGGGTCAGCTCAGTGTCAAGCACATTCATGGAGAATGTGGAAGGTTATCCTCAAAGGGAAATCCAGAGCACGAGTTGGATTGGGAGGAAGCAAAATCAACCATTGTCCAATAATACCCACATATTCTCTCATTTGCATTCTGAAATGGTTTCTTAAGCAAGAAGGAAGGGGATGAAATTACAGGGGTTAGGTAGGCTAGGAATTTTGCATAATTGGGGTAATATATTACATTTGGTCTATCAAGAAAGTGTGTTGCAACAGAAAAAAATAGTTGAGAGATGTTGTTTTAAGAAATACATGTTATCTTCTCTGTACAAGTTTGTAGCTTCCCGGTTGACTATACTGAGGAATTCTTTCATATTGAATGCATTGGTTTCCTAAATAATGTTTCACTTTGTTTATAGTCATACTTACTTTTTCAGCAAATAGAAAGATCCCAACGTACAGCCGCTTCCTGAGCTAAGTTCTAATATTATGGGTAATTGTCTCATAATGTGTCTGGAAAATACTTAATGGTACTATTTCTGTGATTAATAAAATACCTCAGATTTATTACTCAAATCTGACTTCTGGCATCATGAAGTCATGATGTGTTTTAAAACATCCTGGATTATCGGATTTCAGTAAGTATCCCCACTTCCCAAATATACACATCTTGTATTTTCTCCTTTGTAGAGAAGCAACATTGACTTGCAAGATGTTGTTATGGGATTTTTTTGTTGTTTCTTTTAAAAATAAAGAATTTCACTTTTTCCCATGGACACATTCAGTAGATAATTTAGTTTCTCCTAATGCAAAAATAATGTGTGTTTTCTTGTGTTTAAAAAATGCAGTTGTATTTCTGTATCTTAAATGAATCACTTTATGCTAGGAGCCCAGGCTTACCCATCCTCGGTGCTGTTCTGTCAAAGTCAACATTGTTTTTTTACAAGAGCAAAAGCCCTCGTTGAACAGCATGTTCTTTAGTTACTTGTTTGTGATCTTTGCTTGCTGCTCTCTATATACCAGTGGGTAATAAACAAATCAAGCAATGTTTCCACAACAGGTTGTTTCCAAATACAGACTGTCCTGAGCTGGGAGGAGCATTTGTTAATCTGTTTCTAAGATGGGTGACCTCACCTCTTCATCTGACTGTGTTGGCAAAGGATGATTTGTATGGTCTACCAGCAGCCACATGGCATGGCTGTTATTGATCATAAATATTAGATAACTTCTCTTCAAATGATAGTCATTGGTCACTGCTGTGGACCACACAATGTATGAGGCCATTGTTTTAATTTCTTAGGCTGCTTAAAAAAAAAAAGCATAAAATAGTTCTGCTTAAACAATGGGAATTTATTAGCTTAAAGTCTGAGGCCAAGAAATTGTTCAAAGCAAGGCATCATTAAGGTGATGCTTTCTTCCCAAACACCAGCTGTCAGCATTCCTTGGCTCCTCTGTCATATAGCAAGGCAAATGGCAGTCTGCTGGTCTCTCCCTTCTCTTCTGGGTTTCATTGCTTTCAGCTTCCCTCTTCTATGGCTTTCTCTCTTCTCTTTGTCTGAATTTTATTGTCTTAGAAAAGATTCCAGTAAAAGGACTAAAACTCTTTCAAATTGAGGTGGGTCACAGCAATGATAATAAATGGAAGGGATTGATCCAAGCTCTTTCCTTATGTTACTTCATTTTTTTCTCTCTCTCAGCAACCCAGAGAAAAAATGTTACTATTATTTCCATCTGGTAGATGAGGAAACTTAGTCACAGAGAAGTTAGTGGCCTGCCCAAGGTCACCCTTCTAGTAAGTGGTAGATTACCCTTCTCGGCATGAGGCAATCATGAGTTTCCAAAGACAGGACCTTTGTCTTCCTTATGATTTTATCTTTCTTGCTACCATATTTTCAGGCATCTAGTAAGTGTTCCCTAATGTTTCCTGAAGGAAAAAGTGGCATAAAATATAAATATTAGACCTGTGGGACCCTGGAATGGCATCTTACTACACATAAATGGGCCCCATGCTGTGCATCTAGCTGCAGGTAGATTTTGGTTGAGGGGCCCAAGATCGCACTGTATTTTTTCTCACCACAGTGCTTAGCAGCAAGGTGGAAAAATGAATGGGGCTTTGGAATCTGACAGTTTTGAGTTCAAGTCTTATGAATGTCACACCACTAAGTTCACCTCTCTGAGCCTCAATTTCCTTTTCTGTAAAGTAGGAATAGCCTGTTTTATGAAAGTGTTAGGAAGATAAGAGATAAGCTAGCACCTGGAATTATTTGAAAACAACAGCCTTGTTAATAAGATCATACAACCATGCTGCCTATTGATTTTCTTTGGCTGGTATCCCTCTTCCTTGCCAATGGCACTGCTATTGATTTGTTTGCCCTTTGCCTCGGGAATCTGGGCCAGTGCTGTAAATGTCAGTGTTGACAAGTTAATGAAGTAAAGAGGATCTGAGCTAAGAGTAATGAACTCCCTTCAGCAGCTTTTGGGTATCTCTCCCAAGGATTGACAAGAAGGGAACTGCCTAATTGGTCAGAAGCCAAAAGGAACAATTGGAACCAGTGCAGGTTAGAATTCCAGAAGCTTTTCCAGGGGGAAGACATCGAGGCACATGGAGAGTCATGGGGTGACTTGGTTAGTCATTCATTTTACTGGGATATTATTTTTGGAGGATGCTATTAATGATAATAAATTGAGTTTTTAAATCAGGTTAAAATGGCGTGAAGCTCATTGCCACTTAGGAATGATTACAGGACATCCACTTCTAGGAGAGAGATGACATCAATCCCTGGATTTTTTCTTTTCACTTCCACAGGGATTATTGCCTGTAGCCAGTGTCAGGGATAGATTTCTGTGGCTAATATCCTAAAATCTTCTATCATTTCTTTGAGAAAGACTCACACTGCCTACTTTCCAGTGGAGAGAAGAAATTTCTGTTTTAGGTTTATCCCCTTAAAATGAAATGCTGCCTACAATGATTAACTCAAAAACTTGAATATGTGCCTTTTTTTCCATTTGTTTCCTTAACTTTTTCAAAATACTTCCACAGAAGATAAGCTCTGCAAAAGGCATGCTTCTCTTTAAAGACATACATACAAATGTTTCAAATTAGGAAAATTACTCCTTAATATTATCCATAGATAATTCTTTCAATGATACCTCTGAACAGCTATTATGTACAAAGCAAGGCATTAAGTGCAACTATGAAATTTCCATAAAGGTAGAATTTAGGAATACTTGCTCTCAAGGTGATAAAACACATATCTATAGAGATAAAACATGTATGTGTAATTAGTAATTAACTAGCAATTAGTCAACTAAGTTAGCACTAAAAAGTGATTAGTATTAACAAATTACAAGGTAAGTAATTTTGATAAAGAGCTATGCAGATGGTGTATATTTCTTATGGTTCATAAGAGGGAGGAACTATTTTAAGCTGAGATGGTCCAGAATTGTACCAGAGTCTTTAATGGTGACTCTAGTCTTGAAGGATAGCTTTGGACTCAATAGATGAAGAGCCTTCTGCAAAGGAAGAATGGAGTGAGGAAGGCAGAAGGAAAGCAAAGATAGTGTACTAGAAACATTATCTACCTAGACCATCATCAGAGGGTCTAGCACATTCCAAGGAGTAGAGAGAGGCAAAGGAAAGAAAGTGCAGCTGGGAGGATATCACAGAGGACCTCCCATGGGCTGTGTAGGGATCCAGATTTCATTGTATAAATGGGAAAGACATTGAAGGGGACTCCCATCTTTTAAGTCTTCTGTGGATAGAAGGTAGGATGACGATGAGAGGGGCTAGTGTGGAAGTTATTATAATACTGCAGGTGAAAAAGGATAAGAACCTGGACCAAGGGGACAGAAGTTGACTGGAGAGGAGCAGGCATAATTTGTAATCTAAGAACCGGAAGATTTGTTAATTCTCTGGTAGGTAGGTGGCCGGGTTGAAGGGAAATGGGATACAAGGGGCAAGAGAAAGGAAAAAAAGAGTTTTAGTTCTGGCCAGTCATTGCAGAGGGAAAGCAAGCAATTGTGATCTGGTCTGAGCCCATGCTCACCAATATGGCATGCACTTTGCAATGAATCATAAAGCAGATACTTGACCTTCCTTCTTTAAGCCAGCCCTGCTCAGCCCCTTCCCGGTTTGGGGAATTTTTATCATCAAGGATAGTGAGAAAAGCAGCAGATGGAGGAAGCCCAGTATGGATGCTTCACAATGGGGATTTCCACATTAGTCCACCCCCACATGTGAAATCTCTCTTCCCACCCCCAGTCTGCTCACAATTCCCTGACTTGTACTTCTTATTTGAGCATGTAGTTGTTTCCCTAGAGAAGATTGTGTTATTTGCAGGCAAGGACTTTTTGTTAACCATATTCTTATCACTCCCAACTCATGGCTTGAAATTTTGTCCTCTCTGTTCCGTACATTTTACAATAGGATTTACTTTGATTTGATTTAGATTATAGACGGAGTGACTACTTCCAATTCAGTGCAAAAATGCCTGTTTGTATTCCTGGTTTTGTAATCCATTCTAGGGTGGGCAGATAAGATAAGCTCTGTTTTGCTCAAGTCTGAGGGGTATCCCAGGATGTGGGACTTTGGGTGCTAAACCTGAAATAGTCCTGGGCAAATCAGGTTGTTTGGTCATCCTAAGCCATACTCAGTCCAGCAGTTTTGGAAAATTTAATGGAGACTGGACTCAGGAGTTAGAACCTCATATGATAATTCAGTATCCCTGTTTTATAGTTACAGCTATCTCATGGCAACACTTATTTCTAGCTTATGCAGAACAGCAGTATCTTTCCAATTGGAAGGCACCATGGAAATACATAGATTTTAAATGCAAATTGCATCAGCTGCTCCAGATCTCTGAACAGAAAGTTTCTTATCTTCCATTCCTATAACGGCTTGCTTTATTTTGGTAGCTACAGAGGTTATTCTGGCATGTTCTAGGAGGAGGGGGCTATGGTTGTGTGTGTGAGTAGGGTGGTTCTCCCAAGATATGAAGGGAACTTTTTTATATGCAGGAACACCAAGCTTAGCACTTGGAGATTAAAATGCAATTTCAAGGTTGAAATAGATTTTCTTATCAGTCTGAATCTATTCATGGCATGTGTGTGCATTTGTGTACATAGAGTGTAATTTGTTTATCTCTGTATAATTGCTTTTTCCAAGCTTTTTTTTTTTTCTGTTTGTTTGTTTGTTTTTTGTTTTTAATATCATTTGGTCTCTCTCTCTTTTCCTTTTAGAGGAGAGGGTTTTCTCAGATTTCTAATAACCCTTGACTTTCTGCTCATACTAAAGAGTCAGGTGGCTAGAATGGATAGACTGGAAACTACAGTCTCCCAGTCTGAAAGATCTGTCTGGGCATTTTAGTTAGAGAATCTCCAATGTCCTTGTCTTCAGGTCATTCATCTTGAGATAAGCAGTTCATCTTGGAACTGGCAGATTTCCTAGGAAAAACTCTTCCAATCTCCTGCTTGGAGAGTTCTCTAAAAGTTTAATTGGGGAAGAGAGCTGGTGGTTCTCACTATTGGCTGGGCATAAGTCAATTTATTTCCCAATTTTTTTTCAGTGAGCATCCTTGGCCTCAGCTGTGAACATTTTCCTAACCTCCCTGCCATAACCCCCCCAGTCTCATCTATTTATTCATTTCCCCAAGAAGTTTGGGTAATTGAGGAGGTAAAGTACTATTTGGAACAATTTCCTCTGACTGTATTTCTAGATGAGGGGATTGCTGAGGAGTTGGCTAAGCAAGAGCAAATGGCTTTTTGATACCATTTCCCCCAAACTTAGAACCAATCTGTATCAGTCAGGGTTCAACCAGAGAAGCAGAACCAATAGGAGATGGTATATTGATATTTATTGCAAAGCATTGGATTACTCAGTTGTGGCAGCTGTGTATGATGTCCAAAATTTATAGAGCAAACTATAAGGAAGTATAGGCTGGAGCTCTCTGGCATGGAAAGCTAAGCTGCCTTTAAGGCATTTCAATGATTGGATGAGGCCCACCTAGATTATCTAGGATTATCTCCCTTACTTAAAATCAAGTGATTAAGAACTTTAAGCACATCTGAAAAATACATTCACAGTAGCCACAAGATAAATGTTTGAATAACTGGGGACTGTAGCCTAGCCAAGTTGACACATCAAAAGAATATCATATCACTCTCTTTTTTTATTTATTTAATATTTTCTGGGGTGAAATTCATATAACATAAAGTTAACCAATTTAAAGTGAACAATCCAGTGGCATTTAGTATATTCAGAATGTTGTATGACCATCACCCCTATCTAGTTCCAAAACATTTTCATCACTATACCTATTAAGCAGTCACTTCCCATTCTCCCTGCCTCCATATTCCTGACAACCACTAAAATCCCTTTTGACTCTATTGAATTTCTTATTCTGAATATTTCACATAAATGGAATCAAATAGTTTGTATCTGGCTTATTGCACTTATCATAGTTTTTAAGGTTTATCCATGTTATAACACGGATCAGAACTTCATTCCTTTTTATGGCTGAATAATATTCCATTATATATAATTTCAGTGTCCGCATTGCTGAAGCAAATGTTATGAAATGAGTTAACTGAAACAACAGGAATTTATTGGCTCATGGCTTTGAGGCTAGGAGAAGTCCAAAATTAAGGTGTCATCAAGGCAATGCTTTTTCCCAGAAGATGGTGGTGTTCTAGGTAGCTGCTGGTGGTCCTTGCTCCTTGGCTTTTCTGTGACTTAGCAATATATGTGGTAGCCTCTCTTGGCTTCTCTGTTCCATTGACTTCAGGCTTCTGGGTTTTTCTCTATCTGTGGCCTTCCCTATAAGACATTCAGCAATAGGATCAAGTCCCATCTAAATTCAGCTGGGCCATATGTTTACTGAAGTAATCTCATCATAAAGTCCAATTTATAAGAGTTCAAACCCACAGGAATGGACAAAGTCTAAGAACATGTTTTTTGTTGGTTGGTTGGTTTCATAGTTGTTTTTTTCTGGTGTACCTATCTCCAAACCACTACAGTCTCTTCTCTGTTTGTTCTTTCCACATGCAAAATACTTTCATTCCAACACCACATCCCAAAAGCCTTAAGACATTTCAGAAACTATGCTAAGCAGAAAGTTTCATCAAAACCAATTATGGGTGTGTTCTGTCCTGAGCCAAAATCCTTGTCCGATGGACCAATAAAACATAGAAAACAAGTTTTCTGGTTCCAGTAGACAATGGTAAAACAGGCATAGGATAAGCATTCATATTCCAGAGGGCAGAAATTGAAGAAAATCAGGGATCATGGGTCCCAAACAAGTCTGAAACAGAGCAGGGCAAACTCCATTAGATTTCAAGGCCTGAGATTTGTCTATAGATTGATGTTTTGTATTCTGGACCTGATGGAGCCACAGACCCACCCCTTCCAAGTGCTTAGCCAGCAGCTATGCTGTCCCTGAACAATGGGAGGAAGGCCCTACCCTCTCCAAGCATTGTCATAGCAGCAAGTCTTTTCACAAATCCTGGGACACAGCACCCACCCTCTCTGAGCATTGAGATGGTGGCCTGTTTCTCCATGAACACTAGGGACACGGGCTCCACCTTCTCCAAGCATTGTGTGGTAGCACTCTTCCTAAACAATGGGGAGCATGGTACCCCTCTAAGTTCTGGGGCAGATGGCCTGCCCCCTCCAAATGCAGGGGAGAACCTGCCCTTTCCACACACTCAAGTGTCTGCTTTCTTGATCCAAGGAAATCTCTTTGGTTCACACCTCAACTTTCATGGTTCTGTCTTTGAAATCATTCTTCCTTAGCTCATCCTTCTCTGTTGCTTTCAGACCAGGATGGCAAAGATTCCTCTTAAAGGAGTTTCACAAAAACCTTGTTGGCTTTGTATGCAATTCACTTTTCACAGTTCCTTCCTGTCAATCATGACTCCCACTGAAATGGCTCCCTGGTCCAAGAAGAATAGGGCTCCCTCACATGGAGCTTTATTCTCTGGGGACTCACTGACAGAGCCACTTCTGGCCCTAGTCTCAGAGTACTGTATCTGAACAGGTTCAGGATTTAAAATTTTAAAAAATTCTGGTTGCTTTGTGCTTAAGATTTCATTTCTCAGTTTATCCCTTGCCTCTATTATTTCACTATAAGCTACAAGGAGAAACCAGGATGCATCTTCCATACATAGTTTGGAAATATCTTCAGCTAAATATCCAAGAGCTTCACTTTCAAGTTCTGCCTTCCATCCAACATCAGAGTTCAATTTTGCCAAGCTCTATGCCACTTTAAAATAAGGAATACCTTTCCTCCAGTTTCCAATAACACATTCATCATTTCCTTCTAAGTCCTTATAGTACCTTTAGGATCCATATTTCTACCAAAATTATTTTCAAAGAAATCTAGGTTTTTTTCCTATCAAGTACCTCATAATTTTTCCAGCCTCTATCCATTGCCATTTCCACTTTTTTTCTTTTGTTTTGTTTTTATATTTGCAATAGCAATGCCCAACTTCTGGTACCTAAAAACATTAAGTTTCATTGTTGCTGAAGCAAATACGTTGCAATGGGTTGGCTTAACAGGAGCTTATTGTTGGCTCATAGTTTTGAGGCAGAAGAAGTCCATAATTAAGGTGTCATCAAGGTAATGCTTTTTCCCATAAGACTATGGTGTTCTGTGCCTGGCTGCTGATGATACTTGGTCCTTGGCTTTTCTGTCACATAGCAATACACATGGTGGCCTCTCCTGGCTTCTTGGTTCCAATGACTTTCAACTTCTAGATGCTCCCTCAGGCTTTTTCTCTCTCTGTGGTTTTCCCTATTAAGCCTTTAGCAAAAGAGTTAAGACTGATCCCAATTCAGTTGGGTCATACCTTACTGAAGTAACCTCATCAAAACATCTTATTTACAAGAGCTAACACCACAGGAATGGACCAAGTCTAAGAACATGTTTTTCTGGGGTACCTACCTCCAAACCACATTGTATTTATCCATTCATCAGTTGATGGACACTTGGGTTGTTTCCTCTTATGGCTATTTTAAATAATGATTTGTGTCCATATATTTGTTTGAATACTTGTTTTCAATTACTTTGTGTATATGCCCAAGAGTGATTGTTCCTTTGGAAAGAAATCACATTCTAGGATTAATTTCATGTTATATTGTATTCTGTGTCTCTCACTCACCAACTTCCCCTTCATTGTCAATACAAGGAGATCATCAAAGAGTGTTCCTAGTTGTTTTCTGAATACCCTATCATTGTGTATCCCTGAGCAGGCAAATGCAATGCCACACTCTACCTTGCTAAGCTTCTATTATTAAATAATTAGGATAAGAATGATCACTCCATAATATTCCAAAGTTTTTTAATAATATCTATTTTAAGGAGATATTGTTTCAACTAGACTGAAGACAAGTAGTAGGATTAGAGGCAGGGATGTTTCTGTGCTCATAAGAGCTGTGGGTCAGTGAATAGCCACTTAAGAGCTCTGGGCTGCAGATTCAACCTCTTTGAAATGGCAGAGTCTGCCAGATGGTTTCCAAAGTTCTTTTTATTTTGAACCTTATAAGATTCTGTGATACATGGAAATTTTATGAACTCTGACTTTGAAAATCCTCCTGCCATAGCAGACCACAAAATCATTTTACATACAAAACGCAAAAAAACAAGGCACACTGAAAGTCAGTTTTGATGACTCAGATGGGTGGATTGCTAGGTTGTAAGCAAACCAACTTATCAATAGCTCCTTAAAATATCGACAAGTGTTTAATAATCATATTAAGACAAAATTTTGGATATTTTCCTTTCTGAGCCTGTGGCCTTATACAATTTCCCTCCACACCCACTGGGAGGCAATATCCTTTGCTTTTATACCTTCCCCTATGCATTTACTTGGCACACATCATGGATTGTCCATGACTGCCCTTTTCTTAGTGACTGCCCACTGCAAGCACATGTCAACCACTTGACTGTCAGTGAGCATTCCTTCCCCTTGGAAATACATTGATCCTTCTGTGTGTGGTCATTCTGGATATTGTTGATTTTTCTCCTTTTCTTGACATAGTGGATACAATATGTGTTTTGGAGTCACATGACACTAAGTTCCAATGGAATCTGTATTCTTCAATGAATTGCTTTGAGAATCCTTAAACCTTGGGGATAAAAATTCCTAATTCTTACAAATTTAGTGACTTTAGATATGTAAGGCTTTTGGTTTCACTTTAGGAGTGGTGGATTGAAGGACTTTGAGACTAAAAGTGTTGGCCAGCTAAAGGAGATTTAAAAGGGGGAAGAAAGGGAATATCCAAAATGCTGAGTTAATAAATGGGACTTGAGATCCCAAACCAGGGTTTCTCAGTCACGCCTGTCCTCTATGTCAAAACTTATTCCTGAGAATTTCATAGGACTTTATTCCATCTGATTCTATCAGAAAATCACAGTGATATCTTCTCTGTGTCCATAAACTTATTTATGCACCATTTATATGCGTCTTTTATCCTTGTGAATGACTCAATGTGAATCTTTGATACTCAATATGGATAATTTTCTTGTGTAAGGTTGGAGGAAGCCACTTTCAATCAAGGAGAGCTCCAAGATATGCTAGCCTATGTAGAAAATGGGGGTTCAAGTTCTGAAACTGTCTTTATGTAGCTGGATGTCAATTTAAAAAAAATGACTTCCTTTTCTGTAAATGAGATAATAAACCTAGCTCTTTCTTTGGGCTCTGCTTCTGTGAGCTCTAGAATTCTAGGTGTCACATCTAAGTGAGTAGCAATTGCAATTTGCATTTCAAAATGCCAGTACCAATGAAACACAGTGAATTCAAGTTTTTACCTGTAGCCCCATGATTTCCAATGCCTTACTTCAGATCATGGACAATTTCCTTCAATGACTCTAAGCAATATAAAAAATCCTTCTATTTCAGGCCTCCACACTCCACCTTGCCAAGCCCCTATTATTAAGGGCTATTATTAGAGAAGGATGAGGTTAACTATTTTTCTAGCACAGTTAGCAGTCCCTCCTACTTCCCCAAATAGTGCTTGTCTCTAAATCCATACCTCTCCTTCTGGAAGGAGATGGCTATTTATTCATTTATCAGCTAGAGACTCACCTGACAGCAGAGAAACATGATAGGGTTATAAAGGAAGGAGAGCACAATGGAGAGAACATGAGTTCGGGCAGCAGATAGACTAAGCCTGAAGCTTAGCTCTACCACTCACATGATGGATTGAAATATGTACTTTTATGTTCAAAACTGAAAGAACAGATTTAAAAAGGGAGTGTAAAGTAAGCTTATTGAGCTTAAGTAGCATTAATGTGAAATAGTGCCAAAAGAAGTGTGGCAGTTTGAGATTATTTTATGAATCCCGAAAAGAGAAAGATTATGTTTGTAAACTAATCTATTCTTTTGGGTGTGACACCCTTTTAATTATATTGGATTCAGTTGGGGGGCTTTTGATTAAGTTTACTTGATAATACCAATTTAAGACTTCTGATTGGGCTATGTCAGTAAGGCATAACTCAGGTTGAGTCCCTGCCCCTTTGGTGGGTGGATATAAATGGACATGCAGTCAAGAAGACACATGGGAAGAGAGAGTGCTCTGTTATGTTTGATCCTGGGGCCCTGGAGAGAGATGAACCATTTGCCTGATAGTTTGCTGCTGACCCTGTGAAGAAAAAACAGCAGCTGCGCAGCTGAGAAGGCCCAGAAAGAAACGAGCCCTATGTCAGAGTCTGATATAGGAAGCCCTGAGAGCCAAACCCTCTGCCAGCATAGAGTTGAAATCTGGAAGAAGCTGGGCCCCCTGAGCCATAAAAGGAACAAGAGTGAAGCAGATGTGGCTCAAGTGATTGAGCACCTGCTTCCTATATGGGAGGTCCCAGGTTCAGTTCCCAGTGCCTCCAGGGGAAATGGAAGCAAACAGCAGGCAAAAAAAGTGAAAAGCCAATGTGGCTCAGAGGCTTCCCATGTACAAGGTCCCGGATTCATTCCCTGGCCCCTAGTACCTCAAAATAAATAAATAAATAAATAAATAAATAAAATAAAATAAAAAGTGAGGAACAGGAAACCAGGAAGAAGAAAGAAGGAGAAACCAGGCAGAGATCTGTGACCATCTTGCTTCAACATGTAGCAACTGACTGGTGAGAAAGCAAATTTGGGTTGGATTCTTTAGGTTCTAGTAACTGTAACCCCAAATAAATACCCTTCATAAAAGCCAATAGATTTCTGGTACATTTCACTGACATCTCTTTGGCTGGCTAATACAAGAGGTTTGTGGTCAAAAGGCTGAGCTGGGGAAGTGGCTTATATGGCTCTTTGAGACAAAGTGAGGTTGTGGGAGAATTGGGAGTGATGTGGGAGTCATAAACTGGAGGGAGGGCATGAGTTGCCTGGGGCAGGATGTCCTTGGGTCCTGTTCCGTTAATCAGCAAACTGTCAAGATTGTGGCAGACTTGCTGGTAATAGCTCATTTCCTTGTACTAGCAGGGCCAGGGGTCTTTATCAGCACCACAAAGAATTATTGGTATGTCACCGTGCTCTAGTTAGTCTCCATTTCTTCTTTGTAATAAATGGATAAAATGGAAGGTTAAACAAATCAAGATAGTCAGTAAAATTATTCATCATCCCAATTACTCATACCTCAACAAAGCCAAGCTATTATACCTAATCCGTGTCCTGTGGGTGTGAACCCATTGTAAATAGGACCACTTGAAGCTGTTATATTTTAGTTAAGGTGTGGCCCAGCTGCATGAGGGTGGGTTTAATCCACATTACTGGAAGCCTTATGAAGAGAAGAAACTAGAAGTTAGAGAAACATGAGAGGAGCCAGAAGCCAGCAAGCAGAAAAACAAAAAAATGGAAAAGCAGACAAAAGGAGAGGACAACACCAACTGATGGGAGGCAGAGAAGCAAACCGAGGGACCCCAGGATGGTTGGCAGCCAGCACCAGAAAAACTACCGACTCTGGGAGAACACAAGCCTTGCCAATATCTTGATTTTGGACTTCTTCTAGCCTCAAAACCATATGCCAATAAATTCCTGTTGTTATGCTAACCCATAGCATGGTATTTGTCATAACAGTCTGGCAAACTAAGACAACCCATTAGCTGTGAGATCCTGGTGTGTTCCTTAATTTCTTGGGGCCTAAGTTTTCTTATCTGCAAAATAAAAACAATCGATACTACCTCTCAGGATTGTTTTGATGATCAAGTAATATTGTATGTGTTTGTGAGTATGTGTGCATTTATGTGTTTGTGTTCACGCTACTTAGCACAGAGATTGCTTAATACTTAGTTGTTCTATAAAGGCACGATTACAGAAAGGAATCTGGAAATGGAGATGGAAGAAAGATTTCCTGTGAAATTTAGGCGCTGAAAGAAAACTTGGCAGATGAGAGACTCCAGGCCTCTGAGCTCTCTATCTTTCACCGTATCTTTCCTACTTGACATGTGTGGTCTCCATGTCAAGGCTTAGTTTCATATTACCAGGCACTAAGAATGATGGGACTGATGAATCAAGATGGTCAGGGTTTTTGCCTTTATCCAAAATCTGGTGGCAAGACATGGATAGTTTTAAACAGGGAAGGGTTGGAATTCAAAAATATAACACTGCCATTGTCGTTTTTTTCTAGGGATCTCTTTTCTAAACTGTGAGATTATATTTTAAAAGACTGCTTTGTTTCAGCGTCTTAATCACAGATGATTCTTTCAGGCAGTCATTCAAGTGTTCCTGTATGATATAGCTGGTGTTTATTGATTAAATTAAAATGCAAATAAGCTCCTTATCTGTTAGGGCAAATGCCAATAATTGCTATGATACAAGTGGCACTTTGTGCTTTTCTTTTCTATTATCATTATTTCACATAGGGTTTTCCTTTTGCTCTGTGTATCCATTT
The DNA here is from genome assembly GCA_026826555.1 of Tolypeutes matacus. NCBI lineage: Eukaryota > Metazoa > Chordata > Mammalia > Cingulata > Chlamyphoridae > Tolypeutes > Tolypeutes matacus. Next base: position 5,121,711 of record JAKSZT010053840.1, read on the forward strand.
TGCTTTTATTAAAGTATTTGAGTAATTTAAACCAAAGCAGCATTATTTGCACTGTTTTGCCTGCTGTTCCTAGGAGGACAGGAATAAAGATTGTAAAGAACTTCATGTATTACTATGTTTTTAAACAACATTACTGAGTTTCAGTCAACTAATATGTTTGTACCACAGCTATTTCCCCAGTTCTAGTCTGTGATATCTGTGAATTTCTCAAGGGCAGGAGTTTGGGTGCATGAGAAATAATGCATGTAGAGTCTAAAAATAAGTCTTTTCATTAGTTATTTGGATCTGATTTGAGAGATGGGTAAATGAAGGTGCAGTCATTTGCACATCACTCTAGCAGAGGCAGCTGTTCTGTCCTCTTCCCTTGCCTTTACTGCTTCAATGAAAGCCCATTTACAACTTCCAGCACCTAAAATCATATTTTCTATGGGCTTTCTCTGGCCACTGAAGCATGTTTTACCTGCCTATACGGCAAGCCTGAACTGACAAGGATTTAATGCTTGCTGGGAACATTCCTCAGCCAATAATATGAGCTGGTTTATCAAGACCCCAGCTCCCTTGCTGTCAATTGGGATAAGTTTGACATGTATTCTTCACTAGTTTCCAGGGTTTCCTCTGTGAGATTAAGCTCTAGTTGCCCACAGTATTGGTTATTTGGAAAATGTTCCCTATGCAAGTTTCTTTTTCATCCTTGTCTTCTCCACCATTCTACCAGTAGTTTCTTCAATCCCCAAATAAACTACTTGCAGGCTGATGCCTCCCTTGGGGTCTACTTATGGAAAGACACAAATGAAACAGTCACCTCAATTAATTGACTGACCTGGTATGCAAAACCAGGTTTGTCTGACTCCAAAGATGGTATTTATTCTACATGCCATTATCATCTTTTAGGAAAAAAACATGTAAGGTGTAAACCTCTTTTCACAGAGCTTGCCATCTTAGGAAGTCAAGGAATAACTACATGAAGAGTGAAAGTGTATTGAAAGATGAATCTGGGTAAACTATTAGTTGAAAGGCTAATTAAGCAAAGACACTTCTGTGGTGGCAATTGAGAAAGAGAGGCATACATTGGATAATGATCATTTCATCCCATAGGCAGGTGTATGGGATTTTAGGAGATAATATACAAGTAAAAAACTACTGAGTATTTAACATAGGCCAGACAATAAGCTAAGAGCTTTACTTTCATTATTACGTTTAAGCCTAATAAAAATAGATTCTGAGTATCTATTGCTGTGTATCAAACTATCTTATACCTTGGGGGCTTAAATCAACATCTGTTTATAATATCTTACAATTTTGTGGGCCAGGAATTTGAGGGCAGGGCTGGGGTGGTTGATTCTTCAGCAGCACATGCCATTGATTAGAGATACTTGGTAAGCTAGGCTAGTGACTTGGCCAGCCTGGAGATCTAAGATGGCTTCACTCACATGCTTGTTGCCTTAGCAGGGACATCTGGAAGGCTGAGCTCAGCTGGGCCTTTTCCTTTCTCTGTTTAGTCCCAGGACTTCTCCATGAGGTCTTTCTAGTAGGGCCAGGGACTTTTTTTATTGAGACTCAGGGATCCAAGCAACCAAGGAAGAAGGTGCCAGGCTTCCTGAAGACCAGGCCTGAGACTGGCAGATCATCATATCCTGTGTCTCATTGATCAAAGCAGTCACAAGTCAGCTCAGATTCAAGAAGACAGGAACTGGAATCCCTCTCTCTGGAAGGGCTGTCAAAGATTTGTGGCCTTCTTTAATCTATCACATAAGGTGCTATATCCATCCCTATTATTTTTTAATTTCTCCCCCACCCTCGTTGTTTGTGCTCGTTGTCCGCTCCCTGTGTCTGTTCGTTGTGTGCTCTCTGTGTCTGCCTGTCTTCTTTTTAGGAGGCACCAGGAAATGAACCCAGCAACTCTCATGTGGGAGGGAGGCAACCCATTGCTTGAGCCACATTCGTTCCCTGCTTGCTGTGTCTCTCATTATGTTTCCTCGTTTGTCTCCTCCTTGTGTCATCTCTTTGTGTCATCTTGTTGCGTCAGCTCGCTGTACTAGTCTGTCACATCAGCTCGCTGTCTTGCTCATCTTTTTAGGAGGCACTGGGAAATGAAGCTGGGACCTCCCATATGGCAGGTGGGTAACCAACTGCTTGAGCCACATCTGCTTCCCTCCATCCCCATTTAATAGATAAGGAAACTGAGCTCAAATTATATCATATAAGATGTCCAAGTATATAATATCAATAAGTGGGAAAGGTGGGCTTTGAAACCAGGGAGTCTGATTCATTGTGCATGAAAACCTGTAACTGGAAGGTAAGTTATATAACTGTATAATAGAATGAAGGTAAATAGGGACTGTTAATAGTGTACTCAATATTAGATATTCATTCTCTTTATCTTGTTCCTTCTTTACTAAACACAGGTGTTTTAGTCAGGGTTTTCTAGGGAAACAGAATGAACAGGATATATCTGTCAATAATAAGGGTTTTATAAGAGTCTCTGATGTGACCATGGGAATACAGATTCCATAGGCAGGCTGCAAACCAGGGGCTCCAATGAAAGTCCAATCAAGGTCCTTGATGAGTTTCTGGGAGATGTTGACTGTCCAAAGATGAGCTGGGAAATTCTCTCTAAATGCTGAAATCACTTCCTCTTTTAAGGCATTCAACTGATAGATAAAGAGTTACTCATTGCTGAAGGCAATCTCCCAGGTTGATGTAGACGAAATCAGCCATCTATGCAGTAAACTCACTGGTGACCAAAGTCCATAAATGTTCTTGTATTACAATTAGCCCAGTGCTTGCTTGACCAAAAACCTGCACGCAATTACCTATCTGAGTTGACACATTAGCCTAACCATCACAACAGTATTTTTTTTTTTTTTTTTTTTAGGGTAAAAAGGCTCCCAGTTAATACCATTATATTTCCTAGTCTCCACTGTACTAGGAATTGGCAAGGGACATTGCCCTGGCAATGGGATACAAGCAGAAGTCTTTAGGGATTTCTAAATGGCCTAACTTAGCAAGTGTGTACCCTTTTGCCCTTAGCTCTTTCTCATTTCTTATGCCTGGGTAGTAGGGGTGATGGCTGGAGCTCTGAAAGTCATCAGATAAGAAGGAAGACAGAAGCCATAGTCTATGGAAAGAGAGGGATGTGCATATCTAGAAGAAAATTCTGGGTTAGTGATGATATCTGGAGCCAAGATACCAACCCCAGATTGCTTAACTCCAGATTTCTCCTTAACTAAGGATGAAGTGAGCTCTTGCTTTATTTCAGCTACTATTTGTTTGCTCGCTTGTTTTCTGATACATGCTGTCGAATGTAAAGTAAAACTCAGGAATCATTTGTGATTTCTGGCTCCTAAGAACCAGATGAGGAAAAATGCTACTATTTTATCTAAATCCAAAAGCTTTGGATAAAAGAACAATGATGAAATGGAGATAAATTACCCCTCCTGGGGCCTCTGCCCTACAGAAATGTCAGTGGATGAGTGAATTGGTGTTTGTTCAGATCTGAGTTATTAAAACCAGTTTGAGCTCTTTTATACTGGGAAAATGGAGGCCATAAAGTAGTAGCTGTTGTTGGGGAACTCTGTAGGGAGCCAAGAATGGAGCCTTCTTTCCACCTGAATTTGAGAAGTCACAGTTCTCCTGCCATTGGGTTCTGCACTACAATTGTGTCATGCTTGTTGTAAGAGCTGAGCAAACTCACCCTCTTATGCAGACAGGATAGCCAATGCTTTGTGCACACTTCATCCTCAATAGTAATTATTGAATTGAATTTATGGCATGATTTGAAATAGGCTTCAAAACACAATAGTTCTAAAGTAATGTTCATACTGAAATCCTAGAAATATGATTCTTTTCTTCTCAAAGCCATTGAAGATTCTTTTAAAATGTTAACATACTATCTTAAAGAATAACACACTGAGCAATCATCAAACATGATCTCTTATGTTATCCGTGAGTTAACATCTTCATCAGGTTCCTGAAGAAAGGAGACAGTTCAGGAAGGCAGGCGATTTGGTTGTCTGGGATATGCAAACTTGTTTGCAGGAGTTAATAAATTCAGGGGGAAATAGTATAGAATTTCAAGGTCCAATCACTGAACAAATTCATTCAACAAATCATTTGAGTTTCGATATTTGCCACACTGAGACCCTTTGTCTGGAATCAGGCTCCATCATTTACTGTGATATCTTGTACAAGTTACTTCAACTCTCTAAACCATAATTTATTCCAGCTGTACATGAATATTATATAAGCAGTCCTTAGTTTACATAGTAGTACAGGAAACCAAAAAATGACCATGCAAGTCTAAACTATGTAAAAATCATCTTAATCATTTATTAGGAAATTACTCTTATTCTATGAACTTTAAAATTTTTTCCCAAACATCAAAACCCTCTGTAGTAGTTTGGCATTAATTATGAATTCCAAAAATAGATATTGGATTATGTTTGTAAACTGGTCTGTTCCTCTGGGCGTGATTAAGTTATGATTAGGGCTTTGATTGGGCCGCATTAGTAGGATGTTGAGTCCCCGCCCCTTGGTAGGAGGGGACTCAGAGATAAAACTCCTCTGGCAGAGCAGAGGAGTTAGTTGGAGTTTTTGATGTTGGAATTCTAATACTGAGTTTTGAGCTGGAGCCCCGGGAAGTAAGCACACCAAGGAGCTTGGTCGTGAGGAAGGAGAGCAGGCCCCTGGAAAAGAGATGAGCTGTTTGCCTCATAGACTACAGCTGACCTTGTGGAGATAGTAGAGGCACTGAGCCCGGAGATAAGCAAGACCCGGGAAGAGAGGAAACCAGGAAGCCTGAACCCTCACAGACCTCAGAAGCCATCTTGCTCCAACATGTGGCAATAGCCTTTGGTGAGGGAAGTAATTTATGCTTTATGGCCTGGTAACTGTGGGCTTCTATTCCAAATAAATACCCTTTATAAAAGCCAGATTTCTGGTATTTTGTATCAGCACCCCTTTGGCTGACTAATATGCCCTCTTATTCTATAGAGAAATTTAAAAATTAAATTATTTACCACTTTATAATTTAAAACATTGATGATATTGAAAATTAAAGTGTTTTATTTCTTTGTAAGAAATTTATCAAGAGTAGTTTGAACAGTTCTTGCCTTCTCATCATATAATACAACTTGTCACAACTTTCTTGCTTTGGTAAATTGTTATAATCCTTTCTACATTTATATAGCCTTCCAAAATGTTTTCCTTTGCACTCCCAATGTCATAAAATATTTTGGGGAATCACTTTAATATGAAATTTTTTGCCGTCCTCTCTTCCTCTGGGACATTGTAATCCTTTTCATCAAGACTACATTCCTCCTTTAAATCCATATACTTGCCTTCACTAAGGACCTCTGGCTTCATATCCAGGTATCTCTAACAGTGGCAGTGTCAACATTCCCACTGTCAGCTTTTTCTTCTGTAAGTCCATTTACATTCAATCTAGATTTCTCTCCCAATGTTACTGCTTTTTGATTCTTTGCTGCATTTTCAACATTGTTGCAAAATTCCTTCTTTTGTTTATTAATTATTATAAAATACCAGGGAGATTTATCACTAAGAGACAAGGAGGCAACACACAACTCACTCTGCTGTCTGTGTGTGAACTAACAGAGTTGCAGTGACTTTGAAAGAAGTCACATGATTGGTCACTTACTGTGATGGGCATCTGTTATTTACGTGGTGATTTGTGGACTGAGAAGCTAACAGCAAAGTTTGTCCTTTGTGCAATTACTTTCTGTTAATGTACTGTGGTAAGTGAAATTTGAACCATAGAGGGGGACTGGTAACTTTTTAATAAACTACAGTAACTGAAATCCATGAATATTACAACAATGCAAAGTGAAGACTGCTTTAAATGATGAACTTTATTGAATAGAAATAATTAAAAGAGAAAATTATTATTACCTTTTTTTTTTTAACATTTAAAGCCATATTTATTCATTCCTGTTTGCCATTACAATGGCACAAATAGTGCTTTTACCTATGGCAGAGCAAGAAAAGATCAGATACAATCTTATTTTTTAATAATAAATTTTTTTTTTTTTAAGTTACTTAGATTACATAAATGTTACACAAGAATTGTAGGGATTCCCATATGCCCAACCTCCCACTCCTCCCACAACCTCCCACATAAACATCCTTCATTAGTGTGGCACATCACCTGCAATAGATATACACATCTTGGGGTTTTGCCACTAAGCATGGGCCATAGTTCACATTGTAGACCACTAAAATACTAATATCTGGGCAGAGATTTAAAGTACAAACACAGAGTCGCTATTGCATTCACAGTGTGTTCCTATGTGTTTCCACTGCTGGTGTAATGAGTTGCCAACAGAAGAAACACATAGGAACACATGTGTTTGATGTCTTAACACACCACAAATTTATTAACTTAGAGTGCTAGAAACCAGAAAACTCTAATGAGTATTTAGGCTCTAAAATAAATATCTAAAATCTAAAATAAAAGCTAACAGTGTGCTAAAAGGAAGATGACATTCTTTCTGGAGACTTTCAGAGAGACTCTGTTTCTATTTTTTCATTTCTGGTGACCACTTGCATTCTTTGGCCCTGAGCCCCTTCCTCGTATCACTCCAACCACTTGTTTCTGTCATTGCATCTCCTACTTGTGCTTTTGATCTTCTTGCCACTCTCTCATATAGATCCTTGGGTCTTATATGGACATTTGTGCTCACCTAGATATTCCAGGATAATCTTCACAGCAAGACCCTTAACTTAATCACATCAGCAAAGTCCCTTTTGTCATGTAAGGAAACATATTTACAGGTTCTCAGAATTAGAATATGGGCATCTTTAGGTACTGACAGACCACAGATAATGCTTGTGTCTTAAAAACCAAACCTCAAGGTATATACTCTTCTCAGCTAAATTTTACCTATAGAGACCCGAGGCTGAAATGTCTACTTCATGGTCACCATTCTACAAAGAAGTTATTTAATGAGTTCTTTTATTTAATATAAAAATCACCCATCAAATATTGGATTATTGTTGGCACTCTGCTTGCAATGCCAAACTGTTGGTTAGAAAGAGAGACACCTATTACCACCTCCAGGGGAGGCTCTTCAATGTATGATGGGTGGCAGAAGGTCTTCCAATGCCTGCCACCTGGGACAGCAGTGCTATAATCCCAACACACACTGTAGTTTGCAGGTGTTGGAGTTGCCAGAAAAAGCACAATTTGCATAGGCTCTGGATGGAAACATTTACTCAGCTAGAGAAGAGACAACGCAAAGTCAGCTTCACCAGTAGGCATTGGTCTCCAATGGCCAGTGGGTCCCCATTTGTGGCAGACACAGGAATCCAGTCTAGAAATACTTCTTGTGCCATGGTGGAGGGCCCCCACTACCCCTCCACTGGGACCAGATACAGCTGCCATAAAATGGACCTGCTTTAGCCAGACTATCTCCAGAGAATGTTTACTAATGTTCAGGACAATAAGGAAAGGGTTGTGGCAGAACATCCCCATCTGCTAGGAGATGGGTTTTCATCCAAGGCACTCCCAAGAAGGGAGTCAGCCCATATTCATCATCTGTCCTAGGAGCCAGGTTAACACAGCCCCTGAACACAGGGGTCATCTGTGTGTCACAGGGAATGGCAGCAAGATCTGCTCAGACTCTGTCCCCTGCCACCATTACAATCTAGAGATACAGAGACAAATATGTCTCATTCTCCCTCCTCCAAGCCCTGGGATCAAGGTGTGAGTTTCCCAGAAATGTTGGATTCCAGGTCCCTGCCAGTCACCTGGCTTCTAGTACATAGAGTTTGGGTCTAAGCTGGCCTCTGTGCCCTTGGTGCTGCTCTTTTGAGCCCAAACGTGGACCTTGTCCCAAGAAAACTGATAATAGCATCTTTCTAAAGGGTTTCTCTGTAGCCCATCCTACCCACAAAATTATCTTAGTTGAAAGACTGTTCAGAATTACAAGATGAACCATTTTCTAAAACCAGGTAAGCCATGCTGGTGGCCTCAGTTTTTCAGTTGTGGTCTGTGGATCCAAAAGGATAGAACAATGCATAAAAAAAAAAAAAAAAAAAAAAAAAAAATTACTAATGAGAAAGCTTGGAATTACAGTTACTGTATGACTTTGGGCATCTTGTGGAATCACTATGAAGTTCTTTTCCATATTTGCATGTAAGTATAATGTCTTGAAGCTGATGTGAACAGTTGTCTGCATGATGTGTCACCACTTAATCTGAAAGTTGCTCAATAGGTAGCATGTATTGTAATTTTGTGGAGCAGTACTTCAAGATCATCATGAGCGGCACATATTATTGTCTGGTGAATGAGAGTGCATGGTACAAGTTGAATCCAGAAAGGAGGAAAATTGGCTCCAACAAAAGTGATACTGAATACAATCCTCATCCATGGGACAATTTTGTCTGTGGCTTGGACCATTCCATCCCAAGGGAATTGCTCCATTTTTCTTTATTGACAGCTGCTGAATTTAGACCACTCAACTCAGGCAGCAGGATTTTTATAGAGGTCAATATATAACTCATCAAAAGTAACTCATTCTATTGTGTGTGGGAGAGTATAAACTACAATGTAAACTATAATCCATGCTTAGTGACAATGCTCCAAAATGTGTTCATCAATTGCAGTGAATGTACTACACTAATGAAGGATGTTGTTAATGGGGGTAAATTTGGGTGGTGTGGGGAAGAAGGCATGTGGGAATCCCTATATTTTTTATGTAACATTTATGTAATCTAAATATCTTTTTTCAAAAACTTAAAAATTTTAAAAAAGTAACTCATTCTATTGTCCTGCTTATAGAAGCACTTGTAAGTGCACACATATATGTATATATAATCGATATCAAACTTGCTTGGCTTACAGAGATTGGCTCACTTGTATGTAGCTGACATTGTTGCTTATGCCACATCCATTTTGATCTTCCTTCCCCTTCCTAAAAAATAAAAACAATTTTGTTCAAGCATCCTCTCTCCTCCATGAAGTCTTGTGCTCTTAGAAAAGCTGTATCCATCTGCAATCACTGGAGATTCTTTGTAATTGGTCTAAGTCTGTGGCCCTCAAGGTTCTGTCCAAGGATATTGGTGGGAGGTATGGAAGCACGATCCTGTGACTCTTTTCTGGGAATCCACTTGGTGAAACTCTATTCACACCAGACATTATCTTTTCCATTCTTGTTCTCCCCTATGTGTAGGGTAGCATTTTCCTGAGACTACATGACATGTGATGATGACATCTCTTGGATGGCTGATGGAATATGCACTTGCATATTCTTGTTCTAAAAACTTCCCAGTTTAAATTTCTCATACAGTAAACCTTGATAGATAAACATGTGTAGATAGATATTCAAAACCTCTTCAGGATTTTTAAGAGTAAAGGGCCTTGAGACCAGAAAGTTTGACACCCATGATGACGGCTAATTTTCCTTCCCGGTGTTTGGACTAGGCATAAAACATATGCTGCATTTTGGCTAGTGAAGACGTCTGCAGGGTGTATGGGTGTTTGTTGCCTGAGAAAGGATTCTCCATACTTAAACAGAGTTACAGAATGCGACAGTCTTTTTTTTTTATTGCTGTTTTGTGCTTCTAGACAATGTCATACCTGGAATTGATGCTGGAACTGCATGAGCTCCTTGTTCTGCCTGAGGATTAAGCAGCCACAAAGAAGCAGAGCCCTGGTGCTCTGTGCCCAGAGCCCTTCTTGCCTCTGGGCACCTTGTTATATGAGATAATTAATCCCTGTATTACTTAGATCCCTGTGAGCTGGATTTTTTGCAGTAGAAAGCCTCCTGACAAATAAAAGTGCCTAACTCTGTAAACAAAAGAAGAAATGGCATTGAATCCCTCATGGTGTCCACTTTTAATTTTCTTGATGCTTTTAATTCCGCAATTGACAATTCTGCATACAAGAATATCTTTCCATTTGCCATTTTTGGATTCTGATAGAAGATTCTCTGTGGGGGCGTGCAATACCCTAATTCTGCTCATTTCCTTTAGCAGTGTAAAAGGCACAGGTATAAATCAGTGCGCCTGAGTTGTCTGGTACTGCCCTCATCAGATAAATAATCAGAGCCCTGGGAGGGATTCTTTTGTCTCTTTTCAAACCCAAAGGGATGATTTTCTATATCAACTTACAAATCCCAGTCTAAAGGCCAGAAAAGTGATTTTTATATGGAAAACAAGTAGAATTGGCATTGGAAGTGTGATACCTAGAATTTTTAAATTTTGATATGTTGCTACGGTTACTAAGGTTTCACTGATCCAGCAGTTGCTATCTTATATACATAGAGGTGCTTTCATATCATGCATGTAGCTAAGCAACACAACTAAAAATGATAAGCAAAATGTAACCAGGCAGTTGTTCAGTGGAAATAATTAATTCTCAAATGACAGTGTTTTACTTTACATTGATTTAAGGAAGAATGGTGGAGGACTCACCATGTGGCAGACCCTGTGCAATGCAGAATCATTCAGTCATCCAAAACATTTATTTAGCATCTTCTATGTCCAAGGTTCTATGGGAAGAACTAGATAGTTTGGGTAAATAATACAAGCACACTTCCTTCCTGAAGAATATGGTCTGGAGTGGTACATTGAAACAATTATACACACGCACACACAAACACAGAATTTAAAAGTTTGTAGGAAAGGGTTGGAAAGGAAACCACCTCGTTGAAGTTCTAGAGAATAAAGAGTAGGAGGAAGGAAAATGGTCTCCTTAGTAAGAAGCCCAAGCATCCTCCCTGAGGAGGGGACATTAGTTTGAAAAGGGAAGGAAATGTGCCCATCAGGCACCATTCACGGGGAAGCCTGCTTAGCAGCGGGAAGAGGCACTGCGCATCCCTCAGTGGTAAACAACCATGGGGCACCACGAACACATTAGATGCTGTGTCATGAGGTAGCCAAACTCACGAGTTCGTGTGGGTTCCACAGTCTACTTAGTGTTAACTAGCAAAACGGTGTGAATAATCAAGAGAAATAATCTGTAGGCACTCATGGCAGAACAGCAGAAATTTTAATGCTGTTCTAATTAGAACTTGGCCTGCCTCATGGAATAGAGTTCCTCATGACATATCCTGAGTGTGAATGTATAAATGAAGGAACTCTATGCCTAGAAATGACCAGAATGGAGGATTTTGAATCATATAGACGTATATAATATCTCCGATTAGGCTGTGTTACTATTGAATAAGGAAACATTTTTTTTTTCATTCGTTTGTTCACTCATTCACTCATGCATTCCTTTTGCTAATGTTTAATGACCCCTGACTCTGTGTGTCTGACACTGCATGTGAGTGAATGGGGATAGAAACCTGGAAAGAACAGTCTTTCTGAGAGCGAGGAGTTTCTGACATCCTGGGAAGATAGTCTTGTAACAATTATCACGATATAAATGAAGTGGAACAGAAGTAAAGAATGCCTTGGAGATATGGAGGAATAGGTTCTTAACTCTACCTGATTCCTACCTATTGCTGCAACCTCTTCTCTTGCCTTATTTAAGAGAGAGTTAATATGGTATTTCAGTGTCTTAAATGTGATTTATTTTCTCATCCTTGGCCTTAAACAGGCTTTACTTTGTATCTGGAATATTCTGCCAACCGACTCATGCATGATTTTTGTCTATTCATCTTCTAAGCATTTAAGTACAGTTATTCCAAGCAATCTTCCCTAAATGCCGACTGAAGAGAACTAAACATAGAAAAAAGTAGGCCAAGGGTCAAGAAAACTTGTTTCTAGACTAGATCGGCCATGGATGGTTAATTGGCTTTAGGCAATTATTTGATCTTATGGATCTTGATTTTCCTAACTGGTAATTGGGTATAATTAGCCCAGATTTGCTCATGTTACAAAGTTGTAATCATTGCATAAGGATAGGCAAATGAGCACACCATGATGAGCATACAAACTCTAGGCAAAGCCAAGGATTATGATTTTTTTAATACAATTTAAGACTCCCTGTTCAGGATTAAAATTGTATGATTTTTATTGATACTGAATATTAGTAGCATACAATTTTAATCCTGAACAGGGAGTCTTAAATTGTATTTAAAAAATCATAATCCTTGGCATTTGCTTATTATATGCTACTAAGGAGAGTATGTCCAAGTAACAGGATGTGCTTTCTCTGAGAGGTATAGTTCTTGGACTTTTGATTTCCTAGTAATTAAATTTTCAGATGATTTCTCGCTTACCTGAAGGCAAACATAGACTCTGTTCTAAAGGGGAAACTCTTCACTTACATATTCTGCCGAAACTTTCCATTAACATTGGATTCTTTTACTTATATTTTATCTTGGTGCAGTGTTTTTCTCTTAGAGGCCTGGGTTGCCTGGCTCTGCTTGCCTTGTATTGAGTTATTTCAGGATTCAAATGTCATAAATGGCTTTTGGCATATAACAAACACCATGTTATATCGTAAAGGCAGGTGTGTTTTTAATAAAGAACTGATTTTTTCTTCTTCTTTAATATCCAGAAAAATCTGTCAGCATAAAATTAGTCTGGATCAGCACTATCACTCTTTTTGTGTCAAACAGTTGTGACTGTGTGGAGTGTTGCACATTCTGGGGATAAAATTGTTTTTATACTACTCTTATTGGCATCTCAGAATCCACTTGCTTAAATGGAAGAGCATAGATTTGCTTTGAGGCATAAGGGTGTTTGCAGATAAATGTAGAAAGCCAAGTTTAAAAATGTTTGAAGAAGTTAGTCTATAATAAATGAATGAACTAAGTCATTTAAAATTTGAATACTACTTTTTTCAGTTGTGAGTCAGGATGAAGTGAAAATGTAGTGGTAAGACTTCACCGAAAGCAGATAAGCATCTACAACTTAGTTCTCGCATATGAATGCTGTATTACTTGAGTATTAAATTACATGGACATTGAATCCAGGCAAACAAGTTTAGAATTAATGATTAGTGTGGGGAGTAAAGCATCATCATCATCATCAATGTAATTATGGACAGTAAGCTAAAATTCATACTTGCATTATTATATTTATTTCCACCACAATTGATGTGGTATGTACTTTATCACTATTTTTCAGCTGACAAAACTGAGGCTCAGATATATGGAAACATGAATCGTGTGTACAAAGACATGATTATTTCAACTCAGGCCTTCTTAATCTCTAACACGTTCTTTATCGGCATGCCATGCTGCCTTTACATTAATATTTGAGGTTGAATAAGAATCAGAAACTATATTTCAGTGATATTTAAAGTGTACTGAAAGGAAGAAATTAAGTCAATTATAAATAAGAAGTTTGCAATTGCAGTAGATCTTTCTTTATAAGATTCACATGGTTTCTCAAGGTAGTGGAATACACTATGAAGGGACGCCTGGTAATTCTCCTTGTTCCAATGGGACTTTTATGTGTCAGCAGAAAATTTTAGTCAGAGGAAGAAAGAGAACAATGGTCTTTTCCAGTGGAGGGGCTTTTGCTTGCATTCTCATTCCATTCCATCTGAATAACCATGTTCATTGTCGTGTTTGTCTTCGATATGTATTCTCTAATTCAGCACATAAACTATCTCTGTCCTTCAACTCCTCATGAATCTAATGCAATTGTAACCTAAACACTGAACTAAATGGGTTAGTAAATTTAGTGGTGAATTCTGTGAGGCAGTCAACCATAACAACATGTGCTTACTTTAATATTTGCCATCTATTTCCTCCAATTTGTGCAAAGTTCTGTTACTCTGTGAGATTGCGAGAGGGGATTGTTAGGCAGGCAGCAGAGCTTAGATGAAGAATTTGTCATTTAAAATTATAAAAACCTGGGTTCACGCCAACTCAGACACATGATATCTGGAACCTCCTTTAAATGTTCTGAGTCTCAGTTTCCCCATCTGTAAATTTGGGATGATGAAAACATGTACCTGGAAGAACTTTTGAGAGGAATAAAAATAATATATTTTAAAAAATCATTACAATGTAATATAGTAGATATAAATAAATGGTGAATGTTAACTTTTTCGCACCTTTTTTATGAAGAATTATTCCTCACCACCTATTTTTCCAACAGTATTCGAATAATCAAAGTAATATAGTTTGCCTTTCCATCTAGTCAAGAACCTAAGAAATCATTACCTCAGACCTCATACATAGAGTATTCGCATATCAGGACCTCTTGTTCTCTTCATTTCTTTTTGGAAACAGCTCAAGGTTTCTATCCTTATTACACATCTCAGATCCATTCACTTCCCCAGAGATAAAACATTATTTACAACATTTCTTCCTTTAAGGAGAGAATGTCATTTTTTGGCCTTTCCCCCAATTTTTTCTATGTTCCTATTCTTATTCCTGGAGCTTGTGTTTGTGACAGTCATGTTCTCCAAAGACCTTGGCAGCAACATAAGCTTCTTTCCAACTGAGTTCTACCAATGGGAACTGGCATTTTTGGGTTAGACCCTCAAGGCTACAATGACATGTCATTTTCCACTGCTTTGAAATCCTACAATGCAAATGTTTCATGCCAGTTTATGATGCCCTTCTCTTTCTTTCTGCTTCTTTCTTGAAAGACTTCTGATCTATAAATCTACCCCTTGCTAACTACCAATCTGTAGCTAAAGTATATTGTGGATTATACCTGGGGACATTGAATTCTGGTGCCACCTGAGAAAATAGCACCCAGTCTTCATTAAAGCTTTTTACTTATTCATTTATTTTTCATCTAGATGACTATTATATAACAATGTCTGAGAAGTCTCTTATGAGACACAGACATTTTAACCTCCATAAAAATAAGTATATATATGTGATCATTTCATGGGTAACCCCCACTGTAGGATATTTATTTGAATATTTGGAAGACAGAAGTTTCCTCCCTCACCCCCATGTTATTTTATATTTGAGGCAGAGGGTTGCTTCACACCTCTGTTGGAGTTTCATTTTCATCACCTGTAAAGTTTTTATGTAATCTCAGATATGGTGTATGAGGCAGAATAATGGCCCACAAAAATGCCCATGACGTACTCCCTAGAACCTGTGAACAGATTAGTTTGCAAAGCAAAGGGGAAGTAAGGCTGCTTATAAGGATGACCTTTAGCTAGTTTCTCCTGGATTATCTAGGTAGGCCCAGTGTAATCACAAGAGTCCCTAAAGGTGGTAGAAGAAGGCAGAAGTGGAGAGTCAGAGACTGTTGGGACAATGGAAGAAAGTCACAGAGTGAGGCAGCATTGCTGGCTTTGAAGATAGAGGAAGCAGGGCATAAGCCAAGGAATGTGGGAGCTGAAAAAGGCAAGAAATCAGATTATCTTCTAGAGTCTTCAGAAGAAATGCAACCTGGGGGGTACGTTAATTTTAGCTAATTGAGTCCTAATATTATTTTTTGTCATTTTAAGCCACCAAGTTTGTGGTAATTTTTATAACAGCCACATAAAACTAATGCAAGTGTCTCCCTTCTTTTTTGATATACTAAGAGAGAAATGAGATGTTGGTGAAATGTGAATGGGTGTTGGAAGGAAGAGGGAAATTGAGATACAAATTAGAAAAGGCATTGTGAAGGTATGCAAATTTTTCATTTTCTTCGATATTCTCTTCGTCACATCTCTTCCTTAATGCTGTCAACACAATGCATACTTGGAGATTCTTGAAGGCACTCTTTGATCATCTTGGAATTGAATTAAATTATAATCTATAGCGATTGATAGGAGAACCCCACCGCATCCAGAAAATAAACAGACTGTCATAAAATAATCATTCAAACCATGTAGACATTATGTATTTGGTTTTATGTAATTGCATCATTGCAATTCGTTCAAATGGTCCTAGTTAAAAGAGAGAAATGGACTACTGAGTAATCTTACTACAAATAATCCTTGAAGCAAGTGAGACAAGTGGATTTTCTGTGAGTTCCAGATGATTGCATCTTCATCTTTTCTAAACACTCTAAGACACTTTGGGAAGTTGAGTGCTGTTATGGAAAACCCTTGCCCATCAATCATCACCACAGACAGAAGCAAGCAGCTGGAAATCTTGAATAGATGGTCAGTTCATACAGGAGACTTCAAATAATGGACATCGTCAAACTCTGGGAGGACAGCTCTGACTTCTGATCACTCTGTCTACTTCTTTCCATGTTTTCTCTTTCTATATTTTTTCATGAAATATCATAGCAAGCATTGTAGTATTGTTATACTAATAACAGGCATCAGTTATTAAATGCTAATGGAGATAATGGTATAAAGTATATAAAAAGTCTAGCATGTTGAACAGATTTATTAAGTTTTTGTTACTACTCGTGTAAAGCCTGAAGGAAAATTTAGGACGACTGTGAACTCTTTTTCACCTCAAAGCAGAGATGGCCCTAGCAGTTTCTATGAAATACACTTGATATATTGTGCTTGAAATGAGGGTGGGGTTTGGGGAGAGGAAGTAAAGAGAGAAAGGAGAAGGTTTTCCTTACTCGAAGAATAACACAATAATTTCCATAACTTAGACCTTTAAGCAAGCTTAAAGGAGATGCAAAGCAGAGTTTGAAGATTAAAACAACTTCTGATTGCTTTTCACTTTGCAGAGAATTTTGGATTGGATTCCGACGTTGCCAAAGCAAACACCCTGGGTTTTGTGGGATGTCTATCTTCAGTGCAGTACAACCACATAGCACCCCTGAAGGCAGCACTACGCCATGCTACCATTGCACCAGTGACTGTTCAAGGGACTTTGACAGAATCCAGCTGTGGCTCCATGATGGATTCGGATATGAATGCTGTGACCACGGTGCATTCCTCATCAGGTACATTCAAGAGAAAAACATCTAAAATAAGCCTAAAGGAATTTCCTTCATGAGGACTAGATGTGTTGCCTTCTAGAGACTTCCAGGTTGAAAGGTTTCTATGATTAAAGGAAGTTAAGATATATGAGTAGTTTCTCACAGATGATGTTTCAAACATATTTGAATTTAATAACATTTTAAATATGTTGAGTAATTAGAACTAAATGGATATTTGTGTATATCACATATTATATACCTATACATTATAATATATGTAATATCTGTCTATATGTTTATAGTCACAGCTGTTTAAATGGCTATTGCTTTGAGGATTGTAGAGTTGAAGTGGCAGGGAGGCAGGCTGGTTGCTGGACTAATGTTATAACTCATGTAATTAAAATTATTCCCTTTATAAAGACAGGAAATTCCCACAGCACCAATGTCTGAGCAAAATCTTGCCCAGAATCATCCATATATCTCATCTTGCTTTTCCATTGTCTAAAATATCTTTTTTAAATCATTTTTTATTTTTTTTTCTTTTTAAAAAAGCTTTAAGTTACATAAATGTTACATCAAAAATATAGGGGATTCCCATATACCCTACCCCCTCCCGCCTCACACTTTCCTCCATTAACAATATCTTTCATTAGTATGGTACATTTGTTGCAATTGATGAACGCATATTGAAGCTTTGCTACTAGTCATGGTCTACAGTTACATTATGGTTTACACTTTGCTCTGCACAATTTTATAGGTTTTAACAAAATGCATAATGGACTGTATCCATCATTGCAATGTCATGCAGGTCAATTCCAATATCCCCAAAATGCCCCCATGTACACTTATTCATTTTCTATCATTTTTTATGCACCATCTTCCTTAGTTAAAACGGAGACATCAATATGTTGATATTGTATAGATAGGAAAGTAATAATGCATTGGTGTAGTTTTTATGTGGATGAGGGGGCCTTGTCAGATTTTTCAGGGGAGCTAAATATTCTAAATATCCAGGATGCAGGCTTTATTCAGATTTGACTTCTCATACTGACATGGCATGTGAAGGTTGGGGATAGTGATGGTGGGGAGGCTTTCTCATCCCCCCAATTTCCCACAGAACACCTTGAAAATGATGGTAGATGTTGCAAAATCCACTGTCACAAAAGTGCTTTGAACTATGGTGATATTTTCACAAATTGGGAACTTTCCCAACAATGATCTGTGGCATGTATTTGATATGTTGTTAGGAAGAAAAAGTTGGACCGTCTTTATTAACAAGCTAAAGGGATTTCTATAATTTCATTAATGTGCTCAGAAACATTCTTTCTGTATCAGATGACAGCACCCTTTTCCAACACCCTTGGCCAAGGACCCTTAGTGTTAAGGTGATCATTTTATAAGAAATGCTTTTAATTTTTTTTATAATTTAGAAAATATTTAAATATTTCCATCATTCCACTTTTCCAGGAATGCATTGGATATCCTTTACACCCTATGTCTTGTCATTTGGATTTAAAACGTCATCCGGAGTTGTCTTGCAAAGTGAGATGGTTCTCCTTTTTGTCTCATCCACCACACATCTATTAAGCACAAACTTTATGTTGACTTCCATTGTTAGTGCAAATATATAAAAATAAATAAATAAATAAACACTCAATGTCCTTAATTTCAGGAAACTGAAAACCTGGTGCGAGTTAATGGGTCAGGAGACAAGGAGATGAGCTTGATGACTGATGCTGTATTATAATACAGTTTGAATAATGCTATAACTGAAGCATGAATTGAGTCCTGGGTGATATGGAACACAGAGGAAGGAGCAAGTAATTCAATTTAGAAGAACTGAGGGTAGACGTAGAGAGAAACTGGTAAGGCATGGTAGCATAGGGAGGCTTTTGCAGGCTTCGGAAGGAAGAAGATCATTACAAAGAACACTATGTAAGAAGAGGTGTCTTTCCTGGTGGGGTTTTGGATGTTCAGTAGTCAGGGGTCACCCACCACAGATGTATCATCAGGTATGGGTGGGGTCGCAGACCTTTCAAAATTAGTGAGTTATACAAAATGTTAGATCAAGCACTTTGCATATAAAACAAGATGTAGTAAGGCATTTAAATCCTGTTAAGAAGTCCTCCATAACCTCCATCAATCTTCACATCATATGTTTATGGTATAAGATTGGCTGAATTGTAATGTGATTGGCTTTTGTCTTTTAAGAATGTAACTCTATAATACACACATACACAAACACTTATGTCTACATGAATGATACTCTTGGCTATTTTGCTTAGTGTTTCAAACATTTTGGGAATTCTTCTTCTGGAATCATTTGAAGAGAACATAGTACACTCTTCCTTGTCATAACTAGTGCAAAAATAATCATTCTTTGAGGATTGATTGGATTCCTGTAACATTTGGCCACCAAAAAATCAAATTAATCTACAAAGGGCAGATTTTTCCCTACCACATGTATGAAGTATACTACTAAGCTGAATCATTCCTTTTTTTCTCCAGGAAGGGGGTGGTTTCAAACTAAAGGATGGCTTTAAAGTTATTAACAGCAATTTAGATGTGATATAAACATGTATGCTTATAATTTTGTGGTCATATTACTGAAGCTGTCATCTTATCTGAGCTGATGTGTAATATGTGTAGCTTAAATACATACTGATGGGTTAGAATTGATAAACTGAGTACATGGCTTAGCTAAAATCAAGGCTACATTGGTTTACAATATTAAAAGTGGTATGAGGATGAAATATGGGAGAAATCAATGTAGACTGAGGAAAGAAAAAGAAGGCTATGATCTGAACCCTGACGGATGGTTAAGATTTTAATATCTATAAAGAAGCATAATGATAAACATAGATATGATAAGAAACAAGATTTTTTGAACACCATCATTGTGTCATTCACCATTATAAAACCATCGATTAACTTAGGTAACTATTACAAAGCCCTACAAGATTGGGACTATTATTTTTCCCATTTTACAGAAAAGAAAATTTAAAAGACTCATGACAACCCTACTGATGTCACAAGGTAGTGCATAATGAATTGCCACATACGTAATTAATTGTGAGCAAAGAAATGGAATCGAGTTCTTTTGCTCTCTGCTCATCACTAGTCTTGGGGTTGTTCTGGCACAGCAGTGAGGTCTAATAGAAGGAGCCTGACAGTGGCAGCTGGACATGTGAATCCTGACACATGAGCTGGACAAGTTTTTGAATGGTTCAGAATCAGTGTCCTTATCTGTAAAATAAGAAAAAAATACTCATAGTGTGGATTTTCCTAAAGATTATATAATACAGCAATAATAATAGCTATTTATTAAATGCATAGCAACCACCAGGTCCAGAAATTTCATGTGCTGTCTATATATCCATAGAGGAATTACATGTGCAAAATTTTATTTAAAATGTTATCTATCTTGCTCAATGTCACCAGACAAAAGGGTAGCAAAGCAAGGTTTTAAACCCTAGTTTCTTTGCCTTGAAGCTTGATGCTCTTTTTCTTACACCATATGGGGCAATGTACAACGGGTACATGTATATCATATATACTAATGTACATACAGCACATGTATCATGCATGCTAATGCATATACAGCACATATATCATACATGCCCATGCCCATACAGTGCATACATATCGAACATGCTCATGCATGTGTAGTACAGTTCCTCTTTCATCAGTAGGGGTTCCTTCTAAGTATGTTAATTCTCTGACACTTTTGTCTTTTACTGTCAATGGAATCCTCTTACTGCTAAAGAAAGCTCTTAGGCAGACAAACAGGAGTGCTTGAGGTAAGAAGTCTTTGTCATGCATAGGATCTGACCAGCAAAGAAGGGGGGCTATCTGGGACCAGCAGAGGGCGTAGGGGCAGGGTACCACCATCATCATACAATATACATATATGCTAATAGAGTGAGGGAGCTATGGGGCATGGTCAGGGCACATCAAATCCTTTTTGTTTGCCTATGTTTGCTTGAGTTGATCTCATTTCCACCTTGTGGGTCCTTTGAGTGAGGAATTAAGTTTTGTGCCTTTGACTCCTTTCAGATCCCTTTGGGAAGACAGACGAGCGGGAGCCCCTCACCAATGCAGTCCGCAGTGATTCGGCCATCATTGGAGGTAAAGCATTCTTTGTTTCTGAAAGCTGAAAAGACAAGAATGGTCCTGGACTGTGGAGAAAGGTATCAGAAGAATTCCTTAGCTCTGGCCATCTAGCACCCAGAGTCCCCCTTTACCTGCAAGACTGCCAGCCTTTCCACAAATCATCACGGGTGCTGCGTGATCCAAGGCGGTTTCTCCCCTGCTGCCAACTGTTCTGCAAAAGGGGCCAGCTCTGAGCCCTGGTCCACAGCTGGAGCTTTTGCTCGCAGACAGGCAGCATGCAGACACTCTGTTCATCTCATCCAGTTGTCAGTTTTCCTAAAGCCCAAACAAAGCAAACCAATAAAACTGCATATGGAGAAGAAGCCATGTTGGGGCAGGCAGATGGGAGAAGCTGCCTTCCTGTTGGATTTTCTCAACCAAGTGATTTGGGTTAGATCTAATGAGCTGGCTGAAACCCACAGGACTGGTTTCAAATTCAGCAATGCCTATGGTTACAGATTCAGGTCTTGTCTGCTCTGCAGTGAGCTCAGCTATCTCCCCTGCCCTCCTCATCCCTCACTTTTCTACTTTCTCACTGCCTTTCTGCCCCACTTTTCTTTCTTCTGCCTCAGTTTGGTTGCTGCTTGGAGTGGCTTGATTTGGTTGCTGCTTGGAGTGGCTTGATTGGAGTGATTTTCCATCTGGGTCTCACTACCTAGAATGACTCCAAAACCTTGTTTAATATAAGACACCTGGGAAAGACGAAATTCATTTCCATCTGAGAAGCAAAACCCTAGCAGGTGACCCCATCCCTGCCTTCTAGCAGCTAAATTAACTGATCCATACCAGATAGGGTTCCCTTTTTAAGAGTCTGCAGTGTTCATTCATTTATCTTATATTTACTGAACACCAGCTATGCTCAGGCTTGTGTTAAGCTTAAGTTTGAGGGTGAGAGTCCTCAAAGAACTCACAGTCCAGCTGAGGAGAAGGGTGGGTAAACAGACAGCAATAGTACTGAGAAGAATGTTCTGAGAGGTGATGCGTGAATGGCTTTGAGGTGGGCTATTACAATAGGGTTGTAAGGAAAGAAAGCCATGGGCTAAGTTCTTTAAAGGTCTGGGAAAGGAGTCCAAATTACTATGTGTCTGGCATCTGTTTTGGTTTGCTAAAAGCTGCCAAAAACAATATACCAGAAATGGGTTGGCTTTCACCATGGAACTGGGGTTTATTGGCTTGCAAGTTTACAATTCCAAGGCTGACAAAAGTGTCTAAATCAAAGCATCAGGCAATGCTCTCTCTCTGAAGACGGGTAGTGGGTGAATCCTGAATCTTTCAGTCACATGGGAAGGCACATGGAAGTGTCTACTGTTCTCTGCTTTCTCCTCCAGGCACTGTTGCTTTCTGTTTCTGGCTGCTCCATCTGTGTCTTTCTCTCTTAACTTCTGTGGGTTCCTCTCTGAGTTCCCATGTATTTTCTCTCTCCATATTCATCTCCTTTATAAAGGACTGCAGTAAGAGGATTAAGATCCACCCTGGGTCAAGCCTTTCTGAAGTAATCTAATCAAAGACCCTTCATTAAAGTGATCTACCAAAAGGTCCCACCTACAATATTTTCCCACCCATAGGAATGGAGATGATCTTTTTCTGGGGTCCACAAAAGCCTCAAACTACCACAGCATCAAGATATGTGGGAAAGCAAATGATGCCTGCTTCTCTTCCCATTTGACAAGAGGAAGAAAAACTTTTGTGACTGCTGACTCCCTTCCCCCCATTTTCTTGCTTCTGCCAGTCCCTTGATATGCAGCAAAATCATCCCACTCCAGGATAAAGTTCCCAGGGGTTTGCACAACACCAAACCCTGAATACCACACGCATCTGAGTAGAAACTAGTCCTGTATTTCTTCTTTTAAGGCTGCAGTCACACTCACTACCATTTAGATTATTCATGCTTATTTACTTGGGTACTTTTTCTCTGCCATTTTCTAAAATAGTTGCAGCAAATGCCACCAAAGGATTTAGGAGTATAAAAAAGTAAGTGACATTAATTGTGGCCTCGGCTCTACCGAGCATTAGTAAGAGATATGTATTCAATGCATCAAACTATCAAATATCTATGCTGAGGCACATCATAATGCAGCATGCCCAAAAATAACTCCCTAAAATAAACACGTCTCTCAATATCCATTCTACTTAGAAAAAACAAAATAGCAAAATATATGAATTATTAAGCCTGCATGGTCTTTGAATATCAGATATTCTTTTCAAATATTTTAATGTGGAAAGCCTACATTCAGCCAGAGACACATTCCCCCACTTCCTTTGCTGGCTCTGCCCTTCATATCCCAAGAGTCTTCCTGGCTAATGTACGGATGAGGCTTTAGGCTCAGCCAGGACAACTTGCAAAGCAGATCCAGTGAAACCACATGCAGTCAAAGCAGCAGAAAATCTGACAAGTTGCACAGCAGTTTCTGATCTGAGTCACCTCTTAGACTTTAAGGACATAGACATACTATCTCTGAACTTGAATGGATCTAGCAGGGAGCATTGTGGTGTAGAATTCCCTAAATGCTGGACAAGCATTTTGTTATTCATAAAACTTTTTTTTTTTCCTGGCCATAAATGTAGCATAAACAAATTCCCAGTAGGAGAGCATGTATGATACTGAAACATTGTTTTCTAGGATCCTACACTAGTTCTAAAATAGTTGCAAGGTGACAAAAAAAATGTGCTAATTATGAACCATTTTGGCACATTCCTTAAAGCAGGTACTGAAAACATTTACTAAAAAATTCCTCTCCAGTCAGGTTCCATGTTTATGTGGCGGCATTCTTGTTCCATCAGGCAAGGCTTTCTATGTTTTAAGCTGGTTTCCTCCCTTGAAGACTGAGAGCATTTCAGCAGGTCTTTCATTCTGGGAGTGTGGCAGAGATTTTTGGTTTTGGTTTTTCTTCCTAAGTGCTTCCCTGTCTGGATTGCATCATGTCCCTTGACTGAATGAACTGTGATGTTTTTCTTCTCTCTCCCCTGCCCCTTATTCTGCAGGAGTCATAGCAGTGGTGATATTCATCATTTTCTGCATCATCGGCATCATGACCCGGTTCCTTTATCAGCACAAGCAGTCGCATCGCACTAACCAGATGAAGGAGAAGGAATATCCAGAAAATTTGGACCATTCCTTTAGAAACGACATTGATTTGCAAAACGCAGTGAGCGAGTGCAAGCGGGAATATTTCATCTGAAAAACTTCAGGGTCACCTAATACACTTTAAAAAATGTTTTCTGCAACCCTCTCTGCTGTCTTTTAATTTTGGCAATTTTCTTCCCCTTATTTCTTTGTCTTCACTTGTTTGGAAAATATCTACTTCCATCACAGCATCTTGACCCCACCCAGGAGACCAGGCAGTGATAGTCACTGCCGTCCTCTCTGACAAACGTCTTGTGGTGATAATGAACACTCAAGAGACCGATGTGGCTACTCCAGACCAAGGAAGAGACATGTATGCATACGTACATATTCAGTTCTGTATTTCCAGTTTCCAAAATGAGCTCGTTCTGCAACCGTTCAGTTTTGCAGGCTTGCCTTGACCCTGAGCTCTGTGACTTAGATCTATACTGGTCCTTCCTAACATCCTCTTCTATCTCCTGTCCGTTCATAGCAGGGAACCCAGGGTAGAAAGAGAAGATCCTCGAGGCTTAGGTTGGTTCTCCAGCATTTTAAAAGGAACAAGAGATGTTTGTTTTGCACTGGTTTAATTTTCCTCACCTTGGGCAACCCTAATGCTCTAACTCACCCCTCATTTTCACTCTGACTCTTATTCCCTGAGAATTTTCAAAACATAGGACCACTGGTAGTAGTGAGCAGTTACTTTACTCCTTTCCAATTACCCTCTCCTGAGGTCAATACTTTAGAACAGCATACAATAGCATCAACCTAAGGGAAGCATGGGACATAGTCGTTTGAAACTAAGAGGTAAAAAGAAAGCTGCTAGGAAATAGATGTTCTATAACTTCAAAAATACCTTTCCCAATTTTGTAAGAAATGTTAACTAGGTTATTCCTAGAATGATTATTATACCAAACTATATATATGCTGCAGCATAAAGAAATCTAAATAAAAATTCTAAGACAGTACATGAAAGAGCTTAATCCATCTTAATTCAGTTTAAAACAATCAAATAACCAACAATAACAACAAAAAAACTACAAAAAGAAGAGAAATGCCAAACAGAATTCTTCCTTTCTGCCTACATATTAAAGATATGCTGAAGAAGGTGAATGCGGATTTCACATTTTAGAACACACATAATGAATCAACCTCTGTCTGTCAAGCTATGTTCTCAGAGGTTTAGGAGCACTGACTGGTATGTGACATTACTGTCACTCTAGGTTTGAGAACCTAAGAAGAGACCTTAGGTTCTGTAGCACATTGCATTTTCAGATCTTTTACAGCCTGTGCATATAAAGATCCCGAGCACATCTTTTTGCAGGCTTAAACTCGCAGATGAGGCGTTGACAAATTTCAGGGTCTTTGCTCCTTTGTGATAACAAAACATCCAAGAAACACAGCCATTCCTCTAAAAAGGCAGCTTGTGCTCATCCAAGAGGTGGTGGAAAGCATCCTGATGCTTTTACTGTAGCCATATGACTTACTCTTTGCTTCTGGACCATCTTGGAGTAAAAGATAAGGGGGATACAATATAAATAGTCCAGAGTGCTGGAAATGCCAATGTAATGATCCCCAGGTGTGGGAAGTACTTGCCGATTCTCTTTACAAGATGGATTTGATCTGGAATATAATTCCCACATTGCCGTTTGCCATCTTGATGTGCTCCATCTTGTTGTCAGTATGCATATTGCATCTGATTATTTAACACTCCCCTCACAACGATGAACTCACTAGCTTTCCCAGTGGCAGAAAATGTGGGGTCAAGATTTATTTTGCAATCATACTTTTGCAACTTTAGGATGTTGTTCTAGGTACACATTCTTCCCTTAAAATGTTGTATGGCTTCTGACCTAATCATCTCAGCATCCCCATTATATCCTTTTCCTACTAAACTGATCTTAAAGTTATTCTAACCAGCCACAGTCAGTTTTTCCTTCTCACTTTAATGAGATGAATGCCCCTTTAATGAGAGGAATGCACTTTGAAATTGGCTCTCCCCTGCCCTGTGGTCCCTTATTTCCAGTTTTCACTGTGGAATTTTCTATTTCCATGAGAAGTCTATATAAATCAACCTTCTGTCTGGCTACATACTGCTTTGTCCCATGAAATAAAAGGCACCATGAAGTGCGATGGATTTGGCTTGAAGCATCTCCAGTAATGAAATGGAAAGGGAAAGGAAGGGGCGAGTAATAAAGCTGGAACTCTTCATCATTCAAGTCTCTGAGAAGTAAGGACGATATTTTACATACATAGAGCAGATAGAAGGAACTGCAAAAGCCAACTCAGAGTGTTTGCCTTTCTCACCTACTTAAATATGCTTGTTGGTAGCTTTAGAAGGGGAAGAATTTGCTCCTCTGATGTCTGCATACCTCCCCACATCTGTAGACAATGTTCCAGAAACCTAAAGAAGAATGCCTAGACATAAGGCCATCTACACACCACCCTTATAAGTGAAGTCTCAGGGCTAAATCAGAATTATTTTTAATAGTTGGATGATTTCAAAACACCACAGAACACTCTAACTTTCACTAGATATCCATGAAATGCAAGTGAAATGCATCCTCCAAAAGTAAACACAATTTACAGTTAGGAAAAAAGTGCTAATTGCCTTTTTCTTCAATGGTACAAAGACCCACATAGTTTTATACAATTATTCCATTTTGTGAGTGTTTCAACCCTTGAACAATGGTACTCTAAAACTAAATTTATAGATCCTGAAAGCATTCTCATCCTTTCTTGGTCACTTCCTCCCATTTTGGTGTTCTGGTTTCCTGACTCACAGCTTTGGCAAGCCAATCTCTGTTCTCTCTTCCAGTTTTAAACTTCAGTTTTTCGTAACTCCTGTTTACTAAACGGTTTTATGGAATCAGTCATTTAGAGTAAAAAAAAAAAAAAAAAAAGAAAAAAAAAGAAAAAAATCTGTGCAATTTCATATTC
Source organism: Tolypeutes matacus (assembly GCA_026826555.1). Lineage (NCBI taxonomy): Eukaryota > Metazoa > Chordata > Mammalia > Cingulata > Chlamyphoridae > Tolypeutes > Tolypeutes matacus. Next base: position 5,148,613 of record JAKSZT010053840.1, read on the forward strand.
TTAGGGTGTTCTTTCTTTGATATTGTGTACACCAAACAAACCTATTTTCTTTATTCTAGAGATAGTGCATTTGCTTACTCTAAAATCTATTTACTCCTACCACATCATTCATTGTGCACATAAATTAGATTGCCATAGTTTCTATGTGAATTCCTCCAGAGGAACAGACGTTTGACGTTTCTCCAGAGATATTTTTTATGAATAGCTTAGTCTCTTATATTCACTCTCAATTGCACACGGGAGATTTATTTTTAGGATCCCAGGGCTGATTTTTTAAAACAACATTTTTTTTGGCTTCCTTTAGTAATAAAAGAGATGGTACTAATCTTTCTTCTACCTTTTATCAGACCCAAGCCCACTACAGGGTAGCAGTAGTGGAATCAGAACAAAAGAAATAGATTGTTCTCTCCCTTTCTTTAATCCTTCATGAAATATTTATTGAATGCTCAGTACTCCAAGGGCTGTGCTAGGCATTGGGTATACAAATATCAGTTCCACCTATTCTTGCCTATGGGGGCTCAGAGACCAGCAGGGAAGACAGATATTATTGTAAAAGGGGTACATATAAAGTGCTATAAAATGCAGAACACAAATCCTGCACAATTATTATTTTTTTTTGCAAAGCACTTTCTAGAGACTGGAAGAAACAAATTTCTGCATAAATATCTATAATTGAATTTCTCATTGAAGATTTCCATCTTCAATAAGCTGCTCTTTTTCTCCTCCTCAAGGAAAATGTCTATCGATACAGACATATTCCAATGGAAGTGGATTTACTCTTTAGGGACAGCTAGAATAAAGAATAAATAGTCCCCATCTCTAACGTACTTTTAGACAGGTTGACTTCTCTTTGCCTTGTTTCAGTTCTGGTCCCAGTACTCCAAAGTTCTCCCTCCCAGAGTCAGAACTAAGTGACAACTTGAGGACATACTTGGGAAGAAAGCAGTAACCTGCACTTCTGCTTATTCCTCTTTGTCCAGTTCTTTTACCACCATTTCTTTAAGACCTGTTACATGTTACTGTTCTTAGAGATGTTTTCTTGGGGGATCTTGTGTTTTACTCTAGCTTTTTCTAAAAACCTCCTTTGTCCCAGTAAACCATTTGACTCTTCTTAGGGATATCTCTGAAAACCAGATGAAATACATCCTTGAGCCAATAGTTGACTAAAAATAGTTGTCCAAAAGAGGTCTCCCTCTGTGTCATGGATCAACTTTCCCCATCCCAAAGGTCATATGTGTCACCTCTGTGCAGGAAGCTTATTCAGTCAGAGAAGTATCCACTGAAGAGTATAAGCAAAGCATCATCCTCAAAACATTTGGAAAGATAGGAATCAGGACTGCTGTATTCTTTCTTGAGAAAAGCCTTGACAATTTGTCCTCTAACCTCCCTGGCTTCCTTTAAATTCCCTCATAGCTACAATCCATCAAAACCACATTGTAACACCAGCCTGCCAAGAGGAATTTGAGATACAATGCCACTCTTTTGTCCTTAACTGAAAGGCTTGGAAGTATGTCTGAATTGCCCCACAGGTCACCCTTGGGCCATATAAATAAATAAACTCCCTTGTTCCTGCAGATGACAAAGGTGGTTAATGGAAGAATTTTCAGGTAAACTCAAAACCTTCAGGATACTTTGAGTAAAACTGAGTGCTCTTTCACGTCTCTCATGCAGCTTGAAAATGTTTCCTTACAGCACACCTAACACCACTGAATTTCTTACATTCTCCTTTTTTAACCTCCCCTCCACCTCCACACCCACATTCTTACTTTTTAAGCCATCTACCTTACAGTTTTTTGATTGTCCCTAGTTCTCAGCTCTGCTTTCACAAACCTCTTAAAAGGGAAAAAGAAAAAAAAAAAAAAAACTTTGTAAAAATAGGGCTGTATCAAGCTTTCTCCTGGAAATTCTACATACATATCTCTTTGGTAGAGAGAGACACATTCCTTTTGAGTTGACAATTATTTGAATTCTTCATATTATGTTTTAATATTTAACTGGATTGTGGATTTTGAGTGACTTTTCTCTTATTCTGCACTGCGGAGGAACAGAAAGTACATTTTGTAAGTGAAATATTGTACTTTGTAAGCTGGTCATCAGTCAGTTTTTTGTAATGTTTATTGCCTACAAAGTGGCTGAGCCTACATAATAAAGGATTAAGGCAAGGATGGATTTTGTGCTGGGCCACACCTGCTGGACATGTGCCAGGAGGAAGGGGAGGGGGTACCCTGCCAAGCAACCAGGGTCATTGCTTCCGCTCTCCCACTTTCCTGACCCCTCACTCTGGAGTCTTTCTAGTGCATTTGAATCACACGTCAGGGAAAAAGGCAATGTCATGTGCGTGAGGAATCTACTCACCTTTGCTTGGCATCTTGGACAACCCTTCCTAGCCACATCTTCATTTTGAATTTTTATTTCATCAGAATATTCCGAGGTTGCGGTAGGGCTATCACCACAATAATCTCAATTTCCCAGATTGAGCAGGTCCTCACCCAGATAAAGCTTTAAGGTAAAGAAACTTTCGGAAAGCTTCCTAGGTCCACTCACCTGATTCCAAACAATCTTGGATGGAAGTCTGAGGGTTGTGGAATGGGGCTAGGTATCCTTTCCACTCTTCATTGGTTCTGACACCCATAGGCAAGTCATAATAAGAAGAGGATAGGACCCTCTACATTTCTGACTACGAAAACTTTCTAACACTATCTAGGAACATCATCTTCTTCAACCATCCCCAGGGAAACCCTTTAGAAAATTGCAAGACAAAATTAGGAGAGTAGTCCAAAGCCATGAGCAAGGGTGAAGCTAACTTACATAGTGCTTAAAGCCATGGTCTTGCTTTCCTTAGCATCTTATATTAACATGCTTCAGACTCCAGCAGTTGGTCTCAGAGAGCATGAAAATGCACTGGGTATGCAACAGGATCATTCTATTACCCTCTAGACTTTTAGAAAGGCCTCCCTGTGCATAATCTCTTTCATTGCAACTTTCATGGGTTCTTGCCTAGTCACACTTTTTCTTTATACCCAACCCCCATCGCAAAGGTTTTACATGAAGTTTTAACGTAGTCTCTTCTCTTTGAATGGCAGTAAGTGTCAATCTGTATAACCTTGTCCTGCCTTAAAATATTCAAGCAAAAAACAAACAAACAAACAAACAAAAAAACCAAACCTTGCTTAAAGCAACATAGTTATATTGTGAGAGAGACTTCATATTTAGTGAAGGCTGAGACCAAGGATTTTCATCTTCTGAATCCAGTGGTTGACAGACTTCCAGATATCCTGTGCTGTTTTGAACTGATGCTTCCCTCTGTCAACTAGAAGGGTCAAAGAGGGTACAGAGCTGTCACTGGGAATGGGAGTGCAGGTGCAGTGGAAGCCTAGAGCCTACCTCCAGAACATGGTAGGTAAGACATGAACACACATTTCCTATAAAGGGACAGAAAGCAAATATTTTAGGCTTTGCAGGCTAGATGTGTCTGTTGCAACTACTCAACTCCACCATTGTGGCAAGAAGAAGCTATAGACCATATGTAAACAAATAGGTATGGCTGTGTGTCAACAAAACTTTATTTACAAAAAAGCAAGTGTCTGCTCATATCTGGCCTGCAGGCTATAGTTTGCTGATCTCTGTGATAGGTCATTACTGCATCTATCTCAGATGGTAAATTAGTCTCCCTCTGTCATATAGGTGTCCTCTTTTTTAAGGAATATGAAACAGTAGGGATATTACTTTTAACAAGAAAACAATAAAAAGGCAAAATACTCCCCCTTACCCATATATATATACCAGGCTCTTTATTATGGTAAAAGCACAAAACAAGTCACCTCCGTTTGTGGATCTCCTGGAGTCTAAGTTTTCCTTTCCACCTTCTGATTTTTAGTTCTTAAAACAAAATCCCAAGTGATGTTGCCTCAATCTAAGTCGGTTTTGTAGACCCTGTAACATGTCTTAATATACTGTATAGGGAAAAATAAAAGTTAGCCTTAGATTTCTTTGTTTTCTATGGTTATTGTTGTACAGAAGAAAGACTTAAACTGTAAATAATGTATATTTAATAAAGAGAGAATTTTGTATGATTTTGTGTGGAAGACAAATGTGTCTTGCTGTGTTTTCTTCTGTTAATGAAGAGTCAAACAATTAATCCCTCAGCCCCCATTATCATTCTTAGATCATTAACTGCCTGACAACATGACCTGTGGGTTGCTAGAGAAACATGAAACTCCCACTTGTTGGGTTTATTGATTTTGACATTCTTTTTTTTTTTTTTTTTAAGATTTTTATTTATTTATTCATTTATCACCCCCTTGCTGCCTGTGCTCGCTGGGTCAGCCAACCACGCCGTGCTGGCGGGCCTGCCCCCACCAGGATGCCCCGGGAACCGAACCCGGGGCCTCCCATATGGCAAACGGGAGCCCTACTGATTGAGCCACAGCCGCTTCCCGATTTTGACATTCTTGAAACTGCTGCCATGGGCTTTCTCCTTGGTCAGTCGAATTAGCTTCATCTGCCCATCTGGGTCCAATGTGTATAAGACCAACTCATTGATTTGGTAAAAAGTCAAGTTCAGGGCTCTGGAACATTCCTGCTTTCAACTACAGGCACTCAACATGGGGTCTCTCCTAACTCTTCATCTGTGCCTACTTAAAGCAGCCATGTTTTCCATTTCACCTTCCCTTTTCCTTCTTCTCAAAAAGGATCCAACCCAACTGGACTCTGTGCATTTGAGTGACTAAAGATTCATTGTCGTGAAATAGATTCACCTCACGTGGTGTTTTTTAGGACTTCTATGAATGGACTAGTCAGTCAGCATACAGAAATTAAAGCATGACAGAAGGTTTTAAACAGGAGAGGTATACTGGCAGATTTGCCCTTTAAAAATCATTTAGGGGAACAATTCTGTGTGTGTGTGGGAGAACAGCTAGGAGCCATTTCAGAAGCTGGGGGAGGGGGATGATGGCTTGGACTAGAGGTTGTAGTCGTAGAGACCATAACAAATAACTGGGTTCATACAGAACCAACCGTGGCAGCTGGTGGATTGGAGAGAGAGTATGAGGTAAGAAAAGAATTAAGGAAGATTCAAATTTTGGCCTAAGCAACTGAATGGATTGGAGCAGAATTTTTGCTTTTGAAGTGGGCAGAATGGATGATTGGTTCAAATTTGGTTTTATTAACTTTAGGATTCCAGCTAGGCATCAAGTGTAGATAGCAACTAGGTAGTTGGATACAACTAAGTAGTTGTTTGTAGCTTGAGTGAGGGCTAGTCTGTAACTATATACTTATATGTATATGTGTGTGCATAAAAATGTGCATGTGAGTGTGTTTGTGTGTGTGTAGGGAGAAAAAGTGGGAGAAGGACTGAGATCATCTAAGTAGATCACCTATACTAGGGTGTGAGCATAACTAGAAAAGAGAGCTGGAGACATGTCTATTAGAGGAGGAGGAGCCAGGCACAGCAACTGAAAAGTTCAAGTGAAGAAGGAGGAAAACCAGATGAGAATGTTGAACCCCAGAGAATGAAATATTTAATCAAATACTATTGAGAAACTAAGTCAGAGTAGAATGGATAGAGCACCATCGGCTTTAAGAAGACTAAAGAGCTGATGACCCTTTTCAGTGCCTTAGTGGAAAAGTAGGAAGGAGCTTCCATTTGGAGTTAGCTGAGGGGATGGAGAAGCTAAAGGGCAGCATTGAATAAGACTTGAAACGATGTAATATGGTAGAGACACATGGATATTGGAAACAGGTAAACTGGGTTTTCTAATCCTGTAAAATCTAATTCCCTAGTTTTGTCACTTGAAATAAATTACCCACTACATTCCTTAGTTTTTTCCTATGTAACTTGGAAAACAATAAAACATAACAAAAACCTCATAGATCCTGAGGATTAAATTAAATAGTGCAGGCAAGCTACTAAGTAGAATTCCTGGTATGTGATCACCAGAGCCTGCCATAAATGCCAGCTATCATTTATTTATTTAAGATTTTGTGATTTGTAGAAAGCTATTGACAAATATCACGCAGAATTAAATAAAATGATGCACAGAAAAGGCAGCCCATGCTTTGTTCAGCACATGAACTCAGTTGCTACTAGTAAAAGGATTGGTCAGTTCTGAGCTTATTTCTTGGGTTCCAGATCTGGCACTATTATGAGCTAGCTTTGCAACCTTGAATAAATCATTTGTAGATCATTTATGGAGAGTTTATAAGATTTCCCCACAAAAGATAGTACAAGATTCTAAATTATGAAACATACAGATTATCTTTAAAAAAATATGCAGTAACTTGTGATATTAGAGAAACTGGCCTTCCAATTGCCCATCCAATTTTGGCTAGAAAGCCATGGCTTTAAATTCTAACTTCTCCAATTTGTAGCTAAAGAACAGTGAGTAAATAAGGCCCTCCTCATCCTCATGACACAATACATTGTTAAAACAATACTTTGTATACTCAAAAAAATATTAGTTTCCCTCCTTCTTTCTCATAAGCTGCAGTCTGGTCACGTAAAATAATCTTACTAAAATTAAAAGTTAGTAATGGGCTCTGTAAATTCTAATCCTTCTTTTTATATCTGTATTTGGTTTAAGCCTATGAAATAAAAGAGGAGGAAAAGATGGCTCAGAGTCTAAAAAAACATATAATATGGGGGAAATCTCATACTACTTCTAATAATCCAATTTTTAACTACATAAGAATGTATTTTATTTTTCATAATGGCTTAAAAAAATAGTGGGTCTGAAGTTATCAGGTAAACAATCTCACAGCCTCTATAAATCTCAGGCAAAGACTAAGCTAAAAAGCATTTTGAACATAGAGGAGCAATGGCCGTGCCCAATTTTGACTCCAGCACACGGGGGCTGCGGAAAGCCAAGTCTGGGAGTGTGAGATCTATCCGTGGAGAGGAAAGAACTCTAATGACAGCACTGACTAGTTGGAAAAGCAAATCCAGTTCAGCCATGTCCTCTGAGGCACTTCAACCGTTCAAAAGGACCTTAGAGAATTAAAGTCTGTCTTAGAGCATATCTTACACCAGAGTGGAGGAGAAATGTGATCACTTTATTCTGGGAAATATGACAGTTCTTACTTCCCTGACACTTTGGTTTGGAAAATAAAACACCTTGTCCTTGTCTTCTGGGGCCCTTTCATTGCGTGTGAAGCTGTGGCTTAAGAAATACTTGCATTATGAAGATCATTAGCACAAATCAAACCTTCTCATTGATGTAAAACAATAATAGTATTATAATAAAATATTACCATTTGCCAGTCAGCCTACTGGGTGCCAAGTACTTTATCTGCCTTACCTCTGATTGTTGTAACAAAACTGTAAGAGAGGAATAATTTTTCTTGTTTTGCAGATAAAGATATCTCACCTAAGAAAATTGAATTAGCTTGCTAAATGAACTGCATGCCTTTGTTGTCACACACATTTGGATTCAATATACATTCTGCCCATTATTAGCTATGTAGTTTTGGGCAAGGCGCTTAGCCTCCCTGTAACTCAGTTTCTCACCTGGAAAACAGGGATTCTAATGCCTCTTTTCCATAGTCATATAGCTAATTAGTAAGGGAGTAAAGACACTGCTTTATGCCATACTTAGGAATACCTAGTCCCTGCTATAACTAATGCAGACAATGTGTTTTTGCCTCTGGTGCAATACTCTGTTCTCTACTTTTGCTATTCACTGAAACTGAGGAAAACCTTTTAGAAAGATAGGTTAACAGGTGTTAAGTTGTAAAAGAGCATTCACACCAAACTGAGGCTTTCTCAAGCTATAATCAGTTAACAGGGAACCAATAGTGAAATAGAAATAGCATTTGAGAGTGACTTGGGACTAGAATCATTTTCTATCTGCAGGAAATGCTCCTTGATATACCTGCAATCCTCCATGAATGGGTGGGTGTAGCCAATATGGGTTTGGTGAATGCTAAAAGAGGCAGTATCTCCTCTGGAGGAATATCGCTCACTTAGACTTGGGGCCAATAGGAAACATCTTTAATCAAATAAATGTCAACCAAGTGGAAGTCAAAAGATCCCTCCCAATAAACAGGGAAGGAGCTCTCATCTGCCATGGTGCCTGTCTCCGCTCGTTGGTGCGGCACTCATGTTACCCTGTACTCCAAGTCCTGAGGGTCTTCCCATCGGGGTTCTAGAAGGAACTGGTAAGTTCATTAAGCAAACTTTATGGTTCAGCATTAATTGAGAATCTGCAGTGCCCTAGAGACTGAACTACCCATTTCTAGTTTCTCCATTTAAATTCTAAGAAGCAGGGCCAACTTACAAATCAAAGTCTGGAAGTCAAATAGACAGGTAGAACTTAATGCATAAGTATATACAGGTTCCTTAACATTTCATTTTACAAGAAAAATATCTTTTTAATTTTTTCCCTGCTTTGTAGGATTACTAAGAAGACCTGATAGCATTAATGTTATAATGTACAATACCACCACTATTATCATGTATTATTTGAGAGTTACCATTATTTTCCTTCCTTCCTTCATTCATTCAGTGAATTCTGGTGAGTAATTTCGATATGGATTCTGAGTAAGAATAATCAGATTTTAAGACATGGAACCTGATTTCAAGGGGCCAAGGTCTCCCTAGGTAGGCCAGCATGTAAATAACAGGACTTGTATGGTAGCTGCTCTGAAAAAAGCTCAGGGGAATAATTAGTACATATGAGCAGGCACCTGACTCAGGGGTGTCAATTGGGTCTCTGGGTTTGGAAGGTCTGGAGGATGATAGAAGTTAGGTAGAAAATGGCACTTAGAGGTAAAAACCAGCATTAAAAAAAAAAAAAAGCACAAAGATGGAGGGGAGTGTGACAATTGAAGAAATTTTACAAAGCTCAATATAGCTTAGAATAAGGTTAGAAAGCTGTTGTTCAAAAGTGACAGGCAGCCCTGCAAAGATGCAAAAATGACCTTTTTCCACCAGGTCTTCTGCATTGGGGTGAGAAAAGCAAAGGTTACACATAGGGCACATGTAAGAGTGAGCTGGGATTATATTTAGGCTACACCGTGTCGGAGCAAGCATTAGACGGGATTTGGTGTCAGAAGACTGCATTCCATCCCTGCCTATCCCATGTGGGGCTCTGAAATCCAGAGTTGACAGAATCATGATTGTGAGCTCCCAGTGTCTAATTTTTAAGATGAATATAACATGTTTACCTGGAGGAATGGGCATGAGCAATTGATACAATAAGAAATGTGCAAGTATTTTTGTAAATACAGAGAAATGCAAATATTACATATTATCATTACTTCTATAAGCCTGGAGGAAGCAAAATTATCCATTCTTTGCAATAGGGACTGGCACATCTTATCTGAAAGGGGCCAGATAGAAAACATTTTAGGCTTTGCCAACCATACCATCATTGCTGCAACTACTCGATTCTGCCATGCTAAGGTGAAAACAGCAATAGGCAATACGTGAACCAATGGCTCTAGCTGTGTTCCAATAAAAGTGAAGTATGGGAACTGCTTGTCGTGAAGTATTATTCTTTCTACTTTTTTCAACCATTTGGAAAGGTAAAACAATTCTTCACTCCCTGGCCATACAAACAAATAGGAGGTTGGCCAGGTTTGGGCCCCAGAATACCAGCTGACCCCTGTATTAGACAAATTTTTTTTTTTTTTTCACAGAGGAAAAGCACACACAGATCTGCTTCAAGTTTATTTCTAACCACCGACTCAATAGAACTTTAACACACCAAGGTTGGAATTCAGTCTAAGAGGTTGGTGCAATCAAAAGGAGAGAGAGCAGCTGCGAAATATCGGAATTTCAATATACAGTAAATATCAGTGTTCCCTATAGCAGGGTTCTAACTCAGGTTCTAGAGAAAACAGAAGCTATCTTACAAAAACATGAGTATATAAAATTGTTGAGCTTTATGAATCATCAGTCTCTCAAGATGATTTGCTATTAAAAAGATAAAATTTAGTCATAGACATTTGGGTGTATAGTCAGCTGTACCTCGGCCAATTGGAATTCTAGGGGGCAGCAATTAGTGTGCTTTATTAAAAAAAAAGTTAAAGGGAGAAACTGACGTTTAAAGTATAAAATAAATGGCCTGGACAAAGAGGAACTTTTTGGGCACATTTTAATATTTAAACTCTCCCTTTTTCCTGCCTCCTTTCGCTTAGCCTAGAAATTTACTTAATCTATCCAAAAATTCTTTCCTGAACATGATCCTCTCCATCCCTGCTTCAGTTTCTATTCTTTCTCACTTCTTCTTTTTTCAGCCAAACTAGTTGGAAGAGTAGTTCTTCCATTCTCTCCCTGATAACTACCAAACTGGGTCCCAACACTAGCTTCTAAATTGCCAACTGAAATTATGTGTTTATCCTGCTGACCTCTTAATTTAATCTCACTCCCTAAAACTTTGTCCCTCGACTTTGTCTTTCTAAAATGGCTCCTTCTCAGTCACTTTTGCCAGCTCTTTTAAACAATTTATTGAAGTGTATCATTCATACATGAACATTCATAAACTCTAAGTGTTCAGTAAACATTGTGAACTTACAAAAAAAAACACACATCATGCAGAGCTCCCACACATCACCCCACCACAAATACTTTGCATTGTTGCAAAACATTTGTTAATAAATTATGAAAGAGCATCGTTAAAGTAATATTACTAACTATAGTCCGTAGCTTACTCCCCTATACTTGCTTCTTTTTTTTTTTTTAAGGATTTATGTATTTATTTTTATCCATTTTAACACCACCACCACCCCGGTTTTGCTGTTCTTGTGTCCATTCACTGGGCAATTCTCTGTGCCTGTTTCCTGCCCTCTCTTTCTCATCCTTTTCCTCCTGTCTTCACTGGGATTTGATCCTCAGAACCTCTGATGTGGGAGAGAGGCATCCTACCGGTTTTTCGGCATGTCTCTTCTTGGCTCTCCCCTGTGTCACTCTACTGTTATGTCATCATCTTCTTTCATGGCTCGCAGGGCCCAGCGGCACATCCGTGCAAGGGGCCTGGGGGGCACACCCGCTTGCAGGGCCTGATAGCCCACGTGCCTTCTATATTTTTCTTTTTTTTATTTTTACCAGGAGGTCCTGGGGATCGAACCCAGGTCCCTCCATATGGGTGACGGACACCCAACCATTTGAGCCACATCCGCCCCCCTACTATATCTCTTAAGGCTGACCAAAGATACCTAGAGTTACCATCTTTTCCCATATAGGATGGTCATATAATAAATCAGGCTTAAGTTTATCACCAGCATTCTAAAACCAGACCTAGGGAGAAAAACTAGGTCTGGGGACACATGCATGGTTTCTAATATAGCGAATGTTTAGCCTACCCTGATTATCACAAAATCAGGACAGCAAGAATATTCGCAATAGACAAATGTTTATTGAACTTGAAGTCTAGCCTCTCTTACTGTGAGAACTGGAAATATAAAATATATGCTCCTTTTTTGGGGGGAACCAATCCCATTAAAATGTGCACACAAACTTAGAAAATAAGGCTGGAATATACGAGAGCTCCCTGATTGGTGTGGAATTCAAAGGAGATCAAGATGATTCTTGACTGATTTGAGTAGAGAAGGATTTGGGGCAAAGAGTCCCCTTGGGCCACGGATTTGACAAGACTGAGCTGGGTGACCTCAGTTTCCTGCTCAGCTCTAAGAGTTGCCATGGAAATAAAAACAGAAGAGTTTGTGAATATGAAAACAGCTGTCAGCCATGAAGCATATGTACATATGAAATATGCTAGAGATAAACTCTCTACTTTGTTGGAACCTTGCTTGTAGGGAAGATGGTTTGGGGGACCCAAGGATAGTTAGACACTTTTAAAAAAGCTACAGGGATATAACTGGATTATACCATTATTTGCACAATGAAGTTAATTAGGTTAAGTGAATCACTTTTTAAAAAACATAAAAAACAACTGTGGAGAAAGGGAGTTTCATGGGCTCTGCATAGAGGACAGTAATGTATAGGAAGGTCAAAAGGACTATTGTAAGTTTCCGAGCCTGTGTGCCTTGCATGGGGTAAGGTTGTATAATAAGGTATTGAGTCTTTCAACCTTTTCAGGAAGAAATGGCATGGATTAGGGTGGAATATCCAAGCTAAGGGCCTTATCCCAAGCTCCTGAAATGGTGGCTTGATTAAAATGGGAAATACAGGGGATGTTGGATCAAATTCTGTAATCTCAGTTCTACATTTTGGAGTTAAGATAGACAAAACCAACTGAACAGTTACATAAGGAAAAATGAGGAAAACTACAGCTGACAAAACAATGCTAAGCAAAGAAAGTTAAAAAAAAAAAAAAAAAAAAGCCAAAATTCCTTTAAGACCATTGGTCAAAAAGTTTTGTGCTCTTCTAAAAAGAAAAACCGTTAAGAGAAGGTCATAAAAATCCTGAGCATTTGAATGACTTCTTCACTTTTCACTTTTAAAAAAGCTGGATGTGAATTTTTGAGTTGAATAACTGTCAGTTTTGTTGCAAGGTCAAATGTAATAAAGAAGAAACAGGAGCAGTGTCATATTCAAATCAGAAGAAATGAATGCCACGCCCTCCAAAATTTCAATAGCTTTGGCCATGATCACTGGCACTGATCCTCAGTATCTCTCCTTAAAAGAGGAAAAAGCAAAATTCAGGAAAGTTATTGGCCAGTCAGAAAAAAGAAATATCCTAGTGAATCATCATATAACCCATCTGTAGCCAGCTGAAAGGGCATGCAATATTATGGCATTAGAATGCAAGGATTTGAAAAGAGCAAATCTTTCCAGGCCAGTTTAGGTATTTTGGGTGTTTTTTTTTTTTTTTTTCCCCAATGAAAAGGTGCAGGAATGTAGAAGCAAGATGGAAACAATAAAGGTCATCTATCTCCTTTTCACAAAGGTTTGATTAATTCTATTCCAAAAGACTAGGCAGTACAGGATTGAGCATAATATTTTGATAGGAAAATAACTGACTTTGAGAGTGATTATAACTCAATCTCAACTAAGGCCATAAATAATATTTCACAATAATCAGTCTTAGAGTATGTTACAGTATATAATTTATGATAACCTGTCTTAAGACATTGGGAGTATGCTTATCAAATATATAGATGAACCTCACCAGGTAGAAATATAATTTTGAAGAAATAGATATTTCCAGATGGCATGATACATTGGCCAAAGAGAAAAAGTGATGGAATTTGATGAGCATAAAGAAAGATAGCAAAGACACCCAAATACAGAGTGGGGAAGGATTTGTAAAGGAGAAAACAAACTGGCATCCCAAAAGACCACAAATTGAATATGAATAAATGACAAAATGAAGGAATATTTGTGCATTATGTATTGTTCAGATATGGCAGAGATAACTGTCCCTCAGTTTTTCTTTTACTGCAACATAGGTATGCCTCTGTAATTAGGACTTTTCTTATCAATTATCTATTGCCCTGTTTGTCATTTTGTCTCTGAGTTTCTCAGAGACAGTGACTGAGCCCTGGTACCCGCCACTGCTGATCACATAGAACGTTTTGGGGCCTTTATATTAATATTTTTGGCTGGATCAGTGGTCAAATGTCAGATTAAAATGCAATGTTAACTTTAGTAAGAAATATAACACATGGGAAAATCGCTATGACTATTCAGAAACCATTATGAGGCATTTAAAAATTTATCCCCCAACTTATTTTGGATTTGAGAAACACAAAAATAAAGCACAACATGAATTGCTGTAAACTCTGAAAAAGAGGAAAGTAAATAATTTGGTTTATTCTAAAAAAAAAAAAAAATAGCTATTATTCCTAATTTCTTATCATTAAATGCTTACTGAATTTCCTTACATGAAGTATCCTAAATATAAATGTCTTTTAAATATTACCTTCATCCCAAGGAAAGTATTTAAGAAGTTTTGGTAGATTGTTTCTAAATGATTGCGATTCAAGACTTCCAGCCAATTTATTAAAATGCATCCCAAGCGTGGTATGGTGGGCTACCACAGAATCATTCTTTTCCATTTAGTTTCAATTATTTGGCTAACTGCATGTTAGCATCATTTTTGGTATTATGTGTATGGAAATAAACAGGACTACTCAAAATTCACATAGCATCCATTATGTGCCACATCTTCAATGTCTCTCAGAAATGAGGTTGGTTTATACAGTTCCTGTGATTGGGAGTATCAAGTTTAGAATGCGATAAAGGCATTGATAGTTGATGCAGCTTCATCTAAAATGTGGGCTTCAGAAGTGTTCCAATATCTGTACACGGATGTTCCATGGAAAACCAAAATACTATAAAATAAAAAGGATTACATTAGCAAATGACATTTGATGAAAAAAATGTGTTTTCCAAATCTGGTCCATCATTGTTTATGAAAAAGTTCCAAGAAACACTCTAGTAAAGAAACATGATGGAACTTGTTTATTCCATATACACCAAAAGTATCATGGTACGTTTAGTCATGGGTAATTTTCTTCCAAACCCCATTAGTTACTTTCTACTCCATGAACTTTAACAGTGTCCTGGCTTGGGAGTCAAAAGCTTGAGTGGCTGGAACTTAGCCTCAAATCTATTCCTGACACATTGCATGACCTTGGACAAGATACTTCAACTCTCAGCAATCCTGTTTCCTTGAATGTAAAATGAGAGAGCTGGTCTAGATGAGTCTTAGAGGGTTTACAGATCTCAAGCTTGATGGAACTAAGAAAAGGTCTAAACAAAAAAGGTGCTGGTTTTGCACTGATTTTCAATATGAATCTACATCAAGCCAAAGGATGCATAATAATTATATTAATGATTAGGATTGGTAGAACTAATTACCACTTCAAAAAATAGCATTGGCAAAAATAAATAAATAAATAAGAATTTAAAAATTGTGCCCTCCATGTAAACAATGTTCCTTCAAGTTCGGGAATAGAACTTTTGACAGAAGATGCCCAGAAATGCATTGTTCAAGAGGTTTATTTAACTACCACGGCACCATTCCCAAGCTCAAATCCATTTTCTCCATTTCCTGTTTATCTCCTATTTCTATTAATTAGCTTCCAGCAATCCATCTTCAACTCATATGTTTTAATCTAATCTATCCTTCTTCAACCCATGCATTAATTTAGCTGCTAAAACTTGCCCAAAATAATTACTTCCAAAAGTTTGGTTTCCAGGGGAACATGAAGGACTATTTTTGTTTATTTGTTTACTAAAGCTAATAACCGGAAGGCTTAAGAGAACCTCTCTTCCAGATATTTTAGGATGAATACCTTCTGTTTTCCCTAATTTTCCACCCAAAGCAGCAGCTGCCTCTTCCTTACAGGATGTTGAGTGAGATAAACACTGTTATTTCAGATTCTTACAGAATGTGAGGTGCCCTTATATTTGTTTTACATATATGTAAACTAGAGACCAGTGAGATGCAGTCACATACCTGAGGTCTCACTTTTCTCCGGTCAGGATTTAGAGGAGTCTGAATTAGGGAGCAGGGTATTCCATAAGCACCCCCTGGTGGACGATGCCTGGGCAGGCGTGTCACTGAAACTCCTGCCTTCTCTGCCCCAGCTGAGGACAAGGAATGGCCTTAGTTACAAAATATCAGGAAGATTCAGTACAGTCTTAGTATTAGGTAGTGTCTCTTCTCTTGATTTTTATTTTTATTTTTTGTTTCTTTCCATCTTCACAAATGTACTAAAGACACCTAATTGGCTTAGCCTGTTTTCACATCTTTCTCAGGAAGAAGTTCCCCAATGAGTCCCTTCAAATAAATAAAATGCCCTCATGCCTTGGGGGCTTCTCTATGAGTGAGAAAAGAAGAGACGGAGGAGATAATGGACCAGCAGAAAGGGTAATTAGGAGAATTGCTATTATTCAGATGAAAACAGAGAAGGGTTTAGTAAATGGCTGTTTTCCAGTTTCAGAAATATGAATATGAAAGCATCAATCTCATGAGAGTTAGACTCTTAAGTGTGTGTGTTGTACAGTTCCAAGTTTTTTTATTCTAGTAACATATATACAACCTAAAATTTCCCATTTTAACCACATTCAGATATATAATTCAGTGCTGTTAAATAAACTCATAATTTTGTGCTACCATCACCACCATCCAGTATCAAAACATTTCCATCAACCCAAATGGAAACTCTGCAAAATTTAAGCATCAACTCCCCTTTCTCTATCCCATCCCAGCTCCCGATAACCTGTTTTCGGTATGAGCTCACCGATATAAACTAATTAAAATAGACAAATTCATAGAGTCAGAAACTAGACTGTTAGTTTTAAGGAGCACTTTAGCATTAGCTCTGTGGGAACTGGAACAAGCTTCCAGATACGACCACTGTTCCTGAAGCTTGGTTTAAAACAGGATAGAGGTGTTAACTGGAAGGATTAAGGTACATTTTTGGGCAGGAAAAAAAAATGCTTTCTTATGGTTGCAAAGTAAAGGGACAGTCAAGAATGAGGACAAAATTAGGACTTGATTATGAGTGTTTATTCTACAAATATGAATTATCTCAAATGCTGAAGAGGCTTTAGAAAGCAGAATAGAATATGATATTAAACCTCAGCAGAGAACAGACAATAAACACTGTTCCACAAAGATATGAGAACTCTTTGATGGAGCAGAATTCTTCTCCAAATGATCTGGGTGGTTCTAGGCAAGTCTTTCACCACTTGTTCCTCAGATCTGATGTCCTTGCACACTCATTTCATGACTTTATAATTCTATTCTGTGAAAAACAAAAGTCTATGGAGAGTTGAAGAAATATTATGGAAAATCTGTACATGAATCACAGAATAAAATATTTAAACCTCACTCCATGTATTAGGGTTCTCCAGAGAACAAGAACCAACAGGATACATAGATTTACTACAGGAATTGGCTCATGGGGATTGGCAAGTCTCAATTCTGTAGGGCAGGTTGTAAGTTGGAAACTCAATGAAGGCTGTCTAGAGTAGAGATAGAAATTCTCTTTTCTGACTGCTGAAAGCATCAGTTCTCCTTTTAAGGCCCTTAACTGATTGGATGAGGAGATACCTGTCATTGCTAAAGGGAATCTCTTTTGTAGGTTGTAGCTGTTATCAGCCATAGATTTAATCAACTGACTAATGATTTAAATCCAAGCAATATTCTCATAGTAACAATTAGGCCAGTGCTTACTTGACCAAACAACTGGACACCATAACCTAGCTAAGTTGACCCATAAAATTAATTATCACACCCTCCTAAAAATTTAAAAGGATTGCCAGTCTTTATCATAATTGGATAATGAAGTGAACATAATGATCAGTTCATGTTTACTTTTAGCTAAAATGGTCATAGAGTGACACCTTCTTCTGTTAAGTTTATGTTCTATGCACTGCATATTATGCATTAGCTCTAATTCTCACAGTAACTTTAGAAGGAAGCACCAGAGTTCACATTTTGCTGATGAGGAGATTCAGTCTCCAAAAGATCATGTAACTGCTCCAATTACTACTCATCTAGTAATTGTTGGAGCAGGGAGAAATGGGATACTGGAGATTTGACTCCAAATTCCAGGCTTTAGTGTAACCAACCCCGATATGTGAACCTCGTTGTGCCATCTCTCAAGATGACCCTAAGAGGAGTAAAGGACAAAACCCAGAGGTCTAAGTTTGGGACTCTGTTCAAAGTAGCTGGTTAATATGTATTTGATAGCTGAATCTAGAGTTGGAGTACCCAGAAGTGGTCCTAAAATAACCCGTGAGCTGATTGGGGATGGGATGGAAACACATCAGTGAGTCCCTGAAAAAGTAAAGAAAAACAAAAAGAGAACAAAAAAAAAATAACCAAAAGACAATATCTGATATTTATTGAAACCTTAAAAGATTTGGTAGTGAGCTAAAAGTTTTAATTATCTCCCTTAGTAAAACATCCCTGTGAGGTAGGTGCTAATTTGTATTTCTCTTCTGTTTTCTAGGTAAGGGAATGGAGTCTTAGAGAATTTAAGCATCAAGGCCATAAAGCTAGAGAAAAGCAAGAACTCAAGGCCAGATCTTCTTGAATAGAAATACATGCTCTTAACCACTGTATTCTACTTCCTTGCAGTAGCCAGGATGGAAATACCCACATTGAGAAAGCCCGGGCTGAGGCCTGGTGATGTCAGTATTAGCCTTCATGCTGCCTGAGCACATGGACGTGAGCACACACAGAGGGCAAGGAGCTTACATGTGTGGCTCGTCATTCATGCAGTGATGGAAAGCTTTGCATCCATCCAAGAGCTCCACCTCAATTAGAATGCAAGGTAGGGCTGCGTGGGCTAATAAACTGGGCTGTTTTCCAAACCTAGAAGTCACTGAGCTAGAAGCTAAGCAGTACCTTTCAAAATTAGCAGAGAGCAACTGGCATCAAAAAAAGCTAATTGTGCATTGGTGAATTTTTTAATGTTATATCATTTCCTGGAGGGAATGAGTGCTAGTGTTCAACTGTAAAAACCAGACACAAAGCCAGGGGTCTCAATGCACATATGTTTTAGGCACAGCACCCCTCTCGTGTGTGTGTGTGTGTGAGCCATAGTGAAGGAACCCACTTCTTCCCCACCAGGGACAGATACACCCCACTGTGTGAGCTGGATGTACTAACACATTCCCAGTGGAGCACAGCCTCCAGTGAACATTTACATATACTCAGGACAACAGGGGAAGGAAAGTACCAGCAGTCCCTTATCTACCAGGGGTTTGTGTTTTATCCTGCCAGGCTGACACACCTGGTTTTGAGCACAGGATGTATTTGTGGGTTCCAGGAAAAGGAGACAGGCCACTCCAGGAATGTCCCCTACCACCGAAATAATAGTCCCTTGCCCCATTTTTATTGTCTCCCTGATTTTAACTCCCCAAAAGAAAACACTTTAAACTATTTTAGATGTTGGTGTTTTTTGTGTTTTTTTTTTTTTTTTTTTTTTCTGATATCATCCTCTGCTTTTCTGAATAACATGGGTAAGCTACTAAACTTTGAGTTTTCAATTTCACATATTATTCTGGTTTTCCTATTGCAGAAAATAAGGATTTGGCTTTCTTATTCCGCCCCCTCCGCCCCCACTATCAGTCCAGAAGAACTAATGTAGAGCTGGTGATTCCATCAATATTCAGAGTGTATGTCATTGTGGCTACATGGCCAACCCCAGCCAGTTGTTGCACCTTAATTACATTTGTTCTTTTGTAAATCTCTTTCTTCCCTAATGCTCTCACTTCCTTGGTTATCCTTGCCCTTGAGTTTATCATTAAATTGCCTGAAGTGTGAATCTCCTTTCAATATGCTAAAACACATCAGGTATGCAGTTTCATTTCATTCTTCCCTCCTGAAGGCCTTGATCTGGCTGCTGGAGTCAGGCCTTTTGCTCTTAGGGCCTGTTACTCAGCTATTCTCCTGGGCTTTCACTTCACCATCAGCTAGGAAATCCCCTGTGCTTTATGCTGAATTGTACTGCCTTTGCCTGGAGATTAAAGCTTCCTGTTTCTCATTTTCTTCCTCATTTTGGGAGCACATATCCTGAGAAACAAACATGGGAAAATGAAAAAGAAAAAAAAAAAAATTAGAGCTTGCTCATCTGCAAAGTCTTAATTTGCTCTCACACTTGATTAATAGTTGGACGAGGTATAGAATTTTCAGTTTGAAAATATTTTCCCTTAGGATTTTGAAGTTACTGCTCCACTGCAATTTTAGCTTTGGATACAGCAACTAAAATGTCATTTACCCTCTAACCTCCTGATTCGTTAGAAGATGGCTGCTTGTTTTATCCTTTCTCCATCCAGTTAGGGTCTTCTCTTTGCTGTGGAGTTCTGAAATGCCATTATGTGTGAGTCCTTTTCCATTCCTTGCATAGCCAGGAGGCCTCCCCAGGCTGCATTCTGAAAATGCTCTATCATTGCTTCCTCTTTTCTCATTTCTCTGTCTTTCTGAGCAAAAAGATTTTAGACTTGTGAGACTGATTCACTTTTCTCATGCTTTTTTGTTTTTTCCTATTCTTCCATCATTTTGCTCTTCTTTCTGAGCCATTTCCTTAATGCTGTCAACTCTCATTTTAAGCTTTTAATTTCTGTCATCATAGTTTTAATTTCCAAGAATCCTTTTAGGTTATGTGAAGGTTTCTTTTATTACAGCATCCTCTTCATCTTCTATCTTCTGTCATCTCTAATGATACTAACTACATTACACATAGGAGTTTGAGAAAATCCATGTAACCATTTTGCTCAAATTGACATTTGTAAGGCAACGGTGATAAAAAATAAAATAAAAAAAAAAAAAAAACTGGATGCAAGCTTGCTTTAAGAAAAGATGTTCTGTTTAAGCTACATTTCTTGAAATTTGTGTTTATAATGTGGGTGCAGGGAAATGCTGCCTCCAAAGGGTACCAGTCAGACATCAGTGAGACTGGGGGAGAGTGGATTCACTGTCTGCTTCCTTCCTGGGCATGAATTGCTGCCCTGTCGTCTCAAATATCTGTTAAACTACCTCAGCCCGTCTCATCAGGTAATCCAATGGTTTCCCACACCAAAGAAATAAAAGCAATACTCGTGAGTACTTGCCAATTAGGTCTTGTCCGTATTAAGACTCTCCTATAATCAGATCAACCTTTTACTGACTACTTTATGACTGGTCTATGCTGCATCCTGTGGAGTGAACCTAACCACTAATTTCTGGGAACTGTCAGCCAAGAAGGAAAGAAAGAACAAAGACATACTTGAATGCATCTCACTCTCAGTAATGGCCCTCATCAAAACTTCCAAGTGAGTCGGGAGTTCATCCCACAGGTAAGGCTTATGCACATCTCATCAGGGTCTCATAGACTGCCAGAGTAGATACTACCCCAAATAGTGGGTTTCTTGAGAGCTCTGGAGACACACAGGTCCTGTGGTCAGGACAGATAGCTCGGGAGTTTGGTACCTCGCCAGTGGGCCCTACTTTGGAGTTTGTGCTCCTGAGAATGACAGAGTTGGACTCAGTTATGGCTTCCCTACACATGGCTCATCTGTTGCTTCTATTTGAAGCTATATTTGGTGATGGAGTTGGTAGGTGTACATCCAAGAGACTTGAGTCTTTGGGCTGTCCCTGTGCCAGCGGGCCCTGAGCCTCAGCGGAGTTGCAACCCCTGCTCTCCAGTTCATTGGACTCACCCAGGACAATTAACAAGGAGGTGAGGATTTACAACCACCATACCAAGTAAACAAGAGAGTCTACAAATGCGTGCAAGAGAGTCCCATTCATCAGCTGTATGAGGTCGAAGCATCCTCTCATTTAGAGCTGGAGTGGACATCACTATCCCAGAATCCTCAGGATTAGGGAATGAACTATGGACTGGAGTGGACTTACTTGTATTCTACTATAGACTTATTGTGATTCTAACAATGGAAGAAATGACAACATTGATGTGGAGGCAGTGGCCACTGGAGGCTCTGGGGACAGGGAGAGGAAAAAGCAGTTGTAATACAGAGGCTTTTTCAGGACTTGGATATCGTCCTGAATGACATTGCAATGACAGATATAGGCCATTATATATCTTCCCATAACCTGCAGAACTGTGTGGGAGAGAGTGTAGACTACAATGTGAACTATGGTCCATGCTCAGTGGCAATGCCCCAGGATGCATTTATCAATTGCAATAACTGTGCCACACTAATGAAGAATGTTGTTTATGTGGGAGAGTGTGGGACATGTGAGGAGCAGGGCATATGGGAATCCATACACACACACACACACACATATATATATATATTCGGAATCCCTATATTTTTTGTGTAACATTTATGTAATCTATCTTAAAAAAAAAAATTTTTTTTAATGTTAACGAAACAAAACAAACACAAGTAAATTGCCCGGGAATATGCAGATCCAATAAGTGTGGATCAAAGTGGATCACGGGCTGGGTACAATTCTAAGAGGTGGCACAAGGAGAAGAAAAGCTACCCCTGAATGGGCAGAGGTAGAAAGGGCTACTGTATCTATTAGTCTAGTGCAGTTGGAATGGATATTGCAAGCCCTGAGGGCTTCATCCATACACTCAAGCTTAGCTCTCCTGTGTTCTTGCACAAGGACCTTGGAAATAAACTCAAGGAACTTATGGTTATATAGCCATATGTTGGATCTGAAGGACTCGTGGGTTGTAATCATAATTACCACTTTTCTCTCTCTCTTTCTCACTGCTCTTTTTTTTTAAAGATTTTTTTAAAAAATTTTTATTTATCTATTTACTCCCCACTGCCTGCCACTTTTGCTCGCTGTCTGCTTTCTGTGTCCATTCACTGCACATTTCCTCTGTGTTTGCTTGTCTCCCTCTGTTGTGTCATCTTGCTGCGCCAGCTCTCCACGGGCGCAGGTAGGTACCTTCACCAGGAGGCCCCAGGAACCAAACCCAGGGCCTTCCATATGGTAGACGGGAGCCCAGCCACTTGAGTCACATCTTCTTCCCTCTCTCACTGCTCTTTTAATGTATTGTCTTTTTTTTTTTTTTGTATGGGATGGTCTATTCTTTGCTCATGGTATAAATTTATCAGTCTCTCTGACTTTCTTGTGGTACTTAGATAACTGAGGTTCTAAAGTTACTTTAGAAGCCAAACACAGTCTCATTTCTTGAATTTAAAATGTCTAGAACCAGATATCAACCAAGACTCTTATTTTCTCCTTCCCAATCTGGGGCTGTGGCTGCTAGCTCAAAGGCTATTTACAGGACAGGTTGTGGGAAAGGGATTCCTTTTCTTAGTCAAATACCTTCACCCTCCAGGCACTCACAAGCTGCTGTTTTCAATTTCACTAAGGGGTAAGGGACTGAAATGGATTGCTTGATCCAGTAAATACATTCATTTAAAGAGTCAGGTAGTAATGGTTGGGAACAGTTCAAGCTTGCTTCTGGATCTGTGTCTCCAAGCCCTGCAGAACTATACTATACATACTCCTGCAGGTGTGGGACAATGAGAGCACATTGGAATGTAAACAAGAAGGAACAGAAATTCAATTATTCCACATCTGTTATTCTATGGAATCTAGCAGAAATCTTATCTGGTTTAAAAATTTTAAAGTGGGAACTGTGAGGTCTAACACATTTCTTTGATAAGCATGAAATTTAGTTCATACATGAAATAGTATCCATCCATGAATAATATATTCAAAATAGAAATATATTCTTGTAGGATTTTTGTTCTTCTTGTATTGTGATTATTTTAATTTTGACTTTTTGTAAAATTTCTTATTGCCATGATTATACAAAGAAAGATCTTTAAGAGGACAATTTCATGGCCCATGTTTCCTCTCTTTGCCATTGATATTTTTAGTTTTATTAAATTATTAATTCTGCAAATAATTTTGTCCTATAGAGCAGGAGATGGCTAAAAATATGACTTGCCATGATTATAAAATAGGCTAGCTGTGCCCTGGTGGGGGACATACAGACTTGGCTTTCATTTAGCATCAGGACCAGGGGATGTCCATACCAGGAGCTCAGGAAAGCTCCCTGCCCTCTGCCCACTTGGAGCTCAGCCTCGCTTCTCATTCTGTTCCCGCCCCCCCACTAAGCTTTTTCCACAGCAGTTCCCCTCTCACCGCCTCCCTGCCTTTAGTGGTGCAGTATCTTAGGAATGGAATTTCCTTCCCCAATATGCATCCCTGGTGAACACTGACAAGGTATTAAAGGTAGATTTATCTTCTTTATGAAATCTTTCTTGTCACTGCTCTAGGAAAATTGTTCTGTCTCTTATCTGAGTCTCCCCCACACGCCACACATTCTGCCCTGAGACATAAGGGTTTAGCTTCTTTTTTCATGAAATGTTTCAAATATGTCATGAGACTTTAATTAGCTCCCTTTTCATGAAATATTTCAAATTTGGATAGAAGAGCAGAAAAAATAATAAATTCCCATGTATCCACCAATCAGATTTAACAAATTGTAACATTTTGCCATTTATGATTCAGATCTTTTAATTACTATTAATCTTTCTTCTTATTGTTATTATGGACATAGAATATAACATATGCCTTTTCCTTCTATTCCCATTACCCTTCATCTATCAGTCCAGGTAACCAATATTCTGAAGTGGATAATATTCTTCTGATCCATATTTAATACATTTATTATATATGAATGTGGCCATAAAATAGGTCACATGTAAGTACATATTAATTTACATATAGATATTGAATATACAATATATATTTATAGATATATTAATGCCTATAAATATATAGATATTAAATGTATTATACGCATTTTTAAGTTTCTTTTTAAGTTGAAATAAATGGTATCATAATGTTCAAATACTTCTGCTACTTGTTTGTTTCCTCTCACCATCATATCTTCAACTCTTATCTATCTGGTTAGGTTTATTGATGAAAGCTGTTGTATAAGCCATGCTATGGTATATGCCACAATTTATCTTTTTTCTATGATGGAAGTTACCTATTCACCAACTATGGAAATTTATTGCTCTCAAACAATTTTTTGCAAATGTAAACAAATTTCATCAGGTGTATGTACAGGTGTGTGGTAGCTGTAGAGTATATGACTTGAAGTTAAATATAGACTCTTGGAAGTTGTTGTCTTTTAAATACCAGCAATTTGATGGGTGTGGGTTAAAACCTTGTTGTTTGAATTTGCATTTTCCCCGAATTACTGGTAATGTTAATTGATTCTTCTCTCAACAAACATACAGTGAACACCTGCTCTGTGTTTGGCACTGCTCTAGGCTCTTGGGATACCTCAGTGAACAAATCAGAAAAAGACCCCTACTTCCATGAGGGCAATGGACACAGGCAACAAATGATATCAACAATATGGGGAAGCAGATGTGGCTGAGGTGACTGGGCTCCCGCCTACCACATGGGATGTCACTGGTTCAGATCCCGGTGCCTCCTAAAGAAGACAGTGAGCTGGCATGACAGGCAGGCATGGCAAGTTGACACAACAAGAGACAGAAGAGGAAAAAAACGTGATGAGAGACACAAAAAAACAAGGAGTGGAGGTGGCTCAAGTGATTAGGCACCTCCCTCCCACATCAGAGTTCATAGGTTTGGCTCCTGGTGCCTCCTAAAGAAACAAGGAAGACAAAAAGACACAGCAAGTGCAAACAACAAGGGGGTGGGGAGAAATAAAATAAAAATCTTAAAAAACAAAAACAATATGCAAGTAAATTAGCAATTATATAAGTCCTCAGAAGAATATCACACACTGTTACATGCACAAAATGTAAAATGTACAATTGAACCTGATAGAAAATTATGGAAACAAATTAGATTTGTTGCTTAGCTTCTACTCACAACAGTTAAAGGACAGTTTTCACTTCCTAATCAGTTGCTTCTGGATCAGGCAAACTCCTCCATGTAGATGCTGAAAAGCTTATGTCATAATTTTGGTTCATTAGAATACCTTGATAATAGAGTGCCAAATAAAAACCAAATCCAGATTTTGGTAAGGAAAGACTCTTCAAAAGGATTATTGCAATAAGAGGAGGGAGACTATTGCAATAGATGAAGGGGACTGTTGATTAAGGAAAATGCTCTGATGATGAGATCTGCAAGTGTCTTAAAGGTTAGAAAGAAAAAAGCTTTTCTTTTATGGGGAAGAATAAACAAGGCTAAAAAGATCCTAATGTGGGGAATTAGGATGAACTGACTACATGAGGAGATAGTAGGTTGGAGATTGTTTGACCCTGGGGCCAGCCTTTATCCAGGAGTGGTCATTAGGGGGTGCTGCATGCTAGCTCAGGCTGAGGGTAGGACAAAGTTCAGAGGCCTGTGGGAAGAAAAGAATCTTAAACAAAGTTTGGCCAAGTCAAGGCCACAAGTATTTTGTCCAGATTTGTTAGTGGGTACAGACAATTCAGCTAATCTTTTATTAGACAATGGATGGCAATTTGAAGAGTCTGTGTCTGACCTTGTCATAGGCAAACAGAGGGTGTTCCATGAGTCTGATCTAGGTCACAGAGAAAAGGGTGTTTCTTTGCAGTAAAAATATAAAATACAAAAGGTAAGGGGAATTTATCAGGATCACAGGGCTTGTTCAACCTTGTCAAGAACCTTAGGTTAACTGTGAAGAGCATTGTTTATCTAGCGGGGGCATAGTAAACCACCACAACACAGGGGCATGACGCATTAGCAGTGATCTCTCTTCCTCAGCACCTGGCTGGGCTCAGCTTGGCCGGTTTCACTTGGGATCCCCCATGCCACTGTGGTCAGATGGTAGCAGGGACTGGAGCCATCTTGGGAGCCCCTTCTCTCACATGTCTGCTCCTGGGCTGGAGAGACTTGAACCCCTGGGGGCTGGAACAGCTGGGGTTCCTTAGGCAAATCTGTTCCTATGAGCTTTCTCTACTTGGTCTCCTCACATGGTGGCCTCAACACAGCAGAGCATTTTATATGCCAGCTTCCAGCTTCTGGAGCAAATGTTCCATGAGAAACCAGCAGAAGCTGCATGTCTTTTTTTTAACTGTTAACGGATTTTGTCTAGGTTCTTGACTATGCTGCAGAAAAATTCTTTCAAGAGGATGTCAGGTTAGTTAGGCCAGTAATTTATTAAGGTAGGGAAGGAAGAGAAATGGGAGAAAATAACAGATCATGGGTCCTAGGTAGAGAGTAAGGGGCTGAAGAGTGATAAAGAGGACTTATTTATAGACTACAATTTCCCATTACAAATTATAAATGCCCAGGTTTTACTTGCCTGTTGATCTATGTGGGGGGGACACGGTGAAAGCAGGTGTGCAGAAGGCAAGAGAGTGAGAGGGAGAGAGCTTTTAAAACCATTAATTATTCCTCCCCTTTGTTAATGACAATTGAGGAGTTCCAGCTGTTTGCTGTTTTGATGATTACCCCACCCATTAATCCCCCAGGTGGGCCCAATGATAATGTCCCTAGAGAATATCCCGGGATTCTTCTGGCTTCCTGAAGAAATCTCATTCTGGATGGCAGAAATCTCATTCTGAATGGGATACTCACAAGGGTTTTCCAGCAGCCATCTTGTGGGTATCGATATCCACATGGACCTCTTGCCAGGTTCCAGATCAATCTATTTCCTATCTTACTAGCCTGCTTCATAACCAAGGGGGGAAATCTTGCAGTGCCATTTCTAACATTTCACATTCATGGAAGCAGTCCCTGAGGCAATCTAATTTCAGGGGAATACATGTCAACTCTGTCTTTTGATGGCAAGAGTGTCTAAGAACTTGCAAATATGTTTTAAAACCACTACAACAGCAAGCACTATTACATGTCAAAACAAACCAGATTTCTATTCAGGGTACTACTTTTAGAAATAACTAAAAAGTGAGCCTTCTTACCCAGAAGATCCACCAGATTAATGTACAATGGAGGCAAATAATTTTGCTGGAAATCATTTTCTAAGGATGTTCTTAACAGAGAAAATTGTACACACTAAAATAATCAACTCTGAAGAACATTTTTTTCCCCTTCTGAATCATTTTACTGTCAAAGTTCTATCCCAACAGCACAAAGGAAGAAAAGGATTACTATTGACAGAAAGAGCTTGGCATTTTACAGATCACCAGGGTCTGCATAGATAGACTTCTATATATTAGGGTCCTTGAAAAATAGAGTAAACACAATCTCAGGAAAGCTAAGAAATCCATCAACATTGATAAATATTTTACTGAAAAGACATGTTTCTACTAGCATATAGTATTTCCTGCTTGAAAATTTTTACATTGCACAAATCTCCCACAGAAGATAAGAGTTAATGGGAGTATAAGATCCTATCTTATGCACTCTCCTTGATCTTCTAGGCCTTCTGGCAGATGGTAAGGATAGGAAAAACTATAGTATAGATAATCTGTCCATAAAAAGTTTACAATTTTGTGAAGTGATGATACATGCTTAAAAGTACAAAAAAATGATAAGGGCAGATACAACTTCTGGAATGTTTGCTGTACATCAGATACAGTTCTGAATACATTGCTTATGATGGCTCTTTATTTCTTACCAGACTTTATGATGTACACATTTTCTCCTCATTTTGCAGCTATGAAAAATTGGGGATGAGAAATGTCACAGACTAAATTCACACAGAATACTCTGACCAAAAAGATTAAGTTAAGTACCACATAGTGTACTTATGTGTTCATTATGAGTGATACACAATGATGGGCAGTGACCCTAGATATACCTCAGTTCAGAGATAGTAAACATGACCTTTACATCTGGGATAGTTAAAAAGGGTTTAGAGGAGAGGTTTTGAGGTGACCTTTGAAAGAAGATGAGGTGGGAGTCAGATAAGCAATGAAAGGATGAAGGAAGTAGGTTTAGGAAAATGAACAGGTTCTTATGTTTTGACTATAAGGAGGAGAAAAACTTTAATGAGGTGATTTTCTATATAACACACTGTCTGACTTCAAGCTCATTTGGAGAAAAAAAAGTATTCAAAGGAATTTTATTATTCAGGTCCTAAAACTATTTGATTATATATGCCATTCAGATAAGAGTTTGTAGATTGTGTATGGAATGGAAATCGATAGTGTATGTGAAAAGAAAAGCTTCAAAGCATCATTCCTGGAAGACTCAACACAAGGCTTCTATTACAACCCTCTGGAATGGTTTCCAAATACTTTGCATCCCCTTTGTCTCTTGGATGTGCTCCTGATTGCCAAATGGTCTACTTATGCCTGCACCCCAGGCCTGAGGTATATTGCCCAGGTCTTGTGCAACACAGCCCCCCCCCCCCAGGTCACACTGATTGACTCACAGGTGAAGAAAACACAAACTAGAACAGGCAGTTAACTCTCGGGATCATTGTTGCAGATACAGGGAAAAGGACCTTTGCTCTTCTACCACTTGATCAGAGCCTGGAATGATGTAACCTGGGGATCCAGGCAACCATCTTGGGACTTCAATGCAAGTGTGACAGTGAGTAAGACCAAAAGTGTAACACAATGGAGAGATGAAAAAAAAAAAAAAGTTTCTCCTAGTCTCAGAATTTAGACATCAAAAGCCAGTCTTATCACCAAACTTTTTCATTTTGTGAGTTTTTTTTGCTTAAGCCAATTTAGTTTGTTGTTGTTGATAACAAATGAAGGATTCCAAAGGGATACACCTCTTCAGATGTGGCATGAAATAATACATAGAATCAAACTCTAGCCAGGATCAAATTAACCCACAGTATTCATTCATTCGCCATCCATT
Source organism: Tolypeutes matacus (assembly GCA_026826555.1). Lineage (NCBI taxonomy): Eukaryota > Metazoa > Chordata > Mammalia > Cingulata > Chlamyphoridae > Tolypeutes > Tolypeutes matacus. The sequence continues at coordinate 5,177,676 of JAKSZT010053840.1, forward strand.
CATTCATTATTCATTCAGCAAATAGTTAATTTTACTTCAACTTTGTACATATGTTTGGCACCTAGCTGAAATGAAAAGTATATTGGCCTGACCCCAAAGGATTGATATCTAAGAGGAAGTCTTATATGCATATAGGTATAATACAGGGTGAAAAATGCTATAATGTGAAAAAAAAAAAGTGTTAAAAGCAATTGTTACTTAGGCTTGGAGCATCCAGGAAAAGGCTTCAGATGGGAAATGTTGCCTCAAATGAGATTTAAAGCATGTGCATTGTATAATTCTTACCTTCTCCTTTGCATCAATTGTATCACTGAGCAATTTTTATTTTTGAGGAGACCTGTAGCCTTATTTTTCCTCCCAAGCCCTCTTCAAGAAATAGTCTTTGAACTGACTTCTGTGAAACAGCATGCTTGGAAACCCTTGGCGGTTATAAAACACCAAAACTCCAGGAATGGAATTCAATGTATTGATTTAACCACAGGGTGTGTGATTGCTTCTGAACAATTTCACAAGGCAAGAATTGGGCCAGCTTTCACTGAAGGACACCAGCAAGTGTTCTGTGGTCCTAAAATGCCATTCACAGCTTTGACATGTCAATAGAACTTCCTTGGAAAACATATATTTCATTCTATCTCTCATAGACAAAGGAAAGAATATAGTGACTATTTTTCGGTCAGACTATATCTGAGCTTTGGTGACACTTTGAGAACATGGTAGGTCCTAGTAGAATCTCACTCTGATTACTGATGGCCATCTGATACCATGAAATGAGGACTCTATAACCCAGCACACCTTGGCTTCTTGGAACCTCAGGAAATCAAATAGACCAATTAATTCACCTTAAGTTCATGGAAATCTACGATATCTTTGACTCTTTCATTTTTCAATCTGATTTTATTTTTCAAAACTTTTTATTGTGAAAATTCTTAAGCATACAGTAAATTGAAAGTATTTTATCAGTCTGCTCTTCTGTCCATCTCTAGTGCATCCATCCATCCACCCATCATATCTTTTTGATACATTTCAAAGTAAATGAAATAAATTAATGAAATATACATGCTAAATAGTCTAGTATACATGTCATTAAGGATCAGTATTGATTAAAAGAGCTTTTTCCCCTTTGAGATAAAACTTACAGACAAAACTTAAAGTTTTGGGATTTTTTGCTGAGGTTTAACAAGTGCGTACATCCAGAAAACCAAATAGTTACCAATATATGAAATTTTATCACCATACCTCAGAATTTTAATTTATCGTCTCCTGTTTAATCCCTACCACACTGCATCCTGTGCCTCGACTATCACTACTCTGAGATTTCTGTGTGTGTATTTTTTCACCACCATAAATTAAACTTGTATATTTTAGAAATTCATATGTATTGAATCATACAGTATGGAGAATTTCATACAAAGCACATTTTACTCAGTGTATTAGTCAGGATTCTCTAAGGAAACAGAATTGACAGGAGATAACTGTAAATAATATGAAATTTTATAAAATTCACTTACATGACTATGGGGATGCACAAGTCCAAATTCTGCAAGCTGACGGCAAATCAGGGGCTCCCATGAAAGTACTTTATGAGTTCCCAGGGGATGTTGGTTGTCCAAAGTCAAGCTGGAAAATTCTCTCCAAATACAGAAACCATTTCCTCTTTTAAAGCATTCAACTGATTGGATAAAACTTCATTCATGCTGACGGTAATCTCCTTAGTTGATTGTAGATGTAATCAGCCATCTATGCAATCAACTCACTGATGATTAAAGTCCATACATGTTCTTGTATTATAATTAGCCCAGTGCTTGCTTGACCTGGCCCAGTTGACACATTCGCCCAACAATCATATTCAGTATATAAGTTTTGAGATTCATCCATGTTGTCGCATATAATTCTTGCCTTTTTATTGGCACAGTATCCTTTTGTATAAATATGAAACAGTTTATTTATCTGCTTCCCTATTAGGTACACTGAGCTATTTCCATGTTTTGGCTACCATGAATAAAATTTCCATTAATATCTCTTATAAGTAGTCTGTGGAATTTTTTTTTTTTCATTTCACAATTCTGAGGAATTGTGTGTTTAATACCATGTAATAATCCTACAAACAATGTAAAAGAGTTGCTCTTCTACAGACTTTTTAACATTTGGTTTTATCAATCTTTTTAAATTTTGGCCATTCTGGTGCAACGTAGTTGCATCTCATTGTAGACTTTATAGTTGTTTCTCTGTTGTCTAATCATGTTGAGCAATATTCCATGTGCTTATTGGCCATTTTACATCTTCTTTTATAAGGTGTCTTTTAAAATAGTTTACTTATGTTTACTGGGTTGGTTGTCTTTATATTATTGAATTCTCGGAGCTTTTGATAAATTCTGAATACAAGTCTTTTGCCAGATGTATATATATTTTTACTATACTCTTACTGTGTGTGGCTTGCCCATTCACTTTCTTTCCCATATCTTTTGATGAGTGAAGTTTTATTTCAGTAGAGTCCAATTTATCATGTTTTATGTCTGCTTTTTATTTTAATGGCTCTTTATATTGTGCTTGCTTTTGAAAACTACCTTAATTCCTTTGAGAGATAGATATAAAGAGAAGAAGGTAAAGTGGTTTCAGCAGATATTTGCTTTCTAAGATATTGATAACCCATTTATTCCCTTTTTTAGTTCCATCCATATGCCAAGTACTTTGTAGAAATACAGTGGTGGGCAAAACAAGAAATCTGTGGCTTCCTAGCCAACTAAAAGGAACAAATAAGGCAGAGTTAGGATTTAATAAGTGATGCAGAGTGCTATTTTAAATAATATTAGCAGGAAAGGGCTCTGTTGAATGCATATTTTGGCAAAGTCGACAATAATGTTAAACGAAATATGACATATTTTGAACCTGTATTATAAGCCAGGAGGCTGTGAGTTAGGTGTTTTACATATATCAGTAAATTCTTCACAATAATTTATAAAATACTTACACCCAAGATAAATTAGCTTATGCGAAATTGCACTGCTAGGAACTAGCACTTTGAATCTTGGTTTAGAGTCTGTGATCTGAACTCTTAACCACTATGCTTCATGGAAAGACCAATTTCGAATAATAAAAATTTTATATACACATATTTGTGTATGTATATACTGAGGTTCTGTATTATATTATATTATGTTCACATGTATATTACATTACATTATATATGTAAATGTAAATGTATATGTATATGCATATGAGAAACCCATCCTTTGCATACTTAGGTGGCTGTCTGAAAATAAACAGATTAGATTTGTCCAAGTGACCTGTTTAGACTATTAACTTGAATACATGAATATATATATATATATATATATATATATATATATTTTTATGTTCAAATGAAAAAGTATTTCTGTAACTTCTGGGTAAATATGGCTTATTGACCAAAAACATCTAACTTCATTTTCTCCTGAAATCCCACAAAACCCTATTATGAGAAAATTTGTTTTGCAGTAAATCTACATAGGTGGGGGAATAGAAGAGAGAAAACAGCAATGATGTTTTGGAAGCTGGAACACGCTAGAAATGCATGAATATTCATTTACTAATCCTGGAAAGAAATCTGGCTTATGCTATAGTAGCTCTAAGAGGCCCAGGATTGGTGTAATGTGCATTTCTGGAAATAAAAGTGAAGGGGAGGTTTATATGGGTAAAATAAAAGAAGATTGGCTAGGAGTTGATGAGGAGCAGTTATATCTCCAGAACCGTTTGCTCCACTGTATACCTGTGTTAATGAACTCCGTGATTCTAGCAGAACCCTTTAAGCTCTTCGTTGAGGAGGGGAAATAAATGTCTCTAGAAAAGAGGAGGGTGTTACATTTGAAGGTGGGGCTATGTACTGAAAGTGCAGCCATTAGGTGATTGCACAAACTGAATTAAGAGGATCTCCAACTCTAACTCCACTCGGTTTCCAGAATGCTTGTCCTCAGGTTTTTCTCTTTTTTTTCTGGAGACCGGAAACAATGCCACTGGAAACTCTCTAGGCTAAGAGTAGAGAACTAAAGCTGACACAAGGAGTTTGTCTAAACAAACGTGACACTCAAATCTCCATCAGGAAACACATGGTACACAGGTTGAGAGTCTACAAAGAGGTTTTAATTTCCCACCCTTAAATACAAATAGACAGTCTAAAACTATTAGGCATCTGAAGAAACCAAAGCATGAGATATAGAAATCAGATCAAACATAAAAATGAAAATTGGAACAGCTTTTTCAAGGAGAATAGGACTTCAAATAAAACTAACAATAAATATCCGTAGAGAGCTAAGCAAAGACTTCATAATCATGAAGCAAGTAAAGGATCTTAAAAGGAAAAGAATTTATTCATAGGATAAAAGAGCATTTAGAAATTTTGTATATGGAAAACTCAATAGAAGGTTGAAAGCTATAGCTGGTTGCCTATTGGATGCAGAAATCTTTCAGAAAGTAGAGCAAACTAAAAACAATGTAGATAAAGGGAAACTAAGTGTGAAAAATGTATAGAAACAATCCAGAAGGTATAATATGTGAATAAGATGTGTTTTACAATGAATGAGAAAAAAATTATCAACACAATGAAAAAGGTCAATGGGTTGTCTCAAGTGGAAGAGGAAATAGGGAAGAGGGTGGTGGAATGACACTTTTTGGCAACACTAAAAACATAAACAACAACAAAAAGTAATCTCTCAAAACTTGACTATCTTACTCCTACAAATTAAATGGTTGCGAAAGTTCATTTGGCATAATGCTGTGGTTATACAGTAGTTATTAATATTAATACCTTATATTAATGTGGTACATTTGTTACTATTCATGAAAAAACATTTTTTAAAATAATTGTACTATTAATTATTGTCCATCATTTACAATAGGGTTCTCTTTGATTTAATACATCTACCAAAGGCACTTTGACATTTTGACAATTTGGTTAGTTTTGATTTGCCATATATATGAACTCTTTCCTTCTACTGCATTTTCTTCACTTTCAGTTTCTTTTTTGTTTTCTCTATCTCCTGGAAACATGCTCTATCATACATATGAAGGCCCTTGTGGGCCTTCAAAAGTAAAGAGATACCTACTGAAAATCCTGAATGTGAAGAGAAATGTAAATGACCAAGGTCAAACAATTCTGCGTAGAACCTGGAAGAGTACCCACTTTATCTCAGCCCAGTTGAGGGGTTCTGTGCATTCTTTAATTCTCTAACATGAGAGCCTGAATGACAGGTTGAGCTTGACATAGCTTTCCTGGGATTTGGAAAGTGGTTACATTATAACCAGCAGCTGAAGACGTCCTTTCACCACCCATAGCCCTGAAGAATGTTCTCCCAGACCTAGGGCTGGAGCACGACGCAATCCACAGGGTCTTTATCAGAATATAAACTGATATATTTTATATAACTAACTTTGTTGTCTCCAATTTTTGGATATTCAATCTTATCTAGCTTCCACAATTATATTTTAGAGAGATTTCTGAAGCACTCATATGATTATACTGTTTCTTAGTATTTTAAATTTTTCCTTTGATGTCTACTCATTAACCTCAGGACAAAATCCAAAATCTTTTTAATAAACAATTCTTTTATTTTCTGATTTCTTTGGACATCCTGGCCACAGGTGATGTGACTTGCTTCCAGATTCTCTATCCTCTCCCCATACAGAACACTTTTTATCTTTCAATATTCCAGGTCTGCTTTGTTTTCTCATTCCTCTGTGTCATTGCACACATTATGTACCTGTCAGATCTCTGCAGACAAACTTTAATAGAACATTGGTTCATGAACACCAAAGAAGAAGCATTATTGGGAGGAAACTATTTTATAATGTGAATGGAGCACTAAAGAGAAAACACAGGTGTGGGGTCAAGCAGCACTGTTTGCTCTGAGATGTTTGCCTTTTACTAGATGTGCATGTTACATTGCCAGGTTCTTCTCTTTACTTCACATGACCCTTTGGTACCTTGAGATAATAAAAAAAAAAGGCAAAAATCAATAGGACTTTAAAGCATTGGGAAATCTTAATGATGTTACAAAGTCTAGCTAAATATCACAGAATATTAAGAAATGGCATTTCCTGCTTTTTTCTTATGATAGTGACTCATGAAAGAAAGGAAAAAAAAAATAGAAGAGGAAAGACGCAAGGAAGGCAGGAAAAAAGACATTTAAAATACATTCTAATCCAGAGGTTTAAAAATATGCAAGATTTCTCTTATAACAGTTGTTTTCTATTTCAACAAAGTGATAATTTCCTGACCGTTTCCTACATTGAGCATCTTTTCACACTCAGTTTGAATTCTTGTCACTTGAGCCCAGTAAGGATAAGATAGAGAATATATGTGAAATTAAATGAACTCTATATATATCAGAGAAAAGGTGGAACACTAGAACAAAGAGTGCATAGGTCACAACAGTGAAGCTCTATTTAGTAGAAAATGAAATTCATGGTTAAGATATAAAATGTTTAATGCTGAAGTACTTTTGACTTCAGATCCCCACCATGTTATATGTGATCTATAACTTTCATCCTCCAATATTCATTCATCTAATAATTTTGTTTGCTTACTATATTGTTGTTATTAATAAATTAAACAGCAGATGTTATCCACATCTTCATCTAACATTAGCCTTCCTCATCATTGTAAACTTGGGCAAGGCACTGATTCCTTCCCAACCCTAGTTTCTCTAACTGGAAAAGGTGGCATCCATGGTTCCTTAGCAAGACTGTAATCAAGAATAAGGGAAACTGGGGGTGGATGTGGCTCAAATGGTTGGGTGTCTGTCTTCCATATGGAGGGAACTGGGTTCGATCCTGGGGACCACCTGGTAAAATAAAGAAAAATATAGAAGGCCTGTGGGCCGTCAGACCTCGCAAGTGGGCGAGCCCCCAGGCCGCATGAGTAGGTGAACCATCAGACCTTGCGAGCGGGTATGACACATGCAGCAAGATGATGATGTAACAGAAGAGTGACACAAGGGAAAGCCAAGAGGAGACGCTCTGAAAAATTAGGAACTAAGGTGGTACAGGTGGTAGAATGCCTCTCTCCCACATGGGAGGTTCCCAGGATTGAATCCCAGTCAAGACAGGAGGAGAAGGATGAGAAGAGAGGGCAGGAAATGGATACAGAGAATTGCTCAGCAAATGAACTCAAAAACAGCAGAAACGGGGTGAGAGGAGTTAAAAATGGATTTAAAAAGAAGTAAATAAATAAATAAATCTTTTAAAAAAATGAGTTAATTCTTATTAAAAGAAAAAAAAAAAGAGTAAAGGAAACAAAGAATGGAAAGTCCTATATCCAATGCTTGGCAGAGAACAAGTACTCAGTCAAGTTTTTCTTAACAAATGAGTGGCTGCCATGTTTTACTGGGAGTGTGTGCCAGAACAAGGAATTTTACAGATGCTTAGAGCATGCTGAGTGGTTAGATTACCACATAGGGAGGTCTGTCTAGGTATTGAGTGATAAATGGATCTTGGATATTTGAACAAATATAGTCAGGTTTATTGGAAAGTAAATTTAATTTAAGAAGCAAATAATCAAAATAGAATTTATGTTGTATTTTCAAAAATAAAGCTAATAATAGTGACTCATGAAAGAAAAAGCTCCCAGAGAAAAGGAAAGCTTTCTTCATATATATATAAGAGTAAATTTCTGGAATTCCAGAATTTCCAGAATTTCAGAATTCAGACTGAGAGTTATTGTGAGCTGTATTCCTGAGCTCTCCAGTTTGACTCCATTACAAGAGAGTCCAGGAAGCAGTTGCTAAACAACAGACAAATATATTTCTTGAAAGTAATGGGTTTTAAAAAATAAGATATTGTCTCTTCTATGAGCCTCACGCTGTCCTATTTTTAAATAATGTAAAAAGCTCATGGAAGGACTTATATGTAAAGATTAGTAAATCTGTATATCAGGATGCTGTTCTTCTCCCTGAAGAACCTGAGGAAAAGAACAGAATGTAGTGAGAATCAAAAGAAAAACTCACCAAAAAATAATGGGATATGGCTACATGCATAAAGTAAAGAAGATTCTTCCCAGCCCTATCCAAAGTCCAGGAAAGATATTGATGAGTCCAAAAGCCCTGAGGATTCTCACTAATATTCCTATTTTCATAGAGAAGAAGAAGAAGGACTATTTGCCCTCTACTGGTTGGTGTGGGAATCAGGTACAGATGGAAAGTAGAAATCAAAACTGTACAGCCACAATAGACCAAGTAAAATCAGCACTAATTCTCTCACTTAGAACCAGGGATTCTAAGCTGACTAGGGGTAACATGGAGATCCCATGGGTACCTTCCCAATGAAATAGGATACCTTCCCTACTAGGTAAAATAAACAGAGCAGAGTCTAATTGTTTCAACAAAATTTGAAATACAGCTACTGCTGAATTTGGCTTCTTTTTCTTCAGATAGACATAGTGTATGTAATACAATATGCCCCCAACACTTTCTGTGAGGGGAACACAGGCAAGTATCAGGTAAATTTTAGAAGAATTTCTTTATAATCTCCCAGAATAAATAAAAAGAAAAAAGCTATCCATATTAAATTTGAGTAAGAAGAAAAGGAACTACAATGCCCATCAAATAGGTAAACACAAACATTAAAATTTAAAAAAAGATGAAAGGAATTAGAGTATTCAAGAGAAAAATGCATTTCATTTGTCATTAAACAATCCAAGAGACAGGAGTAAAATATTCATTAGCATTTTATATTCCAAGTACTTTATTAGTATTATGTAAATAACATGAACAAAGCAAGACCTCAAAATCCAGATGTTATAAAGGCAGAAGAAAGTTAAAAGTTATTTAAAAGAACTAAGAAAAAACTCGAGGACCAGAAAACATATCAGGTAATTCAACATCTCAAACACATTACAGAACTAATAAATAAATATAAAGAAACACCATGGATATTACCTAAAACAAAATTACTTCTAAGGATAAAATATTTGGGATAAGCATGTGAAAGCAGAGAAAAAAAAAAAAATTAGAAAGGCAAAGAAAACCATAGAGAGCCAACAAAGATGGTTTGCTATAGTGATGATTGATTCTACTGAAGTTCGGAGCCCCAAAGAAGAAACACAAAACATATTCAAAGATATAATAGTGTAAATATTCTCTGAATTAAGGATTACTTAAACATTAGATAGAAAAAGTGAGAAATGAAGCTAGCCTATGCTTTCCTCATAGTAACATTTAATTCTAAAAGAAAGTGCAGAGAAAGTGTGGCCTTGGAATTGTATTCGCATCTAAGTTAGCATCTTTTTAAAAGTGCATATATAAAAGCAGTGCTCTGAAGCTGGGAAGAACACAGGAACGAGACTACTCACGATCACATGGTGCTGATGATACGAGGATGAGGATGAGGATGAAGATGGTAGTGTTGCCACGGACTGAGAAAAAAAATCCACAGGAAAAAAATAATAACTTCAATAAAAATCCTTCCTCAAGAAAAACGCAGATTCTGCTTTTGGAGAAGAAATGCTTTTCCCTAGTCTTCTTGCTATGTACAAAAAAATCACTGGGTATTATATACAAAAAACAAAATATAAGGGGACTGAAAGGTGGAGAGAAAAAGACAATACTGGTTAGTTAGGGACGTTGGAACCTGAAGAATGATGGGTGGTGAGTTCACTGGCTTGTCTTTTTGTCTCATGTATCTCAAGCTTTGGGCTGAAGAAGGTTGCAACCTCAAAATGCCTGTGAGCACAGACAGGGAAAAAGGAAGGTTAATAAAAGTCTGCTCTCTCTAGCTAAAGCCCAGGAAATGGGCATGCTAACAAGACATAACTTTTAGACAAGTTCTCACTTCCAGCCACAAAGAGAAGGGCTGAGTGGGGAGCCAAGACTTTCCTCTCTGGAGCCCAGTAAGAAGGCTATCTCATTGTGCTGTTAATGAAGACAACATGGGAACCTGGGCTTGTACAACCAGCAGCAGAAATGAGGCCTCCAATCTCCTCCCCACTTGTGGGGGGCTTCAGAAGAGGCCTAGAAGAAAGTCAGGGCTAGCGTCATGCCCTAGTTTTAAAAAAAGCCACCCCACAAAGCATCAGTAGAGATCTAGTCATGGAGCTGGACATTCTACCCCCTCCCAGTGGTAATCAGGAGCCCCATGCCCCAGGTGTCAATGGAGGCTGAATGGGGAAACCAAACATCTACCTCCACGTGGTAGTAATGAGGAAGAGTCCCCTTCTTCCTCTGACAGAGCAGCGTCTGAGAAACCTAGTTAAAACAGAAGGTTTAAATAAGTTCAAGAGGCTCACTAAATAATAAGAAAATATTCTGGTTTCAATAGAAAACCAATTATCATAGCAAGCACCAGGAAGACTTAAAACTTTGTGAAAGAAAGAAAATCAATGTATGCCAACACTAAGATGACAAGGATATTACAATTATCTGGCAAATATTTTAAAGTAACCCTCATAAAAATGCTTTAATGAGTGATTATGGGCCACTTGAAACAACTGAAAATATAGACAGCCTCAAGAAAGAAATAGAGACTCTTAGCAAAGAAATAGAAGAAATAAAGCAGAAACATGAAACTTTTAGGAGTGTTAGACTAGAACATTCATAGAAATGCAATAATCTAAGTGAAAAGCTCATTGAATGAGCTAAACAGAAGAATGGAGGAGACAGAGAACAGAATCAAAGAACTAGAAGAGAGAACAATATAATACCTAATCTAAGTAATAGAGAGAAAATTAACTGAACAGAGGTGTAGAGAATTGTGGGACTATTGCAAAAGAGGTGAGATGTATAGATGTATGTCACCAGAGTCTCAGAAGAAGGGGTTAAAGCAGTAAGTATTCCAAGGGAAAATGGCTAAAAACTTTCCAAATTGGACAAGAGACACAAATCAAAAGATTCAAGAAGATGAATGAATCCCAAAGAGTGTAAAAATACAAAGACATCCATGGCAAAATTACATCATATTAAATTTCTGGAAACTAAAAACAAAGGAAAATTTTGAATGCAGACAGAGAAAAACACCACCTTACTCACAGGTAAAACAGAAAGGAAATTACTTTAAACAATGAAAAATTGAAACATCAAGGAGGAAGAAAAACATGATAACCAAAAATAAGGGTAAACACAACAGACTTTCTTTATCTTCTTGTGCTTTCTAAATTATGTTTACTAATTGAAACAAAAAACATAGCAGCCTGACAAACTAATACAATATCTATGAATAATGATGATGAAAATGAGTCATAAACAGAAAAAAGAAATCTAAATGAAGACCTCAACACTGTAGAAGTTATAGTAAGAGGAGTAGTGATGAGCATTAAATCCATTTAACCTTCTGGGTCTTTACATTTTAGATGTTTATTTGGTAGAGAGCTAATAAATAAACTACTGGCTATATGTAAGAAAAGAGTATGTTTTGCACAGTTTGATAATTTCTGTCATTGAAAAAGCAAACACAATATAAAATGTATTGTAAATACAGATATATTTGGATCCATTCCTCCAGTATTGTGTTCTTTTTGTTTTCACCATACTATTACTTATATTTTGAAATACCATTTCTTCTACCCTTCTGTTAAAATTATCAAATGTATTTTATGCCTGCTTTATCATCATTCCCCCTCCAGATTGAAAAGTCTTTTATTAGTTGGTAGTTTCTTGGTGATGTTTAAATGATAACTTGTACTCACATCAAATTTAGATTTAATCAATATGCCCACCCTTCTTACCAGTAGAAGAAGCATATAGTGATTTATTTATGTACTGACTTCTGGGTTTTACTGTTGCCTTGTTTTTAAATCCCCCCAAATTATTTTTTTTAGTAGGTACCTACTTAGTTTTTCACTTATGTTTACCCATTTATTTATTTATGATTGCATCTTGCATTCTGTCCTTCTGTATCCTTTTTCCTGAACTTGTTTTCATGAGGATCTGTAAATGATAAACTCCTTTAGACTGAAATATATCTGGATTTACTTTCTCTCTTGAATGACAGGTTAGTTGATCACAGAATTCTAGGATGACAGTTATTTTCCATCAACACTATGTGTATATTATTACAATTTTCTTTTTTTAATTCTTATCCCCAACATTTGACATTCCATTGTTTCACTAAGAATTACCTATGTTGCTTACAACTTGGCAGATCTTTCATTGAACCTGGAGAATTTCCAGCCATTTACTCTTTTATATTGCTTTCCTCTGTTCTCTGAATTCTTTCAATTCACTTCTTTTATATCTCCATTTGGGTATTTGATAATAAAATGCTTATCATTTTATTATCCTTGTTTCTTTTTTACTCATTGATTTATTTACTTATTCTTTCATCTATATTGCATTTTGAAGATTTTTTGCTCACATATACACTTCAGCTGTGTCTAATCTGCTGTTAAACTTATCTATTGAGTTTTTAATTAAGATGATTACAATTTCCCTTCTAAAAGTTCTAGTCAGTATGTTTTAAAATCTGTCCTAGCCTCATTTCATTTTTTGTAGTATCCTGCTATTTAATTTTTTAAAAATTTATTAGAGAAATTGTAGGACAGAAAAATCGTGCAGAAAATAGAGTTCCCATATCCCTCCCCCGCCTCCGCACCCAATAATAGCACCTTGCATTAGTGTGGTGCATTTATTACAATTGGTGAAAGAATATTATGATAATTGTACTATTAACTATATTCCATCGTTGACATTAGAATTTGTATCTCTCCTTTCATTTTTTTTTTTAGCAGTTTTATACATATTACTGGTATCTTTCAAATTGTCTTATTATCTCAGGTTCTTAGAGTAACTAAGCTGTTTTTTCTGTTTCTCCCCCATTACATGTGTGGTTGGTGAGTCTTTTTTGTAAGCTCAATAAATTTTGGGGTGGCTTTACCTGGAGATATTCATTAATCTTGGGTTAATGGAGGTGTTTTGTGAGATTGGTGTTCCAGGGTTGTCACTGCTTATGAACCTGTTTTCACATTAAATTCATAGTTTGGAAGCTCATACCCACCATAGGTACGTAAATTCTGCCTCTGCACTCACAGGTGCAGTGGGTTTGGGTCTCACTTTTTCAGAAGAGATGCTGTTTTTTTACTTGGCATTTCCTCAGGTTGAGGTGTTTTTCTGTCCCTCTTTTTGTAGAAAAGCGACTATTCCAGAGTCTCAAATTTATTTGAGGGTCCTTAATTTCAGCTTCCCTTTCAGACAGCCCAAGGCCATATCTCTTGCGCATGAATGCCATTCAAACAGCAGCCTCTGACTATGAGCATGCATATTTCCAGTGGAAATCACCCCTGGCTATAACAGCATCAGTGCAGCGGACATTAGAAAATGGAATCACTTCAAACTACATCAGAACTGTAAGTCTTCAATTTGCAATTGAGTGTGGAATGCAATAAAAGAGAGGTCAGTTTTGACTCCCATTCAAGAATATCATTTACTAAAATGTGAGATATTTCTGAATAATATGTTCTTACCTGTCAGCCATTTTTCCGGAGTCATTAACATAAATGTTATAGAGAATAACAATTGCAATATCTTTCAAGAAGTTTTCTTTTTTTTTTTCCTTCTCTGATTGACACTGATTTATGTCTAGTCATCTTGGAAATTCACATTTGCCGTTTAGCATTTTTAAACAAAATATATGTACTCAGATTGCCACCAACAGGCTCTTTCTGCATTTCACTGCAACTTTTTTTTTCTGTTCATATTTTCACCCTAGGCTCAATTACGATTCATTTCCAGTTGCCTGCTTTTTAAATGTAAAAGAAAAATCTTCTATTTTGGAAATTTCTCTTTTTGATTTCTACTTGTTCTCCCCTGTTTTTAAAGTGAGATGGTCCTTCTTATTTTTTTAACCATTGGGTATGCTGCATACTCTGGAAATAAACAATAAATTTTGACATCAAAAGTACTTTATCAAAACTTTGACTAAAGATTTCTTCAAACAATCTGGAGCATGTAGTCATGTGGGTGGGATATTGTACAGATACTATTAGATGAGGAATTGGTTCTTTTTGACTTAATTAAAACTGTTATAAATACATATTGCAACTGGGAATTATATGATAATCAGCTGACAATGATCTTTAGCTATAGCCAGTGTAAAAAACTGGTACTATTTTGCAGCTGCATTAAAATAGGAGGATATTTTCTTATCTTTGATTGGATCAAAAGGTAATCACCATATTATAGTTCAGATGAACAGCATTAATCTCCATAGAACATTTTTCCATCAGTTATTTTGTAATACTTTCTGTCCAATTCATAGAAGGACGTATGGGAATCTCATCTTCTCTATTACATACTAGGGGACTGAAGCTAGAGAAGCCATGAGGATGCCAAAGTCCCTCATTGGCCAGGAGAACAGGTGGGACTGATGAGGAAAGTGCAGAGAAGGGAATTGCAAGAGTTCTGCAGGGAAATGTTGCACTTTTAACATCATTATTGGAGGAAAAACCAATGCCTAAAAGGTAAATAATTTTGTGTGGCAAATCAGATTTCCAGACAGTAGGTAAGACTTACCAGATCAGAAATGGAACTAGTAAATCAAACTCAAGGCACTGGCCTTTTGAGCACTTGGGTTTCCTTTCTGTTTCAGAGATGCAATGGTTCACTGACAAGTACTAACAAGACTAGACAAATAGTGAAGTAAATGAGGCTGTGAGTTGAAGATGGCCAGACATCCATCAAATCCTGCTGGCAACCCCATGAGGTCAGTAATAATACTTCTTTGTATATGGGGAAATTGAGGCTTACAGGTTAAATAATTTGTCCAAGGTCACATAATGAAAAGCAAATATGAACCTATCACTGTGCTTTTGAGACATTTGGATAATTATCTATCTTAATCTAAGGAAATTAAACAATTAGGGAATGATTTTGCATGAACATTTTTGGGGAAAAAATAGGGATTTTATAGGGATTAGAAGTCCCAGAACTGAGAAACATGGAAACCTGTCACATCCTGGATAGAAACACATGCTGCTAAAGCACAACTGTGTAGACAGGATGGCATGCTTGATTTTTCAATTCAGAAACAGAATATTTACTCTGGTAACAGAGGTGACCAAGTTCAAGTACCATTTCTAACAATATCAGACTATTCAGTACTTTCAAAAGATAAAGAAATTTTTGAGAATGCCAGAACACACATTTCGGTATAAATTATACCAGATATCATCAATAAACTAAAAAAGACATAGTTCTGATACATAATTTTAATACCTTTCTCCATGAGACTATGAGAGCAAGCAAACCCACCCAAATAAACATTCAATGTTCTGGTCTTTTTTACAAGAACTTTTCCCATGCTACTAATTTTGTTTCACTTTAGACTCAAAATGGGTGGTAATAAATTGGTCATTTTATTGTATCAATTGTTTTTTTATAATTGCTTGAACATTTTTGGTTTCTGTGTGAGCTTCTAAGGAAAGTAGTTTCTGCCAAAGTTCCAGGTTTGGAATAATGTGAGAACTCCTTCTGTGTGGTCTCTTTTCTGATTGGGTGAAGCAGAAGAGGCTTTACACATATTGGGGTGAACGCATTTCCTATATAGGTCAAATCTGAAAACAAATTCTCATATGGGAGGGATACATGGATACCAAAGCATTATTTTCTTCCTTTCTATGATCATTGCATATTTCTGCAGCCACTTACAGCAGCTGAATGACACTCCTGCTTTAAGACAAGTACCAAACGCAGGCTAAACCACAGTTCCTATTAATCCATTTTAATATGGCTTGAAGACTTAAATGTTTTGATTAAATGGGGTTCAACAGCCGTTGAGAGTCAGTCTATAAAGGCTTTATGTCCGGTTCTTCTGGAAGGAAAGAGGCATGTGGAGTGAAGGGACTCAGAGTTTATGTATTGAACTGAGACAGAGCTTAAATATCGCCTCACAGAACCTCCTAGTGAGAGTGGAACATTGTGTATGTGTGAATATACATGCTTGTGTGTGTGTGAGACAGGCAGCCATCCTTGCCGGAAGAAGGATTTCAGAACTCTCAAATCAGTAATTAGGGGCCGGTTGGTGGTAGAATTGTATTCTTTATTACAATTCCAAGATTTACATGGAATGTAGCATTTATGTCTGCATATTTCAACTCTGTCTCTATTGTCATCTCACTGAATCAGACTTACAATTACTTTGGAATTACTTAGCAGTTTGTCCCCATCTATGAAGTAATTTAAGATAGTTTTTTTGTTCCACCCTAAGTGAAACACATTGCAGTTTACATTTTATTTATGGAGGTGTCCTTGGGCTGGAAATTTTCTTTGCATAAAACAGATATATTTTGAGGAAAATGTGTATCCCATGTACCCATTTATAGATAGTTTCTTCTGAGAGCTGAAAATAGTTCCACATTTTCCCCCTCTCAAATCCCCTTAGAGTTAATAAGTATCTACTTACCATTCTTATTTTCTTTTATAATGAAATAGAAACATGTGATATAGGTTGATAACTCAATTAAGGCATTGTCTACCCAACTTGAATCTCTTGTTGCTAATAGGTGGAGTTTTCAGACTTTATTTTTTATCTTCTGTTGAAAAAGTATCTCATAATAAAATGTCAGCTTCTCCCTTTCATATTTAAAGATTGAAACTCTATGTGTCTATTTTTACTCACATATCCAAGCAATCATTTATCCTTGTGCAATATGATGAACTATATACATATATAAAAATGGATTAAAATAGTTTCCATTATCTTAGCTTTGCAACACGATTTTGTTATTGAATAAGTGAACCTTATATGGAATTTTGTAAGCCATTTTAAATTGTTTGGGGACACTATGAGTTATGAGTACATAAATCATATAGTTACAGTATTTCAACTTCGACTTAGGTTTTCATGTTGGCTACTTGGAAAAGTTGAGTTATCAGGTCAGAAATGGAAGTGGTCGGGAAAGAGTGTCAAGTTAGAGCTTTTCTTATTCTCTTTGGAATGTCATGCTTTCCTTTTTCGATCAGAAAAAAAAAAGTGCTGTGGAATTCCTGTTAGAATATGCACTATACCACTTCCCTCCTCTATCCCCATTCAATTCAGGTGACCTAGTGTATTCCAACTGCTTCTCCAAAAGTCATCGTGCTTAAAAATCAGCTTCACCCTGACCTGGAAGCAGATGGAAATTTCCAGGATGGGACGGAGTGTTGTCCCTCCAGTTATTGACACCCAATACTCATGGCTCTCGTGTTTGAACAGGTTCTAACACAGGTTTCCCACTTATAATGTTGCATTGTCCAAGCTCTGTGCTGGCTTTCCTCCCTCTTTGCTTTCCTTCTTTTCCTTCCTTTCTTTCCTTTCTTTTTGTCTTCTCTCTTCCTTCCTGTAGTATGTGCTTCTTGTATAACAAATGAAACATGCCAGCACTTTCTAGAATTGTCCCTCTTCCCTCCAATCCCCAAACATAGTCATGCTCAGGCAATCATGTCAAATAGCCAGATATTTAGCAAAAAATGCCAGCATAGGAATCCAACTTATTTTCTTTTTCTTTCATGATTTCAGAAATGCAGTTGTTGTTAACCCTTCTGAGAGGGAAGGGCCACTAATATTATCAGGCTCCCTGTAGAAAGGAGAGTTAAATCAGCAAAAAGAAGAAAGGTATAAAATCATAAAATCCTGAAGGGAAAATGGGATTTCAGAACTCTTGTTTTTCTGTCCGTTAACTTAAAAAATCCTCATTTCATTCTAAAGAAATGTTTACAAGTGTCAGTTCTCCACAAACCTGAATTACCAAAAACCTGGCCTTCTGTAGAGACAGATCCTAAATAATGTGCTTCAGGAGATCACTATCCAATCCTCTCACATGCCTACCTTCTCACAGAAAGCTCTGTCCTCCTAACCACACTCAGCTTAGGAAGGAGATAAAAAGCTTCATTGCTTTTTACTGCTTGGGCTTTGGAAAATTGTGTCTTATTGTATGAAGGGGTGATCCACAGGCAAGGAATGCAGAATTTAAGTCAGTCCTGGGGAATGGGATGAGTCTGTCTTTTTGTGCATTACAGAAGGCAAGCTTTATTCAGCCTGCAGAATTCCAGAACCCAGAAGGAGAGCATGGAGGTTAGCATTACCTTGTGATTTCAGCTGTGTGGGATCATCTCTATTGAACAAGATTGAACATGAACCAAATTAGTCTATTCTCAGCTTGCCAGCTGCAGCTCGGCTTTTAGGTGAAGTAAGGAATTTATTTGCTCTCTTATCTCCCTGAGGAAACTCCTTTCATATGAATCATGAGTGTGCATCTCCTTGTACCATTTTAGATTCTTCCTGTCAGTTCCATGCTATTAACATCCAAAGGAATATTCACAAGACGAAAGTCCTGGAGGTAGAGCAGGAGAGAGAAATTTCTAGAATATACTTGGACTCAGCAGTGGCCTTTGAGTAGACTTTGTCTCCACTGATGCTAATGAACTTGACTGCAGAGTGAGCAATCTCTTGTTCAGGCATTCATCTATGCAGGGACCCAGATTTTAACTTAAACAATTGTCTTAGCTTCCTAGGTCCATACAAAGCACCACAAAGTGGATGATTTAAAACAACAGCAACTTATTGTCTCAGGTTTCTGGAGGCTAAAAATCAACATGTGCCATGTTCAGTCTACATCTGTAGGGAAGAATCTGTTACAGGTGTTCTAGCTTCTGGTGGTTTGCCAGCAATCCATCGTGTTTTCTGCTTTAGTCTTCACACAGCCATCTTATGTATGTGTCTAGTCTTCACACGGCCATCTTGTCTATGTGTTGTCTGCATTCAAGACTCTAGTCTTATAAGGAATCTAGTCCTATTGATTTGGCCACACCCTAATCCAGTTTGGCCTCATTTTCACTAATAACATCTTCTAAGATCCTATTTCCAATTAAGTTCACATTCATGGGACCAAGAATCAGGATTTGAACATATCTGGGGCGGGGGGGGGGGGCACAATTAATGCTTCATTGTAATATTTCTGCATGGGCACATGAAGGGCCCACTTTTGGAAAAATTCTAAAGTCACAGCAGTTTGTCTATTTTCTCTTCCAGTCACACACACCAACAGCTATTACTCCCTCTTTCTCTGCCCAGTGCCCACCCCTCCCTTTCCTGGTACTCTGCTCAGGATACCCAAGCTCTGTTCTCCATCCTCAGCCAGACATGCTTCCAAGACACTTCTCTCATTAGCCATTTACACCTTAATGAATATGTTATTGTTCTTTGAATGTTAAACCTTGTAACTGATTATACAATTTAATGCCTGAATTATAATTAAATGGCTGCCTCCCAATATTAATGCCCATACAAACAAACTAGATTTATTAAAATGCAAATTTTGTTTCAGTAGGTTTGCAGTGGGGTCTGGATTCAGCATTTCTAACAAACTTGCAAGGCATGTCCATGTTTCTTTGAGTAACAAAACGTTAGAGCAGAATTGCTCAACTTTGCTTCATATTAGCATTCCTTGGGCACTTTGAAAAATCCTGAGACCCAGCAATTACATCAGAGTCCCTAACTATGGAAGTAAGTATTTTTAAATCTCCCTAGTTAATTCCAATATACAGTTAACTTTGAGAAACACGGTCTTAAAGAATTTTAGGTATTAGCAGATTCATGTGGATGTATTGTGAAGGGACACGAATATTTGTCCAATGAGTTGAACTCACAATATTTTAAAAAGTGTCTACTCCATTTAGAATAAAGCCAAACACTCCTACCTTGCTGGGAGGTAGTGCCTTGTTCAGTTCTCCACAGTTCAGTATCTTGGCCTTACCCTTTCTAGACTGAGAACTGGACGCTATAAGTATCCAGTGATAAGAAGACCCAAATGGATATTAGTACATGGTTAGTGTGCAATGGTCATTTCTACTGAAAAGGGCTTTGTGTCTCCTATACTAAGCTTGTTAAATAGGAAATTATACCATAGCCATGGAGAAAATCTTCCAAGATCTTTCGTCCAGAAAATGGCAAGGCATGAGAAGCCAGTGCTGTCTTCCTTAGATTCCTTGATTGGCTTACCTCTTCATCCTCGGTATGCCAGAATAGATTTTATCAGTTCTGCTTGTGCTAGACATATCAATTTTTGTTTCCTTGTTCATATATTGTTTTAGGGAATCTTCCTCACACAAAGTCTCCCTAAAGGGTCAACTTTATTACTCCTCATTACATCTTAACAGCTTTGGGTGGATAACTGACACTTGATGAATCAATCAGACTATCTTTCCTAGGAATCTGAAATAGGGACAGTGAGTGATGTATAATCAGTGAGATGATGAGCATTATCAGGTAGACATTTTGCTAGAGTCAGTGACCTTGAAAAAAACAGATAAAACCTGCTGAAATTATCTGGAGCACAGAAATTTTATGCAAGCAGAAAAGACAGATCTGCAGATGAAAGTGGAAGAGTAAAGTCACTGAAAAAAAAGGGGGGGGAGGGGGAGCAGACACAAGATACAATATACCTCAATGAATGACAAATGTTGCATATAGGACCCTGAGTTTCCATTCTTATTGTTGTTGTACATCAGATTGCCTACTGCTATTATCCATCAATAAAAGATATTGATAAAAGCATCATTCATCTGAATGCCTAATTTTCTACATATTATTCTCCTTCTTCTTATAGATGACATAATCTATGGAGTTGTTCTTCCTTGGGCCTGGACAACATTCTGTCCTAATAGACTTTCTTTCTTTTTTTTTTTTTAAAGATTTTATTTATTTATTCATTTATCCCCCCGTTGCTGCTTGTGCTCGCTGGGTCAGCTAACCACGCCGTACCGGCGGGCTTGCCTTCACCAGGAGGCCCCAGGAACCAAACCCAGGGCCTCCCATATGGTAAACGGGAGCCCTACTGATTGAGCCACAGCCGCTTCCCAGTCCTAATAGACTTTCATGCAGGTTAAGCTTATGGAAGAATTAGGTGAATTCAAAATATGTTCATTCACATAACTCTCGTAAATTAGAGAGAAAAGTATTTGAGGATGAAGACAAAATTGTAATTGGTTTCTCCTTGTGGCCAAGAGCCTGATACAGAACTACTACATCCAGATTATTAAAAATATCAAAAATAATATGAATTTTAGAGGACCTCCCAGAGTTTATAAAAGGATACAACTATAGTCCCAAAGCAACTAGGAAACCCTAATATATTTTCTCCAGTAGAACAGAATTTAACCAGATGTTGCTGTACTGTGTAGAAATATCCTCTGCCTTACTGTCTCCTCCTTTCAACATTCAATATCTTTCACTCCAATATCCTACTATTGTTAATAACTTGTTCTGATCACAGAGGGTCATGGATAAATCTCTATTTTCAATGATTAGACACAGGATTCTGTCACAAGCATCGTAGTGTAACCCATTCTAGATGACATCCAGATTATCTGTGTGGAAACTGCCATTTCTCAGTCTACTAAATGCAAAGAATTGGGCAAACAGTTATATGAAAATCTAGACAGAACCAAGTTTCCTCTTTGGGATCATTCCTTTCTCTGGTATCCTTACCCTTAGCTAATATAAGCATTTAGATCACAATTTGATGATGGCATGCTCCTTTGTCACAACACTTTTTTATTTATTATTATTTTTAATAATATATATTTTAAAAGATACTTAGATTACATAACTGTTACACAAAAATTATAGGGATTCCCATATACCCCACCTCCCATACCTCCCACTACCTCCCAAATAAACATCCTTCATTTGTGTGGCACATCACCTGCAATGGATATACACATCCTGGGGCTTTGCCACTAAGCATGGACCACAGTTCAACAACACCCTTTTATATGCCCAACTAGACCATTTGTCTTTTCAGTGTCTTTCAGCATCTTGTTAAACCCTGAGGGTTCATTAAGCAATCATTGACTCACTGATTGACAGACAGGAAGAAGAAGACAGTAAAAATCACTAAGCACTGGACTTTGATTGTGTCATTGAATGTCCCCAAATCTTTACTTTGTGGGTTAGCAGAGACAACACTGAATAAATAGCACAGAAGTGAACTCCAGCTTCCTTTCTTCTAGACCACATGATTTGGAGTAAATCAGTTAATGTCTTAACGTTCACTTGCCTATTTGTAATATGTTCCACAATATATATGTATTGTAAAATACAGTAACCTACTAAAGAGTGGCTATAATGGCTAGACATATTTACACTAAAATTTCATTCAACCCTCACATTAATCGTTAGGTTAGTCGTTATTATCAACATTTTAAAGACGATGAAACTGAAATTCATATAAGATGAACAATTTGCCTAAAGCCAACAAGTTAGTAAGAGGCGCAGCCATGATTCTGACATAGTTCTTCTGACCTCTGATAAAATTATATAGAGAAAGCTTAGGGATACCATAGAATCAAAACAAAACAAAACAAAAAACATACCCTACTTCTTCTCTGAACTCCCTCTTGAGCTTCCTCTTGATATCTTGAAATTTGAAATCCCCACCAAGGCAGCCAACTCAGATACCCCATCAAGCCCCAAGTTCATTATGTTTGATCAAATACAAAATAAAGCCAACCTGCCCTAAATCTGCCCCTATAAAATGGACAAATTCTTGTCTAATCAATAGGAGTCAGGCTATATTTCTTTTTATGTCTATACAAATTGTTTGCTATCCCTAGAAAGTCAAAGTTGATTCCATTTTTGCAAGAAATCCAGCTTCCTTGCTGAAGCAAAATTACTGGTATCCCAAATAAAGAGTTGTAATCTATAAGCTCAATTCTGATTTGCCTTTCGACACCCCAAAGTCTATTCTTTATTTGAATATAACACTGTCTTTATAGAGGCTGGGCTAGTGACCATCTAAAACTCTTTCAGGCTAATATATCTATAATACTCCAGTGAGTTTGTTAGTACAGAAGTAAGGGATGAGTTTTGGTACATGCCTGGTGAAAGTTTGCAATGGGCACAGTCTAATTTTATAACTATCTTCCCTGAGGAAACAGACTATACAGATATGTCATTTCCTTGCAATTTTTCTCTCTGTCCCACTGTCTTACTGCTGCTTCCTACAATATTAAAATTATTCTCTACCTTTTTCACCTGAATTCTATATACTCTTCCCCTTATATCTCACATGTCCAAAAATAGAAGCTCTCTGTTTGTTGGTATCTGTATTATCTAGATAAGTTCAGGAGAATGGCATATTTCATATATTTTCTTATAGAATAAGGGAAATAGTACTCCTTGTGTGTCAACTCCTCAGGTATTATATTAGAATCTTTTCATATATATTCTCACCTAATTTGCCCAAGAATTTGATAGGGTAGGTGTTGTTTTTCCCAGATGAAAACAATGAAGTCCATAGAATAATTGCTCTACTGAAAACCAAACAGTTAGAAAGTGAGACTGAATTCAAATGGAGGATTTCTGGCTCAGAAACATGACCTTTTTCCAGTATAACCATGCTGACTCTGCCTGTCACTTCCCCTCTACTCAGACTCTGTCTTGGAAGGTGTTTATTCTGTGACAGGCACTGTTGTAGGTGCTAGAAATATAGCTGGGAAGAAGTCCATTCCCAGCTCTCATCAACGTGATAGGGAATGGATACATAAAACAATATAACTTCAGGTAGGGCTAAGTGTTTTGAAGAATACAACTTGGTAACATTTTTAGAGAGTAACTGGCATGGGAATGGGCAATTCCGAAGGCATTGGAGAGAAACTTTCTGGGAGATGGCATTTAAAGGGATACCTGTGTGCTATAAAGAAGCTTTGGTGGGGAGTGTTTCAGGGGAGAAGAGCAGGCACAGAGGCTCTGAGGAGAGTGGGCTCATACATTTGAGGTACAGATGGCAGGCGGTATTCCTGAAGTGTAATGAGCTTTTCCTGTCTTTTCCATTTGGTTCTAATGAGAGCTATTATAGTTTAGGCCAGAAGGGGCGCTAGTGTCTCAACTAAGCAGAAAGAGATTAATTTCCTCTGGAAGCCTTTATGCCATTCCTCACTCCTTGGTGGTAGCTGCCCACCCCTCTGCTTGGCAAAGGTCAGCTTTGCACACCCAGAGCTGTTCAGGCTCCCTCTCCCTGGGGATCTAAATAACCAACAAAGGAATTTGGTTTTGTTTTTAAATTACAGAAGTGGCCTTTCATTGTGTCTATTTGAAGCAAATGTCATAAAATTGCACCAAGAACAGCCTCCAGGACTTGCAGAACATTCCAAAGGGGAGAAGAAATGAACAAAAGGACGGGAGGAAAAGAACAGGTATTTCAGCTGACAGTAAGCTGACTTTTCTTCATTTCCCATAAGGGCACAATCAAAACTCTCACTGCCTCTGGATGGCTTATTATGGCTGGGTGGTTATTAGCCACTCCTGCTCCTGTCAAGCCAGTGCATGATGACAATAAAGGAGATGAATGCAAATCCATCTGGAGCCTTGCTCTTTGATGAGCACCAGGGTCTGGCAAATCACATTAGACCGAAAGCATGGAGGAAGTTTCCCAGTTCTGATGAAATGATCTGTTCCTCCACTCTCCCTGAAATCTCTACTCTCCCTGCATGTACAGGAGGACAATGGATTAGAAAAATACATGATTATGTTCAGGACCACAAAATCCAGGGGAGTTCAGGTAAAGTTTGCCCCTGGATATGTCATCTTTTTCAGGTTGGAAGAAGCTGATTGTGTCCTAAGGAAGGATTTATGCTATTACAGTTGATGGTAGTGTTTTGCTTTCTCCTTTATTTTCATTCTACTTCCCTTGTTGAGAAAGTCATGCACGGGATACCTGGCTCACCTAATAAGATCGGAAAGTCCTCACCAGCCAGTCATGCCCATAACTAAGGGTGGGTTACACTCTCATTGGGGAACTGGAGATGTCTCAGTGGGCGCAGCACATTTACTGAGCACTTACTTTACCCAAAGCGCTATGCTTAGCCAGGGAACAGTCTCTTTTACTAATATCATGGCATTATAAGGATCCAGGAAAGTGGAATCAGTATCACAATGGGTTTGTGCTGAAGGACATCTTCTCAGCAAGCTAAATCCAGCCGTCATGGGGGAGGTCACAAATAATTGCTCAACTCACACACTCACCATCATTTGCCATGGAAAATTTCCTATTTTTTGGCTTTGAAGTGCACATCATCAATCAACTAAATGTTTCCCAGTTTCCTGTCCTAAAATGCCCTGAGTGCTCTCAAAGCCCTGGTTTGGGACTCAAACAAAAAGGTACCCAGGATCCCACATCTGCCCTTAGGGGTTCAGCTTCTCTGTGAATGAACTGGACAGTCCTGCTTGGGGCACTGGAAGTGTTATCATCTCCTGCTTAGTGGTCACTGAGCTGCCCCAAGTAGAGAGAGAACAGAAGTCAAAGCAACCTGTGACTGACATAGGTTTCTAAGGCAAGAGAGTCAAATTCTTTTACAAACTCAAAAGGATGATTTGGTGGATGGAAATGAGAAACTTTCAGTATTAGGTAAATCCTTGAGAATGTGCATGAGAGAGAGGGTGAGAGTGGAGGTAAGGAGAGTAAGCTCAGAGGGATTTCATCACAAATGCCTGGAGTGACTGAGAAAGAGAAGACAGTTGCACTAATAGGATATCTCAGCAGAGTTTATCATAATCTGTTGTGGAGTAGAATCATTTGAGTATCCTATAAGCCTCCTGAAGCTCAGGCGGCACCCTAGACCAGTTAAATGGGACTCTTTGTGGTGGGTCCAGGTATCAGGCTTTCCTTAGAGATTCTCTGGTGATTCCAATGAGTAGTTGAGTTGGGGGACCAGAGAACCAGGGACAGTGGCTGAGCTACCCCGCATGGAGGACTGACTGCTCACCTCCACCATGCCTTCTTTCCTCTTTTCTTGCCACAAACCCCAAGTTTAGGGCCAGACTTCCTCTCCTCAAGGGAGGGTTGCTACCTACTCTAACTTGGGCATTGATTCCTTCTCCTTCAATAACTGAATTGTTTCTTTGGTTCTCCTAAATACAGTCACTCCAACTCTTTTAACTACACACTGACAACCAAGAGTAATTCATGGTGACAACTTAACAAGCATGTATAATGCTACCAAGCTTTCGAATCCAGAAGATGGTATCAGGTGCAATAGAAAATGCTCTCCATATGTAATTGCACTGAATCATCACAACCATCTATGGGTTGGGATATTGTTAATTCTTTTTGAAAGATGAGAAAACAGAAGCTTAGAAAAATTCAGTAACTTAGCTGCATGTGTGCAAGCATGTGATAGAGATTGGCGGGAACCCAGGTCGGTGTGACATAAAAGTCCCTGTCCTTAACTACGGTAGACATGACCATAGGGAAGTGTTGTGTGATGTGGTTACTAGGAGGCTCTGAGAGTCATCGCTGCTCTCTGGTTTCCTTTATGTTGGGGCTCATGTCAAACTTCTGACCGCAGCTCTAAGAGAGCCATGTGGCCTTTCCCATCATGGTCAAGCATATAAGGTGGGAGATATCTTTAGGGCTAAAAATTGATTCATGGCAGAGCAGGATAGTTGAGGTAGTGTGCCTTTTGGTGTCACAATCCTCCAATTTTAGATGATGTTACCTTGAGTGAGTTACTTCTTTACCTCTCTGAGATTTATTGTGCTCATTTTTCAAAGAGACAAAGTTTTTTAAAAAGATTGTTAATGAGGAGCCAATGAGGAAATACATAAAAATTACTGAGATGCAAGTGTATAATGCATTCATTTGTTAGAGTAGCTATATAATAACAGAAAAATCACATCAAAGTACAGAGTTCCCATATACTCCTCTTAAACCCAATGTTTTCCTTATTATTAACGTTTTGTGTTGGTGTAATATTTCTGTTTCAAATGATGAAAAATAGTATTATAATTATATATTAACTATAGTCCATAGTTTATATTAGGGTTCACTGTGCTGCACAGTTCTAGCTTATGGATTCTTTTAATTTTTATTCTGTTAACATATAAAAAAACTAAAATTTCCCATTTCCCATTTTAGTCACTTTCAAATACACAATTCAGTGGTGTAAATTACATTCACAGTGTTGTGCTACCATCACCATCCCTCTATTACAAAAACTTTTCCATCATCCCACACAGAAACTCTGAACAAATTAAGAGCTAACTTCCCATTCTCTATCCCCAACCTTGCCCCTGGCAACCTGTACCCTAGTTTCTGACTTTATGGATTTGCTTATTATAATTATTTCATTAAAATTAGATCAGAAAATATTTTTCCTTTAGTGTCTGGCTTATTTCACTCAAGACGGTGTCTCCAATGTTTATCTATAATTTTGCATGTATGGAAACTTCATTCCTTTTGATAGTTGAATAATATTCCATGGTATATTGATGCCACATTTGGTTTATCCATTCATCTGTTAATGGACACTTGGTTTGCTTTCATATTTTTGATATCGAGAATAATGCTATTATGAACATTAATGAACAACTATCTGTTTCAATCCATGCTTTAAAATTTGTGGATATATACTGAGATGTGTGATTGGCAGTTCATATTGGAATTTTATACTTCATTTTCTGAGAAACTACCAAAATGTTTTCTATAGCAGCTGCACTCATAATGAATGAGTAGTCTTTTTTCTCTAAATTCTCTCCAAAACTTGGTATTTTCCATTGGTTTAATTGTAGCCATTCTACAGGATGGGAAATGGCATCTCATTATAGTTTTGCTTTGCATTACCTTAATGAGTAATGATGTTGTGCATCTTTTCATATACTTTTGACCATTTGTCTATCTTCCTTGGATAAATATCCAAGTCTTTTGCCCATATTTCAATTGCATTGTTTGTCATCTTGTTGGTGAGCTGTAGGATTTCTTTATATATTCTGGATATTAAACCCTTTTCAGATATGTAGTTTCCAAATACTTAATTTCATGGCAAAATCTTTTGATACACAAAAGTTTTTAAATTGATGGAGCACCATTCATAAATTTTTCCTTTGTTGTTCATGCTTTTAGTATAAAGTCTGAGAAACCATTGCCTAACACAAGGTCTTAAATATGTTTCCTATGTTTTATTCTAGGAGGTTTATAGATTTGGTTCTTATATTTAAGTCTTTGAACTATTTTGAAATCTTTATTTTATGTGTGTGTGTATGGTAGAGTGGAGATTCACCTTCATTTTTTGCATATGGCTATCTAGTTCTCCCAGAGCCATTTGCTGAAGAGAATATTCTTTCTCCATTGAGTGGACATTGCACCCTTATAAAAAATCAGTTGGCCGTAGATGTAAGGAGATATTTCTGAACTCTCAGTTTGATTCCATTAGTTCATATATCTGTCCTTGTACTAGTACAAAGGTCTTCTGATTACCATAGATTTGTAAGAAATTTTATAGTTGGGAAATGAAGTATTCATTTTCAAGATGGTTTTGGCCATTTGGGGTCCCTTACCTTTCCATATAAATTTGATGATTGGCTTTTTCATTTCAACACAGAAGAATATAGGAATTTTGATTGGGATTGCATTGAATCTGTAAATCACTTTGGGAAGAATTTCCATCTTAACACTATTTAGTTTCAACTCAACAAGCATAGACTAGCCTTCCATTTATTTAGGTCATCTTTTATTTCTTTTAGCAACATTTTGTAGTTTCCTAATTACAAGTATTTTACATCCTTGGTTAGATTTTTTCCTAAATATTTGATTCTTTTAGTTGCTATTGTAATTTGATTTTTTTCTTCATTTCTTTTTCTAATTCTTCATTGTAGTATATAGAAATGCTACAGTTATCTCTTCCACATCGCAACTTTCCCCACATATATCATGGGTCAGGATAAGATATTAAGTGGGATTTTTGGGGGAGTTTACAGAAGATGCAGACAACATGCAAAGGCCAGCAGATGACACAGAAAAGATTTAGAAACTCAGAAATGCATAAAGTATATTTATATTGTATAATAGTGCCTATGACCAAATACTTAACCCAATTTTTACAAGGTGCTGTAAACAGGCCATAAAAGAAAAAAAAAATCAGACTTCTCTGGTACAAAAGGAAGGCCAAAATCTTTTACACAGATTTTCCAGATTGTGGGGACACAGACTCCTAATCTCTGCAATGTGGAAGGAATAACTACTGATTTATTCAAGATGATCTTGTACATTGCCACTTTGCTGAATTCATTTATTACCTCTAGGAGCTTTGTTGCAGATTTTTTTTTCTAGGATTTTCTATTCACAGGATCATGTCATTTATAAATAAGGAAAGTTTTACTTTTCTTTTCCAATTAGTGTGCATTTTATTACTTTTTCTTGCCTAATTGCTCTGGCTAGAGCTTCTAGTACAATACCAAATAACAGCAGGAACAGTGGTATCTTTGTCTTGTACCAGATCTTAGTGGGGAATATTTCAGACCCTCACCATTGAGTATGATTTTATCTGTGGGTTTATCTTACATGCCCTTTCTCATGTTTAGGAAGTTTCCTTTTATTCTTAGTTTTCTCAGAGTTTTTATCAAGAAATGGTGCTAGATTTGGTCAAACATCTTTTCTGCATCAATCGAGATAATCATGACTTTCATTGCTTTTCTTGTTCTATTGCTGTTGTATTTTATATTAATTGACTTTATTTTGTTGAACCATCCTGTCATATCAATGATATATCCCACTTGATCATGGTGTATAGTGCATTCTTTTAGTGTGCTGCTGTACATGGTTTGCTAGTATTTTGTTGAGGATTGCAGCATCTATATCCATAAGGGATATTTGCCTGTAAATTTCTATTAGTGTGGTATCTTTATTTGACTTTGTGTTAGGGTTATGCTGGCCTTGTAGAATGAGTTGGGCAGTGTTCCCTCTTCTCAATTTTTTGGAAGATTTGAGACCATTGGTGCTAATTCCTCTTTGTTTGGCAGAATTCACCAATGAAGCCATCTTGTCTGAGCTTTCCTCAGATGAGAGATTTTTAGTTACTGATTCATTCTATTTAGTAGTTATCAGTATGTTGATAACTTCTATTTCTTCTTGAGTCAGTTTAGGTAGTTTGTGTACTTCTTGGAATTTGTCCATTTCATCTAGGTTATCTAATGTGTTGGCATACAGTTGTTCATATATCTTCTTATAATTGTTTTTATTTCTGTGAGGTTGTTAGTAATAACCCCCTTTTCATTCCTGATTTATTTTTTTGTATCCATTTTTTTTTTTTTTTTTGTCCATCTACCTAAATGTTTGGAGACATTTTCAATGAACAAATATGTGATTTCATTGATTCTTTCTATTGTCTTTTCTTTATTCTCTATTTCATTAATCTCTGATGTATTCTTTATTATTGCCTTCCTCTTCCTTCTGTTCACTTTGGATTTAGTTTGCTATTCTTTTTATAGTTCCTTAGATTGTGAGGTTGGGTCTCTGATTTGAGATCTTTTTTAAAATTTAAATATTTCGAGCTATAAATTTCTCTCTCATCTATGTCTTTTCTGCATCTCATACATCTTGATATTTTGTGTTTTCAACTTCATTTGTCTCAAGATATTTCCTTATTTCCCTTATGATTTTTATTTGACCCATTGATTAAGTGTGCATTGTTTAATTGCCACATATAAGCAAATTTTCTAGTTCTCCATCTGTTATTAATTTCTAGTTATTAATTTCTAGTTTCTAATTTCTCCATCGTGGTCAAAGAAGATGCATTTTATGACTGCAAATTTACTGCATTGGCTCGAGTTCTCCTTCAGAGTATAGAACTATTACCAAGATCAGCCCATATGCCAAAGTATGTGTTCCTCTCCATATTTTCTCAGCCTGGACCTTATCCTGAGTTTGCACTCCTGTCTTTATGAATTCGCCTATATAGAGGAATCTGAATGTCCCTTCTATTCCCTCTAAAAAAGACATTCTCTTCTGTTTCCTGGGTGCACCATTGTTTGCCTTAATGTTGTTTATACTTTGCTCTCTATAAGATGTTCCTTTTAAACAAATCAATTTTATTGATATATATTAATAAAGCCTAAATCCATCCAAAGTGTACAATCAGTGGTATTTGGTATAATCACATAGTTGTGCATTCATCACTTCAATCGTTTTGAGAGCATTTTCATTAATCTAATAATAATAATAAACAACAAACAAACAAACAAAACTCATCACCTCTCAATCTCCTGTACGTCCTCTGCTGTACACAGATGCTATTCTGTTTCCTTCTCTCTAGTATATTTGTATTTAAACTTTGTGAAAAAGTCTTATATATGCAATAACACTCATATTCGATTTTACATGAGGTTTCACTATCTTATAGCTTTCCTTCAAATAATATACATGACCTTAGACTCACCCTTTCAATGACTATCTCTGCTAGTAACAAAGATTTACAAACAACCTATTTACCAACTCTGCACAGATTAACCCTCAGTTTCCCATTCTCTACCCTCATTCTATTTTCTGGTGATATGTATTCTAATTATTAACTTCATGAGTTTCCATAATAGTTCATCATAGCGCATAATACAGTATTTGTCCTTTTGTGTCTGGCTTACTTCACTCAACATAATGTCCTCCAGGTTCACCCATATGTCATATGCTTCATGACTTCATTTCTTCTTAATGCTGTACAATATTCCATCAGGTGTATATCCCATAATTCATTTAGCCATTCATCAACTGATGGGCACCTGGGTTGTTTCCAGCTTTTGGTAATCATGAATAATGCCACTATGAACACTGGTGTGCAGATGTCTATTTGTGTAACCGATTTCAGTTCTTTGGGTATATACCTAGCAATGGTATTGCTGGGTAACATGGCAAATCTATATTCAACTTCCAAATGTAGAATGGCCAAACAGTCCTCCACAGTTTCTGTACCATTCTATATTCCCACCAACAGTGAATAAGCATTTCTATCTCTCCACATCCTCTCCAATACTTATAGTTTTTCAACTTTATAAAAGTGGCCAGTCTAATAGATATGAAGTGGTATCTCATTGTAATTTTGATTTGTATTTCCCTAATTGCTAGTGATGTTGAACATTTTTTCAGGTATTTTTTTTTTTTTTGCCATTTGTATTTCTTCTTTGGACAATTGTCTTTTCAAGTCTTTATTTTTTAATTGGGTAGTTTATAGTTTTATTGTTGAATTATATGATCTCTTTATATATCATGGAAAATAAACCCTTAATAGATATGTGATTGCCAAATATTTTCTCTCATTAAGTTGGCTGCCTTTTCACCTTTTTGACAAGTCCTTTGAGGTTCAAAAGTGTTTAATTTTGAGGTGGGCCCATTTTTCAATTTTTTTATTTTGTTCTTGTGCTTTGGGTGTAAAGTTTAAGAAACTATCACCTACCACAAGATCTTGAAAATGTTTTTCCTGCATATTCTGTTAGGAGTTGGGTGGCTGTAGCTTTTGTATTTAGGCACTTGATCCATTTTGAGGTAATTTTTGCACAAGTTGTGAGGTAGGGGTCCTCTTTCTTTCTTTTGGATATGGCTATGCAGTTCTCCCAGCACCATTTATTGACTAGACTGTTCTGGCCCAGCTGGGAGGGTTTGATAGCCTTGTCAAAAATTACTTGACTGT
The DNA here is from genome assembly GCA_026826555.1 of Tolypeutes matacus. Classification (NCBI taxonomy): domain Eukaryota; kingdom Metazoa; phylum Chordata; class Mammalia; order Cingulata; family Chlamyphoridae; genus Tolypeutes; species Tolypeutes matacus. The sequence goes on from JAKSZT010053840.1 coordinate 5,210,060, forward strand.
AGATATGAGATTCTATTTCTGAGTTCTCAATTCAGTTCCATTGGTCAATCTGCCTGTCTTTATGTCAGTACAATGATGATTTTACCACTGTAGCTAAGTAATATGCTTAATTTTTAAAAAATAAATTTATATATATATATATTTTAAAAGACACTTAGATTACATAAATGTTACACAAAAACTATAGGGATTCCCAAATGGCCCACCTCCCCCACCTCCCAGAACCTCCCACATAAACATCATTCATTAGTGTGGCACAACACCTGCAATAGATATACACATCCTGGGGCTTTGCCATTAAGCATGGACCATAGTTCACATTGTAGACTACATTCTCTCCCCCAAAAGTTCTGCATGTTATATGATGATATAAAATGGCCTATATCTGTCATTGCGATGTCACTCAGGATAATTTCCAACTCCCGAAAAAGCCCCTGTATTACAACTGCTTTTCCCTCTCCCTGTCCCCAGAGTGCCCGGTGGCCATTGGCTCCACATTAATGTTGTAATTTCTTCCATTGTTTGAATCACAATATGTCGATAACAGAATACCAGTAAGTCCACTCTAGTCCATAGCTCTTCCCTCAATCCTGAGGAGTCTGGGATGGTGATTTCCACTCCACCTTCAATTAAGAGGGGGCTTATATCCCATGGATAAGATGGATGGGATTATCCTGCCTGCAGCTGCAGACTCTCTCCATTTCCTGTGCATCATCATCTCCCCGCCAGGTGTCCTGGGCTAATCCATTGAGCTTTAGAGTAGGAGTTGCAGCTTCATTGAGGTTCTGGGCCCAGCTGTCACATGGACAGCCCAAAGACTCCAGTCTCTGAATGTACACTTACAAATTCCAGCACCACATATAGGTTTGAATAGAAGGGACAGATGAACCATGTGCAGGGAAGATGTATTTGAGTCCAACTCTGTCACACTCAGGAGCACAGATTCCAAAGTAGGGCCCACTGATAAGGCACCAAACTCCGGAGATATCCACCCTGACATAGGACCTGGGTGTCTCCAGAGCCCTCAGCAGCCCCTCTATTTGGGGTGATATCCATTTTGGAAGTCTATTAGGTCCTCTTGAGATGTATATAAGCATTACCTCTGGCATTACTTCCTGACTCACTTTGAAGTCTCTTAGCCATATGAACTCATTTGTCTTTACCTTTCACGCTTTTATTTGAGGTCTTTTTCAGTCATATTGCCAGTTGGCACTTGGTAGTAATCCCTCAGTGCCAGGAAGGCTCATCCCCGGGAGTCATGTCACACGATGGGAGGAAAGTAATGCATTCATATGCTGAGTTTGGCTTAGAGAGAGGCCACATTTGAGCAACAGGGAGGCTCTAAGGATGCAACTCTTAGGCATCCCGTAACAATAGGCTAAGTTACAATTTCAAGAGCAAGTCATCAATAACAAGGACCCATCAGTGGATCATCCTCCTTTGCCAGACAATGCCTCTGCACTTGGGGGACTGTTGCTGCTCCCTTGGAGAATGTGGCAGAGCTCACAGAGCTCCAGGATGGGAATTCTGTATTCTCTCCTTTATTTAGTGATTCTCCACCCACTGTGACCATGCCCCATGAACATTTGAACAATTTTATATACCTTGTTGGTATGTTCAGTTGAACTTCCTCCCATGCACCTCCCATCCCTGACACCCCCCACCAATGATCCACTCCCACTCCAGTTGTAACCCTTATGTGATCCAAAGCTTCTTTAAAGATGAAGCCAATACAATAGCAAAATACAATTTATACTAAAATGAAATAGTAATGATAAGTTTAAATGTAAGAGATAAAATACATGAAAACTTAAAAAAAAAACTAAAAATAAAATAAAATTAAAAGATTGGGCTATTCAAAAAAAGAAAAATAAAAACTTAAAAAAATTTTTTGTTGACATTTTGCCTTTTATCACTGCAATATCTGGTGTTCAATCTGTACCATGGCACCTTCCCCCTCTCACTCTCCAGTGTCTCACTATTTTTCATTTTGTTTTCAACTAAGTTTTAGGTCACAGCAAAGTCACATACAGAATACAATAGACTCTCATATACCCAACCTCCTCCCCCTTCCTCACCCTGTATTAAAATGTTTTTGTATGCAGATGGTAGCATTGTTTTAACTGATATACAGATAGTGAAACATAACTACTAAACATTGTCAATGTTTTACAGTATGGTTTACATTTTAGACCGTACACTTTTATATATTTTGATGATATTTACCATGTCCTTGTCCATCACTGTAAGGTAATGAAAAACATTTCCACTGACCACAAAATACCCCCTGTTTGATCTATTCTGTTCCTCCCTCCCCATCCCCCCAGGGTCCATGACGACCCCTGGCTTGACTCATTGGATGACAAGATTCATAGTTACATGCAACAAGAGGTCTTGACACACTGGTTTGTCCTCCCCTATTAGGAACAGCACTTGCTCTTGAGAGACTCCCACCTGTCTATTTCTGAACAAATCAGTCTTCCCAAAGATGGGAGTCCATCTCCTTCCCGCTCATTATGTGGGTCTCCATCCACTGATACAACACATTATGAAAGGATGAACACTCACACACTCTCTAGAGTGCTCCAGGTGCACCCTGTCCCGAATGCCCCCCACTCCAACCAACACCCTAAATCAGTGACACTTTCTTGTCATATTGCCATAAGAGCATTCCTACCTCTGTACTTTCGACCTCATACCCACAAATCCCAAGTGTTCACCTGGTTCCTCTCCCATCCCTCCCCTAAGTATCCTGGGTATTCTAACCCACACTTCCCATTCTACCCACCTGTCAATTCTGCACCAAACCCAATAATATCACTACTCACCTGTCCTATCCCTTCAATACACAACTACACTCTATCACTTTACCATAGGTTACATACATATGGGTGATGGTTCACAACTTTCTCTTCTCTTTCTCTTTCTTGTAAACCTATCTTTCAGACAATAGCTCTCTGAGACTGCTTAATTTCCTTAATTCATATCAGTGAGGTCATGTACTGTTCATCTTTCAATGCCTGGCTTGCTTCATTCAACATAAGGTCTTCAAGATTCATCCATGTTATTCCATGTGTTAGTACTTTATTTCTGCTTACAGTTGAGTAATATTCCATTGTATGTATGTACCACATTTTGTTTATCCATTCATCTTTTGATGGGCAGCTGGGTTGATTCCAACTTTTGGCAATAGTGAACAATGCCGCTATGAACATTGGTGTGCATATATCTGTTTGTGTCTTTGCTTTCAAATCTTCTGGGTATATACCCAGCAGTGGAGTCACTGGATCATACAGAAGATCTATAGTTACTTTTTTGAGAAACTGCCAGACTATCCTCCACAGTGGCTGGACCATTCCATATCCCACCAGCAGTGGAAGAGTATTCCCATTCTTCCACATCCCTTCCAACACTTATAGACTGCTGTTTTTTTAATACTCACCATTTTAATGGATGTAAGATGGTATCTCATTGTAATTTTGATTTGCATTTCCCTAATAGCTAGCGATGTCAAGCATTTTTTTCATGTGCTCTTTTAGCCATTTGTATTTCTTCCTTGGAGAAGTGTCTTTTCAGGTCACTTGTCCATTTTTTAAATGGGTTGTTTGTCTTTTTATTTTCGAGGTGTACAATTTCTTTATATATGCAGGATATTAGGCTCTTATCAGATATATGGTTGCCAAATATTTTCTCCCATTGGATAGGCTGCCTTTTTATTTTCTTGATAACGTCCTTTGAAATACAAAAATTTTTAATTTTGAGGAGATCCCATTTATCTATTTTTTCTTTTGCTGATTGTGCTTTGGGTGTGAAGTTCATGAAACCATTTCCTATTACAAGGTCCTGTAGATGCTTCCCTACAGTATCTTCCAACGTCTTTATGGTCTTGGCTTTTATATTTAGATCTTTGATCCATCTTGAGTTGATTTTTGTATAAGGTGTGAGATGGTGTTCTTCTCTCATTCTTTTGGATATGGATATCCAGTTCTCCAAGCACCACTTGTTGAAGAGGCCATTCTCTCCCATCTGAGTGGGCTTGGTGGTCTTGTTGAATATCAGATGACTGTATATGCAAGGATCTATATCAGAACTCTCAATTCGGTTCCATTGGTCAGTAGGTCTATCCCTTGTGCCAATACCATGAAGTTTTGATCACTGTAGCTTTGTAGTATGTTTTAAAGTCAGGTAGTGTGATACCTCCAACTTCATTTTTCTTTTTCAATATGTCTTTGGTGATTAGGGGCCTTTTACCCCTCTAAATAAATTTTGTAGTTAGTTTTTCTAATTCCTTAAAAAGTACAATGTTGATTTTTATTGGGGTTGCATTAAATCTGTAGATTAGTTTGGATAGGATAGACATCTTGATGATGTTTAGTCTTCCTATCCATTAATAGGTAATATTCTTCATTTATTTAAGTCTTCTTTGATTTCCTTTAACAGTGTTGTGTAGTTTTCTGTATATAAGTCCTTTACATCTTTAGTTAAATTTATTCCTAGGTATTTGATTCTTTTAGCTGCTATTGTAAATGGTATCTTTTACATGATTTCCTTCTCAGATTGCTCATTACTGGTGTACAGAAATGCTACTGATTTTAAAACATTGATCTTATAGCCTGTAACAGTACCGAACTCCTTTATAAGTTCTAGAAGCGTTGTTGTAGATTTCTCAGGGCTTTCTACGTATAGGATCATGTCATCTGCAAATAATGAAATTGTTACTTCTTCTTTTCCAATTTGAATACCTTTTATATCTTTATCTTGCATCAGTGCTTGAGCAAGTACTTCTTAGACAATGTTAAATAGAAGTGGTCTTGTTGCTGATCTCAGAGGGAAGTCTTTTAGGATTTCAACATTGAAGATGATGTTAGCTTTGGGTTTTTCATATATACCCTTTATCATGTTCAGAAAGTTTCCTTCTATTCCTATCTTTTGCAGTGTTTTTATCAGGAAAGTGTGCTGTATTTTGTCAAGTGCTTTTTCTGGATCTATAGAGATGATCATGTGATTTTTTTCTTCCAATCTGTTTATGTGGTGTATTACATTGATTGATTTTCTTATATTGAACCATCTTTGCACACCTGGGATGAAATCCACTTTGTCCTGGTGTATAATTCTTTTGCTATGTTGTTGAATGTGATTAGCAAATATTTTGTTGAGGATTTTAGCATCTAGGTTCATTAGAGAAATTGCTCTGTAATTTTCCTTTCTTCTGGTATCTTTGTTTGGTTTTGGTATTAGGGTATTGTTGGCATTATAGAATGAGTTAGGCAAAGTTCCTCCTACTTCTATTTTTTGGAAGAGCTTAAGCAGGATTGGTGTTAGCTCTTTCCGGAATGTTTGGTAGAATTCAGCTGTGAAGCCATCTGGTCCTGGGCTCTTCTTTGTTGGGAGGTTTTTGATGACTGTGTCTATCTCTTTACTTGTAATTGGACTGTTGAGTTCATCAATTTCTTCTTTCTTCAGTGTAGGCTGCTTGTGAGTTTCTAGGATTTGTCCATTTCCGCTCAATTATCGTTCTTGTTGGCATATAATTTTTCAAAGTATCCTCTTATGATACTCTTTATTTCTGTGGGGTCAGTAGTGATATCCCCTTCCTCATTCCTTATTTTATGTATTTGCATCTGCTTTCTCTTTTTCTTTGTTAGTCTGGCTAAGGGTTTGTCAATTTTATTGCTCTTCTCAAAGAACCAGCTTTTGGTTTTGTTTATTTTTTCTAGTGCTTTCTTATTTTCTATTTAATTTAGTTCTGCTCTAATCTTTGCTATTTCCTTCTTTCTACTTCCTTTGGTGTTAGTTTGTTGTTGTTTTACAATTCCTCCAGGTGTGCAGTTAGGTCTTCAATTTTAGCTCTTTCTTCTATTTTAATATATGCATTTATGGCTCTGAATTTCCCTCTCAGTACAGCTTTGCCTGCATCCCATAGGTTTTGATACGTTGTTTTGTCACTGTCATTCATTTCAAGGTACTTACTGATTTATTTTGAGATTTCCTCCTTGACCCACTGTTTGTCTAAGAGTGTGTTGTTTAACTTCCATATCTTTGTGCCTAATCTGGTTCTCTGGCCCTCAGTGATTTCCAATTTCATTCCATTGTGGCCAGAAAATTACTTTGTATAATTTCAATCTTTCTGAATTCATTGAGAGTTGTTCTTTGGCCTAGCATGCAGTCTATCTTAGAGCATGATCCATGGGCTCTTTAGAAGAATGTATATCCTGCTATATTTGAGTGTGGGGTTCTGTATATGTCTATTAGGTCCAGGTCCTCTAATGTATTATTCAGAGTCTTTGTTTCTTTATTGATTCTCTGTCTAGATGTTCTGTCTAATGATGATAATGGTGTATTAAAGCCCCCCAGTATAAGTGTAGAGGCATTCATTTCTCCACTTAATTCTTCCAGTGTTTGCCTCATCTATTTTGAGGCACCCTGATTAGGTGCATAAATATGTATGATTGTTCTCTTTTATTGGAAGATTACCCCTTTTACTAATATATGGTATCCATTTTTGTCTCTTACAATAGTTTTGCATTTAAAGTCTATTTTTTCCAATACTAGGATAGCTATTTCTGCCCTTCTTTGGTTATTGTTTGCTTGTAAAATTGTTTTCCAGCCATTCACTTTCAGCTTTCTGAAACACTGGGTCTAAGTTGAGTTTCTTGTAGACAACATATAGATGGGTCATATTTCCTTATCCATTCTGCCAATCTATGTCTCTTGACTGGTGAGTTTAATCATTTAACATTCAGTGTTATTACTCTCAAAGAATTTCTTACATCAGTCATATTTTCTTTGGGATTATATATGTTATATGTTGTTTTTAGTTATCTTTTTGTCTTTTTAGTTGTTCTTACACTCTCCTCCAACTCTCTCTCTCTCTTGTTTTTCCTTTCAACTGGTAGCACTTCCTTTAGTATTTCTTGAAGTGCAGGATTCTTATTGGCATACTCTCTTAATTTCTGTTTGTCTTGAATATTTTGAACTCCCCATAATTTTTGAATGCCAGGTTTGCTGGATAGAGAATTTGGGGCAGGAAGTTTTTATCTTTTAGTACCTTGAGTTTGTCATACCACTGTCTTCTTGCCTCAATGGTTTCAGATGAGAAATCAGCACTTAATCTTATTGTACTTCCCTTGTATGTGATGGTTTTCTTTTCTCTTGCAGATTTAAATATTTTATCTTTGTCTTGAGCATTGGACATTTTGGCAAGTATATGTCCTGCAACAGGCCTGTTGGAATTTATATGGTTTGGGGTAAGCTGTGCTTCCTGGACATGTACATCCATATGCCTCAGTAGGGTTGGGAAGTTTTCAGCCATTATTTCCTTCAACACTCCTTCTGTTCCCTTTCCCTTCTCTTCTCCTTCTCAGATGCCTATAATGTGCACGTTTGCGTGTTTTGTGCTGTCGGTTAAATCCCTAAGTCCCTGCTAATTTTTTTCTATCTTTTTGTCTATCTGTTCTACTATCTGTTTGATTTCAGATGTATGATCTTCCACATCACTAATTCTTTCTTCTGCCTTTTCAAATCTGCTGTCATGTGATTCCAGCATCTTTTTGATTTCTTGAATTTTACCATTCATCCCCATCATATCCGTTATCTTTTCATGTATGTTTACAATTTCTTCAATATGTTCTCCCAGTGTCTTCTTAGTATCCTTAATCTCTTCCTTCACTTCATTAACTTGGTCCATTATATTTGTTTGGAAAACTTTGGTTAGTTGTTTGGGGTTCTCCATCTCTTCCCAGCTTTTAATTTGTTCATTGGACTGGTCCATGTCTTCTTGTTTCTCAGTATGGTTTGTAATTTTTTGTTGCTCTCTGGTCATCATTTTTTCTTGATGGGTTTATTCAGTTGATTAGCTTCTTTCTCTGCTTTAGAGTTTTAGTTAGCTGGTGGCTCTGTGTGTGTTAAGTTTTCTCTTTGACACTTTGTCCTTCTTGTTCTATTTCCTAGCTGTTTTCTATGTTTCCTTGAAGGAAAAAGATTAGAGCCAAAGGAATCTAAATAGGTAAGAAAGGAAAAAGGATAATAGTAATAATAATAAAAGTTACAAGACGGTCCATATAAGACTTAGTAAAATCAATATTTAACTCATGGGGCACTTCCAGGAAGATGGCAGACTAGTAAGACGCGGGAATCTCTTCTCCAGAAAAATAGCTAGAGGACAAGCTAAAACAGCCCTGAAAAAGATCTTCTAGCGTTTAGGACAGCAGGTGAAGGCTGCACACCACCTAGAGGAGAGAGGGACAGAAGAGGGAAATCACGACTACAGAACTGTGAGTTGCAAGTAGCAGCTTCTGCTGCTGCCGGCACCCTCCCCCACACTCTTCAGAATTCTCGGGCCCCTGGGCCTGCATCCATACAAAGGGGGCTTCAGGGATCTGCCACTCCTGGAAAGGGGAGAGAGAGGGACACAGCCTTAGGCTGACTCAGATTCTGACCTGAAATTTGGGCTGCAGAGCCCCACGGAACCTTCCACACGGCGGTTTGCCCTGGGAGCCTGGAAAGGACTGGAGAAATCCAATCCTCGCAACCTCCCTGTCTTCCAGCCTGGACTAATTGTTGAGGACACCACGGGAGAGGGGAGAGAGAGCCTGGGGCTGAGCCTGCTTTGGACTCCCAGGTTTGGTTGGCCCTGTCCCGAGAGCCCTTCCAGTTTGGGTGGGGCTGCGCCATTGTTTGCCTTGGAGCCTACAAGGGGCTAAAGATATACAAACCTCCCAATCTCATCCTCTACTGACAAGGACTGATTGTTGAGGATTCAGAAGGGAGTGGAAATATTTCCTAGCAGGGAAAAGGGGGCCGTTACAAGAGAAGTCTGGAGAACTGTCTCAGAAAGTTTGAATCACAGGGCTCCTAGCCCCCAGACAGGAAACTCTATCACATTGATCTGGTCTGTGTCACAACAAATACGCTCTGACCAGGCATTGAATTGAGAGCTGCCAACAAGCGCCATCTCCTGGCAGACCAAGGAAGTGCACATAAGAAAATTCATAAGTAAGAGAGGCTTTTCCTGGCCTCTATAGCCTCCCTGCCCAAGGCCCTAGGAAACGACTCTACAACCAATTACTGGGTCCAGTGCCCAGTTTTGAGCAACCAGCAGAACAATCCTAACAATCAAGGTTGAGCCAAAAATCAAAGAGCGGTGGTAATTCACAGCCTCCTGCCACTAAAACCCCATAAAAGAGAAAGAGATAGAGCATCTAAGTAAAATACAAACTAACCAGATGCCTAAGCACCAGCAAAAAATTATGGGCCATACTAAGAAAATAGAAGACATGGCCCAAGAAAAGGAATACAGCAAAGTCCCAGAAGAGATGCAGAATTTGAAAGAACTAATCAGTGAGATGAGCACACATTTCCAAAATCAAATTAATGAGATGAAAGAATATAGTTAAAGAGATCAATGACATCAAGAAGTCATTGCGCAAACATAAAGAAGAATTTGAAGTCATGAACAGAAAATTAACGGAGTTCATGGGAATGAAAAACACAATAGGTGAAGTAAAAAATACATTTGAAGCATACAACAGCAGACTCAAAATGATAGAAGAAAGAATAAGTGATACTGAAGACAGAGCAGCTAAAATTGAAGAGAGAAAAGAACAGAGAGAGAAAAGAATGGAAAAAATTGAACAGGGGCTCAGAGAGTTGAATGACAACACAAAACGCAAGAACATACGTGTCATGGGAGTTCCAGAAGGAGAAGAGAAAGGAAAAGGGGCAGAAAAAGTATTTGAGGAAATAATAGCTGAAAATTTCCCAACTCTCACGAAAGAAATGAACTTACATGTCCAAGAAGCACACCATACCCCAATAAAAATAAATCCAAATAGACCTACGCCAAGACACATATTATTCAGAATGTCAAATGTAAAAGATAAAGAGAAAATTCTCAGAGCAGCAAGAGAGAAGCAAACGATCACGTACAAAGGACGTCCAGTAAGACTTTGTGCAGATTTCTTTTCAGAAACCATGGAGGCGAGAAGACAGTGGTATGATACAATTAGGAAACTGAAAGAGAAAAACTGCCAGCCGAAAATTCTTTATCCAGCAAAACTGTTCTTCAAATATGAAGGTGAATATAAAGTATTCACAAACAAACAGAAACTAAGAGAGTTTGCAAAAAAGAATCCACCTTTGCAGGAAATATTAAAGGAAGCCTTAGAACCTGAAAGAAAAAGACAGGAGAGAGAGGCTTGGAGGAGAGTATAGAAGAAAGAAAAGCAGAAAGGATAACCAAAAGAGTAAAAAGACAGAGAAAAACAAGATGACATATGAAAACCAAAGAATAAAATGAAGGAAATAAATAGTGCATTTTCAGTAATATCATTGAATGTGAATGGATTAAATTCCCCAATCAAAAGATACAGGCTGGCAGAATGGATAAAAAAACATGAGCTATCCATATGCTGCCTACAAGAAACTCACCTCAGACACAAGGATACAAGCTGGCTGAAAGTAAAAGGTTGGAAAAAGATACTCCATGCGAATAGTAAACAGAAATGAGCAGGGGTAGCTATGCTAATATCAGACAAAACAGACTTCAAATGCAAAAAAGTGATAAGAGATGAGGAAGGCCATTATATATTAATAAAAGGGACGATCCTCCAGGAAGATATAACAGTCATAAATATCTACACACCTAACCAGGGTGCCCCAAAATATATGAGACAAACTCTGGCAAAACTGAAGGGAGAAATAGACATTTCTACAATAATTGTTAGAGACTTCAACACCCCTCTCACATCATTAGATAGAACAACTAGACAGAAGATCAACAAGGAAACAGAGAACTTGAACAATATGATAAACAATTTAGACCTAACAGACATATACAGAACACTCCATCCAAACTCAGCGGTTATACATTCTTCTCAAGTGCCCATGGATCTTTCTCCAGGATAGACCACATGTTAAGTCACAATACAGCTCTCAATAAATATAAAAAGATTGAAATTATACAAAGCACCTTCTCAGATCATAATGGAATGAAACTAGAAATCAATAACAGACAGGAAAAAAGGAAATTTGCAAAGATGTGGAGACTGAACAACACACTCCTAAATATTCAATGGGTCAAAGAAGAAATTGCAAGTGAAATCAGTAAATATATTGAGACAAATGAAAATGAGAACACAACATATCAAAACTTATGGGATACAGCAAAGGCAGTCTTGAGAGGGAAATTTATAGCCCTAAATGCATATATTAAGAAACAAGAAAGAGCTAAACTCAAAGATTTAACTGAACTCATGTTTTTTTATCCATTCTGCCAGCCTGTATCTTTTGATTGGGGAATTTAATCCATTCACATTCAATGATATTACTGAAAATGCACTATTTATTTCCTTCATTTTATTCTTTGGTTTTCATATGTCTTGAGAAACTAGAAAAAGAACAGCAAACCAATCCCAAAGCAAAAAGAAGGAAAGAAATAATAAAGATTAGAGCAGAAATAAATGAAAATGAGAACAAAAAAGCAATAGAGAAAATCAACAAAACCAAAAGCTGGTTCTTTGAGAAGATCAATAAAATTGACAAACCCCTTGCTAGACTAACAAAGAAAAAAAGAGAGAAGATGCAAATAAATACAATCAGAAATGAAAGGGGGGAAATTACAAACGACCTCACAGAAATAAAAAGAATCATAAGAGGATATTATGAGAAACTATATGCCAACAAACTAGACAACCTAGATGAAATGGACAAATTTCTGGAAACTCATAACCAACCTACACTGACACAACAAGAAATACAAGAACTTAACAAACCAATCACAATTAAGGAGATTGAATCCGTCATCAAAAATCTCCCAGCAAAGAAAAGTCCAGGACCAGATGGCTTCACAGGAGAGTTCTACCAAGCATTTCTAAAAGAATTAACACTAATCCTGTTTAAACTCTTCCAAAAAATTTAAGAGGAGGGAAAATTACCCAACATATTTTATGAAGCCAACATCACCCTAATACCAAAGCCAGATAAAGATTCCACAAGAAAAGAAAATTATAGACCAATCTCTCTCATTAACATAGATGCAAAAATTCTCAACAAAATACCTGCAAATCGAATCCAACAGCCTATCAAAAGACTTATACATCACGACCAAGTGGGATTTATTCCTGGTATGAAAGGCTGGTTCAACATAAGAAAACCAATCAATTTAATACACCACATTAACAAATTGAAGGAAAAAAACCACATGATCATCTCAATAGATGCAGAAAAGGCATTCGACAAAATCCAACATCCTTTTTTGATAAACATACTTCAAAAGATAGGAATAAAAGGAAAATTCCTCAATATGATAAAAGGCATATATGAAAAACCTACAGCCAACATCATACTCAATGGGGAAAGGTTGAAAGCTTTCCCCCTAAGATCAGGAACAAGACAAGGATGCCCACTGTCACCATTGTTATTCAACATTGTACTAGAAGTTGTAGCTAGGGCAATTAGACAAGACAAAAAAATTAAAGGCATCCAACGAAGAAAAGAGTAAGTAAAACTCTCACTGTTTGCGGATGACATGATCCCGTATTTAGAAAATCCTGAAGTATCCACAACAAAGCTACTTGAACTAATAAATGAGTTCAGCAAAGTGGCAGGATATAAGATCAACACGCAAAAATCAGTAATGTTTTTGTACACTAGTACTGAACAATCTGAGGAGGAAATCAGGGCGAAAATTCCATTTTCAATAGCAACAAAAAGACTCAAATACCTAGGAGTTAATTTAACCAAGTAAGTACAGGACCTATATGCAGAAAACTACAAAACAATACTAAAAGAAATTTAAAAAGACCTAAACAAATGGAAAGACATTCTGTATTCATGGATTGGAAGAATAAATATCATGAAGATGTCAATCTTGCCCAAACTGATTTACAGATTCAATGCAATACCAATCAAAATCCCAACAGCTTACTTTACAGAATTAGAGAAGGCAATTACCAAATTCATCTGGAAGGGTAAGTGCACCCAAATAGCCAAAAGTATTCTAAAAAAGAAGAACAATGCGGGAGGAATATCACTGCCTGACCTTGAAACATATTACAAAGCTACAGTGGTCAAAACAGCATGATACTGGCATAAAGATAGACATATCGATCAGTGGAATAGAATTGAGAATTCAGAAATAAACCCTCACCTATACAGTCAACTGGTTTTTGACAAACCTACCAAGCCCACGCTGATGGGAAAAAACAGTCTCTTCAACAAATGGTGTTGGGAGAACTGGATATCTATAACCAAAAAATGAAAGAGGACCTCCATCTCACCCCCTATACAAGAATCAACTCAAAATGGATCAAAGATCTAAATATAAAAGCCAGGACCATAAAACTACTGGAAGAAAATGTAGGGAAACATCTTCAAGACCTTGTAGTAGGTGGTGGTTTCTTGGACCTCATACCCAAAGCACGTGCAACAAAAGAAAAAATAGATACATGGGACCTCCTCAAAATTAAACACTTTTGCACCTCACAGGAATTTGTCAGAAGGGTGAAAAGGCAGCCAACTCAATGGGAAAAAATATTTGGAAATTACATATCTGATAAGGGTTTAATATCCAGGATATATAAAGAGATGTTACAACCCAACAATAAAAAGACAAATGACCCAATTAAAAAATGGGCCAAAGACTTGAATAGACATTTCTCCGAAGAAGAAATACAAATGGCAAAAAAAACACATGAAGAAATGCTCAACATCACTCATGATTAGGGAAATGCAAATCAAAACTACAATGAGATATCATTTCACACCTATCAGAATGGCCACTATTAAAAAGACTGACAACTGCGAGTGTTGGAGAGGATGTGGAGAGATAGGGACCCTTCTTCACTGTTGGTGGGAATGCAGGATGGTACAACCACTGTGGAGGACTGTTTGGCAGTTCCTAAAAAAGTTGAATATAGACTTGCCGTGTGACCCTGCAATACCACTACTGGGTATATACCCAGAAGAACTGAGAGCAGTGACACAAACAGTAATCTGCACACTGATGTTTATAGCCACATTATTCACTATTGCCAAAAGTTGGAAACAACCCAGGTGTCCATCAACAGATGAATGGATAAACATACTGTGGTCTATTCACACGATGGAATATTATGCAGGTGTAAGAAGAAATGAAGTCATAAAGCATATGGCAACATGGATGAACCTGGAGGACATTATGTTGAGTGAAGCAAGCCAGACACAAAAGAACAAATATTGTATGAATGCATTACTATGAACCAAATATATTGTGTAATATATTGTTTGATTCACACACACACACAAAAACAAAAAAACAAACAAAAAACAAAACAACAACAAAAAATTTACATGTATCCACTACATTTAATTGAGAAATGTATATATTTATTCATCTGTGTTTACTTTTTAGTTTTTAATTGCTTATGTTTTCAATTATTAAATGTACAAAATAAAGTTAAAAAAAATTTCAACTCATGTAGGTATTGTAGAGTAATAGGGAAAAAAAAGTGGAATACCTACAATGGAATGGGAAACCAAATAGAGAAAAATATATAGAAGGAATTATAAGGCCAGTATGATGAGGAGAGAAAGAGTAAAGAAAGGGCTGAAAGGAAAAAGGTAATAATAATAAAAAGAAAACAGAATAGACAAGATAGAAATTAAAACTAGTGAAGTTGAGGACTAGTGAAAAAAGGTGGAATGTAAGAACAACAACAGAAAGCAGAAGACAGAAAGATGAAGGAAAGAAAAGAGATAGCGTTGGTAGACAAAATCAGTATATACAGAAAATGGGAAATCAAGGAAGAAGAAACACAGAAAAGAAGAAACAAGCTAGAGACACCTAATTAAAAAAAAAAGGGGTGGTGGGAGGAAAGAGGAAAGAAAAGCAAGACACAAACAAACAAAGAAAAACCAAAGAAACTTACAAGAAAGCAGTCGAACAAAGCTAAGGAAGAACAGTGTTCCTTCTTGGGCCCTTGTGGAGCCTCTCAGTCTGCCTGTTTTCATCAGTTACCCTGCAGGCTTCTCTCTGCAGGTTTTGAGGCAGATTTTAGTGAGTAAACTAAGTTAAATTTTTTTAAAGTATTTTTTTCTTTTTTTTGAGAAATAAGTGACCCGAAAGAAGTTACAACAACAATGTCTATATTTTCCCTGTCCTGTGTTATCAGCTGAATGTTAGATATCCCGGTAAATCACCTCTCTTAGAAGAGCTGGGAATTGAACTAGGGTCCTCATATAATCAAGACAGAAATTCCTCCACTGAGCTAACTTACTAATTGGGTCAGTTAGTTCTCCAGAAAGCTATAGTCACTTTCCCCTGTGAAGGTTTTACCCTTCTGTGGCAGCAGGATTCAGCAGGCTGTATGAGTATATCCCCACTCCCCTCTCCTGGTCAGGTTGAGTTCCCTTTTGAAATTCATATGGTACCAGATGACTGGGTTCACCTCACTGAAATGGTTTACAAACCTCTTCTAGACTATCCCCTCCTTCCAGGTGACTCTAAATAGGCTTGTGGAAACTTATTAAGCACTACCCACTGCCTGACTCCCTTAGGGGTGTTGAAATTCTGATAGTGCCCAGTGTGGAACTATTAAATTGGCTGGGTCCACCCTCTCTCAAGCCAAGCCTCTGTATCCCAGGGCAGTTAGGTAAATCAGGCTTCTTCAGCAGATTCGTCTCTCCCCTCAGCCTGGTGCCACTTCTAACTGGCTGATGTGCTCCCCAAAGCTCTAAGGGGGTCCAGACAATCAAGTTCACTGCACTAAAATGATGTACAAGCCTTTTCTAGACCATCCTTTCCTCCCAGGGGACCCCAAACAGGCTCATGGAAACTTACCAAACACTTCCCGCTGCCTGACCTCCCCCTCTGCCCCTGGGGAGCTAAAATTCTGATAGTCCCCAGCATAGAACTATAAAATTGGCTGAGTCTGCCCTCTCCCTAACCCAGCCTCCATATCCCAGGGCAGCTATGTAAATCAGGCTTCCTCAGCAGATTCACCTCTCCCCTCAGCCTGGTGCCACTTCAAGCTGGCTGGTGTGCTCCCCAAAGCTCCAAGGGGTCCAGGCAACCAAACCCACAGAAAGGAAACCCTTCTCCACCTTCTGCCAGCATGCTCCCAGTCTTGGAGAATGCTCCCTCTCACCGGGTTGCCAGTTGGAGTTGGGGCTCACCTTAGCCCTTTGCCCTGAGGGTGGGGCTTAGCTGTTTGTGCCTGCAATTCCCAGCTCGAGAAAAACACAGTTTTATCTTGAGCAATCCACTTCCCTGTCCAGCTCCCTCCAGATCGATGTCCCAATGGCTCTCGCTCTGTGGGCTCCCAGTAGAGACCATTAGGGCAGGATCCTGTCCCCAATAGGCCATCCTCTGCGAGAGAGAAGGTGAGTGTCCACCTAAATTGACACCATCTTCCCAGCCTCTAAATCTATTTAAAACAAGTAATATGCTTTAAAGACAAGAAGTGAGAGTTGCTGACTTAGTTCTTTTTAAAGACATTTTTTTTCTCTATTCACAGCCCCTTCCAAATAAATTTGATAATTGGCTTTTCCATTTCTGCAAAAAAGCTGTTGGGATTTGCATTAAGATTCTGCTGAATCTTTAAATCATTTTGGGTAGAATAGATATCTATATGATATTTTGTATTCCAATATATGAACACGGAATGCCCTTCCATTTATTTAAGTCTTCTTCAATTTCTTTTAGCTATGTTTTTTGTTTGTTTGTTTTGTTTTTTATTTTTATTTTTGTTTGTTTTCATTTTTATCTTGTTAGTTTGTCTTTTAGCTATGTTTTTAGATTTCTGAATATAGGTCCTTTATGTCCTTGGTTAAGTTTATTCTTAAATATGGATTGTTTTAGTTACTATTAAAATTGGATTTTTCTTCTTTTTTTTTTTTTTAGTTTATTCTGTTTTTTATCATTATCAACACAGAATTTTTTACTGTGACCATCCAAATTTACCTTTTATTAAGTTTATTTTTCAAAAAGTTGATTTATGTTACATTTACATTTAATATGTTCCAAGTAACATTTATTATATTGCATTTATTTTATTTTATTTTTTTCTCATTGATAAGAATTTTTAAAATTTCCTCCTCAGCTTACACATCAGTCATGTATAGAAATGCTGTTGATTTTTGCATATTAATCTTGTATCAGCCAATTTACTGAACTCATCTATTAGTTTTAGTAGATTTGCTGTGGATTTTTCAGGATTTTCTAGATATAGGAACATATCATCAATCAATAGTGAATGTTTTATTTCTTCCTTTCCTATTTGGGTGCCTTTTATTTCTTATACATCCTAATTGCTATAGTTAGAACTTCTAGCACAATATTGAATAATGTGGTGACAGTGCACATCCTTGCCTTGTTCCTGATCTCTACTGGAAAGCTTTCGTTCTTTCACTGTTGAGTACAAAGCTGTCTGTAGGCTTTTTCATATATGCACTTTACCATATTGAGAATCTTCCTTTTATTCCCAACGTTTGGAGTGTTTTTATCAATAAAGGGTGCTATATTTTGTGAAATGCCTTATTTGCATCAGTCAAGAGGATCATGTGATTTTTCTTCTCAATTTATCAGTGTGGTTTATTACACTACATAATTTTCTTGTGTTGAACAATCCTTGCATACCTGGTATAAACCCACTTTATTGTGGTGTATAATTCTTTTAATGTGATTTTGGATTCGGTTTGCAAGCATTTTGTTCAGGATTTTGACATCTATATAGTCATTAGGGATGTTGCTTTGTAATTTTCTTTTTTTATAGTATCTAGTTTTGGTATTAGAGTGATGTTAGCTTCATAGAGTTTGTTTGGTAACATTCTTTCCTGTTTGATTTTTTTGGAAGAGTTTGAGCAAGATTGGGTATTAGATCATCTTTGATTGATTGGTAGACTTCACCTGTGAAGCCATGTAGTCCCAGTGTTTTCATCTTTGGGAGGTTTTGGATGACTGTTTCAATCTCTTCACTTGTGATTGTTTTTTTTTTTTTTTTTTTTGAGGTGTTCTATTTCTTCTAGGTTCAGTATAGATGGTTTGTGTGTTTCTAGGAATTTGTGCATCTTGTCTACATTGTTTGGTTTTTTGGCATACAGTTGTTCTTAGAATCCTCTTATGATCTCTCTTATTTCTGCAGGTTCAGTGGTAATGTCTCTCCTCTCATTTCTGATTTTATTCATTTGCATCTTCTTTCTTTTTTTCTTTCTAAGTCTAGCTAAGATTTTGTCAATTTTGTTGATCTTCTCAAAGAACCAACCTTTGCTTTTGTTGATTCTATTTTTTCTTTTGCTCTCAATTTCATTTATTTCTGCTCTGATCTTTTCTATTTCTTTTCTTTGTCTTAGTTTGTGTTTAGATTTCTATACTTTTTCTAGGTCATCCAGATGTGCAGTTAAATCTTCAATTTTAGCTATTTCTTCTTCTTAATGTAAGCATTAAGGGATATAAATTTCCCTCTCAGCTCTTCCTTTGTGGTATGCCATAGGTTTTGTTTCGTTGTGTTTCCATTTTTATTTGTCTCAAGATATTTCCTGAATTCTCTGGCAATTTCTTCTTTGACCCATTGATTATTTAAGAGTTTGTTGTTTAATATCCATGTATTTATGAATTTCCCCCTTTTCCATCCACTGTTGACTTCCAGTTTCATTCCTTTTTGAGCAGAGAAAGTATTTTGTATAATTTCAATCTTTTAAAATTTATTGAGTCTTGACTTGTGCCCCCAACAGATGGTATATCCTGGAGAAGGATCCATGAGCACTTGAAAAGAATATATATCCTGCTGTTTTGTGGTCCAAAGCTATGTAGATGTTTGTTCATTCTAGTTCATTATCATATTATTCAAAATCTCTGTTTCTTTATTTATCCTCTGTCCAGATATTCTATCCAATACTGTGAATGATGTATTGAAGTCTTCAAACATTATTGTAGAGCCTATTCTTTCTCCCATTAGTTTTGCCAGTATGTGTTTCATGTATCTTTGGGCACCCAGTTTAGGTGTAAATAATTTGGTCATTTCTTCTTGGTGAAATGCCCTTTTATTAGTATTTAATGAACTTCTTCATCAGTTATAACAGTTTGGCATTTAAAATCTACTTTGTCTCATAGTAGTATCGCTGCCCCAGTTTTTTTTTTTTTTTTTTTTTTTTTTTTTGTTATTTTTGCATGGAATATCTTTTTTCTAACCTTTCACTTTTAACCTGGCTGTGTACTTACATCTGAGATGAGTCTCTTGTAGACAGCATATAGATAGCCCATATTTTTTTAATCCACTCTATCAGTCTATCTTTTTGATTGGAAAGTTCAAGTCATTAACATTCAATGTTATTACTGTAAAGATATTACTTATTATACTGTACTGTCTAAATTGCAAACTATACTGTAAACCATTGACAATGTTTAGTAGCTATGTTTCACTATCTGTATAACAGTTATAACAATGCTACCATCCACACACAAAAAAAAAGGTTTTAATATGGGGTGAGGAAACGGGAGGGAGGTTGGGTATATGAGAGTCTCTAGTATTCCGTGTGTGACTTTGCTGTGACCTAAAACTTCTTTGAAAATTAAATGAAAATTTGAGAGACCCTGGGGAGTGAGAGAGGGAAGATGCCATGGTACATACTGGACACCTGATAATGCAGTGATAAAAGGAAAAAATAATAATAATAAATTTTTAAATAATTTTATTTTTTAAACCCCCCCCCCTTTTTTTTTGAATATCCCAATCCTTTAACTTTATTTTATTTTTAATTTTTTTTTCCCTGAGTTTCCATGTATTTTATCTCTTACATTTAAGCTTATCATTATTATTATTTCATTTTCCTATTAATTGTATTTGGCTATTACATGGGCTTCATCTTCAAGGAAGGTTTAGATCACAGAAGGGTTACAACAGGGGCAGCAGAGGATCATTGGTAGGGGGTGTCTGGGATGGGGGTTTCATGGGAGGAAGTTCAATGGAATATACATGAAAGATATATAAAATTGTTCAAATGATCAAGGGGTGGGGCATGGTCACAGTGGGTACACAATCACTCAGTAAATGAGGGTATACTGAATTCCCAGCCTGGAGAGCTCTGTCACATTCTCCAAGGGAGCAGCTACAGTCCCCCGAGTGTAGGGGCAGTGTCTGGCAAAGGAGGATCGTCCATTGATGGGTTCTTTTTATTGATGAGTAGCCTTATGAGTCTTTGCTCTTGTAATTGAAACTTGGCCTACTGTTATGGGGTGCCTAAGGGTTGCCATCTGAGAGCCCCCTTGTTGCTCAAATGTGGCCTCTCTCTAAGCCAAACTCAGCATATGAATGCATTACCTTCCCCCCAATGTGGGACATGACTCCCAGGGATGAGCCTCCCTTGCAACAAGGGATTAATACCAAGTGCCAACTGGCAATACGACTGGAAAAAGACCTTGAATAAAAGGGGGAAAAGGTAAAGACAAATGAGTTCATGTGGCTAAGAGACTTCAAAAAGAGTCAGGAGATCATCCCAGAGGTAACACTTATGCACACCTCAGTTGAATCTCATAGAACACCAAAGTGGATATCACCTCACACAGAGGAGTCCTGAGGGCTCTGGAGATACCTAGATCCTATATGGGGGATGGGGGGAGGATAGCTCCAGAGATTGATGCCTTATCAGTGGGCTCTACTTTGGAATCTGTGCTCCATGCATATGGTCCATCAGTCCCTTCTATTCAAACCTATATGTGATGCTGGAGTTTGTAGGTGTACTTCCAGAGACTGGAGCCTCTGGCCTGCCCATTGTGCCAGCTGTGCCTGGAATCTAGGTGGATCTGCAACTCCGACTCTACAGCTCATTGGACTAACCCAAGTCACCTGGTGAGGTGACAATGATGGACAATGGCCATCTGAGGGAATGGAGAGAGCCTGCAGCTGCAGAAAGGATAATCCCATCCATTGTATCCATGGGATATCTCACTTGGAGGTGGAGTGGACATCATCAATCCAAACTTCTCAGGATTAGGGGAAGAGCTATGGAC
The DNA here is from genome assembly GCA_026826555.1 of Tolypeutes matacus. Classification (NCBI taxonomy): domain Eukaryota; kingdom Metazoa; phylum Chordata; class Mammalia; order Cingulata; family Chlamyphoridae; genus Tolypeutes; species Tolypeutes matacus. The sequence goes on from JAKSZT010053840.1 coordinate 5,231,043, forward strand.
TAGAATTGACTTAATGGCATTCTGTTGTAGATATATTATGATTCAAGCAATGGAAGAAATTACAACAGTGAGGTGGAGTCAGTGGCCACTGGACACTTTTGGGGCAGGGAAGGAAAAAGCAGTTGTAATACAGAGGCTTTTTCAGGACTTGAGAATTATCTTGAGTGGCATTATGACGACAGACATAGGGCAATTTACATCAGCATATAACATGCAGAACTGTATGGGAAAGAGTGTGGTCTACAATGTGAGCTATGGTCCATGCTTAGTGGCAAAACCCCAGGATGTGTATATCCATTGCAGGTGATGTGCCACACTAATGAAACATGTTTATGTGGGATGTTATGGGAGGTGTACTAGGTGGGGAACATGGGAATCCCTGTAATTTTTGTGTAACATTTATGTAATCTAAGCATCTTTTAAAATATATATTAAAAAGGTATTACTTACTTCTTATATTTTGTCTTTAACTTTCTGTTGTCATATCTTACTATTGTCTGTCTTTTTATCCTTTAATTCACCCCATCCTAATAATCTTCATTTCTACACTCTTCTCCATGTTCTTTCACCCTTTTTTTCTTTCAGGCTGCAGCACTCCCTTTAGTATTTCTTGTAATTTTGGTCTTTTGGCAACATATTCTATCAGTTTTTGTTGATCTGTGAAGACGTTGAACTCATCCTCATTTTTCAAGGATATTTTGCCAGATACAGAATTCTTAGCTGGCAGTTTTTCTCTTTCAGTACCTTACATAAATTTAACCAGTTTCTTCTTGCCTCCATGTTTTCTGAATAGAGATAGGCACTTAATCTTATTGAGGTTCCCTTGTATTTGATATTTTTCTTTTCTCTTGTTGCTTTCAGAATCCTCTCTTTATCTCTTATATTTGTTATTCTAAATAGTAGGTGTCTCGCAGTAGGCATAATCAGATTTATTCTGTTTGGGGTGCATTGTCCTTCTTGGATACTGATATTTATGTCTTTCCTAAGGGTTGGGAACTTTTCAATCTTTATTTTCTCAAACATTGTTTCTGCCCCTTTTCTATTCTCCTATTCTTCTGGGACATCGATAATGTGAATGTTTGTGTATTTCTCATTTTCATTTAATTCCCTGAGACTCTGTTCCATTTTTTCCATTTGCTTCTCATTCTGTTCTCCTATCTTTTCCAGTTCAGATGTTCTGTCTTTGACATAACTAATTCTGTCTCTGAGCAGTTCAAATCTGCTCTTATGTGCCTCTAATGTATATTTAATCTCATCCATTTTGTCTCATTCCTGTAAGGTACTTTTCTTTTCTGGCTTTCAAATTGTTCTTTATGCTCACTCAATGTCTTCTTAATATACTTTATCTCTTTAGTCATATTTTCTTTCAATTCTTTGAATTTCTTTAGGAGAGTTGTGTGATTATTCTGAATAATTGTCTTAATCCCTGTATCTCTTCATGTTATTTGTTTGTTCCTTTGGCTGGACCAATTCTTCTTGTTTCCTGGTATGGCTTATAATTATTTGATGATGTCTAGGCATCTGAATATGTTGGTGAATTTACATTGATGGCTAATTTCTCTCTCTTGCCTATTGTTTTTTTTTTTTTTTTCACAGCTCTTTTTTGGTATTTAGTTCAACTCATTCTATGTCTTTAAAATTGCCCAGCTTAAATTATCAAAATTGGGCTTGTGACTGACTAATGGAGCACAGATTTTCTACCAGGAGTTCAAATGAACAGAGTCCTAAAAGTAGTTTTTCTCCATGCAATTTCCCAACCGGCCAGCAGAGATGGTGCTTGTTGATGCCCCTTTCCACAGAGGTGTTTCTTTAATCTCCACTTTTCTGTGTTTTTGTCTGAGATTCAAAGCAGTCTCTGCTGGCCAAATTAATTGAATAGAAGCCCCCTGAGTCCCCCTCCCTTTTCCCTTGTTACAGCAGCCGGGGAGGAAGATGTCTGTTCCCCTCCCAGTCAGCTGTAGTGAGACAGGGGTTTTACCCCAGCTTAATACCTTGGAGGTTTTGTATAGGAGCCCTTCATGTCCACCATGGGGATTGGTAACTTGCATTTGTTGTTTCAGCTTCTTCATCTCTCTGTCTGTCACCCTCTTGAGAGTTGTGTAGCACTGTCCTGGGTGCTGATCTCCAAAGCAGGTACCTCAGACTGCTTTTAGTCCTTTCTCTGTTGTTTTTGTGAAAGAGTTTAGGCATATCTGCTTACTCTGAAGCCATCTTTCTGGAACTCTCTCTACAAGCTGTTTTTGTATGCAGGGAAAGTTCTGGGTGGGCATGCCAGGGATGGGTGTCTTTCAGGTTGGCACAGGTACACTGACACTGACTACAGGCCCTCAATATGTGCATAGGCATTACTCTGCTCTCCTTGGAACAGGGCCAGTGACTCACAATGGGACCACAGGCCAGCTGCACACTGCACAGGAGGGGAGGTGGGGGCAGGGTCCATGAAGGATTGCATGAGCTTCTACCATTGCAAAGCTGTGTTTTTCTGATTTGTCACTAGCCTAGTTATTACAACACTTTAACTGTTTTCTGGAGCTTTGAGGATGCTGTTTCTGCAACTTTTTACTACAAGTTTAAAGATTCTTTGAGGAAACAGAAACCTAGATTGTCTTTTGACCCAATCTTGGTTGACCAGAAATCATATAATGTCTTCTTAATGAACAGTGGTGGGTGGCAGAGTGAGCACTTGGCATGTCTTGCCCACAAAAGTCACTCTGGCCTCAGAACTCTTTCTTTCTTGGTCTGCTAAGTTGGTGCCTTGCTTCAAAAAGAATTAGGACAGGTACATGGATAAGTCTCAGAAGTGGCCCAAAGAAGGGACTAGCCTCCTTTGCCCTTGCTCCTGTGAGCGATGCCCAGCCCAGCTTAGTGCACCATTTGAATCAAGCTCTTGGTTACCATTTCCTCTGTTTGCTCTATGTCTGCTTCTGGAATTCTTCTCTCTGCTCTGCCCATCCAAGACAATTTTGTCATTTCCCTACTGTCTGTTAAAACTAGGTAACCAAGTTTCTAAGAATTGATTTTAAGAGTATATTATTCCTGTGTAATCACTCTCAGGAGTCACACTGAGGGTCAAGATCTGGGCCTTAATGCAGCATCTTTGTATCTGTCTTTTTTGTTCCCATAAAGGCCTTGTATACTGTGGAAGGCGTAAAAGGATTTCTTGCTTCACAAGCTGAGGGCAACTTCTCCCAGGGGTGTACGTTTCTGTGTACCTTGAATGCTATAATGCCTCAGGACAAAACTTGGCCTGCTTTCTTCATATACTCAAAGTTTAGGGAAAATGAACACTGTTATTCTTATTTTCCATAAAATGTCTGCCTTTCATTCTTTCTCCCTTAACCCCCTATCTCTTTCTCTCTCTTCCTCTCTCTCTCTCTCTCTCTCTCTCTCTCTCTCTCTCTCTCTCTCTCATATACTTGCATGCACAGAGGGAATTCTTTGAATGTTGAATATAAATATGAGATTTCAAATACATTTCACTCTTAGAGAGGGTTTTTTATGTTTAAGGCCTCACTCCCTTTCTGAGTTAATTCAGTTGCCTCTCACTTCCATGGTGGTTAGGGAGGAAAATCTTTGAATCCTTGCAGCATCTTATATAGAGGCAGAGATGTGGATGAGAAAAGGAAAGAAAATGAAGCAAATAGGTGGTAGTCTTATACTAATTTCTGTTAGAGTAAATGTGACTAACTCATTGTTAATTTGATAAACACTAATAATTGTAATAACCCGAGATCAGAAATTCAAAGTTCATAACCATTTACAGGCACAGTCCAAATAATCTGAGCAAGGAAACTTTTTAAAGTATAGAACATTCAAAGATAAGCTGCTTATACTCATAACCATAACTGGAACAAACAATAAGCAAACCCACTCTCAAGGCAAACTGAACTCTTTCACTTGCTAATATTTCCCAGGATAACAGAAGGTCTCACTTTCACAAATAAGGATTTAGCAAATTAAATTGTTTACTGAGCCAGGTTGTCAGATAAGAATTTCTTGTCCTTGAATAGAACTTGTTTGAAATGCCCTTAATCTGTGCTTTCAAATCCCACTCTACTACCTAAGAGCTACACATCCTTACACACATACAAAACACACAATAAACAAACAAAATCATTGTTTCTCTGAGCTGCAGCTTTCCCTACATGTAAATGAGAATGCTGTGCTGTTCATTGTGTTTGTTCCTTGTGGTCCATGCTCTTTGCTTTCTGCTTTGCACTGGCTCTGGAAGGCTGACCTTATGGGAGGCCAAGGTGGGGCATCTCAGGGTGAGAGGAGAGAGAGTTGCAGGGTGGACCAGCAAGGTCTGACAAGTGACTGCATTTCTCCATGGTCTTAGCTCCTGCTGGGGAGGCCCTCACTAGGTTCCAGGCATATCACTTCCTTCTTGCTCCCTCATGCCAGGAATGAGTAATAGCCTTTTCCTGCAGCCCATCCCTGGATACTTCACCCTTTGGTTGTGGACTTCCTTGACCCAGCCCATACCATCTGGCATAGATAGTCATGAAGCTCCTTGTGGTTTCATTCTTCCTGGGCCACTAGTATCCTGCTGGTCCTTGGCCCTCCTTGACTGATACCTAATTTGCAGGAGGGTTGAGGTTATTTACACATGTGCAATGCTGTGCCTAATATGTATTTTCAAGCCCTGAAAGAGTGGTGGTTATTGTTATATTCTTTGGTATCTTCTATGTAAGGTGCAGACTACAAAGAGATGCTGTGCTATAAGGTGGATGTCTTAGAATGTTCATATGCCTCTTATATATTTGGTACCACAAGAGGCAAACCCTTGCCCATAGCCTTGCTCAGATGTGAGACAAAATTTAAGTTTTCTTTGAGTTTTTCCCTTATTCTAGCTTCTTCAGCTTAGGATTGGTGATTTACCATTATAGAACCATCGTCTTATTCTGTCTCCTAACAACCTCCCGCATCTACTGTATTGGAAGGAAATTAGATGGTGGGGGTCATATTGGACTGTGAACAATTGACAGAGGAGAGTAAACAGCTCAACAGAAGTTTCTTGGACCCCAGGAAAAAGAGAAAAAAATTGTACAGCACAAAAGCATTAGTATGGAAAACTGAGCAGCCTAATACCTTGAAATTCTTTTAATGATGGATGCTAATAAGGCTTCTGCAAATCTTTCTTGCTGGTTAAGGATGTGTATATTTCATGAGTTTCGTGTTTTAATTAATGATTTTATGTTCTATATATTATCTTGGCTTATAAATTCAAACAGCCTCTTGGAATTTCTTCAGGTAGGAAATGTCTTCCATAAATGTAAGATTGTTATTAATCTTTATTATTAATATTTAACTTTAAAATGAATAATTAACCCCTTTACCATTGCATATTTTTATGATATCTCTGAAACTCATACTTTCATGTCCAACCCACAGGGCCTCACTCTTCTGGGGCTGCTTTGAAAGATCAGAGATTTAAGTCATCTGTGCATTTGTCCTTTGTTTCAGTGAGGACTCCTTTTAGCATGTCATAGACACAGATTGGAGCTGAAATGGGCAAAAGCAAAATTATTGAAAGGATATCAGGGAGTGACAGAATAGATGTGAACATTTGGAAACCATAGCTGGTAAGGGAGCAGGAGCTAAGAGAGGTCACGGGCCAGGCTACCCCACCACATCCCAGCCCTATGAGTTGGGGAGGACACTTGGCCACCATCACTGAATGCATGAGTGCAAGCCACCACACTAGAGGTGAGTACTTGGTCCCTTCTGCTGATTCTGGAGACTCAACATATTGACACCATCATTGGTTTTATTGGTTGAATTGTGTCTCCCCAAAATAAATATTAAGTCTTAATCTGGTGCCACAGGATGTGAACTTATATAGAGGTAGAGTCATTACAGATGAAATTTATCCATTTAAAATGAGGTCATTCTGGGGTAAAGGTGGGCCATTAATTCAACATGATTGGTAGCCTTATAAGAAGGGGAAAGAAGATCTCCAGACAGACAGAGAAGATGGCCATGTGATGACAGAGGCATGGACACCATGGATTGCTGGCCACTCCCAGCAGCCAGGAGATGCATGGAACAGGATTCTTCACTACAATCTTAAGAGGGACCACAGCCCTGCTGAATGCTTGGTTTCAGACTTCTGGCCTCCAGAACTGTGGCACAATAAATATCTCTTGTTTTAAGCCACCTAGTTTGTGGTACCTTGTTACAGTGGGGTTAGGAAACCAAGATACTCGGCTACCAGAAAGAATCCTCCACTGAAGCTGCTCTTGAATGTCACTTGCTCCTGGTTGATGGGGTCATGCATACCCATCTAGTTGAGACTTGGTCACATGCCAATGCCCTGGTGCAAGTGAGAGGCAGAGAGTGAAGTTTCTGGTCTACTTAGATCTCTAGCAGAATTGCATTCACTGAGGCAGGGGTTTCAGCTGTTGGGGCTCAAAAGAATGACAAGTGCCCAACACAGTCTTCTTCTAAGCCATTTCCATCGATCATGGACCCATTGCTGTGTTTTTGAAGGTAACACCATTGTTTCTTCTGGTTGTGAAAGACAAATTCCCTCTCTCTGTTAAGAGATGTTTTCTTTTCTCATCTCTTTTCCTTTTCTCTGGCAACACTAAATATTTAATAACGTTCCCAGCATTGCATCACTTTACATTGTGGTTAAGAGTCTGAGCTTTGAAGCCAACCCACTGGCTTCAGGTCCTGTTTGTCCCCGTTCTCATGGATGCACCTCTACCATCCCATACCTCACCTTCTTCATCTGAATAGGATGATAACAATAATACCCACTTCACTGGGAGTTGGTGAGAATTAAATGTGTGGTCTCAAAGCGAGGTCTGTGGACAAGGCCAGATGTAGAACCTAGGGTGAGATGAAACTGTGGGGACGTTGTTCAACATCTCTTAATATGGCAGCACAGAATATTAAGCCAAGTGCTTAGCCCTCCTGGTTGCCCTCAAATCCATCCTTATCTAAGGAGTATTGTCACTTAACTGGCCCAGAAAAAGTGCAGCATTTGAGATGAAGCTTTTAAAACCTTTCATAGAATTCTACTCTGCCATGATATTTCATTTTGTGATCAGTGACTGTCTTATTGAACAGGGTAGAGACTGGTTTAGATGTTGTTGAACTCATGTGTTGAGACACATGTGGTACAAGCTCCACAATAGTCATGGCCAAGGGGACTATCAGCCAAATGTGGCAGGTTGGAAATAAGATAAAAAAAATATGGTCCTCTGATCTAAGTATCTTTTTAAAAAAATTAAATTAAATTAAAGATTTATTTTGCCAACAGGAAAAAAAATAAACTTAGTAGTATTCTAAAAAAAAAAAAAAGGAAAGAAAGAAAAGGTCCTTTGCTGCCAAAAGCTTGAGAAGCACTGAGTTAATAAATAAAATATGCTTATGACAGCTCCTTAGACATAATTATATGTTCCATAATATTAGCTATTGTTCTCTGCTATTGATATATTGATATTATTATGCTATTAATATATTAATGTTAATTAATTAAGCCATATTAATATTAATTATAGAATACAATTAATATAATCTATTCACATACATAGTAAGAATCATTTATATTTAAGGAAAATCCATGGATATCATTTACTTATCCTTAAATGTAAGAATTCTTTTCTTTTTTCATGTCTTTTTCTTTTCCTATTTTTCTTTTTTCTTTAAGCACTAGTAATCTTTAGTAAACATATATTATTATATGATACATAAGTTCATGTGAGTGTATATGCGTGCTTATGTGTGTAATACCTGTTTACACAGAATATTTTTGTTTTATACTTTCTCTAATTTTGATGATTATTTTAAGACTCTTTACTTCCTATTAAAAGCTCTCCAGTGATTTGCTTAGGTGCTGCTCATCTTTGTTACAGCAGGCCCATTCATAGTTTTGCTTTAACCATATTATACGCTTATTATGTGTGTGTGTGTGCACGCACACATGATTGACTCAAAAGGTGAAGTACTTGAGGGCAAAGTTTATGCCTTATTCATCTTTTAATGTCTAACTTTTAGCATGGGGCTAGGGACATGGTAAATACTAAATAAATATTGGAGAAAGAAGAAGAAGATAGGAAAGACAGAAAAAGAAACATAGAAAGAGACATAAGGAAAAAGAAAGAATGTTTGGCCTTAAAACAAGGGCTTGACTACATGGCAAAGAATACGGTATTTGTCAGGTTAGGCTCTTGGAATAACCCAGATGCCTAACTACCTTTCTATCTCTTTTGCCTCCTTCCTAATTGCATAAAACTTCCAGCATTCTCTGGTTTTATTTATAGTGCTTTTCCATGAGTGTTATCACTGGCACCTCCTATTGTATTTATCTTCTGGAAGTGAGATTGGAGACAGCATATATTAATTATTTTGAGCCTATGGAAAGCAACTTGTGTGCCTTTTCTGGTAACAGAATTTAAAACTGACTTATTTCCATCAGTCAGAACCAAAGCCTTGAACCCAGTGGATTCACTTGTCAGTTCTCAGAATTCCTAAGTACATATGCTGTTCTAGGCAACACGATGCAAAGTATTTCTCTGACTATTACCTACTACTGAAGACTCATCATTAACCTAACTTCTCAGTAAACGTCCCTTTCTAGACGTTTTCCATTTGTATTTGTACCATGGATATGATATGTTTACCCTTAATGAAGATTTTTATGTTTCCTTTATCCTCCCTCCCTCCCTTCCTTCCTTCCTTCCTTCCTTCCTTCCTTCCTTCCTTCCTTCCTTCCTTCCTTCCTTCCTTCCTTCCTTCCTTCCTTCCTTCCTTCCTTCCTTCCTTCCTTCCTTCCTTCCGTCCTTCCTTCCTTCCTTCCTTCCTTCCTTCCTTCCTTCCTTCCTTCCTTCCTTCCTTCCTTCCTTCCTTCCTTCCTTCCTTCCTTCCTTCCTTCCTTCCTTCCTTCCTTCTTTCCTAGTTCTAAGAGTATTTCCTTAACATATAATTCAGAACTATAACAGGTTATTAAAAATATCTAGCATAGAATTGTTTATAAAAGATAATAACTTGAAATAATCTAATTTTCCAACTATAAAGGATGATGAAGCAAATTATGGCACAACTTTTCAACAAAACAGTATGCGACCATTTTAAAACTGTTTACATATAATTTTAATTGCATATGAAAATGCTCATGATATAAAGATAAATAGGTTGCCAAATTGCTTTTACAATATGATCTTTACTCTGATTTTAGTTTACTGCAATTTTCTAAACTTCTGGTAATTAACATGTACACTTTTGAAATAGAAATTAATAATTTTTATTTTAAGTACTACTTTGAGTTGTAAACTCACCCTTGAAGGGTTTTCTAGAACTTAGGAAATCAGAGATAGATCATTTCAGTGTTTCTCAAACACTTTCCATGGATGCTTTCACTGACACCTCTTATTGTATTTATTTCATCTTTTGGAAATAGATATCTTCTCTTCCTCTCTCACTTAGGAAACCAGGGATATATAATTTCAGTATTTCTCGAACTTTTCTGTGTGTTACCCAAGGACTTGCAGAATATAACCAGAAGCAGTTCAAGGAACACTTGAAATGGTATGGTAAGATTCTTATTATATTTTAAACATGTGAAATATTTCATATTACTCAACAATATATTGATATTTCTTTTAACAAAAATTGCGTTACTTACTTTCAGAAAGTAATTCCAACATAAAAAACTAACATTCCAAAGATTTATTGCACATACAAGTTTTCTACCCAATCAGCTTTCACAAAATACATGAGATGAGCAAACATAGAATTTCTATTAAATTAGATCGTGCACATGCTACAAAGCACAAATTTCTTAGAGTTCAAAATTAAAGGGAAATAGCCCTCACAATTCTAGTGAAAAGCATCACTCTTGGAAGATCATGTATTTATCCTGTGACATTGTGTGCCCTTGGTCTTCACCACATGTTACCTCTGATTCACATGCTCCTGGAGGAGCACAGCTGCCTTTGAGTTCTATATTGTAAGGGTGACATATAGAATACAGGCACAAGTTCCTTCTCTTTGTGTTTTTAGAATTTGTCTATTGCTTTGTGTTATCTCTAAGGAGATTCTGGGTCAGCATAAGGAGAAAGGAAACTCCTAACAGTTCTTAGAAAATAGAGGTATGGACCATCTGTGCTTAGAAGGGGTTAAGTAGAGCTGAATTACCCCTCCTAGGCAGAAAATCTGTGTCAAGTGGAAGTTGGTAAGGATGACCTCACAGTGTCCTTTTGAGTCTGAAGTTATGTAAATGATGCAATAGTGGCTATTGAATGATGACCGGAATGGCCAAGGGATGTAGGAATCCTCCTTCTAGGCACAGTCATGTACATGGAGCCCCATGTGAATGGTGCCCCTTGGTGCTAGGCAACGTGGTAACCCTGGGTACATGCTATAGGAAGACACACAGAATGTCCATCCTAGAAGGGGCCTTATTTTCAAGCATGTGAGTTTACAGAGGAGGTTAGGGTTCTGCCCAGGGTCTTGGAGGCAGGGAAAGAGTCAAGGTAAGGATGTTTGTTTTCCAACACCTTCATCTTCCATGTTCTCCATGAAGATGCATTAACCACCTCTCTCAAAAGTAATGGTAAAGAAAGAGTTTGTAAAATACAATGAGTGCAAAAAGTAAGAACCAAAGCAATTCACTTTCGGGAAAATAAAAAGCAAACGTCTTTTATTCAAATAATGCTAAATTGGTTAAATTTATAAAGTAAATAGCAATCACGATCTATTCAGTACATATTAAGTGTCAGTTATTTTGCTTTTTTTGCATGTGTGTGTGTGTGTTTTGTGTGAACATATAATATAAATATATATTATACATATACAATTGTTAAAGGTAAGTATCAATACATTTAATTTATGGTTGAGGAAATATAGCCCAGAGTGATTTGGTGACTTATGCATAAATATTATGTGTTAGTTGACACTAAATTCAATTTTTTTTTAAATTTTAAATTACCTTTTAGAACTCTTAGACTTCCCTATAGAACATGTTTTCTTTCTATCACCTAACCAATCCTTTTCTGACCCATAGTGTGACATCAGTAACAGTTTGATAATTGATAATTTCTCTAAGAAGAGAATGTTTGCATTTCAGCCAAAGACCAGAGTGAAAAAATACCAACCAGAAGCATAGCAGACCCTGCAAGTGACAAGAATTATTTGAAACAGGAACAGAAGCTTTCTTTTTAATTTGGCTTGCACTAAAATATTTTGACTTACAGATTTATTTTAAAGCACCTTCAAACCACAGCTAGACACATATGCAAAACAAAGATGGAAAGAGGACCATGACTCTTATTGGGTTGAGCCAGTAGGCATTACAAAGGAGAGAAGCTGTAGACTCATATGTCTGGAATATATAACTGACATAATTCAAATGAGATTCTTTGCAGAGACATATTATCTACATGCCACTGCCTGTGGTCATTTTCAGTGCAGTCACTATAGAAGTGAGGAGCCAGTTTTTGTCTTTCAGAGGCCATAAGAAGGAGACAGCTTTCCCTCTGTAAGCAATGTGTCAGCTGTGGACATTAGACAATGGGATGGAGAGATATTCCTAGGGACCAGGCCTCTGAGTCACCTTCTCCTATCAGAGTGGGTGATCTTAGGAAGGCTTTGGTCATCTTTGGCTTTCTCATCTGTAAAATAAATTATAGGATGGGACTTCAACTCTCAGGATTACCAAGTCTCTAAATCTTTCGGAGCAGATCATTCACTTTGTTCTAGAAACCAATGAACTTATTCCTTAAAGGTTGTTAATTTTTAGGTTTCAGAGAGAGTGGAAAGAATTTAAAGAACTTTTCCAGTGCATGAAGTATTTGCTTGACTTTAAGAAATTTTAATTAAAATAAGCAAATGAGTTGGACAGCTATAAAATATGCCAGGGTTCATGTAGTGGACTCGAAAGAAAATTCCCTAAGATTTAAAAGAGAAAGGGAATAATGGGGAAGTTTCTAAAACATCAAATTCCTTTAGTTTGTTGTGAATGGAGTTTGTTACTTCCCTCTAAGCAGTTTTCATGCTGCTAATTCAGATTCATATTGCAGATAAGACACAGAATCATGTCTGAAATGTGAGCCAGGAGTGAGAAGACAAGAAGAGGTCATCAGGTTGGGGTCAGGAACAGAGAAATTTATGCCTGAGGTCTAAGTTATCAATTGGAGGGTACTGAGTTGGACAGTTCAGTGGCCTAGCACCAGAAAACTCAGGCTTCTGTTACAGTTGGGTCAATCAGTGGTTCTGTGGAAGTCATTTAACATTTTGTTTAAATGAGCCAGGCTTCCAAACTATAAAATGAGGCAAACAATACCTACCTTTCTTGGACATTTGAATCACAAAATACAATGAAAATGAAACTAATTTTTAAAAAATGTATAATATTTATACATAAAGAGAGTCAGTGCTGATAGTTCTAGGACAAAGGCTAGTACCTGAAAAGACTGAAATCAATGGAAATTTCAGGGCAATGGATGAGTCTCCCATCCATCAAGCAAGGTGAGCTGGGTTGGTTCAAGTAGAGAGAACAGTAATGGGAAGGGTTGTAGGTTGTAGGCTTGGATTGTCCTGGCTAATTGTCATCAATCTTCAGTGGTCAATCTGACCCTGCTTGCTATAGGATTTTCATCATGTCTCTCTGCTGACTCAAAACCAAACCAAACCAGAAAAAGAGGGAAAAACCCACATAAAGCAAAAGAAATCACTTTCTAAACCAAAACAAGAAACAAATTTCATATACAACCCCTAAGCCATATTCCAGGAAGAAAAGTAGTAGATGAAAATAAGCATAGGAGTGCTTTTTCCATTTATAAGTATACCTTAAACCTGAGGCTGTGTCAGAAAACCTCATTCCCCCTGGAGCCCCTCCCTGTCCTTGCCACCAAGTTGAGGATGTGAACACTAGCACAGGGTTAGCTGTTGTGCTGCTATGTCTTCATCTTCTTTCCATTGCTCTCCTACAAACACTTTCCATCTTTCCCATGATCCAGCTTTCAAGGCTGCCTTCAATTTCCCAAATATACTACTCCATCTCCACTTATATCCATCAGTCCCTGGTAGATCAACTGTTTGTTCTGCTCAGTCAGACATAACTGTCCTCCCCCATGTAAGAGTTCTGCAGAACATGTCTGCCTCCAACCTCTGCAGCACCTTGATATGTCTTTGCACATGCCTTTCTTTCCCCCCACCTGCAACTCATTAAGATAATTTATTTTTTGCAATTTTAATTTTAGCTGCAGCATAAATTTTACTCCTTTAAAGAATGTGACTGGCTGACTGGTTTTAAGTGATGTTAAGGTGATTGTAATGACAGCACCCACACTAGGAGAGGACATGGGGTGAATGGTGGGGAGTAGTAATTTCCGTTACACTGAATAAGACAGAAGGGACTTAGCTTGAGGGAGTGTCTTGGGGTAGACACTACCAAGTACCTCCTGCAAGTAAGCCTTGTGGGACACAGGAGAGAGGGACTAAGAGATAGCCATGGAATAGCTTTCCTGGGACTGAGATGATGGCCACAAAAAAGAAGAAAATAATTTACAAGTAAGGGAAAGAAACATTAAGGGCCTGTAGACATCAGAACTGGGTTTGTATCTTGGTTCTACCCCTTACTCATTGTGTCATATTGAGCAAGGTTGGGGACTGGATCTCAGGGTTTGGTTGGGACAAATGGCAAGGTGGAGGTGAAGGTGGAAAAGAGAAGTCTTCAAATGGTGCCTAGAGCTAGATTGTGAAGAACTTTGTGAACTAAAATAAAATTTTTATTTTATTAATGACAAAAATTGCTCTATCAAAGGGGTAGAGGAAGTGTATTCAGAAATGAATTAGTGCAACAAATTAGAAGGCTAGTGTAGCAGCCTAGTGATCTGGAATAACACAACAGTAGTGGGGCAGTAAGGAGACAAGTCTAACAACTAATAAGAAAAAATCAATTGGATTATTTGTTTGAGTCAAGAATGACTCCCTGCTTTCTAGTAAATAGACTGGTGGTGCCAATCATAACATCAGAAAATTTTTATATTATATGGAGGAAATTGAATTTTCTTGATAACATTTTGACTCAAAAGGCATGAGTGACATGGAGGAGGAAATGCCCTGTAGATGGTTAAATTTAGGTCTGGAACTCAACTGCAGATAAAGATTAGAAGTTATGATTTGTGCAAGAATGCAGCTCCTATCGTATATAGAACTACATATTTTTGGCTCTCTCCATGTATACATATATAGGATGTGAGGGCATGCAGGTATGGTCAAAGGGTGATTGATAATTACCATGGTGACTGATATTTCAATGATGTTCTTTACAATGTATTTTTACAATGTACATTCATTTCAACCCACCAAAATGAGTTAAATATGAATGATTAATATCTCAATTTTTCCAAGGGAAACAGAAAGGTCAGAAAGTTATATATTTTCACAGCAGTCACAAGCCATAAAAGTAGTACATCCAGAAATTCAAGTCCAAGTTCCAAAACCATTCCACCTCACAGTGTCTTTCTGCTACCCTGAGTCCTGTGTTACTCCCCTAAAATTGCCAGCGAAAGACCAAAGTCAGTTGTCAGAACAGCTCCTGAGCCAGAATATTATTTGATACTGTGGATTTGGTCTCCCATCCATCTGTTGCCACCCATATTTGATATCTCATGGCTATTGGCTCCTTGAATTTGAACTTCTTTGACTCTTTTAAGGAGAGAATTTAATAGGCCCTATTCCATGAGTATTTGGTTCATTACATTTGGCAAAAATATTACCATGACTTGATCTTTGTGCAGAACTCTTATCACCAGAGCTTCTGAGCAAAGAATAACAAATTTTGATGGTTAGTCCCTCAAAAAATCTCACTTTTGCAAAAATGTTTTTAACACAATCTCCAAAGAGATTTTAATTAAACCAGGAGTGAATTAGGTCCTGTATCAATGAGGGAAAAAGAAGTCTCTTCTGAAGGGATAGAAAGTGGGACTAAGAAGAAAAGATAAGGTCAGTAGCATAAGTTCAATAATAGTAGGTCACCATGCAGGAGGTGAAAAAGGTTCTCAGCCAGTCTCTCAGTGATTTGAGTGGCCTGGCATAGGTGAGATGCCTACCTATTAATTGATCCACTGTGACCAGCATAGGCAGGATTCTATTGATCAAGCCTGGCTGCAAGTCACTCTGTGAATCTAATCAAGGCAGCTGGAGAATGAGTTTCTATTCCTAGGAATTCAGGGCACAGGCATGTGTGTATAACCTGGTCAATTGTACTTCCATTATAAAAGTAAACTTCTAATATTAGAGCCAAGAAGACAAAGACATCAACATTAAAAAAACTAAATTGCATCCAAGATATTTCTAAAGTCTAGTGACAATTCTTATTTTCAGGAAACTATTTGATTTAAGAAACATTTTTTCAAAAACACCTAAGATATAATAACAATTGCTCCCAGCACATTTCTCTGATAAATTCCGTGGAAAGTGAAGATAATACAAATATTAACTAGATTAGTGATAAATTCCGTGGAAAGTGAAGATAATACAAATATTAACTAGA
>JAKSZT010053840.1:5246560-5348202 GCA_026826555.1 Tolypeutes matacus
AGTGATAAATTCCGTGGAAAGTGAAGATAATACAAATATTAACTAGAGGGGGACGGATGTGGCTCAAATGGTTGGGTGTCTGTCTCCCATATGGAGGGACCTGGGTTCGATTCCCGGGACCTCCCGGTAAAATATATATATATATATATATTAACTAGAGCCAACACCAATTTACTTAGAGTCAAGAAGAAAGAGAAAGGAATGGGAAATGCTGGAAATAGCCATCAGAACCCTTGTCTATTATATATTTTTTCTAGTCTTAAGATATTTTTCATTTGGGATACTTACTGGAAGATAGGAGAGAAACCAAAGGGCTACATGAATCCAGATTTTAAAAATAATAAGACAAGTTGGAGGTAGAAAAAGATAGTCCTATTTATTGTGCCTTGAGAAGTAAGTACATAGATTACCAGGAATTTCCCATAGAACAACTTGTTGCTGGGATTGGGGGAAGGAGGAGAGGAACTAAATTGTTGGCCAATCATTGTTTTTTTTTAAAAGACTTATTTATTTACTTTATCCATTTTAAACCCCCCATTCCCCGTTTGCTGTTTTGTGTCCATTTCCTGGGCAATTCTCTGTGTCTGTTTCCTGCTATCTCTTTTCATCCTTCTCTTCCTGTCTTCACCAAGATTCGATCCTGGAGGCCTCTGATGTAGGAGAGAGGCATTCTGCCCCCTGTGTCACCTCGGTTCCTGGTTTTTGGAGCATCTTGGCTTGGTTCTCCCCTGCGTCTCTCTCCTGTTACATCATCATCTTGCTGCATGGCTTGAGGGGCTTGGGGTCTCAATGGCATATAGAGCCTGGCAGCCCATGTGTCTTATATATATATACATATATATTTTTTTTATTTTACCAGGAGGTCCTGGGGATCGAACCCAGGTCCCTCCATATGACAGACGGACGCCCAATCATTTGAGCCACATCTGCCCCCCTGGCCAATCATTGTTATCCTTGATTCTTTATTTTGTCTTTTCTCCTGAATTCTGTAACAAACATTCTGTTATTTCAAATTACAGCTTCATCTGCATTTCTCATGGAACGAATAGTTATTCAGTGAACTTGGCTCTTTAAAATGGTATAGCACTCTGCTTCTGGTACTCTCTGAATTAATGTACAAGTTGTAAAAATCTGGTCTGAGAACTGACCCTAATGTATAGATTGTTTCTATGGGAAAATGGGTGCAGAGTGCCACATAACTAAATTCCAATTATAGACCCTGTCCTACATTGGGGAAACCCTTGAAAGACCTTTGCAACTCCACCCATGACTGGTAATCATGGGATAAAATCTTAGCTCTCATGGCATAGACACTGATTTCCTCACGTTTATTTTAGACCTTGTTAGTACCCTGCCACCTGTCCTTTCATCTGGGGATATGTTGAAAGGACATGGAAAAGAATAAAACTGAGGTTTCCTCCACTACATTATAAGATAAGTAAGGGAGCCCACATGCCACGAGCAATCAGTGATGGTATGGGGACGATGAGGTTAAATGGGGAGTGTTGGAAGCCAGATAACTGATACCCTGTTCTCACTAGACATGCTTCCATAAAAGTCAGTAAGTTCTGGGTACTGGAGCCATATATGGTACTTTAAAAAAAAAAAAATCATACTTTACGATCTTTCCTATTTCTAAACCACTGCAGTATTTATTGCCTATACTCTGAGTCAGTCATTTTCCATATGGTGAACTGTGGAAATCTATGTCAAAGTTTCTCTTTAATGTGCAGTAACTTCCTAGAAGGTGGTTCCCAGCCTTGGATGTTGCCTCCTCACCCTTGGAGTCCAGTTCAATGCCTGGCACATGTTCTCAGGGCATGAGCTCTGCCTGAATGAAGGTACTTTCCCAGAAGCTTTCCTGGAATATTTTATTTGGTTTCCAGCTATTCCAGTGGTAATTTCCAAACTACACAACTTCTACTAAAATTGCATGCCTGACACAGCCAACTTAATAAAAAAATCCTATTATTGTGAATCAACCAACTGATGGGAGCCTTTTGTAGGTGGAGAAACATGAGTATAAATTAGATCAACATTGGAAAATCTCCACGTTTTAACTTTTGAAAAAATGGCCAAAGAAGTGTGTTGTAAGAAATGTCTTTAGAGGACTGGTGGGGTAATAGCTGTCCAAGGGAGATATGGAGATATCTGGGGCGGGGGGGGGTGCGGCGGAGATGATTTAGAAAAGCAAGAGAAGAAATAAGGCTCATAAAACTGGAGAGGAGTCTACTTGCTTTCTATTCTCGAAGTGTGAAATGAAGCTGGGATAAGCTAAATACATCGATATTGGCTTCATATTCTTGATGGGTAGAGTGATTGTAACAGGACTACTCAAAATTGCTATTGGGGGTTAGAATAAATAACTTCCTCTTCTTTCTCACCTTCAAAGGGGCTCACTGCCTTATAAGACCAAAAACCTCAGCAGCATGGATGGTAAAAGTATATTTGCCAGTTTTGTTTCAGCCACTGCGATAAAGTGAAATTGTATGTTTCTGATGAATAAACATGTTAATTTTAATTTGTGATAATAGTACAAAAGCAGTCTGCTTCAAATATGGCTAGCACCTGGCCCACTAAAAGAGCATTTCCATATGCAGTGCGCTCTAAACAGTGCCGAATTACTAATTCATTCTTCTAATAGTGGCTTAATCGGAGTAGGCACAGATGTTTATGGAGGTTATGATTTTACCATCAGATACCAATTGTTCCAACCATGGGGGGGGGGAAGAAAGACCCTTCCCCAAAGGAGAACAGCATTCCAGGGGGTGACATGCAAGCAAGATTATATCAAATAATATATTCAATATTTTAATATCACCCTATGTTTAGGAACCAAAAATGTATTGTCTTCATAATACAAACTGTAGAAATTAAGCCCATCAAAAGTCTTTTTTGAGTCGAGAAACAAGGAATAAGAATGGTTGAGAAGCACTAAAATTGCTGTAAGTTTCTTGCATGCATAATGCACATCTAGTTATTTTTCTCTCTTATCTCTTTTCCCTCTCTGTGGCACCTAATAGCCTCATGGTCTACGGAGAATAAAGTCTCTGTGGTTGTGACATACTTAATGTGGCCTCCTCCTTGCTTCATTCTCAGACTCCAGGCTAGACACGGAGGACTCAATGAGAACTTATATAAAGCCCCTGATCTCAGGATGCTCCCACTCTAGTAGAGAAAACAGTTAAATAAACAGATGGTTGAAACATAACACGATGAGACTTAAGCATGGGATGGAGTAGGATGGTATAGGAATGCCCAACCAATTCTAGAGTTAAACAGAAAAATTAAAACTAGCTGATGAAACACTCTTATAAAAACTGACAGGGCAATTACCAGTGAACAGAGCTCAGAGGAAACCTCCTATCTGCAGGGGTTGTCTTTACTTTAGCAATGCACCAGTTGTCTTCAGGAAGATTCTGATTATGTTTACATGCTTTCTTTGCTACTCTTTCACTATGAACAAATACTGTGTTCCCAATTCACACATTAGCTTCTGTGGAATTTATTACTATAAATTCAGCAAAATAATTTATGGGTGAGATGATTTCAGGTGTTTAATTGGAAATATCTTCCCTTCTGCCTTCATTACATAGACTGAAGGACTATTATTCAGAACCCTTTAATGAAAAAATATTTCTAAATCAAATTATTTTTAAAATAGCGAGTTTTTTTTTTCTCACATGAATAAACGTCTCAGTTGAGATGTATGAACCATTCAGGTCTCTGATTTGCAACTGGGTACTGATTCCTCTTCTCAGCAAGAGGCTGGGAGTGGTAGTGTGTGGGTCTGTGGCTTCCCAAAATACAGTGAAAAGGCTGGAGATTATCATCCCCACCTCCTGTCCTCAGGTGTGTCACATTCCCGTGGTCCCAGAAGGCTTCAAAACAATGCCTCAACCCCAGCACCAACTATAGGTTCAAATAAAACATGTAGAGAAGTCATATCTGAGTCCAAGAGACTTTGATCTCTGGGATGTCCATGTGCAAGCTGGGCCCTGAATCGCAACGGAGTTGCATCACCTGCTCTCCAGTTCATTGGACTCACCCAGGAAAACTAACAAGAAGATGATGATGGACAACCACCACACCAAGGAATCGAGAAAGTTTACAACTGCAAGCAAGAGAGTCCTATCCATCTGCCCCATGGGATCTAAGGTTCCTCTCAATTAGAGGCAGAGTGGGCATTACCATCCCAGAATCCTCAGTATTGGGGAATGAACTATGGACTAAAGTAGACTTACTGGTATTCTATCAGAGACTTATTGTGAGTCTAGCAATGGAGGAAATTATATCATTAATGTGGAGGCAGTGGCCATTAGAGGTTCTGAGGGCAGGGAGAGAGAAATACAGGTGAAATATGGGGGCATTTTGGGGATGTGGGAATTTTCCTGAATAACATTACAATGACAGATGCAGGCCATTACATATCTTGCCAAAACCTACAAAATGGTGCAAGAGAAAGTGTAAACTACAATGTAAACTATAATTCATGTTTAGTGGCAATGGTCTAAAATGTTTTCATCAATTGTAATGAATGTACCACACTAATGAAAGATGTTGTTAATGTGGGAAAATATGGGAGGTGTAGGAAGCGGGGCATATGGGAATCCCCTATATTTTTATGTAACATTTATGTAATCTAAATACCTTTTTAAAAAATATATATATATATTAAAAAACAAACGAACAACAAAGCAATGCCTTATTAAGAAGTGATTTTTCTGCACCTGCTTCTTTCAACTCCTTTAATCACTGAAGCTCACTGATGATCCCACGGCAGTAGGGCATGTGGTTAAGTCTGCCTGTGGGCTCAGACTTCCCTGTGGTCAAATCTAGCTCTTCTGGACCCTGGGCCTGAGGGCATGTTAACTAATTTTTGTGACTTCACATTCTTATTCGCAAGATGAAGGTGACAATAATAACTCTCACACAGGGTGTGATGAAGATTGAATATTGCATGGTCAGTACTGAGAAGAGGGCCTGGCAAAGAAGAAGTGTGTGGAAAATATGCTGACTAATGGGCATGGGCTTTGGGCAAATACCATGAGCTCACTGCACAGTTCAATCACTGTAAAATGAAAATAATCATAGCAATTAGTTGATAGGGTTACCTGGTTGAATAACTTAATACAAGTAAGGAGCTCAAAGCAGCACTAGTACATCATAAGCATTTGATAAATATTTTTAAAAAACAAAATGAACACTAGACTAGTACAATTATGATATGTTTTAAATTACTACTATGGACCATACGCTATACATTGGTTATGTTCCTTTAATTTTATTTTCACAGTGACCTTGTGAAGCATTATTATTCATTTTACAGCTGTCAAAACTGAGACTCAAGCTTAGTGGAGTTCCATTATATAACACCACCCAGTTAGCAAGTGGTCGAGACAGAATTTACTGAAGGGTGTTTGACATCTGTGATTATGCCCTATTTTCAATTCCAATTGGAAGAATTCCAGAAAGTTCTTTTTCAATAGCAAAAGAAATGAAGTTTTTAAACAATGCTGGAAACCATTCCTTTAACTTACACATACCTAGTCAAATACTTCGTTCAGGAAGAGCTGATAGAGCCAGATGGAAGAGGTATGGAAATGAACCATCACTTTTGGCTGTGATCTTAAGGCTGACAGCACATCCTCATGGGTATCACCATAGCATAGCCAAGGGAACAGTGGGCTTCAATCCTTCCTTAGCCATGTGGTTATAGCACAGGGCAGAGGCACCTGGGCTTCAGTGCTTGCCTAGAATGATTCACTTTCATTGAGAATGCTGGAATCCTTGCGTTTTATTTAAGGATCTTTATTTGCTCTTATATACCTGTATGTATGAGAAAATGTGTTTGGTTTTCCTATGGTGCCATTTGTAAACAGGAGTTTGCAGTTAAGCCATGATGGGTGCATTTAGTGAATAATGAATAGTAAATGGAGGAGGGAGACATTGA
Organism: Tolypeutes matacus; assembly: GCA_026826555.1. Classification (NCBI taxonomy): domain Eukaryota; kingdom Metazoa; phylum Chordata; class Mammalia; order Cingulata; family Chlamyphoridae; genus Tolypeutes; species Tolypeutes matacus. The sequence continues at coordinate 5,252,514 of JAKSZT010053840.1, forward strand.
AAGGAAAAAAACCTGAATTCACACAGCTCCAACTAAACGAGTGGAGCAGGTGTCTTTCAACTTAAGTAAACTCTTCCTACAGAATTTACTACTTATCATAATGAGAGATTAATAATAAAAATATAAAACTATGATACCTTAATTTCCTACTATCTTATAAGCAGAGCAGGGACCACTTATCTTCTATATCCCTTAGAAAAATCACAAGACTGATATATCTTACATTTTGAAGATGTCAAGTTTAAGATTAGAGAGATTACATAATTAAGTAAAGTCAAACAACAAGTAACAGTGACAAATGCATTTTGAGCTCCTAGCACATGTCAAATACAGTTTTAAGGGTGTTTAGGGCATTAATTATTATTTTTTAAATCCTCATGGTATGTCTACTATGTATGTACCAGGCATTATTCTAAAACCTAGGGATGCAGGGAGGAAAACACACCAAACTGCCTGCCCTCACAGAGCTCACATTCATTTGTTTACTGTAAACAAATGAGTAATTTTTATAGCATGATAATATAGTATATGTGTTATGGAGAGAAATAAATCAAATTGGAATAAGGAAGGCTAGGAGGATTGCAATTTAAATTGGTGGAGGTGAAACCCTGAAAAAGGAAGTGAAGAGAATTGAGCTCAATATCCAAGATAAAGTATTTACAAGTTTCACCTATATGAAACTAGCGGGTGACATCAATGTAGCAGGGCTGGAGTTAGAAGTGGCACTAACAACATGTGGGTTGGTGCATAAGTGGGGTCAGATACATGAGTTCACACATAACTAGGATTCTGTGTTGTTTATACCACTCACTATAGTATGGGTAATGGCACACACTTTAGACAATATTCTGGGTTTGAATACTCTCTCAAGGTGAGTGCCCTTGACAAATTTCTTGGACTTGATGTGCTTCAATAAACTTAGTTGTAAGTTGAAGAAAATTGGTTATATCCCATAAGGTACTTGTCAAGATGAATGCTACCATTCTTTCTCCCAGAATCTTCCCTCCACACATTGCCTTCCTTCACCCCAATTCAGTCATGCCCACTTCGGTGTTGTTGTTTTTTTTTTTTTGTTTTTTTGTTTGTCTTTTCTCCTTCCTCCTCCTCCTCCTCCTCCTCTTCTTCTTTTTATTTTTCTTCTTCTTTATTTATTTATTTTTTCAAGTTGTCTTTACTTGAATCCATCTTTGCTCAGATTTCATTATGACTGACTCTTACCCTTTTGGTGCATGTCCTCAAATATCATCTTCTCAGTGTGTCTTCACAAAGACGTTATCTGAAGCTACTACCTTGTAAGGTGATGCTCATCTTTCTTAACATTCTCCCTCAGCATCCTTCATCATCTCCAGGCTGAATAACAGGACAATCAACACAAGGAAAAGGGAAAATCAGTCCAATATCCAGAAGGAAATAGCTCCAAACAGAAATTATTTCAGTACTTACACACTAAGATACAAGCAGGAACCAGAGGAAAATGTGTGGGAATGGATGGTAAGTATGTTGGAATGTGAGATAAGGTGGGGATTCAACTATACACTTGACATAGCAGCAAAGACATGTACCTTGTGTTCCATCATTAGGTCACCTAGAACTAAATGCAATGTGGTGTGGATGACTCTTTGAAGCTCAGATGCAATGATGATTAACAATAATGACAAAGATATGGTAGGCCTGCATTGTCCAGATATTGAGGCAGGGAGCAGGCTGTTTACGGGGTGCTAATGTAGAAATCGTTGTATTATATAAAACCAGAGAAACCACCACTTGACTAGGCTTTCTCAGAGGACTCATAGGCTACTCCTTTAACTAAGATAATGAGGTATGTACTGGTGAGAGGACTTAAAAAATCTTGGTGCCAGATGTCCTCTGTAGGTTGGTTGGTGTTGACAGAAGAGATGCTGCCACAGACTGGGGCTCCCTAGTATTAATGAAGATGATGGTATGGCAGAGCCAGGTTATAACATTTAATTATCAGAAGAAAGAGGCAATTATGGAAAAGGACAGAGGGACAATCACAGCATCTTTCCTTCTCCCTTCCCTGGGATGTGTGGTGGCAGGTATAGATCATGGCCTTCAATGAGGCAAGATAGATCAGTACCTGATTATGGTACTCTTTGACTTGGACAACAAGAACAACAACAAAATGAAAGCTGATGCCCAAAGGCAGATGTTTGCCCTGCTGGGGAAAAGATGCCCTCACTTGTAAATCAGTTCATAGACCCATAGCCCATCAGTTGAAAGGGACATCAGGTTCCTTGAGGAAGGAGTCTGCAATGCCAGCAAAGCTATTTATGATAGACATTTTCCAGATCCTTCCACCAAATAAACCTGTGGCTATATATCAGTAAATTTGCACTGGAGAAAATAAATGCCCTGACTTTTCAAGAAATGTTGGATATGATTTTTCAAGGATTGTTGGATATGAGTTGTGGGCTATCACTGATACCAGAGAAACCAAAATATCATTATGATCTTCTAATGAGTAAGAACCCTATTGAGGCCAATTATAAATGAAGTTCTAGCCCAAGTCCATCTTGCATTGGATTCACTCTCTCTGCAGACCGGCTTTGTGGTTATTTCCCTAGTTGCTAGTGTATTATTGGGATACATATATTTAGAAGAATACACATTTTTTCTTCCATGTCTTCCAAGTCATGATGAGAGCAACAAACCAAGAGAAGCAAATGGAAACACCTCCATGCAGCACACATCCTCCTCAGCTAAGGTAGTAACTCAGAAGTAATAATGTGTCCTACAGCAACCACAGCAATTAAAGCCAGCACTGAAGACTTAAAGGGTGCTGAGGTTGTGGTACTCATTTCAGCCATTCAATTCATTTGTATGGCCTCTTCAAGAAAAAGAAAAAAAAAGATGGCTCTTGGAAGATGACAACAACTGATGTAAACTTAGCCAACTGAGAGCCACAATTGCAGTCACATGCATGATGGTTGTATCTCTACTGAGACAGATTAACACAGCTTCTGGCGCTTAGTAGGTGGCCATTAACCTGGTGAATACATTCTTCTCAAAATACATCAGTAATGAGAAATAGAGCAATTTTCATTTATGTAGGAAAGACAGCTATGCTAATTGACCCTTTACTTCATTCATTTTTTCTAATTGCTGTCCCAATAGAGTCTTAAGAGATCCTGTTCTTTTTTACATACTCAGGAACATGATCTCAGGAACATGATGCTGATTCACTGTACTGATGGTATAATGTTAATAGTATCTGATGAGTAGGGTAGCAAGTATTCTAAATGTGCTGGTTAAGACCCAAATGCCAGAAGGAAGGTGGTTAAGACATTCCAGAATCAAGGTTTCCATTGCATGTGTTTTTGAGCTTTGTCTTTATAACTGTTAAATTTCAAGTTTAAAGGAATTTCACTTTTTAATAGGTCAACTAGATGCTATCAGGAATGAATAAAAAGTGCCATATATTGCTGGGCACATGGTTAGTAATTATTGTGAATAAGTACCTGTATATTGTTCTTTTTTTTTTTTTTTCCTTCAATATTCTCAGTGTCATGTGCTCATGTTGGGGAATGAGGGAGAGAGACTTCCTCCTGGGCTGCTGAGATGGGGCTAATCAGAGTTGATTGAGTCCTAGATGGAGAAAGTCAAAGCAAACGATTAGATAAAACAATTTAGGGAATAGGGTAGAGAATAATCTTAACAACTGTGAATAAAGAAGATAGCAGGCAATGAGAATAGGTGCATTAGATTCAGAAGTCTCCAGGCTAAGCCACCTTGAAGGCTTGTTTGAGTAGCACTTCTGCCTCCTAAATGAGAAGAGGACATGTCTCCAGAAATAGAAGAAGAAAGAAGGGAGTGTCTAGAAGCCTCAACCATTAGCCATAACCACAAAGTCCTTCTTCCTTACCTAACCTTGGTTTATAAGTCAGCAAATGTGCATCTCCAAAGCTTCACTTCTTCCTGATGAAACACAATGCTCAGTGATGAATGGTCCCCAGCATATGTGCTGCCACCTCTCCTCCTCCTGTCAAGATAGCACTCAGTAATTGGTCATGACACCCTTTCCTTGAGCTTCAGAATCATTCTCTGCACCATGCTCTGGGCAGCCACAACAAATATGGGAAGATAAAATCATGTATCAGTTTGGAGAAGCGTTGTGGGTTATGAAAGTAACAGATACTCTGTCATTATCTTTGGTTATACTGAAACACCTACAAGCAAAATACAATATTTTTAGCAAGCTGTTTTAGATGTTGTAAATAATCAGATGGGGATTTTAGAAAAAAAAAAAAAAGTTTTAAGAGCTATCTGTCAACCACAAGACCTGGGTTAGGAAGCAGATGTTTTTGAAATTTAAGGAAAGAGGATGAGGATGATGAAAATAAACTGTGCAAACATTGTGTTAAATTCCTTCCTGTGTTCATCTTCAAACAATACTTTGAGTTAGAAATTACTATTTCTAACTAAGAGATAAGAAAAGTAAAATGAGGAGAGGTAGACTAATTTGCATAAGGTTATAATCCAGATAAATGAAGACTTAGACTCAACCGTGTTGTAGGATACCTTATGTGCAGAAAAGACGTGAACAGGAGGACAGAGGGAGTTTATAAAATAGAATATATTAATCTTTTTCTCAGGCACATTTTCTATTCAATTTTCTTTTGTGATGTGAATACAATTTGTTCAACAGTTATTGTCAATCCTTGGCCTAGCAAAGGCGATATGTGTTAGGCCCAGGGCTTCCATCCTGCCCCTCCTTCATGCCCTCCCCCGTTCCTGCAGGTGCACATTCTCTGTTCCCTCCCTAAACATTTCCATCCATAAAAAAGTAGAAGCCCACATCTGAAGGATGTCAATGGAACTACAAAGCCAATATGAGATATCTCGCCCCGACCTTAAAACTGCAAAGCTAGCATAAACCATCGCCCTTTGTAGTACAGTCCCAGAACGAGTTATAAAACTCTCTTCCCCTCACTCTGGCTGCTGCTGTCTATTTCACACAGCCTGCTTGCTAACCTAAAAGCTTTGTTTATATGGACTCTGGTTCTTGGTCTGATTTCTAAAATGCCTCCTTTTCTCAGCTTCCCTCTGAATCTAACAATATGGACACGAACATCTTGATTCTTCCTTTGAGAAGATAAGTCTAAGTAGGACAGACAAAGTTAATTATAATACAGTAATTGTTATGGTGAAAATAGTCATAATATTAGGTGCTTCAAAACTCAAGGTGTTGAGATGCTCTGGCGATATGGAGGGAGCTAAGGGGACATTATGTTGGCTGGGTATTAGAGAACAAACTAGATGTGAAATTGGAGACTAGAGGAAGAAGAAATATGGTGTACTGACAAAGCAAGACTTTGGAGCTGGGCTACCTGGGTTATAATTTCCTTTGTACTTACTGGCTGTGTCACTACTGAAGAATTATTGAATATCTCTGAGCTTCAGTGTTCAAACTGTAAAATGGTAATGATAATGAAAAAGTGAAAGGCATTAAACTCTTTTTATTTAAAGCTTTTTTATATTCTGGGGTTGTTGTTAAAGGCTTTAAATATATTATCTTATGGAATAGATTCAAATTCTTAAAAAATTTCTCTCAAACCCTCTTACAGTTGAGAGAACAGAAGGTCAGAGAATTTTAGCCATTTGCTCAAGATCACAGCCAAGATTTGAAACATTTACTTGACCCACAAGTCCATGATTTTCCCCCATTCTGCTATTTGTTTTAATATTTTTTTCATTTCTAAAGAAGCATTAATACATAAATGTTATATAAAAAATATAGGGGATTCCCATATGCTCCCCCCCCCCAACATTTTCCCACATCAACAACATATTTCATTAGTATGGTACATTTTTTTGCAATTGATGAACACATATTGAAGCATTGCTACTAATCATGGCCTACAGTTCACCTTACGGTTTACACTTTGCCCTGCACAATTTTATAGGTTTTGATGAAATGTATAATGGCCTGTATCCATCATTGTAGGACATGTAGGACAATTCTAAAGTCCTGAAAATGCCCCCATGTTACACCTATTCTTTCCTTTCATTCCCCTCAGAACCTTTGGTGGCCACTGCCTTTATACCAATGATAGAAGTTCTTTCCTTGTGAGATTAATAATAAATCTATAATAGAATAATAAGTCTACTTTAGTCCACTGTTCATTCCCTAATCTTAAGGATTTTGGGATGGTGATGCGCACTCTGTTTCTAATTGAGAGAGGAATTAGATCTCATGGGGCAGATGGATAGAAATTTCTTGCTTGCATTTGCAGACTCTCTGTGTTCCTGGGGATGGGCGTTATCCATCATCATCTCCTTGTTAGCTGAGTGAGTCCAATGAAATGGAGAGTAAGTGTTGTAACTCTGCTGCGATTCAGGGCTCAACTGGCACATGAACAGATCAAAGATTTAAGTCTCTGGGATACATATTTAATGAGTATGGTACTAATTATAGGTTCATATAAAAGGGGCAGAAAAGCGATGTGTAGGGAAACTATAAATGAGTCTAATTTTATTACCCTGGGAAGCTTAAATTCCAAAGTAAGGCCACTGACAGGGTGCCAAATTCCTTAGATTGTCTGCCCTGTTTATAGTGTCTGGATGTCTCTAAAGTGCTCAAAAGCCCTGCTATTTGAGGCACTGTTTACTGTGGCAGTCGAAAACTCTGCTGAGGTGTGCATAAGCTTAACTTCTGGAATGACCTCCCAACTCACTTTAAAATCTCTTAGCCATAAAAACTCATTTGTATTTAATATTTCTCCATTTTGTTTTTAATTGAAAAGGTTTTTGTGGGGATTCTGAAAGATAATACATAAAAACTGAACAATCTACCAGCAACTTAAACCAGTGCCTGACATAAAATAGGCATTTAATAAATGCTGGATGTTAACTCCCTGTCCTCTCTATTCTCTTCCATACTAAATGTAGGAAATGGCACAGTGTAGAAAATGGTGAGAATTAATTATTTTTAAGCATGCTGGTAACATAAAAAAATAAATCCTTTAGGAAAATTAATCTGTGTGTTCTTTGTGGGCAGGAAATATATATGATTTATTTTTATGTTTCCCCTTCGAGCAAGGTGGCTTACCAAATTAAAAAAAAAAATGGGGAAAAATGAAAACCAAATATGCACATACAATTCCAGGTTAAAATGTACCATGGTTATGTAAGGGAAGGATATTTTCAGTTTTATATCAAAACCTCTTTAATGAAGAAAGAATTTTCAACTGTTGAATCCTAGGTACTCTCTGGTTATATGTCTTTAGGGAACAAGGGACTGGTACTTCACAATGGTTTTACAGGGACTAAAGTCTTGGGACTAATAACTGTTGGGTTTCTTTCAAGCAGTAAAATTAATTAGACTAAAATGAGACATGCTTGATTAAGTTATCACTTGACTGTGACTCAAATGACTTAGACCCTTAAAAGTAGCAAGTATTGCAGGACAGGATAACTAAATGATATAGGAAAATGACTTCCTTCACTTTGGGATCTCACAGCTTTTTTGAGTGTTACATGAATCAGGCAGGATCTCATTCAGGAAGTAGAAGGGAGACCCGTGGAGGGGTGGAAAGGAGAAGTTCATAGAGGGCAAATGTGGAAGCAAGAAAGGAAGTCTTCTGATTGGCAGACATTAAGTTTCTATTTTAGTTAGGTTACATCTCACAAAGTGGGATTACTTTGGAATGAGGAAGTTAGCTGGTGTAAGAATGTGGAAGTTAGCTGGGGATAACGAATTAGCTGTATTTAAATTTAGTTTCCTGGGCAAGCCAATTAGTTACTGAAAATAGAAACCAGCTGTGGAGGTTTGGAACTGTATGTACCCCAGAAAATAATGTTCTTAAAGCTCATCCATCCTTGTAGGTTTAAACTTATTTTAAGTAGGTTTTCATATGGTTACTTCATTTAAAGTGTGGCCCAGAGCGGGTCTTAATCCTCTTACTGGAGTCCTTTATAAGGCAATGTAATTCAGACAAAGAAAGAAAACACAGAAACAAGAAGCTGAATGCAACAAAACCTGGAAGAGAAGGGAGAGACCAGTAGTTGTCTCCCTGTGCCTTGCCATGTTGCAGAGGGGTCCAGGATCACTGACAACTGGTATTTGGGCAGAAAGCATTTCCTTGATGATGCCTTGATTTGGACATTCTCCTGGACTCAATACTGTAAGCTTGTAAGCAAATATCCTTTGTTAAATCCTTTGTTAAAGGCAACCCATTTTACAGTATCTGCTTTCAGCAACTTAGCACACTGAAATACTACCTTAGGTTTTTGATTTTTCTGCTGTGGGGCTTGGAATGGGTACCTCCATGTTGGATCTACTAGATTTTATTTATCAAATCTGACCCTTTTGATCTGGTCCTCAGTCAAGCCCAGGGCTGAAATAAAAATTTAAGTCGTTAGTGTCATACTCAGTTACCCTCTGCTAGGGCTGGATGGCTTTCATATCTTAACTCTAGGTTACAGATGCTGAGGGGTTGGTCGTTCTTTTTCTCTTTGTGCTTCTCTTGTTCTTGTTCTCTTTGCTCTTCTGTAGTTCAAAATGGACAGACTCCATTTGGAGAGATGACTAAGTTGCAACCATTAAAAACATTAGACAGGATACAGTTCACCAGGGAAACTATTACGATTGCTATGAATAGTAAAATTCTCAATGGTTGGAATATGATTTTGAGCCAAGAACTCTAGGTCTCAAAGTAACTGAAATTTAAAAAGTCAAAGAATGATCTCAAGGAAGGACTTACTTGCTTGAACCATGTAGGCCATGTGACAAATTCATGTAACTATATTTCAACTTCCCCAAAAGTGTTCAACCAGGTAGAGCAGGTGGTATTGATGACAATGCAAACTCCTCTTTGCTAACCTCGCCAGTAGTCCAGCACATTTCTATTATCAAAAACAATTCTAATTAAATAATCTAAAGATTTTTGTTGTGCACCAATAGATTTGCAGTGGACTCAGCAATTTCTCCCACTGTTATAGATAAGTTTCTTATCACCCTTTCATTTATGTTAACCCCTAACCCAGGATGTAAGAGTCCAGTGAAAGAGGCCCATTCAGTGACACACCTAAGCAACTCATGTTGGGCTCAGAAGTATAAATTAAATGAAGTAGTCCAGTGTAAAGCTTTGGATGTGATCTAAATTTCAAAAGGAAACACTAAGAGGTCCAATCCATATTGTCCTAGAATAGGGCAACCAGCTATGCATTGAAATGTTAGAGTCTGACACGATCACCTTATCTTGGTTCTTTAAAATATTCAGGTTATTTATCACTGTGCCAGACTTATTAACATAAATGCAACTTTGCTCATGGAAAGTCAGAGTATTTAGAGCCTATCTGTTTTGTAAAGACTACTGATGCTAGGTTGTGAAGTTCAGCCTGGAGGGCCTGAAAAGGATTTAAAGTGATATTAAAGTTGTTTTGTAACCTTAGATATATTTATAACTGCACACTCCAGGTTGTGTGTTCTTATGGAAGATGTGATGATGTGCATCATCTAGAATTTAAATCAGAGACCTCTTCACCCAGAGACACTTTAGTGCTTTTCTCTGTACCTAATAATAACTAGAAAGAAACAAGATTTTCTTATTAAAGAATTGAGGATAATATAAAGAGTACTGGCTCTGGGAGTCATGAGGCCTGGGTCCCCAATATGAACAATGACATAAGATCTTTGGATAAATCACTTAACTTCACAGATCTTCCTCCTTCTCATCACTAAAATGAAGTCCTTATTATGTTATCTAAATCAACTTAAGAGGCAACAGTTTCTAGGAAGGAAGCCTAGTACATGAACACTAGGTCTTTGAAAATATAAGGAGTGAGGAGAGGGTGTAGCTCAGTGGTTGAGCACCTGCTTTGCATTTACGAGGTCCCAGGTTCAATCTCCGGTACCTCCTAAAAAAATAAGGAGTAAACCCAAGAGGCAAAACAAAACACTATTATAGCGATATTATTTGTGTATACCTATATGAACAAGAGGAAGAAGTCTGGGCTACTTCTCAAACACCCCTTGTAGGTGGATGTTATAAGCAATTTGTGAAAATTTGACTTCCATGACCCAGAGAGGGTCTTCTGGTCCAAGAGAAATAGTTCGTGATTCTGAGATTTTCTCACTGCAGCCATACCAGTCATTTTATTAAATTCAGAGTGTTTGGGATTAGCTACATTGTAACCAAGTCCAGACAACCATTTTTATTCTCTAAACTTATCTTCTAAATCTTTCCAACTGATATATTGTGCTTTTAAATAAAATTTTCCATTATATTTTCCTCCTAATCCAAATAATGAAAGAGTTTGAGAAGTTAAAAGATGTAGATTCTAGGATTGTGCTCTGCTCAATTATCAGATTTTGATTTTAGACAAGTCAAACACCTAAGCATCAGGTGATTGCTGCTCTCCTTTCCTCTTGTTTATCCACCTCATTTTCCTCCTCTTCCCCCCCCCCTTTTTTTACTTCTGATTTGCTTGTAGTATGAGTATACCTGCCATTTACCTAGAGGATGAAGATCAATTAAATATGGCATATGAAATCTGAGAAGCAAATCTTCATTTGCTTTTGGAAAAGTTCACATTCTATACAGATACAGCATTGCCACAACAATGTGCAGAAACCATTTTTGGCAATAAAAAGTTTTCTACTCTTTATTTCTAAGCAGATATTTGAAATTATTTCCTTCTGATAATGTGGTTTTTAATAAAATAAACTGTTTCAGAACTCTGGAAGTTAATCAAAGGCTGAGCAGTATTCATTCAAGAAAAGGTGCTGAATTTCTGTAAGAATAGTGGGTTGTGTGGCCTTTTCACCTGTCCCACTCTTAATCCCCTTTCGTCACCCCACAGCAGCCTTGAAAACAGTGTAGTAGTCACTGGAAGGGAAGATCAATGTTGATATTCTTCCAAATGTCCCATTCCCAGAGCAATGCCATTACTTGATTTTTTTGACAGTTTCATGAGAAAGCCCATTTTGCAGTCCTTATTTGACCATAGTTTAACATCACAGCTGGCTGAGGCTATAGTTCCAGTTTAGGCAAACAAGATCATGGTCTAAAGTTTAAAAGGGAGCTCTGGCCAATGAGTTGATAGTAGGGAACTTTGAAAAGCTCTGACATATTCCTGGGGATCTAGAAGGGTATGCAGGGATATGTGCATGCCCAGAAAAGTTGTGAGAGGGCCCCAATTTCTCACCACTGATTGACCTTGAGGCTTTGCAAAAGCAAGAAGGGACAGAAATGTAAACTGTCTGATAATTGAAAATATGCATCAAAACACAAACAGATTCCATCAGAATAAGGTAGAAAAGACTTATAGTTTCAAGGCATGTAAGGAGACCAATGTCTAATCATTAGCTGATGAGAAAGCTAACTGAAGAGAAACTGCATAGGCTATGCATGGCAAAGAATACAAACGTTACTTAGTTATTTCAGTAAAGTCAGCTAACAAACAAACATCAACTACAAAAACACAACAAACTTGTAACACTAACAAACCCTATGAAGGGAGGATCTGAAATTCAGAATTGCTACATAGTATTATATAATATAATCAATTTTGAATAAAAATTATGATATATGTAATAAAATAGGTAGTTATGGCCCATATATGGAAAATAGCAACCAATAATAAGTGTTTCTCAAAAATATTATTGTTGGAATTAATGAATGAAGATTTTATATTAGTATTATATATATATGTTAAAAGAGCTAAAGGAACCTATATGTAAAGTATTAAAGGAAATATGATAATGAAGTCTCATCAAATAAAGACTAACAAGTAAGATATAGAAATTTTAAAACAACAAAAAGTTTGGAGATAAACAATACATATTAAAATGAAAAGTTCACAAATGGACTCAATATCAGATTTGAGCTACAGAAGAAAGAATGAACAAATTTGGAGATAAGTCTATTGAAATATTCCATTCCAAAAAACATAAAAAAGAATGAAGAAAAATGAACAAAGCCTCAGAGACCTGTGGTAAAACAACAAGTGTACCAATAAATGCATAATAGGAATTTCAGAAAGGATATATAAAGAAAATGGGCAGAATCTTTGAAGAAATAATGGAATAACTCTCCAAATTCAATGGAAATCATTAATTCACAAAACCAGTAATTCCACCGAATTCTAAGTAAAATAAATTCAAAGAGGTCCACACCCAGATGCATCATACTCAGCCTATTGAAAGCCAAAGGCAAAGAAAAAATCTTGACGTCCACAAAGGAGAAGTTGCTTGTCACATCAAGGGATCCTCAATAAAATTAACAGCTGGTTTATCATCAGAAATCATGGAAACCAGAAGGCAGGGAATGCCATATTCAAACTGCTGAAAGAAAAAGACTATAAAGCAAATATTCTATATTCAGCAAGATTATCCTTCAAAAATGAAGAAGAAAGTAATAAATACCCAGATAAATTAAAAAAAAAAAAAGCTAAAGAGAAAATATATTTTTAACAGAACTACTCTATTGGAAAAAGTATGTGGAGTCCTTCAGGCTGAAATGAAAGGATAGCAGACAGTAGCTCTACTCCATATGAAGAAATAAAGAGATCTGGTAAAAATAACTGAGAAAGTAAGTATAAAATACAGTAAATGGTTTTTATAAGTCTTTTCTTTTACTATCTGAGTTGACATAATCGAGTAAAGCACTAATTATAAAACAGTTGATGCATTAATGTTGCATAAAGATGCAATTTGTATGACAATAATAGCACAAAGGAGGGTATAAAGAGCAGAGTACTTTGGAGAACAATGTGTATTCCATTAAAATGAAGTTGGTACTAATCGGAATTATAGTGTTTTAAATTAAAATGAAACTTTTACTCCCCAGGGCAACAACTAAGAAAATTACTGCAAAAATACAGTAAAAGAAACAAAGATGGAATTAATGTGGAACATTATAAAATATCCATTTAACATGAAGCAAAGCAGCAATGGAGGAATATAGGAAAAATAGATAGAAGACATATAGAAAACATAGAGCAAAACGGGAGACAGAAAAACCACTTGATCAATAATTGCATTAGATAAAATAAAATAAACACTCTAATAAAAAGTACATATAGGCAGAATAGAGGAAAAACGACAAAACTATATGTTGCCTGTAAGAGACAAAATTTAGATCCACAGATACAAGTCAGTTGCAAGCAAAATGTTGGGAAAAGTTATACCATGTAAACAGCTACCAGAACAGAGCTGGGAAGGATATACAAATGTAAGACACAATAAATTTTAAAACAAAAACATTTACTATAGACCACCAGCAAGATGGTGGCAAAGTAACCAGCTCCTAGAGTCAGCTCATGCTACAGGGCTATTAGTAATTACCCAGAGCTATTTAAAGCACCTGTTTGAGGGCTCCAGGAGATCAGAAGAGCATCCTGCAACATCCTTTAAAGAATGGAAGGAAGACACTGCCCATCTGCAGAGAAGATTCCTAAGTAGAGCCCTCCATATTGCAGAAGCCGGGGCTCATCCTCCACTGGCAGAGCAAGCCTCCTCCAGAGATATTCTGCAGCTGGAATTGGAAGCTCTATTTCCCCAAAATGGGGGAGGAGGAGACAGTAGGGCACCAACTTTAGCTACTACTGAATAAATTCGGTGGGCTAAAGTATAAGCCTAAGAACAGCTAAAGTTTGAACCTGTCCCGGAAAAATGCTGGTAAAAAGGCCAGTAGCAGCTATTTTAACTCCGCCCCTGGGACAAGGGGAAGCAGGCTGATTGAATATCACAGTAAATGTGAAGGAGGAGCTTCTTTCCATCCAGATCGGCTTACAGCTCTAGCCTAAACCCCAGCCCCACCTCTGGCAGGGAGGAAGCTGGGGGGACTTGCGCCAGCCTCTCAGGGAAACTACAGGCCATTCTGCGCCAACCAGTGCTCATCCTATGCTGTGACTGGAGTTGGAAGCTCCATTTCTCAAAAACAGGGGAGGAAGAGATGGTTGACAACCAACCTCTGACACCCAGTTGACCCTCACAGAATTCTGGAAGGAGCATTTCAATATTCTGCACTGCCTTAACCTTAGTGATAAGGCCTGAAACAAAGTCTCTTATAGGACAATGAATTTGGCATGGAAGAATTTGTGGCCAGAAGTTATGACTCAGAGAGACTTTGAACAGTTTGAGGCTGATCCCAAGCCTGCAGGTACAGAGGGTGCAGTTGTACAGGATGTTGTATCTTCGGCCAATCCGTGGGTCTGGAGGTCGATGCTGCTGATGTTGAGGAGTTAGTGGAGGAACATCATGAAGTGCTCAGGGCTGAGGAGCTGCAGGAACTAGAGAAGGAGCAGCAACAAGAGGTGGCTGAAGAGATTCCTTCAGGTGAGGAGGAGATAAGGGAGGATGTCCCCAGTTCCTTGAAGAAAGAAATGTGTGCAAAATGGGCACAAGTTCTACTTTGCTGAGAAGTACCATCTGGACAGAGCTCTGACAAACAGAAATGTGAATTGATTGAATGACCAAACAATTTCACACTTTCAAAGAATTCTGAAGAGAAGAAAGAAGCAGTCCTCATTGGTTAAGTTTTTAATGAAGGTGACAAAGAGTGTGTCAGAGCCTGTGGTTCAAGTTAAAAAAAAGGCAGAAAAGAGAAAGAACACCTCAAGTGCAAATGCCCAGTGTTCTATTGGAGGGGATCTCTCCTTCCAAGCAACACCCCATGTAACCTCTCCTCCTCACCCCTCTCCTCCTACTACCCCATTAGGCCATGGACTCTTCTCAGTACAGGTAAAGTGAAGTTTTTATTTTATTTAATCCAAGTATTTATTAACTTTAGGTTTATTTCTCATATAAAGTAATGATATGCAACCCTACCTTTTTACATGTTACCTTAAAACTGTACATTGTCTTTGGTTTGGGAGTGCATTAAATTTATTTAGATCATTCCTTATGGAAAAAAATTGTTTGGTACTCATGTTTTTTATCATGCCTCTTGGAACCAATTAACAATGAATACCGAGTTACCACTGTACTCAACTTTCAGTAATAGACAGAACACGTAGACGAAAGATAAATAATGAAATAAAAGATGTGAACATTATAAATGAACTAGACCTAACAACATCTACAGAACACTCCATTTACACACAGCAGAATATGTATTCTTCCCAAATGTACATGTACTATCTACAGGAAAAATGATATGTTGTGCTAAAAAAGAAGCATCAGTAAATTTAAAGGGATTGATACCATACGAAGTATGCTGGCCAACAACAATAGAATTAAATTACGAATCAATAACAGAAGGATATTTGGGAAATTCATAAATATATGAAAAATAAGTAACACACTTATAAATCGATCAATGGATCAAAGAAGAAAACACAAGGGAAATTATAAAATGCTTTGAAATGAATGAAGACAAAATTGCAACATACCCAAACTTGGTAGTATGTGGCCAAAATAGTGGTTAGAGGGAGTTTTATAGCTTTGGGTTATATTCTAAAGGAAGAAAGATTTCAAATCAATAACAGAACCTTCCACCTTACAAAACTAGGAAAAAGACCAGCAACTTAAACTCAAAGCTAGGAGAAAGAAAGAAATAATAAATATTTGAGTGGAAATAAATGAAATTGAGACTAGAAAAGCAATAGAGAAAATCAACTAGCCCAATAGTTGATTCTTTAGGAAGATCAACAAAATTGACAAAACATTAGGTAGATGTTCCAAGAAAAAAACAGAGGACTCGAATGACTAAAACCAAAAAATGAGAGGACAACTCTACCAATCTTACATGAGTAAAAAATATTAGGAAATACTATGGAAAGCAGTATGCTATCAAATTAAATAGCTTAGATAAAGTAGTCAAACTCCTAAAAAGACACAAATATGACTCAAGAAGAAATAGAAAATTTGAATAGACCTATAACAAGTAAAGATATTGAATTAATAATTTATAAAAGAAACCAAACCTCCCATTAGGAAGAGCTGAAGTCAAGATTGCTTCACTGTTGTATTCCAGCAAATATTTTTAAAAAAGGAATAGCAACATACATTACACTTTATAAAAATTAGGAGAGGAGGGAAAACTCCTCAACTCATTCTACAAGGCTTGGATTACACTGATACTAGAAAAAGATATCACAAGAAAAAAAAAGAAAACAAAACTACAGCCAATATACCTATGAATATAGATGACAAAATCCTCAACAAAGTTTTAGCAAAATGAATTTAGCAGCATATTAAAAAGATTACATACCATGACCAGATGAGGTATTTCCTAGTAATGCAACATAGTTTTAACATAGGAAAATCATCAATGAAATAGAGCATATTAAAGACAAAAATCATATATGATATACCATTTGGCAAAATACAAAGCTTTTTTTTTTTTTTTTTAATACAATAAAAGCATTTAACAAACAAGAAAAGAAAGGAATTTTCTCAAACCAACAAAGGACATGTACAAAGAATACCCATTGTGCTAACATTGTACTCAGTGTTGAAATAACTAATATCATAATTAATCCACTGAATGCTTTCTTTTGAAGATCTGGGACAAAACAAGGATATTCACTTTCACTCAACCTTGTGCAGCAGGTTCTAGCAAGGGCAATGAGGCAAGAAATAAGAAGATATCCAGATTGGAAAATAATTCAGACTTTTTCTATGTACTGATGTCATTGTCTGTATATCAAAAATCCTAAGAAATTCAATAAAAACTAAAAATATTAGTACTAATTAACAGATGCAGCAAGTTTACATGATGCGTTGCCACTATAGAGAAAGCATTTCTATTTCTGTACATAAGAATTGAACACTCTGAAAAGGGAATTAAAAACACATATATATTTAAAATAACATAAAAAACAATAAGCCACATAGGATTAAATTTAATGAAAGAAATTTAGAAAGTATTTAAAATGTGGAAAGAAACACCATCTAGTAAATAGAAAGACAAACCTGGTTCATGGATCTGAAGACTTAATATTGTTAAATAATAATATCCTAAATCAAACTACAGAATCAACACAATCCCTAATAATATTTTGGCTGGTTTTTTAAGGAAATTGAGAAAGTAATCCTAAAATTTACATGAAAATGTAAGTAACCCAGAATAGACAAATCAGTCTTGAAAAAGAAGGAAAATTTGGAGGACTCACACTTCCTGATAGCAAAATTATTTTAAAAATACCTTTATCAAGACAGTATAACCCTGCCATACTGCTAGACTTTTGAACAATGTAATGGAATTGAGAGTTAAGAAGGAAACACTTCTACTGATAGTCAGTTGATTTTCAACGGTGTACCAAGTCAGTTCAATGAGGAAAGAAATAGTTTTTTCAACAGATCTAGTAATTGGATATCCACTTGCCATAGAATGTTGGAACCAATCTCACACCATACACAAAGATGAACTCAAAATATATCATAGGCCTAAAGCAAGAGCCAAAATTACAAAACTTTTAGAAGACAGCAGTGTAGTAAACCTTTGTGATTTGAGGATAGGCATTTTTTCTAAGATCTGATACCAAAACAAAACTGGGGAAAGAAAACATTGGTAATTAGACATCAACATTTTAAAAATATGTGCTGCAAGTGACACTATCAAAAATATAAGATGACCACCACAAAATGAGAAAATATTTGCAAATGATATATCTGATAAGTGACTTGCATTGAGAACATATTTTTAAAAAATTCGTACTATTCAATAATAAAAGAAAAATATGTCAATTATATTTGTGCAAAGGATTTCAAAAGAAATTTCTCCAAAGAATACATATACAAACATTTGTTAAACACATGAAAAGATACTCAACATCATTAATCATTAAGGAAATGTAAATCAAAACCACAATGAAATATTATTGTATGTCCACTAAGATACCTATAAACAAATAAAGAAAACACAGTGATGTATTTCACTTAGCATAATGTACTGTGTTAATATTAGAGAGGTATGGAAAAATGGGCCAAATATACCCTATGGACCATGGTTGGTGGCAATAATCTGATGATAGTATCTCATAATCAGTAACAAATGTTCCACCACGGCGTGGTGTGTTGGTGAAGCAATGTTGTATGGGAATTCTACACATGTGCATGATTGTTTTGTAAGTTCACAACTTTTTAAATAAAAATATACTAAAAACAAAAACAAAATAAAAATCATACACACATAATGACAAGTTTTGGTGAGGACATTGAGAAATTGGAACACATTAAGAGTGGAAATGTAAAAGGGCTCAGTCACTTTGGAAAAGTTTGGCAGTGTTTCAAAATGTTAAACATGGATTACAAGATGACCCAACATTTTCCTTCTAGTTATATACCAAGAGAAATGAAAACATCTGAATGTACAATGAAATACAACTGAAAACACAAATGAAAGCATTAAAAACTTACACATAAATATTTATAGTAGCGTTATTCATTATAACCCCAAAGTGGAAAAATCCACATGTCCATCAGCTGGTGAACAGATAAATAAAACATGGTACATCCATAAAATAGGATATTATTCAGTTAAAAAAAATGAACAAAGTACTGATAAATGTAACAGAATCGATGAAACTTGAAAACATTATGCTAAATGAAAAAAGTCACAAAAGCTAGATAATGCATGATCCCATTTATATAAAATGTCTAGTTTGGGAAATTAGAATCAGAAACTAGTTAAGTGATTGTCTAAGACTGTGGGGGGTGGAAGGAATAGGGAGTGATTGCTAATGGGATGTCTTTTAGGGTAATGGAAATGTTCTGGAATTCTTGGTGATGAATGTGCAAATCTGTGAATGTTATAAAATTGAATAGCATACTTTAAATAAGTGAATGTTATGGTGTATGTGTTACATCTCAATAAAATTGTTTAAAAAAGGATGATATAGAACTGTATGACTGACTTGTAAAGATGTGCATAATATATTAAATAAAAAGATCAAGATAAGCAAAAATGAATAAGATTACTAAAATTTATTCAATGCAAGATTTTGCAATTAGTTTTTTTTTTTTTTCAATTATTTCAATCCATTTAATTTTCTCACTTTCCAGGAAAGAGGATTTTTCTTTTACATAGAGATGGCCAAATCACTGGGCAGTTTTCATGATATAGAATATCCAAAAGCACCCAATTAAATACACAGCAAAGGAGGGGAAAAAGTATCCGTAGATGGTCATTCATTCATTGTTCATATATTACAAGTCTGAGTTGTTATTTATTTTTGTGGCTATTAATTACAAAGACATAGAAGTGCTAACTTTGGAAATAGTAATTTAATTCTCTGTCCAAGAAATTAGGTATTTTGAGAGAGGAAAACAATGTTGTTGAAATCTCATATTAGACAAGATTGAATCGCTGTGCAGAATGAAACATTTTATATTTGTGTGGAAGAGTAGAAGCTAAATTTTTTGTTATTGTTGTTAACAACTTACTCTGGCAGGACCCTAGAATCTCTTTTATATTTAATTCTCTCAATGATCTTGCAAGTTTTATTTCATCATTTTGTAGGTTGGACAACTGAGGCTCAGGCAGTTATATGAGCATGTCACTCTGCTCCGAATAGTCCAATAGCTGTTCACAGGTAATTGTTTCCAAGTCCAAAATCCAATTATTTAAAGGAAAAATTTTTTTCATTTATATTTGGTGCTTAAAAAGAACTCTGAAATATAAATAAGATTTCTTTTGTTATCTCTACTTGGTAAATGAGCAGAGAGAGGTTCATAGTGATTAAATGATTTGCCAAACTTCTCATGAAAGCCAATGTTGGAATCACTTCCCTTGTTGTTGTCTCTGCATATGCTGGTTTTGTATTCACCATCTTCCCACCACCAGACTAGTCACTTAACTACATTAGTTATATTCCTGGAAATATCCCTGATAGTTGGATTTTAAAATGTACACAGTGGAGATGAGAATTCTGAGGCTGAGGGGGTTAACTGACTTGTTAAGTTGCAGTGACAGTTAAAGGATAGTTATGGTGCAGTTAAAGGATGAGTTTCTTGCAGAGCTCCTTCTTTGTCAGACTCAAGATTTCAACCCAAGAATTCAATCCTGTCCAATTGTACAATTATTTAGACTTAAAAAAATCATTTCATTATTGTTCTTTGTAAACTTATTCTTCATTTTTGTTTTAGTAATAACATTTAATTAGTTAATCAGAATAACATTTAATTAGAACAGTTTGAAGGAGAGAAGGGTAAAGTGGTCTTGTGTTTTCAGCACTCATCCTAAAAGCCCATTTGTACTTATTATTGTTGCTTCTTTATTTATGCATATAGATGTTTATGTTTTTATTTTTAACTGATCATCCTTATATCATTTGAGAAAGATTCAGTTCAGTTTGATTAGATCTAATTTGGATTCAATTCAATTCAATCCAAAAGGATAGAGCTGGAAGTATATTAATGATTGTTCAGGGTTGTGGATCCATTTTACAGAAGAGCCTGGATTTGATTCTGTTCATTTATAAAGCTCTGTACATTTATCTTTTATGGCATAGCAAGCCTGCCAAGTGTCTGCTGTAGTTGCCATTATGGATCTAAAACCCTAGCAGAACACAGTATGAATGGTGAGGGAGAGGTCAGTGACTGTTCTATACAGAAAACTACCAATTAAAGAGGCCTTGGGTATGAGGGGTTGAAACAATGTTCTCTGACCATTCAGTAGTACAGATGCACAAATCTTCAGGTATGGGAATTATGAAAGGATTCCTCAAGAAGTGAAGATTGTGCATATGGTTGGCATCTTGAAAGGGTGGATATACAGGCAAAGGCATAAAAGAGGGAAATGGGAAGGTGATATTTAAGGACAAATAAGTAGTCCAATTGTGCTCATGATATACTAAGAGATTTTTCTTTTTAAATTTTATGCTTTTTAGATTTTCCCTCATTTTGCTCCTGAAAGCTCATGCTATCAACTGTAACACAATTATCACCTCTTCAGGCACCTTTGAACAATTTCTCAGTCACTATGGGGATTTGCTACACTTCCAAAGATTTAAGTTTAATTAGGAGACTATTTATCCTCTTTACTAAGCCATGAATGAAGATTTTCCTTAATATGAGACTTCATCTCAAGCAATGTATCAGAATCTATTGCCTGCTCGAACTACATACTGCCCATTGAAGACAGGGGCTGGCATCAGAATTTAATCCTTCCTTAGAAAATCTGACTCTGCCAAGGAGG
The DNA here is from genome assembly GCA_026826555.1 of Tolypeutes matacus. NCBI lineage: Eukaryota > Metazoa > Chordata > Mammalia > Cingulata > Chlamyphoridae > Tolypeutes > Tolypeutes matacus. The sequence continues at coordinate 5,273,621 of JAKSZT010053840.1, forward strand.
AATAGACTCAATTGTTCACCTCCCCTTACTCATAAGACTACTTAACCTGCCACTCAATGCCAACTTCTCTTAACCTTGTTATATGCAATCCTTTGTGTCATCCTCTTTCATTAGCCGTAACTTTCCATTTTTTTTTGCATCTAGACTTTGGAAGCCCTTCCAGAGTTTGGCCAAACCCAAATTCCTATACTCCCTTCTTACGGTCCATGCAGTTGAGTTCATCCATAAGTTGTAGTGTCACCTTTTACCTAATAATATTCTTTCCCTTTGACCCAATGCATAGCTACTTTGGGATTGTTTTCTCCTGCTTTAAACCAGTCAGGTGCCTAATCTCAATCACTTTATTTACCTAATTTTTGTCTGCTGCCCCAATTCATGGGGAAAAAAATTCAGGCACAAAATCCATTGCAAAAGACAGACTATCTCTTTCTTACTAGCTCTCTCACCCCATTGTACTCTTTACTTTCTCACACATTAATAATGAAGTCCCAATATCCTGCTTAGGGTATCTTGACAAAAAACACATCTCCTCGCAAAGAGTAGTCTACTGCCACATTCCTTCCTTTTTGCCATGAATATTTATAAATATTCACGGAGAAGACTTGGCTAACTCTGTACTTTTTATGGATGTAGCCAATCCTACTGCTATACCTGCTTCAGGCTGTACAGTAACTGAGTCCTTTGCCTGCAGCACAAGAGGAATGCATGCAGACCCATCCCCATGCTTCAGTTGCCAAGCAAGACCCACTGGCCAGAGGACTAAAACCCACTATTGCAGCTGGTTGTGCTCTCTCTTCTCTATGAGAGTAAAATATTGTTCCATCCAGTGGCATGTGAGTCACGCTTTCACTGGTGACTGCAAAACCTGCAAACCACAGAGTAGGTTCACACTCTAAGGCTGCTGTTCCTGGAGACAGGCATTATTTTGCTTTTTGTTATCTTCCTTGTGGTAGGACTTCATCCCTGGGGGTAGTTACAGGGGTCTCTTTCCTGACAGTATGCCCATTGGCCAATACTTCATATAGAACATATTGACATATGCACATGCTGTTGTTTCCACTGCTTGGATTACTGTCTCCCAACCTAATTGGCAAACTCTTAATCATCCTACAATGGCCCAGATCAGGTCTCAATTGTATGAAACTTTAATTGCTCATCAAAAAGATTATATTGCCCCCCATATGTACTTACATCTTTATATAGTTATTCTTATATGCTGATATTATTATGGATATTTTTATTTTTATTATATTTTGACACATCTACTTTACCTTTTAGACTGTGGGCACTGGTGCTGGTTCTGAGGTTATTTTATAATGAATGTTTTATGAGTGATTGAGTTGAAGGATGAGGATATGAAGGAAAAATGGCACATTGAGAGAATAGAATGCAAGAGGGCAATATTGGAGACAGAGGGATGAGTTTAGCATGTAGGACACAGTTTGTATAAAGATCCTCCCAGAGTGAAAAATATCCTAGACACTCTGATTTATGGGAGAGAAGAAGGTTTTCCTAGAAACCTAGGGCTATTTCTAGAAATAAAAATCTATTTACGTCAGTACAGAGATGTGGATTTGAGAGTGTTTAGAAGTCAAGAGACTGGATTCTGAGTCTTACATTGCCAATAAACTTTGTACATACCCTCCTGATTCTCATTTGTTAGGGGGAATAGGAAGGCTCAATTGTGTAATGGAAGTTTTCTTCAGTCTGAAATATTAAATATACAGCTTTTAAAGATCCATGCAGTTAAAGTATAAATGGAGACACAATTCTATAGCATATCACCATGTAACCTAGATCATAAAGATTTGGAGCATATCTGTCCCTTCCCAACTGCTTACCACAGATCTCAAAAGCAAGTAATTCACATTGGAGAGTCAGTTCTACAAACTCATTGCAGTAGCTGACATTTGTGTCTTTTCTGGTTGACTTTCTTTGTATCCTATAAGAAATGGTCTATTTGAGTATGGAAGAATCTAAGTTGAGCGGGTATATAGTTGTTTGCCACTGTCCAAGGTTAGTGGTTTGGCTAGTTTTGATTGTACCTACTATTCACATCTCTTCCCAATTCATAGTTCAGTGAGGTCACTTTGGTAGCTTGAAATCATCCATGGTTGGGATATTTATGCATATTTACATTATAAATATCAGCAAAGCCTCCCAACAACCCAGGCAGCTGGTTTATCATCACACCCCTGAAATATTTCATACCACTGTTTGGAGCAATGCAAATTATTTCTGCATATGATGGAGAAATGGAAACATCTCCCAGTTGCAATCAAATGATACCTTGTAGTTTGGACTATAATAAAGCATGCTAGCCTAGAATTCAAGACCAGAGTTCTAGTCCTGGTTCTATTATCTTTTTCACTCAATATAAATCACTTATTCTCTCAAACTATGTGTCACCAGTTTTAAGTGAAGTACTAGGATTAAATGATGACTGAGAAACTTCCAGTTCTATTGATTATGACTTAAAGTTTAAAAGAAATATATACTGGAGCCTACTTGTCTGACAAAACTCAGAATTATCTAATAGAGTGAAAAAAAGACTGGTTACTTTCTCTTAAGAGAGCAGATATTGGGATATATTTATATAATAATACTCCTTTTAAACAGACCTGGTTCTCTATACTGGCCAGAGGAGTTTTTATATGGCTTTATCCCTTGAATATTTATATAAACTTCAATATTTGATCAAATTTTTATCTAAGTTTATCTTCATGCCTTTGAAATCATTTTTGATATCTATTACCCTCTTCTCATTTTCTTCATATACCTCCTCTGCAGATGGACTGAATCAATACTAATCTGTATTGCAATTAAAAGAATGAATCATCACTTATTCTCAAATGCTCATTATCTCAATTTTATTATCATTCCTAATTTCTTTTGCTTATTTCCTCATTTTTGCATTTGTGTAAAGACTTTGTAGAAAATCACAGGCAATTTATTCATTTAATTTTAACTACTGACAAAGCAATTTCTGCCTGGATTTGAATGGGCAAGAAGGCTGGCCCTAGGCAAAGTTAGAGTAGGTAAAGTGAGTCTTCATCAATCTCAATCTCTCTCTCTATCTCTCCCTCTTATTTCTGATAATAGCCACAATGAAAACAAAATAAAGCAATAATAAATAGCCACCATTTATTGAGTTCTGATTACAGGCAATGCAGTGCCTAAGGGTGATATGGAATTAGCCCCTTGCTCACCCCTGCCAGCAGCTTGCTAGGTCTTCCATCTTGAACGCCCCCCTCTTCCAGCTCCTGCCCTACCCAGGGAACAACCAGATTGCTCACTTCAATACTTCTAGGCCTCTTTTAGAAGCTGCCAAGTGGACTCAAGGAAATGCATTGCACAAAAATACCTTCAATCATCCTATGAGGAGTTTGTATTCACTAAGGATGGTTGAATAAAACAGAGAACAAAAGCAGTATGAAATAAAAACATGTGTCTTCCTCCAAGGCCTTACATAGTTCACACACAACTCACCACCAAAACTCCTGGTATCAGGCCAGGTTTTTAGAAACAGATGGAGATTAAGGTGCAAGATGTTCTTAGGCATCCATAACTGTGAAAGGAGAAGTTGAGCTGTGGTGCAGACCCACAGAGCCTTGGCCAACTGGTGGGCAGCTCTGGAGTGATTATTGGGCCTAAGTGTTGACCTATCTTTGGCCAAAATAGTGGGGTCTTGATACCCCCATCTTGCCCAGAAATGGGACAAAATGTGGAGAGGCATCTAATGGCATCTAATGCAGATCCCAAGTTGCTGACGGCTGGACAGTGTCTTCTGGACACACCCCTGCAACCAAGGGAAAGTCCTTCCTTGAAAGGGTTCTGGATAATTCTTCTTCAGGTTGACCACCTCCCATATACATCTATTATGGACAATTTCCTCAGTTAGATGACAGAATAATGAAAAGATACAATCCTGCATCAAGATTAATTTTTGATTCTATCAGTCTTCAGTAGAGTAATACATTTTGAAAATTATAATTCTCCAAAATGCTGCCAGTTTATATCTCTGAGTTTTTGAGTTTCTGAGAAAGCTTTTTCTCCCTTTCTGGAATGACCCCCTACCCACCCACACACACCTCCTTCAAAACTGAATACAGAAGTTAGCATGCCCAAGTTGTCTGCTTGAACCTAAGATGGTTGTTGACTCTCTCCGTCATGGAACTCTGAAACTTGGACATTCTCCTAATTTAGCTCTTCTCAGGAAACTATTGTTTTTGTATCAATGATTCCACTAGGCTGTGAGCCATGCCTGAAATACAGACATTCCACAGATAGCTACAGAATTGAGTGGAGAGCAATAGACAGATACAACATGTATCTGAAGTCAGAAAGAACAGAGGAGTGAAAGAAGGGAGGGAAAAATGAAAAATGAAAGAAAGGAAGAAAGAATGAAAGACAGAGAGACAGAAAGAGAGAAGGAAATAATTCTTTTTTTGGCAAATGTCAGTAATATTCTTTCACGTCTTTCAAGTTTCTGAAGACGTGGATACAAACCATCTTAAATCTCAGGCCCTCATGAATTCCTCCAAAGCACAACAGTTGGTGTCATCAGCATGTTCCAGGTGGTGCTGGGGAAGCCATCACACCCCAATGACACTCTCACCAGGAGACCCAGGCTGCCAACTGCACTCCAAATTGTCCTGATGTATGAGCTATTGTCGTGCAGCAAGCCATGGGGAGTTAAGCACATAGCTTTTTTTCCAGAAAGATCTTTTACTGTTGCCAATAAAATAAATGAGGATATGGTGGGAGTGGTGTGAAGACAGAGATTAGCACAAAAATGAGAAGATGACAATGACAGCAGTTAAATAGAGAGCAATAATAGCACCTTGCCTTTGGTACAGCTTTTTTAACTTTTCAAGGTAGCCTGGCAACCCTCTTTTCATTGGGGCCCTGTAGCATTGCAAGCATTATCTAAAGACACAGGGTATGGCATACATTTGCAAAAGGTGGTAGGTGGGAGCATGGAGAGCCTTAGTGCCTAGTCCAAGTCATCGAGTCTTAGATAATTCTGCTTACCATTACCATAGATGGACAATATTCCCTCAAATCATGAAGAAAGTTGCAAAAGCATCATTCTGTTTCCTTATTAGACCAAACCTCATGTGCCAAATCTCACCCCTTTGATTTATTTAATGACTTTTTTCTCATAATTATCTCTATCCTTTCATACTTCATCAGTTTTTCTCATCTTTGAGACATTATGATCAGTGACAAAGAGGCTGTGAGATTTTCCATCTTAAAACAAAATCCTTTCCTTAACATGCCCCTCACCCCATTTTTGCTTTTGTTTTTGTTTGATTGGCTCTCATTGTTAAACTTCTCCAAGGATTTATTTTCTATGACTCTACTTCCTCATCTCTTATTTTCTCCAAGTTACTCCGAGTAGAATTTTGACTCTGCCTCTGCCATGTAACTGCCTTTGTCCAAGTCATTAATGAGTGGATCTTGACAAGTTTAATGATCAGTCCTTAGTTCTTATCTTATTTGAGCTTTCAGCAACGTTTAACACATTTGATTATTCCCCCTTTCTAGTACACTTTCTATGGCTTCTAAGACACCATTCTCTTCTGCTTTTATTCCTATCTAATGGAAAACTCTTTTTTTAGTTTCCTTTATTATGCCAGTTCTATATTTATGACTTCTAAATGCTGGCATATCACAGGGCTAAGTTTTAGGCTTCTCTTCTTTCTATCCTGTTGACCCAGAGGATTTCATCCTGTCCTATGAATTAAAATCCTATTTATATATTATAGAATTCCAAATGTTTCAGATAAAACCAGAAACTTCCAGTTTCTGGCCTGATGTGTCCAAGAATTGGAAGCCATTGTGCCCATCTTCACAATAACAAAAATGCTGAAAACTGAAAATCAACTTTTCTTATATCCATCAGACCATTAGGGCCACAGGGTGTATTAATCAGGGTTCTCTAGGGAAACAGAATCAAGAGGAGATATCTGTAAATAATATGAGACCTTATAAAATTCTCTCACATGACCGTGGGGATGCACAAGTCCAGATTCCGCAGGCAGGTTGCAAAGCAGGGGCTCCGATGACAGTCTGATGAAGGTCATTTATGAGTTCCTGGGAGACATTGGCTGTCCAAAGAAGAGCTGGGAAATTACCTCTGAATGCTGAAATCACTTCCTCTTTTAAGACATTCACCTGATTGGATAAAACATCACTCACTGCTGACAGCAGTCTCCATAGTTGATCATAGATATAATCAGCCATCTATGCAGTAAACTTACTGATGGCTAAAGTCCATAAATTCCCTTTTATTACAATTATCCCAGTGCTTGCTTGACCAAACAACTGGGCAAAATTATCTGGCCATTTTCACACATTAGCTTAGCCATCACTCAGGGCAAGCCACCTCCCCTAAAAGTAGAGAGAAAGGCAACCACAGAGAATCACAGCTTTCAAAGAAGAATCCACTACTAGAGTCAGTATTGGGTAGGAATGCTTAAGGAATAACTGACTAACTGCTAGAGCCTGAAGAGTGGACCAGCTTGAGTGATCACAAACTCCTAGAAGCCCAGTGATAGAAGGGCTCCCATACTTTCATGAATTTTACCTCCAAGAACCCCACCAGTTTCCCACTGTGAAGATTAGAGTTGGCACTTCTGGTATGCGAGTGAAAGAGTAACCATTTTGAAATAGGCCCAGAGTCTCCTGTTCTCCTTAATGCATACCTTCCCTCACATGAAATTATTTTACCACAGACATGTCAATGTTGGTTTTACTAGAGTCTAACATGTGTTCTCATTTGGGAAATACCCAACTCCAGATCCTCTAACCTTCTTGTGTCACAATATGTCCCTGTCTCCCATATTCTACTACCCCATCAATAGGGATCTTTTACAATAACAGGGAGTTATAATTGAAAAAACCTGTCAAAGCCAGACCTTATTAAGGAAATGCATTTTTATGTGGCAGAGGATTATCAATACATAGGAGTTAATTGAAATCCTACAAAATACGAAGTCAATGAATAAGTTTGAACATGATCAGACAATGGTAACTATATCACACCCACCACCTGACTATCAGTGATTGAAGAAAACTTCAATTGTATGATATGTCTCAATTTTAGAGGGATATTAAAGTGTGGAAAGAAAATTAACCTTGGAATCAATGAAATATAATATATTCCTTTGATGATTCTACATCCATACTTGCATGGCTAAGAGACATCTCAAGTTTTGCATGTTCCAAACAGGATCCCAATATCTATACCTTTACAAGTTTTACCATTTATTAGGTGTACCATTCATCCAGTTGCTCAAACAAAACAAAACAAAACAAAACACTAAAAAACTAAAGTAAGAATGAGCTATTTTCTGTTTCCTTGTGTGATGGTTAGGTTCATGTATCAACTTGGCCAACTAAAGGTACCCAGTTGTTTGGTCAAACAAGCATTGGCCTAATCGATACTGTGAGGATATTTTATGTACTTATATCATCAGTGAGTTGATTGCATCTATGACTGATTACATCTACAATCAACTGAGGAGATTGTGTTCAGCAAAGAGAGAAATATCTTATCCAATCAGTTGAAGATCTTAAAAGAAGAAATGATTTCAGCAGTCAAAGAGAGAATTCTCATCTCTATTTCAGACAGCCAGTTTCTCCTGGGAAACTCATTGAGGACCATCATAAAAGTTCCTGGCTTGCAGCCTACTTTACATAATTGGAAGTTGTGAACCTCCATAATCATGTGAGACACTTTTATAAAATCTCATAATATTTATAAATATCTCCTGTCCATTCTGTTTCCCTAGGGAATCTTGATTAATACATCCTGTTTCTCATACATTCCTTGTTTCTCCTTCATTAAATATCTACAGTCTCTTTACTTCTCATTTTCCTCCACTGCTGCCTTTTGGAGCTACGGCTCTTGTCTAGGGAGCCTCCCAATGGGTTTCCCTATGCCTTAGTTTGCCAGATCTGCCATGAAAATTACCAAACAATGGTTTGGGTTAAGCAACTAGAATTTATTGACTCATGGCTTTGGGGTATTGAAATCCAAAATCAAGATGTTGGTAAGGCACCATCATTTCTCATAGAGTTGGCAGCATTCTGGTGATGGCAGAACTCCATTGCATGGCGATGTCCTTGGTTCCCTCCTGGGCTGTTTCTGACTTCTGGATTCCACCTTCTGGCTTCTACTTCTGTGTCCAATTTTCTTTGCTTATGTTATAACGACTTCAGTCTATTGGTTCAAGGACCACCCTCATTCAGTTTGGCCGCATATTAAACTAACAAGAGCATCTTCAAAGATCCTATTTAAAAAGCGGTTCACACATACTCAGGACTGCACATGTCATTTGTGGTGTACATGATTCAAACCCCATCACCCTCTCTTTATTCCTGAATGATATTTTAAAATATTAAATCATATCATAAATCTCCCCTACTCATAGTCCTCTAATGATTTACTTCATACTTAAAATTAAAGCTTAGGTGCTTCGCTCGGCCTCCAAAACACCATGTGGTCTGCCAAACTCTCCATCTCACATCCTATTGCTCACTCCAGTCCAGCTACTCCAGCTTTCTTGCTCTTTCTCAGATAAGACAAGCTAATTGCTTATCTAAACTTCAAGGTCCATGCACCTTCTGCTGCCTCTCTTTAGAATACTCACACACCACACCTAGGAAAGGCTCCTGCCTCACTTTTTCAAATTTCTGCCAAATGTCAGTCCAGTCAGAGAAGCTTTCTTATTGACCATTTTATTTAAATTGGTGCTCCTATTCATGAAACATTTTCTGACTGCTTTTCCTGCTTTCTATTCTAGCATAACACGTTTTCACACAAGGTTGTATTATACATCTCTACTGTTATTTATTTACTATCTCCAATAATAAAAGCTGCCCAAGTGGAATCAAGAATTTGGTGTATCTGGCACATGAAAATGTGCTCAGTAAATATTCATTTAGTGAATAAATAAACACTGTCCTAGGAGCAGAAAATCTTGGGTCTAAATCTCCACTGGTTATTGTCCACTTGTGACTTTTCTTTTTATTTTGCTTTATCATCTGTTAAATGGGGAAGCAATACAAAGTCCATGTAGTTTTTATAAGGATTAAATGAGATTTGGGATGTGAAGTAGTATATTTAGTGCAGGGGTACTAACAAATATTAGGATTGACTCATGTGCCCCACAAAAGTCATGTTCAGATCCCAACCCCTGGTTCTGTGGGTATGAAACATTTGTCAATAGGAACTCTGAAGATATATTAATTAAAGTGTGCCTAAACTGAATGAGGGTGGGTCTTAATCTAATATGGCTGAAGTCCTGATCAGCAAAGAAAATTGCATATATATAGAAAAGCTACAGGGAGCAGATGGAAGTCAACAGAACTGGGAAGAGAAATGAGAAGGCATCACCATGTGCATTGCCATGTGATAGAAAAGCAAGAAACTCCAGACATTGCTGGCCAACCAGGAGATATGGACCTCAGGAGGAAGACAACATTTTATCCTCTGAAACCATGATCCAATAAATTCCTATTGTTAAGCCATGTCTTTTTGTGGTATTTGTTTTAATGGCCAGAAAACTAAAACATTCATTTTTTTTTTGGTAGAACTTAAAAATTCTTCCCCTTTCCCTCTACTAGAATATGGCTTGAAAGTAGGAACAAATAAAATACTCTGAGGACAGAGCTCTTTAGATAGTAGTTTATTAAATATGAGACTTTTTTCTTCATGCAAGAAGGGTAAAAGAAACAACCAAGGAACAAAATAATATTATCTGATTGCTTTTATTGTGATGGTGTTATTTTTATTATTACAGTATACTGGGTAAACAAAAGGACAACTGTCAAGCAATGTGACTGTAAAAAAATTTCTACTGAAGTAGGAAAAAGAGTCAGTCAAAAGCTTATAAATTTGGAGCATTACTGTATTTTCTTCTTTTCTGCATTGCTTGGTCCCTAAAAATAAAGGTGACTAATGCAAAAGAATGGTTAAGATATAGAAAATAAATGTGCAGCTATCAAACAATTTTTTTCTTTCAAATATTTCAGACAGATTTTTGACTCAAATATTCCTCTATTTACTTCTCACCCTGACTAAACTCCATTATTAAAAGTAATTCATTTTTGGAATCAGCAACATCTTTTAGGTTTAATATTGCAGGTCAAATCTGAATACACTATTTTTACAACACTGGATTCCACAATTATTTGGCCATACATAAGGAGTGAATTCGATTGCTTGAGGTGGGAGTAGTGAAAATTATAACTTTAGTTTATGTTTATTTTTACTTTATTAACTTTTATTTTTGCTTGTATTTTAAAATATTCTAATAAAGTTTCCATAGAATGAATGTGTATATATATACACATACATATATAACTTGTAACTAAATAAGTGCATCTATCAGTAGTCCATGCTCTAAGTATTTTTCTCGGCCAACGGGATAAACTCTTCACATCTTTCTGTGATATAGAATGGGATCCATAGCTAACCCTTTTTTCTGCAGCACTGTCACCCATAATATTTTCTTCTGCTTTTCACTCAAATTATACAAAACTGTTTTGACTCTCCTCAACACTTCATGTGGTCTCCCACCATTTTACATTGTACCCATGTGTCCTCTGCTTGGAATCCTTTTCTTTTATTCTCCATCTGCCAAATACTTCTGCCAAACCTATATGAGACTTCAGCTTCTCTGGGAAGTATTTCCTGACTTTTAAAATATCGAAATTGAGTTGTAATGTTCACATCATAAAATCTCCACATTTATAGCATACAACTCAGTGGTTTTAGAATATTCACAGTTGTGCATCCTTCACCATTATTTAATTCCAGAACATTTTCATCACTTCCCACAGAAACCCTGCACAAATTAGCTGTCACTCCCTACTCACATATTCCAAATTCGAAACATACTACACAGCTGCAGTAATCAAGACATTGTGGTGCTGGCAATAAAATAGACCTACAGTTCAATGTAATGGAATTGAGATTTCACAAATAATCCCATGCGTTTATGATAAATTGATTTTCTACGAGTGAGCCAAGAATTCAATGCTGGAATGAATAGTCTTTTGGACAAATGGTTCTGGTGTAACTTGATATCCACATACAAAAGATCAAAGTTGGACTTTGCCTTAGTTTTTCCAACTGCTATTACAAATATGAAATAATGGGTTGGCATAACAACAGGAATTTATGGGCACACAGTTTGAGAGCCTAGAAGGCTTGCCTCCTCCCAGGGTTGATAACATTTTTGGTAGACTGACAATCCTTGGGATCCTTGGCTTTCTAGTCACATGGCTATGTCCTTTCTTTTCTCTTCCAGATTATACTGACTTTGGGCTCCTGACTCCTTGTGGTTTTCTCTTCACAAGGCCTTCTGTAAGAGGATTGAAACCCATCCTGATTGAGCTGGCCACACAATAACAAAAACTAACATCTCCAAAATGTTCTATTTACCGTGAGTGGGATCTTACCCAAGAATGTGGATTTACATTAAGAACATTTCTTTTTCTGGGTACACAAATCAATTTACTATAGACCTCAACTTATTCATATATAAATATTAACTCAAAATGGATCAACTCATAAATGGATGAGTTAAAACTTAAAAACTGTTAGAAGAAAACATACAATTGAGACTTAGGATTGGGCAATGTGTTCTTAGATTCTTAAGCTTTGACACTAAAACCACAAGCAACAAACAAAGCAAATAAATGTAAATTGAATTATATCAATACTAATATTTAAATTTTTTTTTTTAAATGATACCATATAGAAAGGGAAAAGACAAGCCACAGAATGGGAAAAATATTTGAAACTTATATATACTTGATTAGGGACTGCTATTTAGAATATAAAAACAATATTTCATCTTAATGATAAGAAAGATAAATAACCCAATTAAAATATCTAAAGGATTTTAATAGACATTTCTCCAAAAAATAATATGCAAATGACTAATACACAATTGTAAAGATATACAACATCATTAGCCATTAGGAAATGCAAATCAGAACTATAATGATATATTAATTCATATGAACTAGAATGAGCATTATCAAGAAGACAGACAATAACAAAGAGTGATGATGAGGTGGTGAAATAGGTGCCTTCATACATTGTTGGTAGAAATGCAAAATGACAGTCACACTGGAAAACATTTTGACAGCTCCTCAAAATGTTAAAAATAGAGTTAACATAGGATCCAGCAACTTTAGAATAGATGACAATCATTAGAAACTTCTATTGGTGGACTTTGAGTTGAAGAGAGGATTTTGGGTTGATTGGAGAAGAAAAAAGACAGGAAATATAACTGCTTCCACCTCCGAATTTATGTTTAGTGCAGAAAAGGTTTCCCTAGAAAACTTTGTAACATGATCAGTCACATCCTTTCCTTTGCCATGTGAAATTTCCAAAACTTTGTGAATTTGGTTCAAAATTTTAAAATTAGAATCTTCAAATATCTTTGGTTTAAGAAAAAAAATACTTCCATAATTTTTAGTTTTTTATGCACAACTCTGGTAACTCATGCCCAAAATATATAATTTTATTAAAAAGGCAGATAGGTATGAGCCAATTGATTTGGTTGAATTAGAAGCTAGAAGACAAAGATAATGGAAAAAACATTCAAGAAAAGAGCAGAATTCTGCCTCATTCAAGATGGAGTAGTAAAATGGGTCTGTCTTCCCCTCCATCTCCAGAATCTTTGCACAACCAGCAGGACCTGGAGGAAATATCTTTCTTAAAGTTCCAGAGACTAACTAAAGGTCTTTAGCAACAGGGTAAACAAGGAATCCAGAAAAAAAACAAAAAAAAAAAAAAAACAAAAAAAAAAAACACTTACCAATGGTAGGATCTTCTGGCACCCTGGCTGGCCCCTGCCCCGCCTTCATCAACTCACCCTGGAGCTGGGCCATGTCCCCAGTGTAAATACCTAGTCACAGTTATGGAGAGAACAGAATACCTCTCATACATACTGGGAGCATGTATTTCTAGCCCAGTCTATCTTGTGGTGTCCTATGAGATTCACTGCCCCAGATCTTGCTGTCTACCTAGAAAGAAGTTCAAAGAACTCGCCTACAGTACACTGTGGGAGACCGGTCAAGTCGCGTTGCTTGGGGCAAGGGATTACTGGCTGTAGGACATGAAAGGCAGCCCAGGAAAATGAGGTAACTCTATCCTAAGGAAAAGGGAATATTTGAAACTAAATAAATGGAAGAATTCCTAGAGCTACACATGCATGCCCATGGCCAGACACATGTGCAGAAAGGATCAGGGAGGACCCTACACTTTGGCCCAAAGCTATTTTCTAAACTAGTTGTATGGATAAACCCTGAAAGAGAACATTTGCACAGGTAAGTGTGCAAAGAATAGTAAAAGCGCTCTTTCTTTTCCCCTTTCTTTCTCTCTCTCTCTTCTCTCTTTCTTTCTCTCTCTCTTTCTCTCTTTCTCTTTCTCTTTCTTTCTCTTTCTCTCTTTCTCTCTTTCTCTCTTTCCCTTCCTTCCTTCCTTCCTTCCTTCCTTCCTTCCTTCCTTCCTTCCTTCCTTCCTTCCTTCCTTCCTTCCTTTCTTTCTTTCTTTCTTTCTTTCTCTCTCTCTCTCTCTCTCCCTCCCTCCCTCCCTCCCTCCCTCCCTCCCTCCCTTCCTTCCTTCCTTCCTTTCTTTCTTTCTTTCATCTCTCTCTCCTTTATTTTTGTTAGATCCTGGCAATCAAGGAAACTTCTGTCATAATGGTAGTTGGATGCAAACTTAAGAGTCCTAAATATGTTCAAAGAGCTAAAGGGATACATGGACAAAGAACTAAAGGACATTTGAAAGTGATAGATGATTGCAAAAAAACAATAAGTCATTTAGTCTGAGGAGCAGAAAGAAGAATGAAGAAAATTGAACAGAGCCTGAGGAACTTGTGGGACACCATCAAACATACCAATATATACTTTGTCAGAGTCCCTGTCGGAGTAGAAAGAGAGAAAGGGTCAGAGAGAATATTGAAATAAATAATTTGAAGATTTCCCAAATTTAACAAAAGACATTAGAGTACACATCCAAGGTGCTCAGAACAAAACAAACAAATCCAAAGAGAATAAACCCAAAGAGACTCAACCATGGTTTATTATAATCAAATTGTCAAATGCCAAAGATAAAAAGAGAATTCTGAAAGCTGCAAGAGTGTATCAACCTGTTATGTACAAGAGGACTTCATTAAGGTTAAGTGCAAATTTCTCACTGGAAGCCATGAAGGCAAGAAGACAGAAGGATGATATATTTAAAGTGCTGAAAGGAAAAGAAAATATCACCAAACAAGAATTCTATATCCCTCAAAGGTGTCTTTCAAAAATAAGGGAGAGATTAAGACTTTCCTAGATATAAAAAAGCTGAAGGAGTTCATCACCATTAGACCAACTCTACTGGAGATTCTAAAGAGAGTTTTGAAGTTTGAAAGAAAAGGACAACAGAAAAAATATTGAAGTGGCAAGAAGAAATAAATATTGCCTGTGAGGGTAATAACATGGATAAATATAAATGCCGGTACTATTGTATTTTTTGTTTGTAGTTCCTCTTTTTACTTCCGACAAGATCTATAAGGGAATTGAAAAAATGTAACGATAAATCAGTGTTTTTGGTCTATCATGTATAAGTGTGATTTATTACAGAAACTATGTAAAGATAGGGGTCAGAGGGTTATAGGAGCATATTTTGTGTATACTCTTGAAATTACATTTGTGTCAAAGGAAACAATTTTGATATGGACTAAGAATGTTATAATAAAACCACATGGTAACTACAAAGAAAATTTCAGAAAATATGCAAACCCATAGAGACAGAAATTATAGTACACGTTGCCAGGGGCAGAGGGAAGGTGGAATGGGAAGTTAATGCAAATGGATGAAGGATTTCCATTTAGGGAGATGGGAAAGATTTACTCATGGAAGATGGTAAGGATACCACAACATTTTGAATAAAATGAATCTCATTGAATGGTATGCTTGGGAGTGATTATGATTGGAAAGTTTAATGTATACATATATTTCCACAATTAAAGAAAGAGAAAGAGCAACCAAAGAAACAATGACATTTAAATGCAATACATGATCCTGGATGAGATCTTGCAAGAGAGGAGAAAAGACTCAAAAATATTATGGGATCTATGAAGAAATTGAAGTATAGATTCTAAGCTTAGTATCAATGTTAAATTTCTTGAACTTTATAACTACACTTAAGGTGGTTACATAAGTGAACATCTTTGCTCTTAGAAAATGAACATGACACTTTTGTCAAGGAGAATGAGGTATACAACCTACAACTGAAGTGTTCAGAAAGTGAATAGATGATAGATAGAAAGAAAGAAAGAGAGGTGGGAGGGAATAAAGAGAAAGGAAGGAAGGAAGGAAGGGAGGGAGGGAGAGAGGGAGGGAGAGAGGGAGGGAGGGAGGAAGGAAGGAAGGGCAAATGTGACAAAATATTGAAAATGGTGATTCTGTGCACCTGGGGAGGCAGGGGTAGGGTGAGTACTATGTATGGAGTTTGCATTATTTTTGTAATTGTCTTTAAGTTTAAAAGTAACTCAAAATAAAAGTAAAAAAAAATTAAAAAAAAGAAAAGGAGAGACACAAGTGAAAATGATCTAAAATTCTAAAGCTAGAGTGCAAATCATGCCTTCAACATCCTGAAAATTTGGACCCAGTCTCTCAGGAGATGATATAAAATGGAAGGGTGTTGGCCCAGAAGTCAGGAGAGGTAGGCTTTAACCATGGTCCCAGATTGTGGGGAGGTGTGATAGGCTCAAGAAAGTCACAGAAGGGTAATGCAAATTAATGCACATCTCTTACTAATTGTTTTACTTTTAGTTTCATGTATACAACAACTCAGTAATGGCCTAACATATAATATATTTATTCAATCCTTTGACCTTTGGTTTGGGGTGAGAAGTTCTCCTTCCCCTTTGGATGCTGGGCAGCCAAAAACTGGCATGCTTAGGATCTAGATAAGGTAACTCAGACATCACAAATATAAACAATGTCTAATAAACTTTCTTGTGCTTTTCAAGACTTTGTCAATCACATACACATTTCTTGTGTTAGTGCCTCTGAGGAGAAGGTCCATGTTAATCACTGTAGTTTTGTGATGTTTGGATACAAAAGTTATCCTTTGCCATAACCAGATTTAGCTGAATCTTGGTACCTATTGAGTGTTTCTGGTGATTTTTCTGATCCCCACAGAATGCCTAACTAAGTATAGGGTGTGTTCTGCCAAAGGAGGACTGGAAACCACTGACATGTGAAAAGACTATTGTATTGACTTGCAATATAGCATACTATTAATGACCACATTCCTCAGAGTAACCCTAGGAATTTTCCACTTAATTTATAGTAAAATACTTCTTGTGTGTTGCCCTATGTTTGGACAATTTCAAAATCCTTGGGGGATATCTAAAATAAATGCTTAAGTGTCTTTCTGAAGTGACAATCAGAGCAGAAATAGGCTCCGCCTAGGGTACAACTGAGGCTCAAGCACCTGGCATAGTACCTGACTTAGAAAGGTGTTTGCCCTCTCTTAAACCATGATTTTTCCATAAAGCCATACATTCCATACTCTGAAGCCCAAGCAGCAAACATCAGAGAAAACTAAGTGGTAAAGTAAAACACTCATCTTTAAGGAAAACTACATGCATAAGGTGAATGTGTTTTCCATGTTCTGAGTTTGTCCTGGTCTTTAGGACTTGAGATCTTAGGAACAAAGTGGGAGTTTTTTGAGTGCTGCTGATGTTTTAATAAAGTCGAATCAGCCTTGAAACTTTTTTCTTTTACCAGAAAAAGATCTACTCATAAAATTGCAATAGCCATGCCTTCATATTTTAGTGTTTATCCTCTCCAGTATTTTGGTCCCTAACATCTAATGAGTGAGTATTTCTTGCTGCAATACAGCAGTGAAGATGCCCTTCAAATCTCGTCATCACTTTGGCCCTCTCCATGACATTCCTTCTTTATCCTCTCTGTCATCTTGTTCTCTTTTCTCCTTCTTTTTTTTTTTGACTCCAATCGATTTTCAGTGAAGTTTTTTGATACTCACTTATATAGAATATACTTGTTATATGCTCATTCCACTAAGGGGCCTGAGGTCTTTAGTTGCCTCTTAAAAATCACAGTTTCTGACTTCAAACAATGGTGGGAAAATTGGAGAGATGATACATCTTCAGTTCCATCATGAAGTCCATGACTTTATCTGTTTACTCATAATCATGGCTCTCACCCTTCCACTGTCTAAGGATATCGTCTAATGTTAAACATGTTAGTGGTCCCCTGCAGATATAGCAGGTAACAAAAAACATTCAGAAGAGAAAGGCATAAATGCTCCATTTAGATGATGTATTATGCTTCATTTCCAGTATGCATACAGATTGAGGACTTCTAAATCTATGGTACATGGAAAATGATTTATTCTTAAGCTTGTGTCAAATAGTACTGGAACATTTCTATTTGTTCTTCTGTTTGGATTGTGTATGAATGCTTTAAGGGTGAATCTTAGGTGAATTTGCTCAACTGTTAGAATCCCAACCCGATGCCAAGCTTAGGTGAGCTAGAGCAACTGCCAAATACAAAAGCAAACACATAAAAAAACATCACACACACAAAAATTATAACTGGGTTTCTCTGTTTTCTTTTGGCTTATTACAATCATTTTTCTTGGAAGTATGATCTTAAAAGGTAGCTAAGGCAGATCTGCCTCTGTCAAATGGAGGAATGTGGTCCAAGATCTTGGAAATATGCACAGAGAATAATTTTCATAACAGAACCACCCCTTTCACCTTTATCTCCTCCAGCCTGCACTTCGCAGTGAGCTTGTTGAGCAATTGTCAGCTCCAAAACACCGTGCACTGGCAGAATCATGTATGGGCTTCCCATGTCAGCAGAGAAGCTTCTGCAGCAAACATCCAATCTGCCTGTATTTACCGAGGCTGACCCAGACATTTCTTTATTTCTCTTGCCTCTTTTCTTTATACAGAAACATGTTGTTTGTTTTAGATAAGCTTTCTATCAATAGGTGCCTAAATACCTTGACAAAAAGTAAACAAAACAAAATGTCAGGAGGACTTACTGAAAATGAAAGCTGGCCTTCTAAAGTAAACTTAATCCACTTAAGTGGCATAAATATACAGTATTGATATGGGGATCGATTGAAGTAGGGGAAAAACTTATTAGGCCTGATACTGGTTATAGGAGCATAACAATAGCTACCATTTAGTAAGAAGTTACTGTGCACTTAGTTTTTCATTAAGGGCTTTATGTGTAATATCAATCATCTGTTATCACATTATTTATCCAGGACCCCTTACCCTATTTATATAAGAATATTCTTTAATTTTGCTTTATTGTACTGCGTGCTATCATTTGGTTCTTTGAAAATTATATATATGTTCCATACTTAATAAGATGATAAAATAGAAATAGCTTTAATATTAGACACTATTTCTTAACTATCTATGCATGGGGCATTCTGTTAAATTCCTTATACACATGAATGATGATAATATGGGCCATTATTTGATAAATAAATAATTTGTAGGCATAATGCTAACATTATTCAAATTGGTAGAATAAACCTGAGATTGTTTTGCAGTTAAGTGAACTGAGGTTCAGTGTAGTTAAATGTATTTTCCAAAGTCTCACAGCTAACAAATGTGAGGGCTTGTTATCGAATCCAGGTTAGTTACTATTATTCTGAAGCATGAGCTGCTTCCACTCTGCTACATGAGGTATGTGTGTGTGTGTGTATGAGTGCATGTTTGTGTGTGCACATCAACACAACGAAGTCACTTGTTTTACATCACCCTACAGATCTGAAATAAAGGCTCTTAGCAAAGGTAGATTCATAATCTCACAGCTGATCTTTTAAAAGGCAGTCTTTTGAGAATCAACCAAAACTACACATTATTTAGAGCCAAAGAGTCCTTAGAAACTGAATCCAATTACTCATGTAGTGATTAAGGTGTTGGATTTTATTTGATCTTTCAATGTTTAAAAATTTTCCTTCTTCAAGAACTATTGCATTTATAGAAACATGAAGCAAGTTTCAGCACCCAAGATATATAGCTGTCATATCTATCTATATGTAAAGCAAAACAAAACAAAACAAAACAAAATAAAGCAAACTGGGTTTCTGCAAAGTAAACTGACTTCAGTCAGAATTGTGACTGCTTCAGGCTCTGACCCACTGATGTTATTCTTCTGTTTTATGGCCTCAGATATAACAAACAACTTCACTATTTAGGGTTAACATGCCTGTGATAATTAGGGTAGTGATATTTAGATCACTTATGTATATTAGTACACTCCCAATGCATTCAGTCTTACAGAAAGGACACAAGAAATTGAACTAGCTCATTGCTTTCATGATGGCCAGCACTGGTTATTGTTAGGGTATTGGTTTGTTGCCTTCTTCTGCCTGGGCCACCTTTCACACCAGAAGACCATCACCCAATGAAAAAGTGAGTCCAGAACCTCTGTGCTGCCCATGGAATATCCCAAATCTTTCTTCTCACGTTTATTTCTGTTTCCTGGGTCATTAGTTGATACCCTTGGCTCTTGACTGATTGCCTTAGTCTGGCTAATAGCTTGCCCTGAGTCTTGTGCCCTTATTCTTATTATTGCTTTTTTAGTAAAATAAAATAAAAAAATATATATTTTTCTCAAAAAAGAGCCTTTTTATTTGCCCTTTGGTGTCAAGTCTCTTCTGTTGGTTTTAGAATCTCTTACTTTCGCCAATTCTCTTTGGATGTACTCCATGCTAGTACTGCATATTCCAAGTTTGTCTGGAGAGTTCCCAAAGAGAACCTCATAACTCCCTTTCCCACTCCCACCTATCTCACTTATTCTGTAGCTTGGATCCAGGCCCTCAGAGAACTCCTACCTGAGATGCCCTTCTCTGGGAAGTCAGTGACTCATCCTCCCATCTTAAACCTTTCTGCCTTTTCTATCTTTCTCTGATACTTCCTGGCCGTTTTGCATTCACAGAGAACAGAGATTTGGGAAATTAGTCAGAAATGATCAGGGCCCAATTTTTTTTTCTGGATTTCTCTGTTTAACAGCAAAATAAAAAGATCCAAAGCATGGATTCTTTTACGACACCATGGCAGAGAGGTGGGAGCAATGCATGCAGGCACAATCATTTATTTTCCCTCAAATCACAATTCCTAGGCATCCATCTACTCTTGGGCCATGGTTTGAATTGAGAGTTATCAGAATTTATTAGAGTTATCTTTTGCCTTAAACTTTCAAGAACTATATCGTAGGTATTCGACAGGAAGAGAGTTATTTTATATAAATGTAGAGCTTCATACTCAATTGTACTCATTAATTTGGTATATTATCTAATTTAACTCTCATTTTAAACCTTTGTGGTAAGAGTAAGAATTATCCTTATTTTTTAAAGTAGGAAATTAAGATTTAGATATGTTGCATAATTGCTCTAATTTTGTATACAAATAGAAGAAAGAACATCAATTCATGCCCAGGTTTATTGTCTCCAGAGATAACATATTTACCACATCAAGCATTTCTTAAGAATGACTCCAGGAAAAATGTTTAATTTAGTAAAGTACATCATTTATTGCAGATATGCATTCTCTTATTCCCCTTTAACTCCTTTATATAAAATTATCCTTTACTATATTAGGTTTCCTCACCCACTCAGCCAATAATCCAATAACAAATATTTACATCTTCTTAGAAGTGAGTTTAAATCATTGTATTCTCTCCATCTTGGGTCTGGGCAATGAAAAATTATGTCTTTGCCTAAAGATTATTGAGGCATCAATTATCTCTCAATGAGAGGAAGAGTTTTGAGAGGAGAAGGGCCCATATATTATCCCATTTAGAGGACCAGTCATCTACTATGTTTCCATCATCTGTCAATAGAAGTGTCAGAAAACTAACGATGTCTTTGGCAGTAGAATAAACTTGGTGTTCAACACTAGGTGTTATTGGCACCACATTGTTTCTTTCTAGTTATGGCACAAGTTAGAGTAGTGGCAGTTTAAATTCTGAATAAAGCTCTTGAAAATGACCAAGATAAACTGGAGAGGAAGGGACAGAAAAAGGCCAAGAGGGGTGAAGGGTGTGCAATTCAGGACATATAAAGAGAGGAGGTGAATAGAAAATGGTAGTATTTATCCTGTGATAGAGACTTAGGTTGCCATGATAGCTGTCTTCAAGAATTACTCAGTTGTATTAAGGAGGAAGTGTTGGGCTTATTAATTAATCCATTAATTAAATAGCTCTAGAAAGAAGAACTAAGATCTATAAGTGGAATTTATTAGGAGCTGGATTTGGGCTTAATGGAAGACAGGACTTTCAAATAATTAAAGTTGTCCTGAAACATAATGAACTGTTTGGTGAGATGGCAGTGAATTCCCCATCACTAGAAGTGAGCAATAAGAGGCTACATGGCCACTTATTTGGGATTTATTCATCTAGTTAGAGGGTTAATATAGATAATGTAATCCTACATCCCCTTCTGAGAACCTAG
Source organism: Tolypeutes matacus (assembly GCA_026826555.1). NCBI lineage: Eukaryota > Metazoa > Chordata > Mammalia > Cingulata > Chlamyphoridae > Tolypeutes > Tolypeutes matacus. Next base: position 5,295,147 of record JAKSZT010053840.1, read on the forward strand.
ATAGGATACTTGGCTGTTTCTGTTGTAAGAATGTTTAATGTGATTACCATTGCCTGAACCAACACAATTTGGTGGATCTATGACCAGCTTGGCAGCCTCTTGATACTTTTAGTATTTTGTTATTTGTTATACTCCATTTTGGAGTCTATTACAGTTAGAGAAAATAAATTGGCCTATTTATGGTGATTGGTGGCTCCAGTCCCAGCCTAGCTCCCTCTTCCCACAGAGAGAGAGAGAGAGCAGTAAGCCATAATAATGTGTGTTGAGGTGAGGACAAGTCACTATTCTGAAGGACATTTTTTCTGCATGCATTCCTGTTTTTTCCTGAATTTTTCTTTCATTCTTCACAACTTGTGCAATCATGAAAACTGTTTTATAGAACAGAGTTGAAAGAGAATTAGGAACACTACAAAGGCAATGCTGAGATGGATCTGCAGCATTGCAAGGTTGCAGACTTATGAGAAATGACCACAGAAATGTACGTTAAGTCTCATTTAGTCAAGAATAAAGAACCAAATGGAAGGGAAGATCTACAGAGCAAGAGCAGATGTAGCATATATCCATAGGTCTTTTACTTGCCCATCAGTTCCTCAGGAGGCACAGAGCTGCTGGTGACACTTTCTACAATAGTAAGATTTTGTACAAATGTGATAAAGAAGTTGAATTTTTCACTAAGTCACTATCCTTCTTACTTTGGTTTACATCATCTTTCCAGAATAATTTATACTATCTATATATTTCCATTTAATTAAATATTTTCAATAACATTAACATGTTAACTTGACATTGCAACTGTGATGAAGTACAATGAAGAAGTAGAGTATTAAGGGATTCCTATATGCTTGAACATAACAAGACATTTAATTTACTCTGGCCCATTCAAGTCTTGATTATTTTAACTTGACACTTTCCATTTATTTTCATTTCCCCTGAATTTCTTCACTTTATTGGTTTTTATGTGCATTTTATTATTTTCTGGTTTAAATAATGCTTTGTCATCTCTTGGGCACATTATGGATTTTCAGCTTGCTTTGGGCTCCATCATTGTATTGCATTCGCATGCAACTATTTCCAATCTTCTATTGCCTGCTAATATAATTTATCTGTTGTTTATTCTCTTCTCCATATCATTAATAACAATGACAAATTAGATACAACTCAAATCCCATCCCAACGGCACTTTGCAAGAAAGTTCTTGGCTGAATAGTCTTCTATTTATCATCAGACTTTAGCTCTAGTCTGTTGGTCATTCTTCAATCCATGACACAGTGGTTTAAATATAAGCCAGGCTGAATTCACAGACTCCAATTATCTAAAAGTATTCAGACTGTTTGGATCTTTATGTCAATTGCTAATGTTAATCATATAAATTCAGGATTTAGGCAGTTTGACCTGAAGCACTTTGCATTTACTTTATCATAAATAAAATATACTCTTGGAGATAAATTAATTTCTCTTATATTGTTTCTATCAATAGGTCTAATGGTGGGCATTAAAACATTACAGATGAACATTGTTAGGATCACATGTGATTTCCCTAGCTTGAAGGTCAGTAACCCAATAATACACTTCTCTATGCCATCTTACATTGCTTTCCAAAAGAGAGGCATTTCAGAATTAAAGATTGTGGAATGCATCAATCAAAGCCTTGAAAGATATTCCAGCATGCAATGCTCTGCCCAGGTCCCTAGGGAGCTTTTGTCTGTCAATTATCAATATATTTGGTCACAGAGTCTTAATTACTTATCATCTGTACCATACACACAAGAAGGAAAGGTTGTCTTGCAAAAGATAGCCTTTTTGAAATTGTTGCTGCAAGATACGTATTAATTTTCTCTGCTTTGATAAATCAAAATGATAGCCCTTCATTACAAATTTTTCTTTTTTTTCCAATTTCCTTTGATTTTTTTCTGCAAATTCACTAGTTTGCCTACTAAAATTATCTGTATATTGATGTCTTACCATCTTTCAGATAAAATTAATATTGACTTGGAGAATGGTCCTATTTGGTCTTGCTTGTAGTTAGAATATCAAAATTAAGAAGAACATATAAATCATGATGAAATTACAAAATTTGAAATGGAAATATAATATTAATAGCTTGAGATATTGTTTCTTCATAACTTAAGCTTTAAAGTGGATGTTTAAGATGAAACTTGGTTAAATGTTTAGAATTTTTGGGTTAAATTACTATGTGAGTTATGAAAAGATGACTAAAATTATTGTAAATAATTTTATTATCACATTGTTTTAGGTAAAACCTGATCATAAAATAAATTATGCTTTTTAAGAATTTTTCTATGTTTCTATGATTGTGTGGGTCTAGACATACCAATTTGGCCTGATTTCCTGGAATTCCAGAAAAGCGTACCTTTATACAACATACCCAAATAAAGAAAATAGATCTAATCTTTAAAAGAGAAAGAAGGAAATTGGCTAATTCACCATAAGATTATTGATAAATTCTATATTATTTGGAATCTTGTATTTAGACAAATTTTTTTCTAGATAACTAGGTTTCCATATAATCAAAATATTAAACATTAATGATAGTATTTTTGGTTAGTTTTTACAAATCACTATGCCTATAGTTCTCTTAAACATTATGTAACATAAGGAGAAATAACAGTGCTCAATAAAAACAATATTTAAATACTAATCATAGTCAATTTGAAAAGTCAAAGTCAAGAAACAGCCCGGTATATCAGGAGAAAGATCGGTCCTAAGACACATGTTTAAATGAGAAATTTTATTTTATGGCATAGTCAGAAGACTGTATTTTATATTTTAGTTGGAAATGAGGTTAGGTAATCAATTTTACTCTTCAGATGTCCTTATCAGCAAGGCTGAGAAGTGCAGTAGGCTTGTTAAGCTGAGAAATAGGAAACCCAGGCTGATTTTTGATGAGCGATGTGGAGAAAAATGGAGTTTAGAACGACAAGTCAGTTTATAAGAATTCAGGTTTGAGGTGCTGCATGGCAGCCTGAGGTGGTGACAAATGCTGTTTGGAACATTTTTCTGTGGTGGGTATGTGGTAACACCAATGAGGATCTGGAGAAACGAGTACAAATGTTCCTTCTCATCCATCAGAATTTTTCCAAATAGCTGAAGGCCAAAACACCAGATGCAAAGGAGAGAATGATGCAAGGGACATTGGAACAAACTATTGCCAAAACTGTTTGCCAATGTGGATATATATAAAGACTAATGGAAAGCAACAGTTCAAAGATTATTTGTAAGTTGGGGCCTAAGTGACTCAAATAGCATTAGTGCCATCATCAGGTGTGCAGGAATTTAGTGCAGTAACCCATAAGTACAATGCTGCAAATGTGGAAATAGTTGTAATGTGGAGACACATAACAATATGAAAGTGGTTATATATAGAATAATAATTGCTAACGTTTATTTATTGTTTATATTATAGGCACTGATATAAGCTCTTTATTTTTATTAATTCACTTACTCTTTCCATTAGCCCTAAGACATACATAATACTGTTATCCCAATTTTACAAGTGAAAAAACTAAAGCCTTGACAGTTATAATAATCTCCACCATCGTATGGCTTGTGACTGGCAAACCTGGGATTCACAGACAGATGGTCAAACTCATAAGCCTGTGCATTTCTCATTGAATTACAGACACAGGGCTGGGACTTTAATAGGGAAGTGCATCTAGAGAAAACTTAAGGGCCAGGATTGGGGTGGGGCAAGCAAGGTTCTTCTGGTGCAAATTTAAAGAGTTACTTGCAGATCCTGAGAGTAAGAGCCTACTTAAACTTTGTGTCCTAGGCATATGTTAGTCCTAGACCTGAGAGAGAGGCTTAGGTACACTTATCATGGTCCTAAGCAACCCAAAAAAGGCAGTGTAGGGCAAAGAAGAAAGATACAGGGAAGAATCTTGGGGTCAATATAGGGCAAGAAGAAGAGCCACAGCAGAAGAAAGCAGGAATCCTAAAAGGATTAAGGTGAAAGTCTAGAGAATTAAAGAGTCCTAGCCAAGTAGGAGACAATTTCCAGAAGGAACGGTTAGTAAGAAGTATGTTCAGTTACTAGGTCTAAGTCACAGATTACCTCAAAATTTAGTGACATAAAACATTTATTGAGTTTAGAGAATTCTTGGGTCAGAGAGTTCAGACAAGGCACAGTGGGGGTGGCTGGTCTTGGCTCTATCATATTGGAGCCTCAGGAGGGAAGACATAAAGTCAGAAAGGGCTCAGCAGGTAGGAGCTGGAACCACCTGAAGACTGTTTGCTCATATCTGATGGCCTGTAGGGATGGTCAACTAGGACCTTAGCTGGATTTGCAGGCTGAAATGGTGCACATTGCTTTGCCTCAGGGCCTGACCTCTTCTTAGCATTGTGTTGGCACTCAAAAAGTCAAGAATTCAGAGCGAGAGAGAGAAGGAAAGAGAAAAAAAGCCAGCTGGATACTTTGTGCTTTTTATGACCTAACTTTGGAAGTCACATGAATGGTTTCTGTCCTATGCTATTTTTCGGAGCAGTCTCAGATCCACACAAAGGGAGGAAAAATGGATAGTACTTCTTAATGGGGAGAGATAAGGTTCTGGAAAAGTATTCAGGACTTGCAATATTTCTCTTGTCATTTTTGGAAAAGATAATGTGCCACGAAGCATGACGTGAAACATGAGGTTCAGTAGAATGTGCAGGTGGATTTCTATGGATTTATTTCACAATCATTGTGGATAGAGGTTTCACACTTAAGAAATTGGTTGGGTGGAAATTAAAGAGCAATGGACATAGGTCACTCAATTAAGAATTCTGGTAGTTAGAGAAAGAAAGAAATAGGATGGTAGTTAGAAATTAAAAGATCAAGTGAGGTGTTTCTCAAAACATGATCGGGAAATCCTCAAATATTTAATTTTAAAAATTGTGGATGAATAATAGATAGAAGTAAGAAAAGAAACCAAGATTTTTTGCATGTGTACCTACAATATGGTATCTTACATTATCTCATTTAATCCCTACCATAGGGTAGATATGTATTTTAAAGCCCATTTTATATATAGAAAAACTGAAAAACATCCAGGTATGGTAACTTGACAATGCTATAAACTTAGCACCTGAGATGGGGTTTACATCAGCATGACTCCATGGGGTGTGTTCTGACTGGTCTACCAGGTGTCTGAAGATCATTCTAATCAAGTTGCGTTACTGTAAAAATTTCTTTCTTAAAATTTCAATAAGATTTGCAGCCCAGCATTTCTACTTTTAATCTCTCTAAAAATACCATCCCAGGTTGCATCTCCGTTTTTACTTCTTCTCTGATTAGATAATAAAGTGAAAGCAAATAGCAGAAAGGCAAGCTCTTTTTAGAAATATTTAGAAATGAGTTTTTATTTATAGGAGTGAACTCTTAGAATGAGAGAATAAAAGGAAGGAAGGGAAAGTTAAACTTGCTTAATGAGTTCCTACAAAACTCCAGGCACTGTACTGATATGAACACTACAGAGATGCCATTCTCCCCTCCTTAGGTTCCTGGATAACCCAAGTGTACAGCATTAACATGCGCTGTCCAAAATCATTCATCTGGGTCAGTCATGATTTAATCCATAACTTCCAAATTCCAAAACTCTTTTCATGCCTCCTTCTTTAGAAAATATAATGATGACTTTTCATTTATAGTAGCCACTCAAAATGAAATTAAAATATTAATCTTTTATATTTGTCAATACAATTAATGTTTCAAATCTTAAGTTACAGAAATCACTCTTGGGAGCCAAGGCACTGATTGTTTTTTGATCTGGACTATCTTTTCAAGCATGCTTGTGTAGTGAATGCCTTGAAGGAAAAAATAATGTCTCACTCCAGAGCAGAGGCAGGCTTGTTTATTTTCCAGTATAATATATGTCTCCTTCCAAGAGAAATGTTGGGCAGGTTTGCCTGCAGCCTATTATTAAAGACTTGGGTTTCCCAAGATGAGGGTTTCTCAACTGTGCCACAAACACACTGTGTGCCCAACATCCACCTGGGCCGCTTTTCTTTATCATGTGGGACTTTGGAGGGAGGGCAAGAAAAAACAACCTGAAGATGAAGATCAAACTGTACCATGGATGAAACACTCTTTGTCTCTGACTCAGAAGTCTTGTTTTTTCTCTTAGGACACTGAAACTATGGCAAAGTAACCTGTTAGCTTGCAAGTGGGGAAAAACCTCTGCCTCTTCATATTCTTTGATAGTAGATGTAATGAATCTTTTTCATTTTAGAGAAATATTTCACTTCTATTCTTTCATTTAATAGACTTCTAGCTTATAGATTAAACTATGAGGCTATTTTCAGTAAACAGCAGAGTTATGATTCAGAATGGTTCTAGGTGCTGAGAAGGAATAAACATTAGTTAGGAAGAAATAGACTACTGTAGATTTACTATTCTTAAAAATCATATACAAAGTTAGTGTCAGTTAATGAAGGTGAATGGCTTGTCCAAATGGACAAAACTAAAAAACTTTGAAGATGTCTTCTTTCCTTTTTTTTTTTTTTTTTTTTTGTTCTATTGTTAAGGAAATGAAGTCACAGCCACACTTTAACCTGAAACCATTGTCCAAACTCAATAATAGGCCCTTGTAGCTAGAGGAAGATAGAAAGGTAAGAAAACCCATACACTGACAAGTATCAATTCTCAAATCGATTAGGACAGTAAAACAAACATAAGTCTTGCGTAAGTGTTTAAACATAGGTTGGAATGAAACACGCTAGTTTACACAGCTATAGCTGCTCCAACTTTAGCAGAAACATACTTCCATGAGTACTGGATAAGTGCATTATTATTTTTCATCTGTTTTTTGATTTTTATTAGAGAAAATCAGACATGTGACTTGATTAAGAACTCATCTATAAATGCAACAGGCATTTATACAACTGTCCTTTATTCACACAGAAGAGAGAACCTAGGATGACACGAGCTGGTTTGAATATTCATAGATGGTTATAGTAGTTAATAATTGAAAGTCATGTGTACTACATATCCTAGAGCAAGTCAAGATATCACTTAGTTATGTTTACTAAAATAGGTGTATACCAAAAACTACTGCCTACAATAATTCAGGCCTTTATCACATCACTAAGGTCATTGGTACCTTGTAAACTTTGCTTCTCCAAGTGCTGCCTAAGAACCAGCAACCTGGCATCTTCTGGTTGCTAGAAATGTTGGAAATACAGATTCTCAGGCCACTCCCAGACACACTGAATCATAATCTGCATTTTTCACAAGGCCCACAGGTGACCCATATGCACAATACATTTTGAAACACTGTGCTATCTACTATTGCTCGATTCTGTTTCTCCCCTTCCCCCATTCATCCTGCACTCTGAAGACAGATCTTTCAAAAATAGAAATCTTATCTCCAGCCTTTTTAATAATAGCACCTTATCAGACAAAGCCCAAACTCCCTAGCTCTCTTCATCTAAGATATTCCTTCTCCACTGATGGCTCTCCCCCTACCTATTATCAGTATCATCACCTGACTATCCTGAGCTCACATGCACCCATGAGCACTCACACAACCCATTTGTGCCCTGCCATTCAAATATCCCCCGAGTAACTGCAATTCTGTAAACTTGCCTTGCCATTTCCTTCAAGCCCCTCACAGCCAGACTCCTCATCTACACAGACCACATCCATTTATCTAACTCCATCTCATTTTGCCTCCAAAAATTTCCTTCAACAGTCTTCTCTCAATTCTTTCTACTTGTGCCACCCATGACCCAAGAGCAATGTCTGTTCTAGTGGGAGCAGATTATTTTTACTTCCTCAGCATGCTTCACTTGTTCTTTGTATTTGTGGCTTGTTTATTTAATTGAAATCATTTTCTCACCATCCCCAGCCCAAAGCAGGCTCCTCCCTCCCACCCTCCTTCTATTGATCAATTTGTTTCTCACAGCTGAAAGTCCCTCCCTTCTCCTTTCTGAGCAGTGAAATATTACTTGTTTTTAAAGATTTTATTAAAATTCCACTTTCTCAATAAAACAAGTATTTTATGTGAAGCATAAAAATGCTACCATTTAGAAAAAGCAGAATTCAACTTATTGATCACAAAAAATCTTGGATATAATAATATAATTTCTTAAATTGTCCCATCCCTCTGTGTGTATACACTATATATGTATACATATGAATTAACACACAAACATATACACACACACACCATATGTATTTTTATTTTTCTTCTTGCTACTTTACTTAAGTTGAAAGCTTGAGGTCAGGGCATAAGGACACCATATTCAGGGCTCCACATCCCTCAATCCCCTTAGCTTGTCTTGCATATTTTCTCTTGAATCTATCACATCTTTTTTTTTTTTTTTCCAACACCACTATGCGTTGGATCTTATGATCATTGCTTCTTTTCTGCTCTGTTAATATCATCTTCTAATTTGTTCTGCTGCTTCCAAATTCCAAACTCTTCCTCCACTCTGACCTTGCTATTTCCTTGCCTAAAATCCTTGTGCGCTGCTTTATTGTTTGCAGAGTGTAGTTACAGCTACTTAGTATGAAACACAGGGCTCAGTGGGCTGTGGCTGCTGGCCTGAGACTTGTGTCCCTTTCTCCATGTGTAACTGCCATCTCACATCTCAACTGCACTGACCTTGTAAAGTAACTCGTGTTCTTTCCCTTCTTGGTGTCTTTTTTCCCAGGTAATATGTTCTCTCTCTTCTGGAACAATCATCCCCTTATCCTTCTGGCTAGCCCCTCCTCATCTTCCAAAATGCAGCATAATCACTTCTTGGAAATTTTTCTCATACTTCCCAGGCTGTTAGGTATGCTTCTTCTGTCCTCAAATGTTATCTTGCGCTTACTGATTTTATGACACTTGCCATACTGTTGCAACCATTAATTTCTAGGCTGTGAATTCCTTGCTAGCTGGGAGCAAGTGTTCCATTCTTAATAATGTCGGAGATGGGCCAAAAATGTTTGCTGAATGAATGAGTGAATAAATAAGAGTTCTTCTTATCTCCTAGACTTTTCCTAACTCATGGAAGACACTCAGCATTGTCGGTATCTTCTGGTACACCACTTCCCTGGACTGTGAATGATAGTGCAAGGAAGTATTTACAGTTACTTTTTCTGTTGTTCAGTTCAACGGATTCAGATTTCCCAACAGAATTCAGCAGACTTATAAATACACCACTCACCTTCTCTGGGTTCCCGCCCCCGTCCCCACCCCACCCCCGCAATAAATCTGCTTTCTGTCTTCCCCTAACTCAAAACTGCACCAAATTTCTCAATTTTTCAGAAAAATGTTTTCATTTTGTTCCATCTGTCTACCTTCTGAATATCATATTTGAACTGTCCTCATCTTCTCTTTTTAAATGGTTTGAATCAGTGAATTAGAATGTAAGAGATGGAAGTGACTACAACAACAATTTAGTCTCTTTCATTTTTGAGATGAGGAAACCAAGGCACAGAAAGCAGTAGGAAGATGGAAACAAGGGGTGAGATTGCATCCTGATACTTCTACTCTTCTTGGCAGATGCTCGCTGTTTCCCTTGGCAGCCCTTCTGATGTTTGGGAATCTCCCATTTAAGAGTCCGCCTCCGGCTGGAATTGAATATGCAAAATACCAGCTTTTTCAAGTGCTCTGGCTGCTGGGAAGAACATCTCTCCACCATCTGATGCACATCTCTCCAACTTTAAGTTGGAAGCTAGTGCTGTGGTTAAAATGGGACTCCCCAGTTTCCCTGAGAGTGGAGGCAGCACTCGCCATTTTGCAGAAGCTGTCGTTACAGGGATTGCTGTGGGTGTCTGATGACAGAGATGCACAATAATGCATCCAGCTCCCTGGGGCTGACACCTGAGGCTTCCCCACTGCATCAGTTGTGTGGCTTGACTTTGGTCAGCCCTCTCTTATATGGAGACATAGAGGCCTCATCCTCCAGCCTCGAAATCCTATGAATAAATATCTTTTATGGTGCACTCAGACAAAGTCATTTTGTGTTGCTTGCACCTCTTTAAGTGCAAGCAACAAAAAATGAGCTTTAACTTATTTGTCTTTAGAAGACTTATCACTACCTAATGTTATATTTTATATGGTAATTTATTTAGTGCCTCTTGCCCCCACTAGAATGGAAGCTCCATGAGGGCAGAGGCCTTATCCATCTTGTCTACTATTACGTTATCCTCCCTGTAAGAAATGAACCTGGCACGTAGCAGATATCTGATAAATATTCATTAAATTAATTAAAAAATGAACACAATGTTTTCTCAATTCTCTCCTGGTAGTGAAGAGGTGTTTTGTTTTGTTTTCTTCCCTCAAATATGTTTTCTTTCTTTGGGTGAATTTTTTCCCCTTCATTTCCATTTTGTTTTTGTTGTTGTTACATTGGCTTATCTCCTATGTCTGATCCTCCGTGGGTATTCATTCATTTTTATGGATGAAGGGCAGAGATGATGAGTATAGAAAGCTGCCACTGGGGTCCTCTGCTCTTGCCCAGGTCTGTCTGACCCAAAGAACTTGTATTTGAAAGAAGGGACTGACTATGCCTTGCACATGCAAGGACTGTTTTGGAAGATTTCTCTTTACATGCTCAGAAGAGGAGGATCATGAGATTGCCTATTCCACCCCAACCCACAATTCCAAAGTCTGATTCCTTCTATTAGGCACAGAATGGGAGCCCTCACTCTCCTGCGGCAGTTAGTGACTGACGATGGGATAGGAGTCCTTTTGTTTTGGGTGGGTTAACCGCTGTGCTGCCTGTGACTCTGTGTGTGGTGGGATGGGAGCCACGCAAGCTTATGACCTTGATTAATTCCTCTGATCTCTGCCCTCTCCCTGCTCTGGCCCTCTGTCCCCACCTAAACTAGCACCTCTTCCCAGGAGAACTACCCCATCCCCCATTCGCTCAGCTTCTCTGTGCTGAGTTGCCATAACTGCTCTAAAGTCCTCTCCCCTGTCTTCCAGAATGTCATTGGGACCCGTGGTACTCTTGGCCTTCTCTGTCTTGTTACTTACTTGTCTCCCCTTGTGTATTTCCTTCATCATTTCAATGAAACATGTGTGTGTGTGTGGGGGGGGGAGGGTAAATAAATGTCCCAAGTCTGCTTGCACTTGAGCAAAAATCCCAAGAAGATATTAAAACATATCTCTAGATTTCACACAACATTCTCAATAGACTGCAGAGTATTGAGACTATAAATATTAATTTTTAAGTCTATTTCTTCTGGGGTCCTGCTGGTATCAGGCAGGCCCAAGTATGTGGGACAGAATTTAGGAAGAATTAACAAGACATGTTTTAGAAACCATGTGATTACAGCTTTTCTTCAAAGCCTGGCTCCTCCTGTAGCATCTCTGAAAAGAAACCTCACCTCTGCTTTATACACTTCTAATCAACTTTCCAGTATAATCCAAAAACAAATGTTAGATGGAGGGAAACATAATAAAAGAAGGAAAAGAAGGGAAGAAAAAGTAGGTATTCTTCTTTTACATTTGTAATAACTAAGTTTGAGCACTCATTGTGTGCCAGGCTTTATATGAGTGATGGGCTAGAATGAATTTTGCCTTTTTGTTCTCTGTTGCCTTAGCTATCAAGCAAATGGGTGATACCATATAATCTCTGTATTGCTTTTATCCCTCCAATTCTCACACAGCAAAAATAAAATACTTTTCTAGACAGAAAACCCTGTTTTTGTTTTTTTTTTGACAATATGTGGCACTCATTCCAGTCAATTCAAAGAGTAGTTGTCTCTGCCCATGTAGTGATTCCATCTTGAATATCAAAATCCAACAGGAAGTTAAAAAGTCTTGGAATCAAAAGACCCAAAGTCATTCAGTGTCAGTGCAGCAAACATCAAATGCAACCCCAGGAAAATATTTGATCATGAGTCATAAAGATCTGTTCTGAGCCATGAATTATATTTAGAGGGGGACGGTAAACACACTTTGCTTTCAAGTTTTATACCTTGAGCAGACTCATTTTCTCAGGTGTTAATATGAAGAGATGTAAATAGCCCAGGAACTACTTTTTGAAACAGAAGCTATAAAATTAATGATCTCTACCAAACAGTCCCTCATTCCTCATCACAATAAGCAAATTGGACATAAAACAGCCTGGCTAGATGTGTCTTTGCTAGTGGAGGATTGTGTATATGTGGGGGGAGGGTAGTTATTGGATAGTGGATAGCACTATAATTTTTATTTGTCAGGGGAGAGAGCTGAGGAAAATAAACAAACAGTGCTTTAAATTATATTGGTCTAGTAATAGCAGGTGTTTGTTAGAAAACCTGAAAGTCATAAGCCAAGACAATAAAACTCATGGTTTCCTTGAAAGGTGAATGTGTGAAGTTTTAATTTGAAAAACATCCCATTGGCCAGGTAAAAGGTAGGCAAGTATAAGAGATGGGAGGCTGTGAACCTGACAGCATAGAGATGATTGTTCACTGAGGCAGGGCCCCTGCCAGGCAGACCCATTTATAATTTATTTCCCTCCTTTGTAACTTACCAACAGCACAAAATGACCGAATATTTAGGAAGTCTGTATTGACTCTGCTAGAGACAGAAGTCAAAAACCAAAGCCATTTATAAGAAAAGATGATGACATTTAAAAATCAATTTAATTTTCTTTCCCTTTCTGCAAAAAATAAATAAATTTGTTGCTTGGTCTATACTTAAATTTTCTGGCATTTCTAACATGAGGAACGAATGTATGCAAAGTGTATATACCAAAATCCTTTTAAAAACAGACAGAGACACATAGTAAAAGATAATATTTTCATTTGCCCAGGTTTTTTATATGGATTTCTATCATTGATTATAGAGAAGGCACCTACAAAATAGATTAGACTCATGGAAGTATTTGGGGGACTGAATTTGGTTAAATAGCCATAATGGCAAGTGTGTGTGCATGTATATTTCCATCTTCTAATAAATATGATGGAAAACAATATTTTGTAATGAATGAATGAAAGAAAAATGACCAGGAGGAAGTTCTCCAGGAACAAACTATGCCTGAATGACTATGTGTTGCTTGCTGTGGAATCTAAATCTTATCTGTTCATCCAACTGATACCAATATCATTTAGTGCATACCACACTATATGCTTTAACTTTTAACAACAATCCTAGAAGGTAGTGTCATGACTACCAAACCTCTAGTATGCTATCTCGGCATTCATTTCATTTTGGCTAAGCCACTTTCCTCAATAGTGACCTAGAGCCTAGTTAATAAGCAGGTTTCCAACCCTGGAGCCTAGACTTCCCAGAGTCAAACCCACCTCTGTGGACACCACCCACACTGCCTACACACCTCACCCAAAATCCAAAGCTGGTCCCAACCAATTAACCATCCCCACCAGCCTTTGTCCCTCAATCTGATCTTTCTGTGCACATTTGAATTATTTTTTTTTCAAATTTTATTGATACATAGTAATAAAGCATAAATCCATCCAAAAAGTAAAATCAATGGTATTTGGTGTAATCACAGGTTTGTGCACTCATCACCCCAGTCACTTCCAGAGCACTTTCACTATTCCAATAATAATAAACAAACAAACAAACAAACAAAAAACAAATGAAACTCATCATATTTGTATTTATATTTTGCAAAAAGAGTCATACATGTAATACACCCAGATTCATGTTTTACATGATGTTTTACTATCTTATACCGTCCCATGTTAGTTTTAAGCTTTCCTTCTAGTAATATACATGACCTTAGACTTTCCTTTTCAACCACTGTAATACCCACACAATAGCACTGCTAGTAACAAACATCATGATATGTTTTAACAATTTCTATTCATTTCCAAAGATTGATAAACAACTTTTTTTACCAATTCTGCACAGATTAACCCTCACCTTTCCATTATCTACACTTCTTCCATTTTCTGGTGACTTACATTCTAATTATAAACTCCATGAGTTTACACAGTATATTTCGTTCATAATAGTGCAATCATACATTATTTGTCCTTCTGTGTCTAGCTTGCTTCACTCAACATAATGTTCTCCAGGTTATTCTATGTTGTCATATGCTTCACAACTTCATTTCTTCTAACTGCTGAATAATATTCCATCATGTGTATACACCACAATTTGTTCATCCAGTCATCCATTGATAGACACTTGGGTTGTTTCCAACTTTTGGCAATAGTGAATAATGCAAAAAAAAGCCAAACTACCTAATTAAAAAAATGAACAAAAGACTTGAAATGATAATTGTCCAAAGAAGATTTACAAATGGCAAAGAAACACATGAAAAAAATATTCAACATCACTAGCAATTAGGAAAATGCAAATCAAAAACTACAATGAGATATCATTTCACATCTATTAGACTGGCTGCTATTAAAAAGTCAGAAAACTGTAAATGTTAGAGAAGATGTGGAGAGATAGGAATGCTTATTCACTGTTGGTGGGAATGTAGCATGGTATAGTCACTGTGAGGGACTGTTTGGCAGTTCCTAAGGAAGTTGAATATAGACTTGCCATGGGACCTGGCAATACCACTACTAGGTATATACCCATAATAACTGAAAGCAGTGACAAGAGCAGACATCTACACACTGATGTTCACAGCAGCATTATTCACAATTGCATGTTTGCTTTAAACTAACAAACACCTTTAATTGTGTGGGCAATCTACTAACCTCCACTCCTGGACCACAGTATAGGTCCCTTTCATTCTGCTTGTGTGCCCCCATTAATGATTGAACTCTGGAGCCAATTGTGCTGCTTCTTGACCCTCCATGGATACCCCCTCTCTCTGGAATCTGTGAGTAACAAACTATTTTTCTTCATGTATTATGACCTCAGTTTCCTATTTTATCATACCTGACCTCCACCTAGACCAAAATTTAAAATCCAACTTAACTAATTTGAAACAGGTAGCGCTATCACTCTCCTCATTGTGCAGATGGTACACAATGTGGAAGAAAGAGCTTAAAATCTGCCCTGATTCCCTCAGTTGTCAAGAAGTAGAGCCAAGGTGTGCATCTAAGCCATCTGGTTCCTGGACGTGGGCTCAGCAAGAACCTGAGCAGTTTCAGTCAATGGCAACCACACACAGAAGAGTGTAGAACAAACTGGAGTCCATTATGTGAACAATACCAATGCTTCCCAACCATTCATTATCCATATCTTTCATGTTTAATATATCAGAGCACTACCTTGTGACTGTTGAGGGTTAGGCCTGGTATGAAGAGATTGTATATGCAAACAGAAATCTTCTCTTTAATGGAGATTTAATCTTGAACAGGAGACTTAAGATGAACTTTATCAAATACACCAATTTCTCCTAGTTATAAAGGAGATTGTGAACATTCTTATTAATGAAATTATGAAATCAGAACAGATAGCTTTTGAGCATCTCCATGGTCCCAGATGGTGGCATTTACCCTGCAACAATCCTAAAGTGATTGACATTGCTACCCCCATTTCTGAGAGGGATTAACAGATACAGAGGCAGATTTGAGTCCTAATCCATGTCTCCTAATGTAGGAGAGGTAATATGCCCAGTCTTGCTGGCAAGCTGATTTGCATCCTAGGGAATGGAATCAGCCTATATGGCACAAAGAGGCACAAAGAGGTGGCATTCAGGTGTGGTATATGCCATGGCAACAGTATGGGGTGCACATGGGCATTTATTGTTAGGCTGTCTAATCTTACATAGAGTAGACTTCTCAGTTTAGGCACTAGTTCATATGTATTTGTGGGAGGACAGGGAATGAACGAGTGGAAAGGGGAGGGATAAATGGTTTCTTCTGTTTCCACCGTGTGTTGTTCCTCTCACTCCTATCTCTCACGGATACTCCAAAAAAGAAAAGAGCACTTAAGGTCTCATTTGACAGATGTTCTTGTTTTGGGCACCATTCCTCTCAGATAACATTCCTCAATCTTCTCCCTTGCTCTGTCATTCAGGCCTACTGATTATTGTTGACTGCATATCCAGCAAGGGTGTGACTGATGACAGGGTTTGAATGACAGGAGGCATGGGAAGAAAAGCTAAACCAAAATGAAGGGATAAGTCATGGTATTCCTCCCTCTTCAGTTCATCACAGGTGGCATCTCTTCTGTAGCTTGACAGGGCCGCCAAGTTTCCAGCCACTGCTATGTGGACCCTGTACCCCTGAGGTCAATACCCTGCCACTTCCTATTGCCACCTAGAAGTTATAATGGCACCTGCTATTGTTAACCATTAGTTATCAAGACTGTCCAATGCTTAGCTTCTTGGTCTCTTCAGTTCATTTTGGTCTGTTTCCTAGTTGACCCTCGCTGAGACAGTTGGAGAAAGCATAATCTGTTAGATGGAGTGGACTCTGAAGGCAGATTCTTTCCCTCATGGGTTTCCCAGAAATTCCCCAACTAGAGCTCCATAGATATTTAGCTTCTTTACCTCTTCTCTGATGGCTGCTAATGTCCCCTCTGAGCTTCTCATCCAACAGCCTATTATTCTCTAGATGATTTCTACTGAGTTTAAAGTCAGAAGACTCTATTTGTGGCCGTTCTTTTCAAAATGAAGTCAAGCATCCATTTTGGGGTCTGAAACTGGCATATTGTGAAACATCTACCTTTGCAGCAAATAGAAGTAGGTATCTCCAGACTCTTCAGCAGGTTCTCTCAAAAATAAGCTTCTTCAGGGGTGAATGTGGCTTTACTTCATGCTCCAGAACACGAAGGAGGACAGGTAAAGCTCTGTAGGTGTACTTTTGAAACTTTCCCAATTTGAATCAAGGCAAGGGAAATCACCCTTCTTCTTTCTCAATGAGGTCTGAGGGGAAATGAGGAGGCCACAGTATAACAAATACCCTTTGAAATAACATTC
The DNA here is from genome assembly GCA_026826555.1 of Tolypeutes matacus. Taxonomy (NCBI): domain Eukaryota; kingdom Metazoa; phylum Chordata; class Mammalia; order Cingulata; family Chlamyphoridae; genus Tolypeutes; species Tolypeutes matacus. The sequence goes on from JAKSZT010053840.1 coordinate 5,311,917, forward strand.
TACCTTCCAGCCTTCTCAATTTCCTGATAAATCCCTTGGCCACCCACTATGTAACTTTGATCTGGATGACAGGCAGAAGATGGAAGGCCCTGTTTGTGAGCACCTCTTGCATTAGTGGCGGTGCCCATTACTTGGGAATGTGGCAAGATTTAGCAAATGTACTCCAGAAGTACCCCAGCAAAACATGTTCTTAAACTTAACCCATTTCTGTGGGTGTGAATCCATTGTAAGCAGGGTGTTTTGATGAGGTTATTTCAGTTAAGGTGTGGCCCCACTCAATCAGGATTGGTTTTAATCCTATTACTGGACTCCTCTATAAGAGAATGAAATTCAGACAGAAAGTGAGAAAGCCATAGAGGGAGCAGTTAGAAACTGCACATCATTGGAATCCGGAAGAGAAGGGAGAGACCAGGAAACACTGCCATGTGCTTTGCCATGATTAATTCACATGACAATCTCTCCTGGTCTCTCCTTTCTCTTCCCTTCTTGACTAAAGACCAAGGATTTCTGACAACCAACCCCAGAGTGCCAAGTCTTTGGGAAGAAAGGATCACCTTAACGATGACATGAATTAGACTTTTTCTCAGCCTCAAAAACGTGAGCAAATAAATTCCCATTCTTTAAGCTGAGCCATTGCAGGGTATTTGCTTGAACAGCAAAGAAAACTAAGACAGCAACTGTTATTTCATTCTATTCTTTTGATTGCAGTGAAAAACAAGACACTGAGTCCCAATCTATCATCCTTTAGTTTAGGCATATTTTTATTTTATTTTATTTTATTTTTATTATTTTTAAATCAGTGGTATTCTGTGCAATCACATATTTGTGCATTCATCACTTCAATCATTTTTAGATCACTTTCATTATTCCAATAATAATAATAAAAACAAACACTTAAAACTCATTACCTTTCAATCTCTCTATGCTTCCCCAGCCATCCATACTTGCTATTCTGTTTCCTTCTCTCTAGGATATTTGTATTTATATTTTGTAAAAACAGTCTTATATATGCAGTATCACCCATATTCATATTTTACATGAAGTTTTACTATTTTATACAGTTCCATGTTGCAGTTTTTAGCCTTCCTTCTAGTAATATACACGACCCTAGACTTTCCCTTTTAACCATTGCCATACCCGTATAATAGCTCTGCTAGTTACAAACACCATGAGTTCCTCATTTCTATTGCTTTCCAAAGATTTACAAAGAACATTTTACCAATTCTGCACAGATTAACCCTCAGCTTTCCATTCTCTTCCTTCCTTCCATTTTCTGGTGACCTATATTCTAATTATTTACTTAATGAGTTTCCATAATATATTTAGCTCATCATAGCACAATCATACAGTATTTGTCCTTCTGTGCCGGCTTGCTTCGCTCAACATTATGTCCTCCGGGTTCATCCATGTTGTAATATGTTTCACAGCTTCATTTCAGCTAACACTGCATAATATTCTTTCATGTGTATACATATTATTCACATTTTTTAATCCGTTCATCAGTTGATGGAAACCTGGGTTGTTTACAATTTTGGGCTATGATGAATAACACTGCTATGAACATTGGAATACAGATGTCTGTTCATATCTCTGCTCTAAATTCTTCTGAGTAGATACCTAGCAATGGTATTGCTGGGTTACATGGCAAATCTATATTCCACTTCCTCAGGAACTGCCAAACAGCCCTTCACAGTGGCTGTACCATTCTACATTCCCACTAACAGTGAAAAAACAATCCTATCTCTCCACATCTTCTCCAACACTTTCAGTTTTCCAACTTTTTAATAGTGGCCAGTCTAATAGATATGAAATGATATCTCATTGTAATTTTGATTTAAATTTCTTTAACTGATAGTGATTTTGAACATGTTTTCATGTATTTCTTTGCCATTTGTATTTATTCTTTGGACAATTGTCTTTTCAAATTTTTGCCCTTTTTTAATCAGGTAGTTTGTCTTTTTATTCTTGAGTTGTATGAACTCTTTGTACATCATGGATATTAAACCCTTATTGGATATGTGATTGCCAAATATTTTCTCCCTTTGGCTTGGCTGCCTTTTCACCCTTTTGACAAAGCTCTATGAGATGCAATAGTGTTTAATTTGTGGACACCCTATTTGTCTATTTTTTTTTTCTTTGTTTGTACTTTCATGTAAGATTTAAGAAACTACCACTTACCACAAGATCTTGAAAATATTTTCCTACATTTTCTTCTAGGAGTTTAATTGTTGTCACTTTTATATTTATGTCCTTGATCCATTTTGAGTTAATTTTTATATAAGGTGTGAGATAGTGGTCTTTTTTCTTTCTTTTGGATATGGATATCCTGTTTTCCTAGCACCATTTGTTAAATAGGCTGTTCTGGCCCAGCTGGGAGGGCTTTGATTACTTGTCAAACATCACTTGACTATACATGTGAGGGTCTATTTCTGAGTTCTCGATTCGGTTCCACTGGCAATGTATCCCTCTTTATGCCAGTATTATACTGTTTTTACCACTATATGTAAGTAGTATGCTTTAAAGTCTGGAAGTGAGATTCCTGCAACTTCATTTTTCTTTTTAAAGAACTTTTTGGCTATTCAAGGCTCCTTATGTTTCCAAGCAAATTTATTGTTTTCTCCATTTCTGCAAAAAAGGCTGCTGGAATTTTTATTGGGATAGCATTGAATCTCTAAATCAGTTTGGGCAGAATTGACATCTTAACAATATTCAGTCTTCCAATCCATGAACATGGAATGTCCTTCCATTTATTTCAGTCTTTAGCTTATTTCAGCAATATTTTGTAGTTTTCTGAATACATTTCCTTTAAGTCCTTGGTTAATTTTATTAATAAATATTTGATTGTTTTAGTTGCTCTTATAAATGTATTTTTTTTTCTGATTTCCTCCTCGAATTGCATATCAGTAATGTATAGAAACGCTATTGATTTTTGCATATTAATCTTGTATACTGCCACTTCGATGAACTCATCTATTAGATCTAGTAGCTTTGTTGTGGATTTTTCAGGAGATTCTAGATATAGGATTCAATCATCAGCAAGGTAATGAAAGTTTCAATTCTTCCTTTACTATTTGGATGCATTTTACTTCTTTATCTAACCAAATTGCTCTAGCTAGAACATCTAGCACAATAATGAATAGCAACGGTGACAGTGGGCATCCCTGTATTGTTCCTGAACTCAGTGGAAAAGCTTTCAGTCTTTCACCATTGAGTACAATGCTAGCTGTAGGTTTTTTATATATGCACTTTACCATATTGAGAAAGCTGCCTTCCAACTCTATCTTTTGGAGTGTTTTTAATCAAGAAAGGGTGCTGTATTTTGTCAAATGCCTTTTCTGCATCAGTTTAGAGGAGCATGTCATCTTTCTTTTTCAAATTACCAATGTGGTTTATTACACTAATGGATTTTCTTTTTTGAACCACCCTTGCATACCTGGGATTAAAACTACTTGATCATGGTGTATTATTCTTTTAATGTGCTTTTGGATTCTATTTGCAAGTATTTTGTTGAGGATTTTTGCATCTATATACATTATAGATATTGGTCTGTAATATTCTTTTTTGTAGCATCTTTATCTGGCTTTGGTGTTAAGGTGAAGTTGACTTCATAGAATGAGTTTGGTAGCATTCTTTCCTGTTCAATTTTTTGGAAGAGTTGGAGCAAGATTTGTATTAGGTCATCTTTGAATGATTGGTAAAATTCACTTGTGAAGCCATCTTGTCCCAGACTTTTCATCTTTGGGAGGATTTTGTTAACTGTTTCAATCTCTTCAATTGTGATTGAGTTTTTGAGGTCTTCTTTTTCTTTTAGGGTCAGTGGATGTGGTTCATGTGTTTCTAGGAATTTATCCATCTCACCTACACTGTCTAGTTATTTGGCAGACACTTGTTCATAGTATCCTCTTATTATCTCACTTATTTCTGTGGGTTCAGTGGTAATGTCCCCCTTCATTTCTGATTTTATTTTTTGTATCTTTGCTTTTTTTTTCTTTGTCAGTCTAGCTAAGGGTTTCTTGATTTTTTTGATTTTCTCAAAGAACCACCTTTTAATTTTTTGATCCTCTTGTTTTTTGTGCTTAATTTCATTTATTTCTGCTCTGATCTTTACTATTTCTTTCCTTCAGCTTGGTTTGGAATTAGTTTGCTTTACTTTTTATATTTCCTCCAGTGATTCAGTTAGATGTTCAATTTTACCTATTTCTTCTTTCGTTAATGTAAACATTGAGGGCTATAGATTTTCCTCTGAGTCCTACCTTTGCAGTATCACATAGGTTTTGATATGTTATGTTCTCATTTTCATTTGTCTCAAGATATTTGCTGAATTCTCTTGCAATTTCTTCTCTGCCTCCTGGTTATTTAAAAGTGTGTTGTTTAATCTCCATATATGTATGAATTTACCATTTTCCAAACAATCTTTAGCCACTCACCTGTTGATGGACATTTAAGTTGTTTCCATCTTTCATTAATACATACACATACTAAAAATGCAACTGTACAATATATCTGCTGGGCACTTCCCAGAAATTGGAACTCTGTGCCAAAGTTTTTGAGCATTTATATATTAAACAAATTTGCCAAATGACCCCCACAGAACTACCATTTTATACTTCACCCAGGAAAGTAAAGGAATTGTTTTTTCCCCAACAAACCACACAGTGCATTTTAAATTTGTTAGAACTTTAACATGCTCAGTGAAACTGATATCTCATTGTAATTTAATGTGAATGTTTCTTATTTTAAGTAGAATTGTGTGCCTTTTCAGCAATATAAATCCTTTTGTATTTCATTCTCTCTGAACTGTGTGTTTAAATCCTTTGTCATTTTCCTGAGGGGCAGATGAAATTGTTCTATTTATTTGTATGGCTGTTTATTCATTAGAAATGTTAATTACTTTTCTGTACTATGTATTGCAAAGGTTTTCCCCAATTTTTAAATTGTCCTTTGACTTTGTTTTAACATGCAGAGTTATTTTTTTAATTCAAACTTATTAAGTTTCTTCAGAAATTTTGGGTTTCAATTATATTTTGAATGAACTTTTTCATGCTAAGGTCATGAAAAAAATCTCCCATATTTTTACTGAAAACATTTATTATTTTATTTTTCACATTTAAATCCTTGCTCCATCTATAATTAGTTATTCTATATGAATTTATTTTCTGATATCTATCCAGTTGTCTGAACACCATTCATTGAGTAAAGTGTTTTAGGCCAATAACATCCCATTAGCTTTCTCATAAACTGAATTTCATTTGTGATTTAGATTTATTTCTCGACTTTCCATTCTGTTCTCCTGTTATGTTTATTTCTGCATTACTGCCACACTTTTAATTACAGTAATTATATAATTAGTTTTGATATCTAATTTCTGGTCACAATTCATATTTCATGATTTTTCTGGTTACTCATGAATTTATGTATTCATATTAATTAAGAAGCTATAGTATTTTCCAATTTTTGGTAATTCAGTTAAGATTTCATTATATTTATAGATTAATTTATTCAAACTTGGTAACTTTATGAAATTATTTTTATTTAAGAAGATGGTATATCATTCTTTTTTTTTCCTTTTTGTTTCTCTATATAAAAGTTAAAGATTTTATTCATACAATTCTAGTACACTTCTCATTAATATATTACTCACTTTTAAATTTTTATGTTATTTAAAATATTCTTTATTTTTTTTCTCATTATTTAGTTCTCTGTCCTGGCTGTGCCCAGGTAAAATATAATAACAATAATTACAGTAATAATAATAATATTAAAGTTCACTTTGCATGTTTGTTTAATCAACATTGGGACAGATTATTTTACAGTAAAATCATTTTTTAGCAAATCAATTTTATTGATGTATATTAATAAAGCATAATTCTGTCCAAAGAGTACAAAAAATGGTTATCAGTATAATCACATACTTGTTGCATTCATCACTTCAGTCATTCTTAGAGCACTTTCATTATTCAAATAACATTAATAATAAACAAAAAGCAAACAAAGCTCTTTTCTCAATCTTTCTGTGCTTCCCCTGCCATACATAGCTGCTATTTTTTTTCCTTCTTTATAGCATATTTGTATTTATATTTTGTAGAAACAGTCTTACTTATGCAATGTCACCCATATTAGTGTTTTACATGAGGTTTTACGATAGGTAGAATGATTTTATCTGAATTGAAAATTAAAGATGCCACTTTATTTTCCCAAAGTGTAAATGTATATATATATCTATCTTTCCTCCCCCAGGCTTTTCAGTATTCTTGGTTGATAAGACACCTGGACAATGTACCTAGGTGCCATGCCAGGGTGTGTCCTCTTTCTGTTCCTTTTCCCTGAGGTCATGGGGCTCTACAAAGTGGTGAGAGCTAAGCCAGGGAACCAAGAATACTGAATATTTAAAATATTCTAAAATGCTTAAAACACCAAGGTGCATTGAGTAAACACTGAACCATCATGTTTCCATACCAAGAAAAGAAATTTTTCCCTTTCAATAAAAATGAATCTTTATATGAACGCTTTCCCAATGATGTTTCCTTCTCTCCCCTACACATCTAAATAAATAATACTCAAATTTTGTATTCATCATTTCTACTATTATCTCAATCATATATATATATATATTATATAAACATATTTATATCTTTTCTAATTACCTTATTGAATTGCCTGGTCATTTTTTAAAAATGACACAAAGAGAATACACTTATATTTTTCTCCTGCGATATACTATTTTCCCTCAGTACTATATTAGTACAATACCTTCATATTGGTATGCATTGGTATATTTCATTCATGTGACCTATTGTATAATTATTTCACTTTCTAAGTATTCATTAGTGTAAAATATCCTATTGTATGAATATATGACAATCTATTTTTCCATTATATTATTGATAAACAAATGAACATCACTCTTTTATTATCAACACTCTTGCTACAAACATTCTTTTATGTGTCTACCATGGTATATGTTTTATGGACTAGAGAATTTGCATCACCTGCTCAAGTGTAAAAATCTCAGAATCTTCATTTTTACAAGACCTGCAGGTAATGCTTTTGCACAGTAGGAATTGTTCTTCAAAGTGACTTAACCAATCTAATCTATCGTCATATGAGTTTCCAAAATTCAACTAACTTCCAAGATTAAAGGTTGTCAGATTAATAGCTTTCCATTCTGAATGACATTAAATGGGATTCTGATGGGGTTTGACTTTTTGAATATTCTTTTTATTACTGAGTGTGAGTATTTAAAAACATATTTGATAGATATTCTGGCCCATGTTTGTAAACACTTTTTTGTGATATAATCTATACACCATAAAATTCAGCCATTGTATGGGGACAGTTGAATGAATTCTCTTAGAATGTTTATAGAATGGTAAACCATTATGACAAACCAGCTTTGAAATATTTTCATCAATGAAGTTCCTTCATAGCCATTTGCCATTAAACTCTGCTTCCATCCCCAGCTCTAGGCAATAACTAATCTACTTTTCATCTCTGTACATTTGCTTTTTCAAGACATTTCACATAATGGGTCAGACAGTGCCTTTTGTGTTTGACACTTTTCACTTTCAATATTTTGAGTTACACTATGTTTTAACACGTATCAATAGTTGGTTCACTGAATAGTATCCCACTGTATGAATATTCTACATTTTGTTTTTCCATTCACTAGCTGATAGGTATTCTAATGGTTTCTAGTTTTTGGCTACTATGAATAATGCTGCTATGAATATTTGTGTATATGTCTTTTTAAGATTATTTTTTTTATGTTTAAAGAAGCTTTAGATTATATAAATGATACATCAAAAACATATGGGGGAGGATCAGAGGCAAGATGGCATCAGTTTAGGAGGGCACTCACTGAGAGCTCCCTGAGGACAGCAGATTGTGGACAGGGTCTTGCCCCGGAGTCTGTGCTGTGGGCGCACAGATCGAGAAGCTTGGGACATCTATCTGCACAGATCGATATCATGGACTGATCGGTAAGATTCGTGAGTTTTAAGCCTGTCTGTGGTGAGCCCCACCGGTTTGAGCCGCAACTCCCAGCCCAGCAACCAGGTGACAGGGCCCGGTAAGAATGGGAGGGCTCTGGCAAAGGGGTGAGAGAGTTTTCCTTTCTCTGGATTTGGCTGCCTGGAACCCCTTACAGCTTGGGTGAACAAAACAGCTGGATTGAATCAACACCTGGCAGAGGGGAGGGGTAAATCTGCTGGGGGAGTTGATTTACCTAGCTGCCCAGAGATAAGCCCCAAACCCTGCCAAGCCAGGGAGAGGGAGCACTCTCTGAGAAAGGGAGGGTTCTGACAAAAGGCAGAGAGGGGATTCTTTACCATCGATTTGGCAGCCTGGACCCCCTCATAGCTTGGGGGAGCAGATAAGCCACTTGAAGCAGCGCCAGGTTGAGGGGAGAGGTGAATCTGCTGAGGAAAACTGACTAACCCAGCAGCCTGGTGATGCTGAGGCTCGGCTCCAGAAGGGGCAGAGTTGGCCATTTTTATAGTCTTGCACTGACTAGCATCAGAGCTTCAGTTCCCCTGGGGACTCCAGGAAGTGGGAAGTGCTTGATTAGTTTCCACGAGCCTAGTTAGAGTCCCCTTGGTGAAGGGGGTGGTCTAGAAGAGGACTTATTTTGGGTCCTGTATTTCGCCAAAAAAAAAAAAAAGAGAGAGACAGTCACTTTAAAAAACAAAAAATAAATTCTTCTTTTTAATTTAGTTTAATAGCTAAAAGCTGCTTCAAAACCTGCAGATAGAACCCTGTAGGGAAATTGATTGATAAACACAAGCAGGCTGAGAGGATCCACAAGGACCCTAGTAGGAATGCTGATCCTCCTTAGCTTTGTTTGACTGCTTGCCTGTGTGGTTGTTTGGTTTTTCTCTGTTTATTTGTTGTCTCTTGCTTTTCTTTCCTCTTTCCTCCCCTCTTTATTTTTTCTATCATTTTTTTTTTAATTAGATGCCGCTAGCTTGTCTCTTCTTTGCTGTGCTTCTTCTTCAGTGATTTTGCATTCTCTGTCTATATTGATTTTGTATTCCAAACAATCTCTTATCCTTCCTTCATGTTTCTGTCTTCCACTTTCTGTTGTGGCTCTTATATACCACATTTTTTCATATGCCCACAACTTTAGGGTGTCAATTTCTATTCTATCTATTTTGTTTTCTTCTTTTTTTATTAATATTAATTTTTCCTTTCAGCCCTTTCTTTACTCTTTCTCTCCCTCCTCATAATTCTAGCCTTCTAAATCATTATATATATTCCTCTATTTGGTTTCCCAGTCCATTGTAGGAACTCACTTTTGGGTATGCTCACCGGCAGCTTTTCTGGGCCCAGTCCTCTCTTCCATAAGACATGGGGATTGGACTTGTTGCGAAGGCCTCTCAGCCTTGACATTTAAATTTTAGCAGGAGTAAAAAGCTCTCCAGAAGATGAAGCTACCCTACAGACACCACCCAGCTACCCCACTTCACCCTACCCACAAACCACCCAGAGTATTTGGGAGACAGTGGGAGTCCAGTTTTTGACTTTTATCACTTCATTTTACTTCTTCCTTCCTGGCCAGCAGGAAAAGCTCTTTCCAAATCAGTCAAACCCCAGGCTTACTTCTGGATGCCTCTCTATGCTCTATGAATTTTTATTTTCTTAGTGCTTCTCTACTACTCTGCTTTGCCTGGAGATTAAAATGAGGTAAATGAAATGCACCCAGCATAGGATTTAGACATGGTGGAGCTCCAAAATACTAGTTCCTTTTCTCTTACTTCATCCATACTTCACCCACCCTACTCCATTGCCATCATATCTGTCTTTGTTTTCAATTCTTCTGGGTATATACCCAGCAGTTGAATTGCTGGATCATATGGAAGATCTATTGTTAGTTTTCTGAGGAATCACCAAACTGTCCTCCACAGTGGCTGGATCATTCCACATCCCACCAGCAATGGATGAGGGTTCCTATTCCTCCACATCCTCTCCAACACTTAGAGTCTGCTGTTTTTTAAATAGCTGCCATTCTGATGGGTGTAAGATGGTATCTCATTGTAGTTTTTTTCTTTCAATCTGTTTATGCGGTGTATTACATTGATTGATTTTCTTATGTTGAACCATCTTTGCATACCTGGGATGAGACCCACTTGGTCATGGTGTATAATCCTTTTGATATGTTGTTGAATGCGATTAGCAAGTATTTTGTTGAGGATTTTAGCATCTAGGTTCATTAGAGAAATTGGTCTGTAATTTTCCTTTCTTGTGGTATCTTTGTTTGGTTTTGGTATTAGGGTAATGTTGGCATCCTAGAATGAATTAGGCAATACTCCTTCTAATTCTATTTTTTGGAAGAGCTTAAAAAGAATTGGTGTTAGGTCTTTCTGGAATGTTTGGTAGAATTCAGCTGTGAAACTACCTGGTCCTGGCTCTTCTTAGTTGGGAGATTTTTGATGACTGAGTCTATCTCTTTACTTTTAATTGGACTATTGAGTTCATCAATTTCTTCTTTCATCAGTGAAGGCTGTTTGTGAGTTTCTAGAAACTTGTCCATTTCCTCTAAATTATCATTTTGTTGGCATATAATTTTTCAAAGTATCCTCTTATTATACTCTTTATTTCTGTGGGGTCAGTAGTGATATCCCCTTACTCATTCCTTATTTTGTGTATTTGCATCTGTTCTCTCTTTTTCTTTGTTAGTCTGGCTAAGGGTTTGTCAATTTTATTGATGCTCTCAGAGAACCAGCTTTTGATTTTGTTTATTGTTTCTAGTGCGTTCTTATTCTCTATTTCATTTATTTCTGCTCTAATCTTTGGTATTTCCTTCTTTCTACTTCCTTTTGGTTTAGTTTGTTGTTTTTCCAATTCCTCCAAGAGTGCAGTTAGGTCTTCAATTTTAGCTCTTTCTTCTTTTTCAAAATATGAATTTATGGCTATGAACTTCCCTCTCAGGACTGCTTTCACTGCATCCCATAGGTTTTGATATGTTGTGTTGTTGTTTTCATTAGTTTCAAGGTAGTTACTGATTTCTTTTGAGATTTCCTCTTTGACCCACTGTTGGTCTAAGAGTGTGTTGTTTAACTTCCATATCCTTGTGTCTAACCTGTTTCTCTGGCCCTTAGTGATTTCCAATTTCACTCCATTGTGGTCAGAGAAATTACTTTGTATAATCTCGATCTTTCTGAATTCACTGAGAGTTGTTCTGTGGCCTAGCATGTGATCTATCTTGGAGTATGATCCATGTGCACTCGAAAAGAATGTAAATCCTGCTGTATTTGGGTGTAGTGTTCTGTATATGTCTATTAAGTCCAGATCCTCTAATGTATTGTTGAGAGCCCTTGTTTCTTTATTGATTCTCTGTCTAGATGTTCTGTCTAATGATGATAATGGTGCATTAAAGTCCCCTGCTGTAATTGTAGAGGCATTTGTTTCTCCACTTAGTTTTTCCAGAGTTTGCCTAATGTATTTTGAGGCACCCCATTACTTACAGTAATGGACACAGGACATGGTAAATATCATCAAAAATTATTAAACAGCACCGTCTAAATTGTAAAATATACAGTAAACCATTGACAATGTTTAGTAGCTATGTCTCACTATCTGTATAACAATTATAACAATGCTACTATCCACACACAAAAAAAAAGGTTTTAATATGGCATGGGGAAGGGGGAGGGAGGTTGGGTACATGGAAATCTCATGTATTCAGTTTGTGACTTTGCTGTGACCTAAATCTTCTTTGAAAACTAAATGAAAATTTGGGAGACACTGGGGAATGAGAGGGGGAAGGAGTCACGGTACATACTGGACATCCATAATGCAGTGATAAAAGGAGAAAAAATAAAAATAAAAAATAATGTAAAATTTTTTTTTTGTTTTTTTCCCATTTTCTTTTTTTTGAATGACCCAATCCGTTAATAATATTTTATTTTTAGTTCTTTTTTTTCTGTGTTTCCTTGTATTTTATCTCTTCCATTTAAGCTTATCATTATTATTTCATTTTCCTATTAGTTGTATTTGGTTATTATATGGGCTTCATCTTCAAGGGAAGGTTTAGATCACAGAAGGGTTACAATGGGGGCTGCAGAGGACCATTTGTGGGGGGTGTCTGGGATGGGGGATACATGGGAGTAAGTTAATCTGAATATACACGAAAGATATATAAAATTTTCAAATGATAGAGGGATGGGGCATGGTCATGGTGGGTAGACAATCTCTCAATAATTGAGGGAATACTGAATTCCCAGCCTGGAGAGCTTTGCCACATTCTCCAAGGGAGCAGTAACAGTCCCCTGAGTGCACAGGCAGTGTCTGGCAAAAGAGGATGGCCCACTGTTGGGTTCTTGTTATTGATGACTGGCCTTATGAGTCTTTGCTCTTGTAATTGAAACTTGGCCTACTGTTATGGGGTGCCTAAGGGTTTCCATCTGAGAGCCTCCTTGTTCCTCAAATGTGGCCCCTCTCTAAGCCAAACTCAGCATATGAATGCATTACCTTCCCCCCAACGTGGGACATGACTCCCGGGGATGATACTCCCTGGCAACGAGGAATTAATAACAAGTGCAAACTGGAAACACGACTGGAAAAAAAAACTTGAATAAAAGGGGGAAAGGGTAAAGACAAATGAGTTCATGTGGCTAAGAGACTTCAAAGAGTGTCGGGAGATCATCTTTGAATGATCGACGCACACCTCAGTAGGATCTCATAGAACACCAAAATGGATATCACCCCACACATAGGGGCTCCTGAGGGCTCTGGAGACACCCAAGTCCTATACAAGTGGGGATAGCCCCAGAGGTTGATGCCTTATCAGTGGGCTCTACTTTGGAATCTGTGCTCCTGAGAGTGACAGAGTTGGACTCAAATAAGTCCTCCCTGCACATGGTCCCTCAGTCCCTTCTATTCAAACCTATATGTGAGGCTGGAGTTTGTAGGTGTACTTCCAGAGACTGGAGCTTCTGGCCTGCTGATATGCCAGCTGTGCCTGGAATCTTGGTGGAGCTGCAACTCTCTATTCTACAGCTCAATGGACTCACCCAAGTCACCTGGTGAGGAGACAATGATGGGCAATGGCCATCCTGGGGAATGGAGAGAGCCTGCATCTGAAGGCAGGGTAATCCCATCTACCGTATCCATGGGATATAAGCCCACTCTCACTTGGAGGTGGAGTGGACATCACCATTCCAGTCCCCTCAGGATTGGGGGGAAGAGCTATGGACTAGAGTAGACTTAATGGTATTCTGTTGTAGACATATTGTGACTCAAGCAATGGAAGAAATTATAACAGTGAGGTGGAGCCAGTGGCCACTAGACGCTTTTGGGGCAGGGAGGGGAAGGGCAGTTGTAATACAGGGACTTTTTCAGGACTTGGGGGTTGTCCCAAATGACATTGTGGTGACGGATATAGGCCATTTTACATCAGCATATACCATGCAGAACTGTGTGGGAGAGAGTGTGGTCTATGATGTGAACTGTGGTCTATACTTAGTGGCAAAGCCCCAGGATGTGTGTATCCATTGCAGGTGATGTGCCACACTAATGAAAGATGTTTATGTGAGATGTTATGGGAGGTATGGGAGGTGGAGATCATGGGAATCCCTGTAATTTTTGTGTAACATTTACGTAATATAATCATCTCTTAAAAAAAATATATATATATATATATATATGTATATATATATATATATATATATATATACACGTATATATAGAGAGAGAGAGCTTGGAAATACAGATTCTCCAAATTGCAAAAAAAAAAAAAAAAAAGCATATGGGGATTCCCATTTACCCCATATCCTCCCCCTCCCTCTCTTTCTCCCATTGACACCATCTTTCTTTAGTGTGGTGCATTTGTTACAATTGATGAACACATATGGAAGCATTTCTAATAACAATGATCAATAATTTACATTTTAGTTTACTCTTTGCACCACAAATTTTTACAGGTTTTGACAAAATGTATAATGGCCTGCATCCATCACTGCAATATCATGCAGAACCTTTCCAATGTCCCAAAAATGCCCCATGTTACACCTATTCTTCCCTCTTCCTCCTCTCAGAACCTCTCATGACGACTGCCTTTATATCAATGTTACAAGTTCTTCCATTTCTAGAATAATAAGTCTACTTTAGTCCATAGTTTCATTCCCCCCTTATGTTTGCTCATTCCTCAAACTTGAGGATTTTAGGATGGTGATTCCCACTCTGTTTCTGCTTGAGAAGGGGCTTAGATCCCATGGGGGCAGATGGATGGAACTGTCTTGCTTGCAGTTGTAGGTACTCTGTTTTTTGGGAGGAACATAGCCCATCATCATCCTTTTGTTAGTTGTCTTGGCAAGTCCTATGAACTGAAGAGTAGGTGTTACAACTCTGCTGAGATTCAGGACTCAACCAGCATATGAATGGACTGAAGATTTAAGTCTCTGTGACATATGTTTAATGAGTACTTAATTATAGCTTCAAATGAAAGGAACAGAAGGTCTATATGTAAGGAAATTATAAATGAATCTAACTCTGATATATATTCCAAGATAAGACCCAATGGGAGGGTGCTGAATTCCTGAGGTTGTCTGCCCTGCTTATAGTGTCTAGATGTTGCTAGAGCCCTCGGGAGCACCCCTGATTGAGACACTGTTTACTGTGACAATCAATGAGATCCTCCTGAGATGTATGCAATCATAACCTCTGGAATGACCTTCCGACTCACTTCGAAATCTCTTAGCCATAAAAACTCATTTGTATTTAATATTTCCCCCTAGTGGTCAAGGACTTTTTCCAAATACATCTCTAGTTGGTGCTTGGTAATAATCCCTCAGTGCCAGGGAGGCTCATCTCCGGGAGTCATGCCCCATGCCATGGGGAAGGTAGTGAGATTATATGCTGAGTTTGGTTTAGAGAGAGGCCACATTTGACCAACAAGGATGCTTATAGGAGGTAACTCTTAAGCAATATATAATACAGTGTTAAGTTTCAATTTCAGAAGAACAAGGGTCATAAATACAACCATCAATGTCAAGGACCTGGCATATTAGTCTGCCCTCCTTCACTAGGCACTGTCCATGTACTCTAGCAATTCTTGCTGCTCTATTAGAGAATATAGCAGGACTTCCCAGGATGGGAATTCAATATTCTTTTGATTATTGTGTGGGTCTCCACCAACTGATACAATACCCTATTACCACTTGAACATATTCATATTCCATAAAGGCATGCCCCATGGGCACCCCTCCCCACACATCCCCCTACCACTGACACCCCACATCAATGATCCTCTCCTGCCACAGCTGCCACCCTTCTTGCAATTCAAAACTTTCCCCAAAACAAAGCAAAAAAAAAATTAAAAAAAAAATAGAATAATAATATTAATAATAAATATGAAATAAAATAGAAAAATAAAACAAAAAATAAATAAAAAATTTCATTATGTCTTTATTCACTGTAAGACATATTATCTTTATGTACAATGACAATTTCTTCTGTATATTCTTCCAGTGTCTTATTTTTTTTCACTCTTCTCAAGCTTTAAGTTACAGAAAAGTCACACAGAAAATATAGGGGATTCCCCTATACCCCACTACCTCACCTTCTTGCATTTTCCCCTATTAATAACATCTTACATGAGTATGATACATTGGTTACAAATGATGAACAAATATTGAAGCATTGCTACTAAACATGGTCAAAGGTTTACATTATAGATGACATTTTGCACTGAACACTTTTATAGGTTTTGACAAAATTTATAATGGTCTGTATCCATCATTGTATGTTCATGCAGAATAATTCCAATGCCCTAAATATGTGCTATGTTCCATCTATTTTATTCTTTCCTTCCCCTCCTTGTGGAACCTATTGTAACCACTAAGTTTCAATTTTTGAAGATAAAGGTACATAGGTACTTGCATTTATATTGAGGGCTTGATATTCAGGACTGTTTTCTTTTATTAGGCACTGCCTTCGTACTTAAGAGATTCTTTCTCTTCTAATTGAGAACATAGCAGGACTCCCCAAGATGGGAGTTTAATATTATCTTGTTTATTGTGTGGGTCTCCATCCATTGAGATAATACACTATGACAAGATGAACACTTACATATCCCATAGAGGCATGCCCCAGTTTTGTCATATCCTGTGTATCCCCACAAATTTTCCAAAAGAACATTCCCACCATTGTAGTTTTAATCTCAGACTAACAAATCCCCAGAGTTCACCTGTTCTTTCCTCCAGCCCTCCCTGCCCAGTTCCATAGATAGTCCAACCCCCCCCACTTACTCCCCCTCACATTCCAGCACCATCTACTCCCCTCACATCAGTGCACCACTATCACACCCATCCACTTCCCAACCACCCCTTCCACCTTATACAGGTTTTGCCCATATTGAGCATCAGCTCACTACATTCTACTCCCTTTCTGTCTCCTGATAACCCGTCTTCCAGACTCTTAACTCTGTGAGTCTGCTCAATTTGTTTAAGTCATATTGGTGAGATCATATAATATTTGTCCTTAAGTGACTAGCTTACTTCACTCAACATAAGGTCTTTAAGATTCATCCACATTGTGCCATGTGTTTATACTGCATTCCTTCTTACAGTTGAGTAATATTTCATTGTATACATATACCACAATTTTCTTATCCATTCATCTGTTGATGGATACTTGGGTTGTTTCCAACTATATATATATATATACTATATACTATGTGTATATATATATATATTATATAATGTGTGTGTGTATATATATATATATATATATATACACTATGAATAATGCTGCTATGAATATTTGTGTATATGTCTTTGTGCAGACATATGTTTTGTTTTGATTTTTTCTTGTGCAACTTTCTAGCAGTGGAATTACTAGATTATATGTTATATTTATGTTTATATTTTTAAGGAACTACGAAATGTTTTCTGAAGTAGTTCACCATATTACATAACAACCAGCAATAAACGTGGGTTTCAGTTTCTCTATATCGTAAACAACATTTGGTATTTTCTGTTTCTTTTATTACAACTATTCTAGTTAGTATATAGTGGCCTTTTGAATCGACATTTCTCTAATGAATGTAGATGTGGAACATCTTTTCATGTGCACATTAGCCATCTGTATATCTACATTGGTGAAATGCCTACGTACATCATTTGCAGCTTGATTAATTGGGTCTTCTTATTTCAGAAGTGTAAATTTTTATATACTCTAGATACAAGGCCTTTATCAGATATGTGATTTGAAAATATTTCCAAGTCTTGGGATACTTGTTTGTGGGCTGTCATTTCATTTATTAATGGTGTCTTTTGAAATGCAAAATTTCTAAATTATGATGTAGTCCATTTGTTCAATATTGCTTTTCTCTTATGAATCATGCTTTTGGTATTTAATCTAAGAACTCTGTTAAACCAAGTCACAAATTTTTTTCTAAAGTTTTATTCTAGACGTTTTTAGCTTTAGTGCTTAAGATTTATAACGTATTTTGTATTAATTTTTGTAGGTGGTGTAGCATAAATATCTAAAATGATGATTTGCATGTGTATATCGAATGGTGGAAGCACCACTTGAAAAGCATTTTTTCTCGTCCCAATTATACTTTCTTAATCCCTGTGTCAAAAACTGACCATAAATTTAAGGGTTTATTTCTGGACTCTCAAATCTGCCCCATTGATATATTTTCCTTGCATCAACACCATAATTTCTTAATTGCATGGTTTTATAGTGAGTTTTGAAATCGGTTATTGTAATTCCTATGAATTTCTTTTACTTTTCCAGAACTGTTTTGCCTCTTCTAAGTCATCTGGAATACCTCATATATTTTAGCATCAACTGGTCAATATTTGCCAGTTGATATTGACCAACGGTCAATATTTGGTTTGATAAAATTTCGATAAATAGTGCATTTTATTTATTGATTATTTTGGAGAGAATTTTTGGAAGTATTTAATTTTCTTGACTATAAATGTGAACTATTTTTCCAAACATTTAGATAGTCTTTTAAATTTCTTTCAGCAATGTTTTGTCATTTACAGTTTTCATGTTATACATTTATTTTTTTAATTTTTATTTATATATATATATATATAAATATATTTTAAGAGGTGTTTAGATTACCCAAAATATTACACAGAACCCACTGGGATTCCCATGTTGCCCACCTCCCACACCTCCCACCACATCCCACACAAACATCTCCCACAAGTGTGGCCCACCACCCTCAATGGACTTACACATCCTGGGGCCTTGCCACCAACCATAGACCACAGTTCACACTGTAGACCACACTCTTTCCCACACAGTTCTGAGTTGTGTATGCTGATTTAAAATGGATTTAAAATTTAAATCCATTGCCACAACGGTACTCAGGACAACCTCCAAATGCCAAAGAAGCCTCTGTATTTCAACTGCTCGTCCCCTCCCTGCCCCAAAAGAGTCAAGTGGCCACTGGCTCCACCTCATTGTTATAATGTCTTCCATTGCTAGAATCACCATATGTGAACAACAGAATACCACCAAGTCCACTCTAGTCCATAATTCTTCCCCTAATCCTGAGGGGACTGGGATGGTGATGACTACTCCACCTCCAAGTGAGAGAGGGCTTATATCCCATGGATATGGTGGGTGGGATGATCCTGCCTGCAGATGCAGGCCCTCTCCATTCCCTGGGATGGCCATTGCCCATCGTTGTCTCCTCGCCAGGTGACTTGGATGAGTCCATTGAGCTATAGGATAGGAGTTGCAGCAACACCAAGATGCCATGCACACCTGGCACATATAGGTTTGAATAGAAGGGACTGATGAACTATGTGCAGGGAGGACTTATTTGAGTCCAATTCTGTCACTCTCAGGAACACAGATTCCAAAATAGAGCCCACTGATAAGGCATCAGTCTCTGGGTCTATCCCCACTTATATAGGACCTGGGTGTCTCCAGAACTCTCATGAGCCCCTCTGTGTGGGTTGTTAGGCACTTAGATGTTCTATAAACTCCTACTGAGGTGTGCATAAGAGTTACCTCTGGGATGACCTCCCGACTCTCTTTGAAGTCTCTTAGCCACTTGAACTCATTTGTCTTTACCTTTTCCCCCTTTAATTCAAGGTCTTTTTCCAGTTGTGTTGCCAGTTGGCACTTGGTATTAATCCCTCGTTGCCAGGGAGGCTCATCCCCGGGAGTCATGTCCCACGTTGGGGGGAAGGTAATACAATCATATGCTGAGTTTGGCTTAGAGAGAGGCCACATTTGAGCAATAAGGAGGCTCTCAGGTGGCAACCCTTAGGCACCCCACAACTGCAGGCTAAGTGTCAGTTACAAGAGCAAAGACTCACAAGGGTAGTCATCAATAAAAAGAACACATCAGTGGGTCATCCTCTTTTGACAGACACTGTCCCTGCACTCAGAGGACTATTACTGCTCCCTTGGAGAATGTGGCAGAGCTCTCCAGGCTAGGAATTCAGATTCCCTCATTTATTGTGTGGTTTTCCACCCATCATGACCATGCCCAATCTTTTGATCTTTTGAACGATTTTGTATATCTTTCATGTATATTCGGATGAACTAATTGCCATGAAACTCCCCTCCCAGACACCCCCCACCAATAATCCCCTGCAGTACCCATTGTAACCCTTCTGTGATCCAAATCCTCCATGAACATGTAGTCCATAAAATAATCAAATACACTTACTAGGAAAAAGAAACAAGAATGATAAGCTTACATGCAAGAGACAAACATAAGGAAAATCAAGGGGAAAAAAAAAAGAAAAGTGAAGAAAAAAAACAAATAATAAAACAAAAAACAAAACAAAATAAAATGTAATTAGCGGATTGGGACATTCAAAAAATGGGCAAAAAAGCAAAGGAAATGCCTTTAAAATATATAAATATATATATATTCATTTTTTTTTCCTTTCTCTTTTCCTTTCTTTCCTTCCTTTTATCACTGTGTTATCGGATGTCTGGTGTGCCGTGACACCTTCCCCATCTCAATCCCCATTGTCTCCCAATTTTTCATTTAATTTTCAAAGAAGTTTTAGGTCACAGCAAAGACACACACGGAGTGCCGGAGACTCCCAGATACCAAACCACCCTCCCTTCCCCACCCCATATTAACCCCCCTCCCCCTTTTTTGGATGTTAGCATTCTTATAACTGTTATACAGATAGCAAAATATAGCAACTAAACATTGTCAATGATTTACAGTATAGTTTACAATTTAGATGATACAGTTTAATAATTTTGATGATATTTACCATGTCCTGTGTCCATTACTGTAAGGTAATGAAAAACCTTCCCCATGACCACCAAACACCCCATTAGATCTTGACTGTTCCCTTCTCCCCAGCCCTCCAAGGCCCATGATACCACCCTCTCCCGACCCATGGAATGTCAAGATTCACAGTTACATGCCCTGGGGATTTGAACCTGCCCTTCCTAATCCACCCACCCGCCAGTGCTGCACCACCAAACCCAGGAACACCACCACTCATCTGCCCCATCCCCCAACATGCAACCACACTCTATCCCTTTACCATAGATTATGTCCATATGGGTGATGGCTCAAAGCCTACTCTTCTCTTACTCTCATTTGTTAACCTATATTTCAGACAATGGTTTTCAGAGACTGCTCACATTCCTCAGTTCAAATCAGTGAGGTCATATACTGATCTTCCTTCAGTGACTGGCTTGCTTCACTCAACATAAGGTCTTCAAGATTCATCCATGTTATTCCATGTGTTAGCACTTTGTT
This sequence comes from Tolypeutes matacus, assembly GCA_026826555.1. Classification (NCBI taxonomy): domain Eukaryota; kingdom Metazoa; phylum Chordata; class Mammalia; order Cingulata; family Chlamyphoridae; genus Tolypeutes; species Tolypeutes matacus. The sequence goes on from JAKSZT010053840.1 coordinate 5,332,624, forward strand.
CCTTCTTACAGCTGAGTAATATTCCATTGTATGTATGTACCACATTTTGCTTATCCATTCGTCTGTTGATAGGCACCGGGGATGATTCGAACTTTTGGCAATGGTGAACAATGCCACTATGAACGTTGGTGTGCATATATCTGTTTGTGTCTTTACTTTCAGTTCTTCTGGGTATATACCCAGCAGTGGAATTGCTGGATCATACGGAAGATCTATTGCTAGTTTTCTGAGGAACCGCCAAACTGTCCTCCACAGTGGCTGGACCATACCACAGTCCCACCAGCATAGGATGAGGGTTCCTATTCCTCCACATCCTGTCCAACATTTAGTGTCTGCAGTTTTTTTAATAGCTGCCGTTCTGATGGGTGTAAGATGGTATCTCATTGTAGTTTTGATTTGCATTTCCCTGATAGCAAGCGATGTTGAGCATTCTTTCATGTGCTTTTTAGCCTTCTGTATTTCTTTCTTGGAGAAGTGTCTTTTCAGGTCACTTGCCCATTTTTTAAATGGGTTGATTGGCCTTTTATTTTCAAGGTGTAGGATTTCTTTATATATGCAGGATATTAGGCTCCTATCAGATATATGATTGCCGAATATTTTTTCCCACTTGGTAGGCTGCCTTTTTATTTTCTTAATAACATCCTTTGAGGTGCAGAAGTTTTTAATTTTGAGGAGATCCCATTTATCTATTTTTTCACTTGCTGCTCGTGCTTTGGCTGTGAAGTTCATGAAACCATTTCCTATTACTAGGTCCTGTAGATGCTTCCCTACATTATCTTCCAAGGTCTTTATGGTTTTGGCTCTTATATTTAGATTTTTGATCCATCTTGAGTTGATTTTTGTATAAGGTGTGAGATGGTATTCTTCTCTCATTCTTTTGGATATGGATATCCAGTTCTCCAAACACCACTTGTTAAAGAGGCCATTCTCTCCCAAACGAGTGGGCTTGGTGGCCTTGTCAAATATCAGATGACTCTATATGTGAGGATCTATATCAGAACTCACAATTCGGTTCCATTGGTCAGTAGGTCTATCCTTGTGCCAATACCATGCAGTTTTGATCACTGTAGCTTTGTACTATGTTTTAAAGTCAGGTAGTGTGATACCTCCAACTTCATTTTTCTTTTTCAATGTATCTTTTGCAATTTGGGGCCTCTTGCCTCTCCAAATATATTTTGTGGTTAGTTTTTCCAGTTCCTTAAAAAATATAGTGATGACTTTTATTGGGATTGCATTAAATCTGTAGATTAGTTTGGGTAGGATAGACATCTTGATGATGTTTAGTCTTCCTATCCATGAACAGGGAATATTTTTCCATTTATTTAAGTCTTCTTTGATTTCCTTTAACAGTGTTGTGTAGTTTTCTGTATATAAGTCCTTTACCTCTTTAGTTAAATTTATTCCTAGGTATTTGATTCTTTTATTTACTATTGTAAATGGTATTTTTTTCCTGATTTCCTCCTCAGTTTACTCGTTATTGGTGTACAGAAATGCTACTGATTTTTGAGCATTGATCTTATAGCCTGCAACATTACCGAACTCCTTTATAAGTTCTAGAAGCCTTGTTGTAGATTTCTCAGGGCTTTCTATGTATAGGATCATGTTATCTGCAAATAATGAATTTTTTACTTCTTCTTTTCCAATCTGGATGCCTTTTATTTCCTTTTCTTGTCTCAGTGCTCGTGCATGTACTTTTAAGACAATGTTAAATAGGAGTGGTGATAGTGGGCATCCTTGTCTTGTTCCCAATCTCGGAGGGAAGGCTTTTAGGAATTCACCGTTGAAAATGATGTTAACTTTGGGTTTTTCATATATACCCTTTATCATTTTCAGAAAGTTTCCATCTATTCCTATCTTTTGTAGTGTTTTTATGAGGAAAGAGTCCTGTATTTTGTCGAATGCTTTTTCTGCAATTATAGAGATGATCATGTGAATTTTTTCTTTCAATCTGTTTATGTGGTGTATTACATTGATTGATTTTCTTATATTGAACCATCCTTGCATACCTGGGATGAAACCCACTTGGTCATGGTGTATAATCCTTTTGATATGTTGTTGAATGTGATTAGCAAGTATTTTGTTAAGGATTTTAGCATCTAGGTTCATTAGAGAAATTGGTCTGTAATTTTCCTTTCTTGTGGTATCTTTATTTGGTTTTGGTATTAGGGTAATGTTGGCATTACAGAATGAGTTAGGTAATATTCCTTCTACTTCTATTTTTTGGAAGAGATTAAGTAGAATTGGTGATAGCTCTTTCCGGAATGTTTGGTAGAATTCAGCTGTGAAGCCATCTGGTCCTGACTCTTCTTAGTTGGGAGGTTTTTAATGACTGAGTCTATCTCTTTACTCTCTTAATTTCTGTTTATCTGTGAATATTTTGAACTCTCCATTATTTTTGAATGCTAATTTTGCTGGATAGAGATTTCGTGGCTGGAAGTTTTTTTCTTTAATGTTTTGACTATGTCATACCACTGTCTTCTTGCCTCCATGGTTTCAGCTGAGAAATCAGCACTTAATCTTATTGTGCTTCCCTTGTATGTGATGGTTCTCTTTTCTCTTGCTGCCTTGAGTATTTTCTCTTTGTCTTGAGCATTGGACATTTTACAAGTATATGTCTTGGAGTTGGCCTGTTGGGATTTATACTATTTGGGGTGCACTGTGCTTCCTGGATCTGCACATCCATCTCTCTCAATAGAGTTGGGAAGTTTTCAGCCATTGTTTCCTTCAACACTCCTTCTGTTCCCTTTCCCTTCTCTTCTCCTTCTGTGATGCCCATAATGCGTATGTTTGTGCGTTTTGTATTATCAGTTAATTCCCTGAATCCATACTGGATTTTTTCTATCTTTTTGTCTATCTGTTCTACAATCTCTTTGATTTCAGCTGTATTGTCTTCCATATCACTAATTCTTTCCTCTGCCTGTTCAAATCTGCTGCCATGTGGGTCCAGCGTCTTTTTCATTTCTTGGCTTGTGCCATTGTTCACCATCATATCCATTACCTTTTTAGGCATTTTGCTATTTCTTCAATATGTTCTCCCAGTGTCTTCTTTATATCCTTAATCTCTTCCTTCAGTTCTTTAAGTTGGTCCATGATATTTGTTTGGATAGCTTTGTTTAGTTGTTCGATGTTCTGCATTGCTTCCTGGTTTTTATTTTGTGCATTGGACTGGTCCATGTTTTCCAGTTTCTCAGAGTCATTTGTATTTTTTTGTTGCCCTCTCGTCATCATATTATCTTGATGGGTTTGTTCGGTTGATTAGCTTTTTTCTATGCTCTAGAATTTTATTTAGCTGTTGGTTCTGCGTGTGAGTTAAGTTTTCTCTTTGGCAGTTTTTCTTCTTATTTTATTTCCTTGCTTCTTTCTATGTTCCCTTGAAGGCAAAAGGTTAGGGCCAGAGGAATCAAAAGATGTAAGGAAGGCAGAAGGATAATAGAAATATTGATAAAAGTTAGAAGAGGGGCAAAATGAGACTTAATGAGATGAATATTTAACTTGTGTAGGCAGTGTAGAGTACTAGGAAAAAATATGGAGTTCCTACAATGGACTGGGAAAATAAATGGAGGAATATATATATAGTGATTTAGAAGGCTAGAATTATGAGGAGGGAGAGAAATAGTAAAGAAAGTTCTGAAAGGAAAAAGTTAATACTAATAAAAAAAAAAAAAAAGAAGAAAACAAAATAGATGGAATGGAATTTGACACCCTTAAGTTGTGGGCCTATGAAAAAATGTTGTCTTTAAGAGCCACAACAGAAAACAGAAGGCAGAAAGATGCAGGAAGGATAAGTGATAGTTTCTAATACAGAATCAATATATACAGCGAGTGGGAAATTACTGAAAAAGATGCCCAGCAAAGAAGTGACAAGCTGGCAACACCTAATTAAAAAAAAAAAAAATAGAAGAGAAAAGAAAGGGGGGAGGAAAGAGGAAAGAAAAGCAAGAGACCAGAAAGAAACAGAGAGAAACCAAAGATCCACACAAGCAAGCAGTCAAACAGAGCTAAGGGGGGTCATTGATTCCCCTAGGGTCTATGTGGATCCTTCCTGCCTACTTGTGTTTATCAATCAATTTCCCCACAGGGTTCTATATGCAGGTCCTGAAGCAGCTTTTAGTTATTAAACTAAATTAAAAAGAATTTATTTTTCATTTATTGATGTGACCTTCTCAATTTTTTTTTTTTAATTTTAATTTTTTTAGTGACATGCAGGACCCAAAATAATTCCTCCTCTAGACCAACCCCCTTACGGAAGGGACCCTAGCTGGGCCCGTGGAAATTAATCAAGGACGTCTCACTTTCTGGACTCCCCAGGTTAGCTGTAGTTCTGATGTTAGTCAGTGAGGAGTGCTAAAGAAGGCCGATTTCAGCCCCTTCTGGAGCCAAGCTTGAGCGTCACCGGGCTGCTAAGTAAATCAGTTTGAGTGCAGATTCACATCTGCTCTCAGCCTGATGCTTCTTCAGGTCGGCTTATCTGCTCCCCAAAGCTATGGGGTGGTGCAGGCAGCCAGATAGATGTCTAAAAATAAAAAATACCCTTCCCTGTCCTCCAACAGAACCCTCGCTCTTTTGGGAAGTGTCCCTTCTTCCTGGCTCCACAGCGGCCCCGGGTCTTATCCCTGGGTCACTAGGAAAATCAGCTCTGTTTCCCGACCAGAATCCCCCCTCCAGTTCACCAGGTGCTGATTAGCTCGGTTGTTCTGTTCACACAAGGTCCAAGGGGCACCAGGCAGCCAGATTCCCAGAAAATAAAACTTTTTCGCCCTGCTTGCGGCTCCAAATGGCCGTTTTATTTTATTTTATTTTTCCTCCCTAACCGTGGGGCTCAGCCGTCTGTGCCAACCACCACCAGCAGCCTTAACACTCACGAATCTCTGCCATTCCGTCCACGCCGTTGATCTGTGCACATAGATGTCCCAAGCTTCTCACTCCACGCGTGCACAGCACAGACCCCCTGGCAGGACCCCGTCCACAATCCGCCTTGTTCTGGGAGCTTGCAGTGTGTGCCCTCCTACACTAACGCCATCTTGGCCCCTCTCCTTCTACATTTATTTTTAAAACTTTATTCTTAAGTATATTTCTATGCTTGGATTCTCTTGAAAATAGATTTTTTTCTTATTTTTATTTTTTATTGTTAATTATAAGTATGTAGAAATACAATTTATTTTATATACTGATTATATATCCTGTAACCTTTGTAAACTCATTTATTTGTTGTAGTATTTTTAGTGTGTTTGTGTGCATGTGTGTGTGTGTGTGTGTGGTGAATTCCTTAGTATTTTCACATGTATCATATCTTAGAATTCATTGCCAAATTCCAAGTCATGAACTTTTGCTCCTATTTGATCTTCTATGAGTTTTATGGTTTTAGCTCTTATATTTAGGTCCTTGGTGCATTTTAGGTAATTTTTGTATATGGTATGAGGTAGGGGTCCAACTTTATTCTTTTGCCTATGGATATTCAGTTGTCCAAACACTTTTATTGAAGAGACTATTTTTCCTTATTCCATGTGCTTGACACCCTTGTGGAAAATCAATTGACCATAGCTGTATGGGTCTTTCTGAATTTTTAATTATATTCCATTTGTCTATTTGTATATCCTTATGTCAGTACCATAATGTTTTCATTACTGTAAGTGTGGAGTAAATTTTGAAATGAGTAGGTATAAGTCTTCCAATGTCAACCTTCTTTTCCAAGATAGATTTGGCTATTCAGGGACCCTTGCAGGAGAACTTGGAGATTGGCTTTTCCATTTCTGGCAAAAATACTGCTGGAGTTTTGATAAAGATTACATTAAATCTGGATCACTTTGAGTAACATTGACATCTTAACAATATTGTCTTTCAATACATCAGCATGGGGTATCTTGTCTTTTATTTAGGTCATATTTAATTTCTTTCAGCAGTGTTTTGTAGTTTTCCATGTACAAATTTTCACACCCTTAATTACATTTATTTCTAGACCCAGATTTTATTTCTTCAAATCATGTTGTAAGTGTAATTTTTTTCTTAATTTCGTCTTTGGATCATCCATTGGTAGGGTATAAAAACAATGAATGTTGAGTATCTTGTACCTTGACACTTAGCTAAATTCACTTTTTCTCTATAATAGTTTTCTTGTGGATTCCTTTGGATTTTCTATGTATAAGATCATTTCATCCACAGAGATACTTTTACTTCTTCATTTCCAATTTGGATGCCTTTTATTTCTTTTTCTTGCTTAAATTCTTTGGCTAAAATTCCACTACAATATTAAATATCACTAGATGAGGCATTTTTTTGTCTTTTTTCCTGATCTTAAGGGGAAAGCTTTCAATTTTTCACCACTGAGTATGATCATAGCTGTGGAGTTTTCATAAATGACTTTTATCATGTTGACAAAGTTCCTGTCTATTCCTTATTTCCTCAGTTGTTTTCATCTACTTATTTATTTTGAAAGCTTGCTGGATTTTGTCAAATGCCTTTTCTGCATCTATTGAGAAAATCATTTTATTTTTCCTCTCTTCTGTTTCTGTGGTGTATTACATCAATTAATTTTTGTAGAGTGAACAAACTTTCATTCCAGGGATAAATCCTATTTGGTCATGGTATATAATCATTTTACTATGTTGTTGAATTTGGTTTGTTAGTATTTTTTCTATATTACAGAAGTTGTGCATTCATAGAAAAATCACACATACAATACATAATTCCCATGTACCACCCTATTATTATCACCTTGCATTGGTGTGGAACATTTGTTACAATTGACAGCACATTTTTATAATTGTACCATTTACTATAATCCACAGTTTAACGTACAGTTCACTATGTAGTGTAGTTGCAAGGATTTTTTTCAAAAATTTATTCTTTTGACATATATACAATCGAACATTTCCCATTTTAAAAACATTCAGTGTTTTATATTTCAGTGTTGTAATTACATTCACATTGTTGTGTTACTGTCATCATCATCCAATACAAAAACATTTCCATCATTCTAAAAATAAGATATTTTATGTCTTAACTTCCCATTCCCTATCTCCACCCCTGGTTTATTAGTATTTTGTCAAGGGGTTTTGCATCCATACTAATAAGGGGGAAATGGTCCAAAATTTTCTATTTTTGTGATGTCTCTATAAGGCTTTGGTATCAGGGTATTGGTGGGCCTCATTGAAAGAAGTAGGAAATTTTCCTTCCTCTTGAATTCTTTGGAAAAGTTTGAGAAGATTTGGTGTAAATTCTTTAAATATTTAGTAGAATTCTCCAGTGAAGCCATTGGCTCCTGGAACTTTCATTGGTGGAAGGTTTTTGATTATTGATTCAATCTCTGTATTTCTTGTAGATTTTCTACTTTTTGATTCAGTTTAGGTAATTTGTGTATTTCTAGACTTTTTTTATTTCATTAATATTCTCTAATTTGTTGACGAACAATTTTTCATAGTTAACTTTTGTGTTTGTTTGCTTGTTTGTATGCTTGTTTTAAGCTTGCCTGGACTAAATCTTTGAAAGCAGTATCTTCTACAATGTGCAATTCTTGATGATATGCTCGTTTAATTTTGTTGTTTTTTAAATTCTTGTTTCTAATTTTTAGCCAGGGTTCTTAGGATTTGCTCCAGTATCTGAATAGCCTAGTGATTTGTCAGTTATTTTATTTTACAGTTATTCTGAACTTGTAAATCTTTTTCTCTGTGCTGATGGATCTGTTTGTATACAGAGTAGTAGAACACATTCCAATTTCAGTCTCTTTTCAAGCTTGCCCCAACCTTCATATGGTCACTATTGCATCTGTTAAGGAAGTAGACTCAGCCTCAATTTCTGCCAGTAGTGTATGAGTAGCTGGGGTCCTCTCTGGTCACTTTCTTCAACCATGAGAAAAACCTCAGGTGATAGCGCCATTGTTTCTCCCTCTTAGCAGTTGCTCATGGCCAAGTTAGCACTCCCACAGTCCACACTGTTTCATGACGATGGTGGTTACTGCTCTGAAGAGCACAACCACTCTTTGACTGCTGTCCTCATTGTCCATCCACCATGGTAGAAACTCATTGTTGACTGATATGAAATGGGGTGAGTAGAGTCCTACCTAATAATTCCACAGACTCCTCAGTTACCTTAAATTCAGAAGTTTCTTAAGTATTAACACTTCTCAGATTTCTATTTTTGGGGAAAGCATTTACCAACTTCTTTATCTGACCATAGTTAAAGTTCTATTTGCAATTGGATAATTTTCCTTTAGATTGTAAGGATCCTTTATATATTCTGGTTGACTGTAAATGTGGCTTTTTTCCCTACATGTCATGCTTTATCTTTTAAAACTGTTAATAAAGGATGTTTTCTTAAAATAATAATAGATATGTTTTATAAACAGAAGTCATTTGTTTATGTTGACTCAAGTTTACCCAGTTTTAATTTTTGATTTTTTACCTTGTCCTTTATTTACGAAATTCCCCTTAAACAAGGATTATATAATATTGACTTAATTTTCTTCTAAAACTAAATGTTCTGACCTTCACAATCAATATTTTACCCATATTTAATTAATTTTTCTGTATAATAGGAAGAAATAATCAAGTTAATTTTTCCAGTGTGGACAAACAATTGTTTCAGAATCATTAGTGACATCAAGCTGTCAGATAGCTGACTTTGAAAAATCTCATCATATCATACGTATATGAAACATGTATCATTGTGTTCACTCTGTACTTCTTTTTAGTAGGGTTACTGACCCACCTCTTCATTAAAACTATACTTTCACATGATCATTTTATTTTATTTATTTTAAATGAGAAATAAATGTCATCATATTTCTAATTACTGTTGTACACAAATTTTATCCAACCACATTATTGTTTTCTTATTTTATATTTTCTTTACATCTTTGAATAATATTTCAGTTAATTCTTTAGAGTTTTGAGGGCAAAATATATATCAGGCAACAGTAATGTTATCATTTACTCCTTCCAATAATTTTACATCTTCTACTTCTTTCTTCTATTCACTTTTGTTACCAGTACCACCAAAATAATGTTAACTAATAATAGCTTCATATTTAGTAATTTTAGAAAAATATTTCATTATCACTTGCAAAGATAGAACATTTTTGTTTTCTTGCTTTTATATTTTTTATTTAATAGTTAAATATACAAGTAAGGAGACAATTCTTCATGGATCTTTTGTAATTTTGTACATCTTCTGAGCAGAGGTATTGCCTTATTTTCCTAGATCTCCTGTAACAGATTGCCACAGACTCGGTGGCTTAAAACAATAAAACTTTATTATCACACAGTTGTGGTGGCAGTAGGCCTAAAATCAGGGTGTCAACAGGGCCAGGCCCTCTCTGAAGGCCCTAGTGGAAGATTCTTCCTGGCATTTTCCAGCTGCTAGTGGCTCCCGGAAATCTTTGGTTGGTAAGTGGATCACTCCAGTCTCTGCCTCCATCTTCACCTGGCTTCTGCCCTCTTGCATCTCCGTGTCTCATTTCCTCTTATATGGAAAACACTCATTGGATTTAGGAGCCCCTGTAATCCAGTATAACTTTGTATTAACAATTTACATCTTCAAAGATCTTATTTCCAAATAAGGTCACATTCTGAGATTCCACATGGATGTGAGTTTTGGGGGGAAACCACTCCACCCACTAGAGGCATTAGCTAACCTTTGCGCTAACTTTTCAAAGATGTTTGTATAGTGAACAGCCTTGGGAGGTAAATATTTAGTCTCTTTCTGGAGCAAGGAGCAGGTTTCCTTTCCAGCCTTAGGAGTAGAGATTGTGTCATTCTCCAGGAGAAAGGGAGGTAGGCTTACTGTCCAATATAATGTATTTAATATCACCTTCTTTTTCTCCTTGAAAACTGCAGAATACTAGGGCTGGCTGCTAGAAATCCTTCAGTACTTGTCTTTCTGTCAAATGAAAAAATACCTGTTGATGACTTTTTCTTTCTCTTCTGCATCCTGTTGACTTACAGCTTCTTGCTCTTCCTGTGGCTTTTTCCTTCCAAGACTGAATTTCATTTTGCTTACAAGAGAATTCAGTAATCGGGATTAAAGACCAAGTTGATTCAGATGCACTACACCTAACTGAAGTAACATTTTCAACTGATCCTTTTTAGAATGCATCAGCATCCACAGAAAATGATTAAGATTAAAGACATACTTCCTTTGGTACTTAATTCAATTTTGAGCATTGCCCATTAAAAAAGATTAGGATTTCCTAAACTCAGGATTTATTTCCTGGAATGCAACCTACCATACCATGCGTGCAGGATTACATCGCAATCTATCTGTGTTGATCTTATGTGAATTGAGAGCAAGAGGAGCTGATGCAAATAAGCTGATGCTCATGTTTAGCTCTGATACAGAAGAATTATGTCTTCTTCCAGTATCCATAAAACTGCCAGACTCATTTGTTAGCTTGTAAGAAATGTGAAATCTCAGAATCATCTCATTTCCTGTGGTAACTTATTAATGATTTCCTTTATGTTGTCTATATATTTTTCCTGAGTTGATCTAGCGTGTGTTGAAAGAGGTATTAATGTTTCCTAACTCTACTGAGATCCTGCATCTCCTTGTATTTCTCTAATTTTAATTAATGGATATGGATTCTATATTATTTGGTATAGAGTTATTCATAAGTATTAAACATTCATTATGGATTGAACAGATTTTCATTCTTTAAAATTTTATTGCCGTAAATCCAATGATATTAATATAATAGTTCTTACTCTATCTTTGCATATTTTCAAAACAGCTTTTTTCTTTTTCTTTTTTTCATTTTTAAATTTATTTTTAAAGAAGTTATAGATTACAGAAAGTTACATTGAAAATATAGGTGATTTCCATATACACCACCCCCTCCCCTTCTCACATTTTCCTCTCTTAATAACATCATTCATTAGTGTGGTACATTTCTTACAATCGATGAACAAATATTGAAGCATTGCTACTATCCGTGTTCTATAGTTTACACCATGGTTTACACTTTTTACTGTCCATTTTTATAGGTTTTGACAAAATGTATCATGGCCTGTATCCATCATTGCTGTATTATGCAGAACAATTTCAATGCCCTAAAAATATCCTATGTTCCACCTATTCATTCCTCCTTCTCCCCTCAGAAACTCTGGCAACCACTATCTTTAAATAAGTATTACAAATATTCATTACTACAATGATAATAAGTCTACTTTGGTCTATGGTTTCAGTCCCCTGTTATGTTTGTTCATTCCTCAATCTTGAGGATTTTGAGATGCTGATGCCTGCTCTGCTTCCAATTGAGAGGGGGCTTAGATTTTATGAGGCAGATGGAATGAACTGCTTTGCTTACAGGTATAGATACTCTGTTTTTTGGGGAGATGAGCATTGTCCATCATCATTCTATTGTTAGTTTTCCTGGGTGAGTCCAATGAACTAGACAGTGCATGTTGGCTGCAACTCTGCTGAGACTCAGGGCTCAGTCAGCATGTGAACAGCCAAAGACTTAATTCTCTGGGACACATATTTTATGTTAAGTATAGGTTCAAATAAAAGAGGCAGAAGAACCATGTGTAGGAAAGTTATATGTAAGTTTAACTCTGATACATTGGGGAGATTGGTTATTATATTCCAAAGTAAGGCCCACCAAGGGGGTGCTGATTTCTTGGGGTTGTCTGCCCTGATATATTGTCTGTATGACTCTTGAGCCATCAAGAAACCCTCAGCTTGATCCACTGTATATTGTGACAGTCAGTGAGATCCTGCTGAGGCATGCATAAAAGTAACCTCTGAAATGACCTCCCGACTCACTTTGAAATCTCTTAGCCATGTATGTATTTAATGTTTCCCTCTTTTGGTCAAGGTCTTTTTCCAAGTGCATCTCTAGATAGTGCTTGGTAAGAATCCCTTAATACCAGGGAGGCTTATCCCTGGGAGTCATATCCCATGTCAGGGGAAAGGTAGTAAGCTTGTATGGTTAGTTTGACTTAGAGAGAAGCCACATTTGAGCAATAAGAAGGCTTTCAGGAGGTGACTCTTAGGTAATATGTGTAACTAGGCTAAGTTTCAATTTCACAAGAACAAAGTTCATAAGTACAAGCATGAATATCAAGGACGTGGTATATTAGTCTGTCTTCTTTCACTAGGCATTGCCCATGTACCCTAGAGATTCTTGTCACTCTATTAGTGAATGTAGCATGACTCCTCCGGATGGGAACTCAATACTCTTTTGGTTATTGTGTGGGACTTTAGACCATTTTTTTATCTTGGCTTTTTAATCTGAGCAATGACTATATCAATATAATTTACATTTTCCTCAACCTTCCCTTCCTCTTCCTCTCACTTCTATCACCAAATTTTAGTTCATTAATTTATTTTTCTTAGCTCTTCTGTGTTTACCTTAGATTCTCTAATCTTTTCTATATTTTCTAAAAATTTTATTTTGACATCTTGCTATTAATCTTGAAGAAGTCATTGTACTTTACAACACTTCCAGCATTCTCTCTATCTTCCTCTCCTAGCCTATTATTAGTCATATTATTTATGCATTAATATGGTTTATAATATATTCATTCTGTTCTATAACCATAAATTACACAAAAAAACCTTTAGAATTAGTCAGTTCTGGCCCCCACGAAAGTATAGGAATTAGGAAGGAGTAATGCATGATTTAATAAGCATGTTGAAAAGAAATGGATTTTGAAATTATATGTAAACAAGGAATTATGTGGCTCATTTAAGAATACATTGTTATTTTTAAAACTCTTAACCTTACCAAACTTTTTACTTTTCTTTCCTAATTGGCCTGAGTTCTACCTATATATCATAGTACAAGTCATTAATAACAGAAAAAAATGAACTGTCTTATGAAGTACTGAGAATAGAAACTACCAGAAAACTACAATTGAATTTGTAGTTCAATTGTAAAAAAGAAGGTTGAGTGTCAAAATCTAAAATCTTTTATTTCTGCTTTGACATGTGAATCTGTTTTTACTGCTTTTTGTCCTTAAGAAGTTTCACATAGTTATGATTCTTAATAAATATTAATAAATAGTTACATTATTTATTTTGATAGAATTTCTAGATAACAGATATGGATCCATACAAATATTGTCTTTACTCTTCATAAAAAATATGTATCACCAATATTAATATCTCCATTTTAAGGGGGAGAAAGCAAGGATTTAGAAAGTAATTGGAGGTTTGTGTGATTTAGTTGGTAAACACTCATATTTACTTTTGTTCCACCCTAAGATGACATGAAAGTTACATTTCTTATAAGTATAATTTCTTATATGTAACCTCTGGATTCTCTTTTCTACTCTGTATAGTTGGAACATTGTCTCATACTGAAATAAGGAAAGATTTATTATTTGGAGAGAATAAAACCTAGGGTTTCTGGCCTTGGGGACTACAGGCATAGCTAAGGTCCTGACACTAACAAAGGGAATCTGAGTGAATATTTATAAATAGAAAATTGAACTAAAATTATGAAAATTCAGAATACTCTGGACAATGAAAAAATTCTACAAGCTTCCTGAGAGAAACACACTCCCACCCACCCACCCTGCCCCATACACAAACACACACAATCAGTCCCATAGAAAGGCCAGGAAATAAAAAGGATTGTCAATAGCAATCCTGAATGCTAAAAGATAATGAAGCTAAATTTTAAGCTTGGTACAAATTCCACCCAATCTGGAATTGAACCACTACCTTGTATATCAATGTATTGTGAAGGCACAATTAACGGTCTCAAAAGTTTTACTACCCATGCAGTCTTTCTCAGAAAGTCACTAAAATGTCCTTTATCAAAACATGGGAGACAAGAAAAAAGGGGAGTCAGAGAAAAAGAATAAAACAGACAGCTCTAAGTCAAGAAAGAGGAAAAGTAAATATCCAAAGTCATGTTGAAGTGAAGTTCAATATGCTAACCTCCAGCCACAAGGGAGCCCTTGAACTGTGTCTAGTCAAATCTGCAACTGCAAGCAAGATAGTTCCATTCATCTGCCTTAAGGGATCTAAGCTTCCTCTCAAGCAGAAAAAGAGTGGGCATCACCATCCCAAAATTCTCAAGATTGGGGAATGAACAATGGACTAAAGTAGACATTATTATTCTATTATAGACTTATCATTTTTCTAGCAATGAAAGAACTTTTCTTATTGATGTGGAGGCAGTGGTCACCAGAGGTTCTGAGGGGATAGAGAGGGAAGAATAGGTGTAATATGGGGGCATTTTTGAGACATTGGAATTGTCCTGCATGACATTGCAATGATGGATACAGGCCATTGTAATTTGTCAAAACATATAAAATTGTGTCATAACCTATAAAATTGTGTGGGGCAGAGAGTAAACTATAATGTAAATTATAGTCCACAGTTAGTAGCAATGTTTCAATATTTGTTCAATGGTAACAAATGTACTACACTAATGAAGGGTGATGTTAATGTGGGAAAGTGTGGAAGGGGGAGGTGGTGGGGTATATGGGAATCCTTCATATTTTTTACGTAGTATTTATGTAATCTAAAGCTTCTTTAAAAATTTTTTTAAATGCATAATAAAGTGCTAAAAAATTGAGATGTGCACTAACACAGGGTTTGGTAAACGTTTTCCATACAAGGCAAGTTTGTAAGTATTTTAGCAGACAGCTTTGCTGTAGTAACATGAAAACAGTCATTGACAAGTAGCAAATGGGCATAAATGTGTACAGTTTTCAATAAAACTGTATATACAAAATCAGGCAACAAGCAGGATTTGGCTCACAGGTTTCCCAGCCCATGCTTTAGGTTTAAAATTCACTTTCAAAACTTAGTACCAAAAATATAGAATATAAAATAACTCAAATTTGATATATGTAGTAATCATAATGTTTATATATTTTGGATTAAACAATGCTACTAAATTAAATTTTGTTTTATTTTTACTTTCTTAATGTGTCTACTAGAACTCTAAACTTACATGTATGTCTCTCCTTCTATTTTTTTTTTGGACACTGCACCTTGGGATGATAACTCTAAAAGGGCTTCCTGTCCATATTAGAGCAAGGCAGTGGTTTAAGCAGGCATTTATTCAAGAAGATAAAAGTAATTAAATATCTAACAACACAGAACATATGAACATAACAATTAGATGAGAGGGAGATGGTTTAAGGTTGAATCAGTTCTAACTTTATAGAAAACTAGGAAAATGAAAAGCAAAAGGTAGCAACAACAATAGTAAAATTCAAATTCAGCGAAACCAAATAAACTGTATAAGATGGGAAATATAATGATTGGTATGATATGTCACTCTACTGTGAATAGCAATCACATAATCATAACAATGTAAACAATGAATTTTAATCTAATTATGATTCTACTATATTCGAAGGGGAGGCATAGAAATACACAGGTGTGTGTGGGGAGATTAAAAGTAGAATAACAGGTAACAAAAATCTAAATTTTCATGTGTCGTGGTGGGATGTCATTAGAAAATATTTTTAGAAATGAAATTAAGAAGAACAAATAGCAACATGATATTTAAAATAAATGTCAAAAGATTCAGCCTAAAAGATGTTTAAAAACATTTTGTTTTTAAAAATAAGAATTGGTGTTGGGAGCCGTCACTGGAGTCTGCCAAGAGAGGTGCCAACAACC
>JAKSZT010053840.1:5353202-5363445 GCA_026826555.1 Tolypeutes matacus
TCTCGGCAGGTTTCGGGTCCTCGTTGATGTCCCGCGGGCCGGGACAAATTGGAGTGGAGAAAGTGATGTCTTATAGATTTCATAATGAACTTGTAGAATTCATTCTTTAATCTACATACATGCCTAACTGATAAAACCAAAATAAATTACAAAAATGAATGCATGAGAATAGAATGTTCAAATACAGAAGAATGGGAGGGCAAGAATGAGAAAGCAAAGTAGGTTAAGGAATTTGTACAATGTTGCATGGCTAATTCTTGGGCTGAACTTTAATTGGAAGTAGATCTCTCTGACTACATCTCAGAATGTTGTCTGCATACAGAAGTAATTAAAGCATGATCAAAGGCAGGCAAATTAAATCCCGGCTAAGTACATAAGCATTTCAAGACTTTTTTCTTTTATCCTTTATTTCCAAGAAAGGAACCCTAAAGAAAGGAACCCTGCCCAAATCCTGGTCATTTCAATCAAAACTTTGACCAACTGCCCAAAAGCACCTCCTGAGTTGGAAAGCCAACTCTTCCTTGCTGAGATTGTTTTATTGGCTTGTACCACCTTTTAGCACAGTAAAAGAGGAAATCCTCATGACAGAGCCCATATCTTGCTATCTTTCTTAGAGGCCGGTCCAGATGCTGGCTTTGGAGGATATCATGAAGTTTCTTTCTCTCACCAATATTCTCCATCAGAATTCAAAGTCACTCTCTATAAGTATTAACAGTGTACTTCGTAAGCAAATGCAATTACCTGTGTACTTTTGTGCTTCTGCCTTCTTTACATTGTTGCATGCCTCCTTTATGGAAATCCTGGAGCCATAGTTCCCTAGCTGTGGATATTTGGAAATACTTTCATTTCCCTTGTTACAAGTCTGTACATTTTAGGACTGCTGTTTTAATTTCCTGAATATCCAGTGACCTTTACTCTCCTGTGAACTAACATATTTCCAAGTATTTCCATATCTCCTCATCTGTTAAAGGTTTATTTGATTCTTCCCCACTATGTCCCACAGTGACTGTCTTCTAGAATGCCTATTCCATTGTGAGCCATGTGACAGAGGAACCATTTCTCATTTGTCTTTTTATTATTAGTCTCTAGTATAAGGTCTGTACAAAGAAGGCATCCAGAAGTCTCTCGAATGAGTAATTGTGAAGACACTTTGGACAGAACAGCTAGGAGTAGCAAAAGAGTTCACATTGGTATGAGTTTCTATAGTCAGTAAAGAGTTTTAACTTGTAAGAAATGGAAGCAGAGATGAAATCCATCAATGCCTACAGTAAGAAATGTTGGTGGACAATAGCTTAATTTCTTTAAGACTTTTTTCAGGAACACATGTACTTATTTGCATATCCAATTAGACATTTTTAACTTGAAACATTAGATTGTAATAATATATGTATATATATTTAATTTTTAATTATATATATATATTTATATATATAAAACTAGAGGTACAAAGACTACATTGTTTTATTTTATATTATCAAGTAACTGCATTAGTGGTTTTCACCCTTGGTCTGAAATGGAGCATTGAAAAAGTAGAGTGCACAGTGTCCACAATTCCAAACCTACCTCAAGAGCAAAGCCCAGTACGTATTTGGATATCTACCTTCCCTAGCTGAAATCTGCAGTGAGAAACTGGGGATGACAGGATGTAATTCAGCAAATAGAGATAGGCTGTTTTATAATTTTAATGACAGCCCTTATTTTGATGTTGAAACAAAACAAATTTAGCAAGTCCATTCTAGTCCATAGTTCATTCCCCAATCCTGAGGATTCTGGGATGGTGACATCCACTCCACCTCTAACTGAGAGGGGACTTCGATCCCATACAGCCGATGGATGGGACTCTCTTGCTTGCAGTTGTAGGGTCTCTCGTTTCCTTGGTGTGGTGGTTGTCAATCCTCATCTCCTTGTTAGTTATCCTGGGAGAGTATTTTAATATAGACTTACTGTGACTCTAGCAATGGAAGAAATTACAACATTGATATGGAGGCAGTGGCCACTGCAGGCTCTTGGAGCAGATAGAGGGAAAAAGAAGTGTAATACAGGGGCATTTTCAGGACCTGGGAATCGTCCTGCATGACATAGCAATGACAGATATAGGCCATTATATATCTTCCCATAACCTGCAGGAATTGTGTGGGAGAGAGTGTAAACTACAAAGTGCTCTATGGTTCATGCTCAGTGGCAATGCCCCACGATGCATTTATCAATTACAATGAATGTGTTATATTAATGAAGGATGTGGTTTATGTGAGAGGGTGTGGGAAGTGAGAAGAGCAGGGAATATAGGAATCCCTATATTTTTTGTTTAACATTTATGTAATCTAAGTATCTTTTTAAAAATTTTAAAAAAGAAAAAGAAGAACAAATTTAGTGAACACAGGCCGTAAAACTTTCATATTACAGCCCCTATAGATAATATTCTTGGCTGAGATTTTCCATATGGCCTCTTACAGAAAGGGACATTAGATAAAATCTAAGGAAATACAAATAAAGTATGGACTTTAGTTAGTAATAATGTATAGATATTGATTGTGACAAATGTACCATACTAATGTAAGATGTTAATAATAGGGGAAACTGGGTATGGGGTATATGGAAACTCCCTGGATTATCTGCACAGTTTTTCTATAAGTCTAAAACTATTATAAAATAAAGAGCTTATTTTTTAAAATTTTTAAAAAATGAGGCAAAGTTTTGAAGAGTGTATTAATCAGGGTTCTTCAGCAAAAAATTGATATCTATTTACCTATATATATTTATATATTTACATGTACACATATATGAATATATAAACAGATATATCTGTAAATATTATTAGATTTATTATAGGAAACATCTCATGTGACCATGGGAATTGACAAATCTGAATTCTGTAGGGCAGGCTACAAGTTGAGGACTCTGATGAAGGTTTCAATGAATTCTCCAGAAGCTGGATGACTGAGGTAGAGATCAAATTTCTTCTATCTGACCAATGAAATCATCACTTCTCCCTTTAAGGTCTTCAACTGATTGAATGAGACTTCTCTCATTGCTGAAGGAGTCTCCTTTGATGATTGTAGATTAAATCAACCATAGATGCAGTAAACTCATTTCTATGAGGATATTTAAATCTACAAAATATCCTCATAGTAATGATCAGGTCAGTGTTTGCTTGACTAAACAAATGGACACCACAATCTGGCCAAGCTGACACATGAAATTAACCATCACAAAGAGTGACAAATGGCCAAAGTACAAAGTTCACTAAAATCCTGCTACCTGTTTCTCTATACAGGGACACTGGATATAAATCCAGCACTACTATTGATTCTTGAGAATGTGTTTCTGTTTGTGATTTTGGTATAAATAGATGCAATATTGTATTGTGTAAATCTTTGTTTAGATCTTTTAAAAGATGCAGCATAGCTTGAAACCATTATAGCAGAAAGTAGTTCATTTGTATATTTCTATACAAACTTTACAGGGGCATGTCTGTATTCCATCCAATTTATATAATACTTAGAGTTCATCTCTGGCATTTGCTATCATTTTTTCTTTCCTTTACTCGGTCCTTCTTATAGGCATACTTTTCTCTTAGTTTGTGAAAACATTTACCTGATCTTTCTATTCTTTCAAGATAGCATTCCATTTTTTCATCTTTATTTTCCTAGCAATACTTTTGATAATACTCATCCTAGGCCTCCATATCATCACCCATCCCTCCATAACTCATGGTTGTCTCATTCCTGCCACCACTCTCCTATGAATGACCACTGTCTTCTATTCACACAAATACTTTTGATCCCTTTTAGATATCTGTCTTAGTTTACCAGATTGCTATGAAAAATAGCATGCAATGGGTTAGGTTAAGTAACAGAAAGTTTTTCGCTCATAGATTTGAGGATAGAAGAAACCCAAAATCAACTGATTGTCAAGAGTCTGTAGCCTTCTGATATGTGTGGCTGGCTACTCTGGTGGTTCCTTGGCTTGCATCTCTGCCTCCCATCATAGGGCAATGTCCTCTCCTTTTCTTAGCTTTTCTGGTTTTCTCTCAGTTCTGGCATCTTCCTGTGTGGCCTTCTACAAGTTCTGGCTTATGGTTTCTTCTCTTTATATGGGCTCCAGTAATATGGACTAAGCTCCACCAGCATTCAGTTGGGCCACTCCTTAACTAAAAATGACATCTTTAAGAGGTATTACTTACAATGTGTTCACATCAAACAAAAAGAAATAAAAGAAAAGTAATCAAAGAAATGGTAGGCTAGAAGATACGCAAGTGCCAATGGTTTTAGAAATGCTGAATACTGTATTCCCAATTTATGCTCATTAGCATAAAATAAACTCTGTGAGGGGAGTGGATGTGGCTCAAGCAGTTGAGCACCTGCTTCTCATAAGGGAGGTCCTAGGTTAAATTCCCATTGCTTCCTAAAAACAGAAGAATAAACAACAAGCAAACAAATGAAAAAACCATCTCAGGGGAGCTGATGTGGCTCAGTGGTTGAGCACTGGCTTCCCACATGTGAGGTCCTGGGTTCAACCCCCAGCCCCACGGCCTCAAAACAAAACAAAACAAAATTCTATGAGATCTGGGATTAAAATAAAACAAAAACAAAATGTAAACTTGTGGCACAATATTTAAACTACTTAAGGGTTTCCAGATCTAGATAGCAGAAAGAACACCCATGATTATCTCCCTTT
The DNA here is from genome assembly GCA_026826555.1 of Tolypeutes matacus. Classification (NCBI taxonomy): domain Eukaryota; kingdom Metazoa; phylum Chordata; class Mammalia; order Cingulata; family Chlamyphoridae; genus Tolypeutes; species Tolypeutes matacus. Next base: position 5,357,880 of record JAKSZT010053840.1, read on the forward strand.
TCAGAACTTTTCCTGCTCAAGAGAACAAGAGGCCAGGAGGCAAAATACAGGGTAGAGAAACCCTTGGCAAATCTTAGATACAGCAGTAGCATAGAAGAATTGAAATGCAGAATTGAGGGCTCCCTTGAGGTTGGGACCAGAACATGTGATGCGCCAGCACTTGTACAGAAGCAGTTATTTCTGATCGTTTGATTTACTCAAGGAGCACTCATAGCCCAAGTACTAGACAGGAGTCTGAGGTTGTTTCCAGAGAGTCACCTTATGACTAGAAGAAAAGTGGAGTTAAGGCTTATAGTGAGTGGTAAAATGATGCCCTACAGGGCCTAACTTGAAGTGAGTACTTCTAATTGATTAAGAAGGGGGCTTAATGGAAGGATGTTGAATGGTGGGGTTTAGCAATGGCTGCATATTAGAAATACAGGAGGAGGTTTTAAAATATTTGGATAATCAGAACCCATGCCAATTCAAAGGACTCAGAATATCAGCAGGTGGGGATTAGGCAAATGCATTTTTAAAATTTCCACTGATATCTCTAACAGATATGAGTGTTGAGAATTTTACTACATAAAGTTCATGGAGATTAAGATCTTAGAAAGAACTAGAAAACAATAGGAGTGAAATTAATAGAAGAAAATATCTGGAAAGACATGAGGACATAGGAGAGAGTGGGATATTTTAACTTGAGATTTCAATGTCTGAGAAGTTTAAGACCATTGAAATGGAGGAGATTAAATAATTGAGAGAAAGGTGAACATACTCAGTTTAATGGCTCGAAGCAGAGTGAGTTTTCAAAATATTCAGTGAAAGAGGTGCCATAACCTGCAGAATGAAGTGGATATAAAAATAAAATCTTTTTCAAAAGCACCAGAGTTTTTATTTCAGTATGATTTGTGTCATTGGGAAGTGAGGAGAATGTGTGTGTTCCAGTTCCTAACCTCAAGATTTCTTGGATGTAGGAGAATAGCTACAAACCACTTTAGTGTGATTTCAGGAATGCATCTGGTATCAGTGAAGCCCATGACATGTGGGAAGTTCTGTAAGGCACAGTGGAGAAACCTCTTGCTGCCATGCCTGCTTGTTCCTTTGCTACAGCATACATAAAGTTGGAAGCATCAATTATACTTGGAACAGCATAAGAACCCTTAGGACACAGAGTCCTAGAAAAGGAACAAGTGGGAACTGGCCACAAAAAACTGCCTACATGACCACTGGCCCCCCATACACATCAATATAATATTATAGCTTGTTTTCATCGTTTAGAGTCTACACTTGGTTTCAGTAAGTCTTCTCATCTGGACAGTGAGCACAGATCCTCAAGCTCAACAGTCTAAGTATAAATCCTGTGCATAAGAGAAATTAAGTTACACCAATGGTTTGTAAAAAACAACTTCAATATTTTAGCAACTTAATGAAATGCAATTTTATTTTTCACTCACATTCTAGTCCCATGCAAGAAGTTGGGGATATGTAGGCTGTATTTTACTTAGCCATATAGGGATCCAGGCTTCTTCACCTAGTGGCTCCACCATCTCTTTAGAGTCTTCTGCTGGATCGCCTGCTGCCAATCAGCTGATGATCAGAGAGATCACATAATGGGCCTCAAAGTGATGTCAGCATTTTAGCCCATTTGCCTTTGATTAAGAAAAGCATAATAAAATTGTGTCCAGGGAAAAAAAGATAGATAATACTATAAATGATCACCTGAATTCTTTGTTACACTCTAACTTTAGGCAAACCACTGAACTTTTCTGTGCCTCAGTGATTTCATTTGTAGGATAGAAATTGTTTTAGAAGTACCTAACTCATAGGGTTTTTTGCTAGAGTTAATAGGTTAAAATCTTAAAATAATGCCTAGAACATAAGCATGGGTTAATATTATGCATTAGTATTGAATAAATGTTATTTAATGGTATCAGCTACCATTTTCTGAGCACCTATATATTGAAATCTTTGTGCTAAGTAATCCTTTTATACCACTTGTATGCTTCATAGCACCCCTATAGGATGAATAGCATTTTGCATTTAACAGATGAGGAATTAGATGTAAAAATCACACAGCCAGTAAAGGATCTTGCTGGAAATGAAACCTAGGACTGTCCGACTCCAAAGCCATGGCCTTTCTAATATGCCATGTTGCTTCTGCATGCAATTTCCTAATAACTACTATATATATACACATATATTACTATTTTATATTATATATAGCCTAAGAAAGAGGCTTTATATATTAAATATTATAAAATTGCTACCCAGGGTTGCACATTGAAACAATGACTTTCATGCCTAGCTTTACTTCTGCCAAACAGTTTATATATTGTAAATATAATGAGGAAATGTATTTATCATTTCAGAATTCACTGTGTCTAACGATAGTGAAAATGCCTGTAAAATAAATTTCAATGAAGCCTAAATGAATATAATTTGCAAACCAATTTTTAAAATTAAATAAATAAATAAACTATTGAGGAAGTAATTTGATCATCTGTGGGCCTTGTTCATACAATGGAAATCTGAAGGGCTTCAATGTTAATATTCCAAACATTCTATTATGATTTTAGCAAACAGAGTAATTTCAGTAAGCTTCAAACCTGGCACTTGGATGAAAAAATGTGAAAGCTATTTGAGCTTTTCGATTACTCAGGAGGAATTACCAATTTGTCCATATATACTTTGTAAACAGATAAAAATGGCAAAGATGTTGGGTAGATCTCCCCTCTCCCATTCACACACATTCATGCACACACATGCACATGAATTATTCTCGCTATAGCTATATATTGTCCATGTCAATTTCTTTATCTGGTGTGCCATCTCTGTTCCCCTTTAATCAGATACCTATCCTCCATGTATGACCCACTCCACTAAATATATCCAATCTGACTTCTGTAGTTTAGTGAGATGGCAAACTGGATGGGACAAGGTTGTAGATGCCAACAATTTGGTCTCCTCAGCCTTGAAGCAAATCAATAGAGACTGGAGCAGTTGGAACTCCTCCTCCATTAACCCAGTGCATCCTACAAATGCCATTATTTCCTAAAGCAGTCTTGATGTGTAATATTTGGTGAAGCAATGATATAGTGGCCCTTCCTCTCTTTGTCATAGAAAAATCCTACCCCACCCCCATTAGTGCAGTCTTACAGTGCTGAGGAATACCTCATTCATGATCTTTCTGTGGGATTTGTGTGGTCTTCTAGTGCAGCATGACAGCCAGCTATGTGTGGGATCATGAAAAAGGAAAGCAGATGATATCCGCTCACCTCTCTCTCCCAGCCCCTTCTTCTTCCAAAGAATTCCTCACCTTAAATTCCTTTTCACTGAGATTTGATGTTACATTGCTGCCCTTGTGGTGCTATTATTTGTTTATTTTTAGAAAAGGTATTATTTATATCTCCAATTGGCCTGAGTAAGTTTGAAAGAAATTTGCATTCTACATCTGTGAGTTACAAAATTGCATTTTTTTCCATTTAATTGCTAATAAAATCCTTTGTCTATTCAACTATTTTATTAACAGGAATTTTTTAATGTTGTTGACCAAATGTCATACTATGATTTTAGACTTTAAAACTTTTACTTTCATTTTTGTCAATTTTTTACTTGTTTTTATTTTAGCTTGATGGATAATAAATATTAGTATATAGAAATGTACATGAATGACTGCTATATATACATAAATCTTTGCATGATTTATGAATGAGAAATGACTTGTCTATTTAATGTCTTCAAATTGAAATCTATTTCATCTTATATTAATCTTGCCATAAATGTTTTTTGTTTTTATTTGCATTGTTATTTCATAGTTCACATATTTTCATTTATAATTATTTGTTAATTTTGTTGCCTTAAATTTTTGAGTTATCTTTTTATAGAGGATCTGATTGTGGCAAGTTTTCTGTTTTTTTGTATGCCTGGATTATTTTGTCATCTAATTAATTTATTTATTTTTCATTTTATTGCTTATTTTTCTGAATATGTGATTATAATTCACACAATAATTTCCCTATGAACTTTCAATGTTATTGCTCAAATATCTTTTAACAATTGATAACATTTATATATATATTTTTCTTCAACATTTTAAAATTTCACAATATGTCTAGATATTGATCTTTTTTACATTAATACTATTCTGTACTTGAGTTTTTTATAATCTAGTGGCCTAAGTCTTTTTATGAACTTAAAGAAATTTTGTAAGTTAAAATATCTGATTATCTCTTTATCTCAAAGTGTCTCATAAATTATGTTTGCCATTTTGTCTATGTTTTAGGAGAATTTAAAGATTAACCATTTGTCAATGATTTTATTCAGCCCATCATATTCTAAAGATTAAATTTCAAAGGTCAAAATTTCTAATTGATTAATTTTTATAGCTGACTGTGTGGAGATATATATCTCTGAGGATATTCTTAAAATGCCTTTATTTGAACAACTGCCTCATTTTATTCTCATGTTGGCTTTTCCACTTCAAACACTTCTGTCTTTGATTTGGTCTCCACCAAATATTGGATGTTTGCAGAATCCCTTTAAATATCATTGTGGATACCAGCTTTGATTATACATGATTGCTTCTGGTATGGTAAGGAGTCGAGTGGAGTGCTATGCTGTGCTGCAAATTGGAGAACGCCAGTGGTTGGTTAGTGTATGGTCTCTACATACATGAATAATATATGGTCCACATGATAATAAGGCTCCAGCTCTAAACTTCATCATTTAACATGAGTGAAATTGAGGGTAAGTACATCCTCTACCTGCCCAATATCACCATTCCAGCTGTTATTCCAAGGGTCTTTTCTACTCTGGCATTCACTGACTCTGAGCTTGAACTCCACAGGAACAATGACATTTCTTTCCTACCAGAACCAGATAGTCTTATTTTTCTGATTCACTTCCAAGTGCTTTTTGGATTCAGAAATGCCTATATATATATATATTCCATTTTCTTGATTCAATTATAAATTGCTCTTTATGTCTTTCATGTGCTACCTTTACTTTTTTCCCCTATAGCAGTAACTTCAAATATTAGCTATTTTACATATTGTGTACTGCTTAATGCACATCGGTTTGTAATTCTTCAAGGGGTATGGATCATTGTTGTACATTTTTGTAAGCCCAGTAGCAGCTAATGTAGGGCATATACTTATTAATAGCTTGTTGTATAAATGAATTATATATGAAGATAGTGTCTCAGAAGTAGCTTTAAGTGCTGGATTCCAGCACTCAAGGGATGAAGTTAAATGACCAAACAAGAGGAGCTGCTCTTTGCCATGCTTCTTGACAGTTTCCTGAGCAAATCCTAACTTTGTCCTGCCCATTTTCCCTCTTGTAATTTTTATTTTCACTTCTGGCAAGTGATAAAAGTACATGGGACTTACACGTCCTGGGGCCTTGCCACCAACCATAGACCACAGTTCACATTGTAGACCACACTTTCTCCCACACAGTTCTGAGTGGTGTGTGCTGATTTATATATCATTTTACAAATATTGGTATGTATTGTGAAAATTTTGATTTTTACCCACAATAATAAATAAATAAATAAATAAATAAATAAATAAATAAATAAATAAAT
>JAKSZT010053840.1:5363455-5375802 GCA_026826555.1 Tolypeutes matacus
AATAAATAAATAAATAAATAAATAAATAAATAAATAAATAAATAAATAAAAGTACGTGGGAAAGTTAAGATATATATCTGGGGGTAAAGCAAGAGGACAGGTGAAGTTGGTATGTTGATTTTTATCACTTGCCTTTGGAAAGTTTGTCCTGTGAGCAGAGTTCTTAACAGAAAGCTTGTAGTTCAGATGTCAGAAAACATAACTTTTGTAATGGTTATTTCTCGGACTCCCTGTAATAGATAAAGTATTTCTACTTTAACAGGAAATCTTTCCCAAGCTGCCTCATATAAATATGCCTCATATACTTATGAAATTCTTTAGTGCATATAATAGAAAGCCTTGAGGTAACCTAGGCCTTGAGAGCCCCTGAGAACCTAACATTTTCCACCTCTCTGTTCTGATGTCTATGAGTTACCTTAAGGCTTGTTTCTCCTTTTCTCCTAAGATAATTTCTGTTAAGAACATTGCAAGTACCTTTGTCGATACACTCAGAGAACCAAAGTGTGTGTTCATTTAGGTTTTCTTTAGTGCAATAAATAAATGTTTCCTTAAATCTTATAGCAACCTTGCCTTTCATTACTTTGGCCAGCATTAAATCTCATTCCTGGGCCAAATGCTGTGAATAGGATTGAACGTTAGATAAACCAGACTCACTTCTGACCTCAGTTTCTCAAACTGAATTGCTGTTACTTGATGCAGCTTGACAGCAATGTCCACTGCAGTCCTAATGATGTCTTACTATTATCACTTTGATTAATTTCCTTACCTGTAATTCAAAGTCTTTTTTTCTGTTCTATCTGTTTTACATATATAACATAACGTTAATAGAGTGTCTTATCAAAATTTAGAATTTAGGGAGAGTTTTCAGATACTTACCAATCCTGAACTTCTTGAAAATCCATGAGTTTACAGTTATAAGTGTTTTAGTTTCCTGTCTGCCAAAGCAAATACCACACACTGAGTTGATTTAAACAATGAGAATTTATTGGTTCATGTTTTGTGGTTAGGAGAAATCCAAATCAAGGCATTAAGGAGGTTAGGAGAAATCCAAATCAAGGCATAATGATGCCTTTTTCCCGAAGACTGGAGTTCTAAGGCTGGCTGCTATTGATATTTGGTACTTGGATCCTCTGTCATATGGCAATGCACATGGTGACCTCTCCTGGCCTCTCCCTTCTCTTATGGGTTCCATTAACTTTCAACTTCTGGCTACTCCCTCTGTGGCTTTCTCTCTTTGTCAGAAATTCATTCTATATACAAAAGCCTTGAGCAATAGGATTAAGACCCACCCTGATCAAGGTGCGTCATACCTTTACTGAAGTAACCTTATCAAAAGGTCCTACTTGCAATGGGTTCATGTCTACAGGAATGGATGAATTTTAAGAGCATGTTTTACTAGAGGGCATAGCTTCAGACCACCACAGTAAGTATTTTGATTAAAAAAATAAGTACTTTCCAATAACAAAGAACTCATTTTATTACCTATTACTTTGCATGTTAAATAGATACAGACCTCTTATTAGGATCAAATAGTCTAATTTAAGGCAATAAATTTGTAACAAATATTTAAACTATACTCTCCTTTAGAATGTAAAAATTGAACCCCATTAATGTCCTATTCAATGTCTGAGTTATTTTTACTTTTTATTTTTTGTTTTTGTTTTTTTAAGAGAGGGGAACTTGAATTCCTTATAAAGTGAAGCAAGCACTAAAGTGTATTTTGGGTTGTTTTAAGTAGAGTCATGTTAAGATCTTTTGGGATTTGGTGCTTCATGTAATGGTAAATCAAAGAAATCCCTTAATCTCTTGGGATTCTTACAAGTGCAGTGAAATACTAGAAATGCTATAATCTCTAGACTTTCTTTAATATTTTATTACTTCTTTCAAAAAGTATAACTTCTCAATCTTTCATCTGCCATTCTGTGGATAAAAACCATTGTTTGTTTTGTGTTTGTTTTAAAATCACACAACTTCCTTCCTTCACAACGTGCTTGGGAGGAGTGATGGCCTGAAAAATTATAGGAAATTCCCAAAAAGAGTTGATATAACTGAGTCTATATCTCTTTTTTACCTTAAAAAATCAATTTTATTGTTGCATATTAATAAAGCATAAAGCCATCCAAAGTGTACAATCAATGGTATTCAGAACAATCACATAGTTGTGCACCCATCACTCCAATCATTCTTAGAGAATCTTCATTATTCCAGCAACAATAACAATAATAAAAGACAAAAGCCAACCAAACAAATAAACAAAACTCATCACCTCTAAATCTCTATATGCTTCCCCTTCTATACATAGCCACTAATCTGTTTCCTTCTCTCTAGTTTATTTGTATTTATATTGTGTAAAACAGTCTTATGTATGCAATATCACCCATATTTGTAGTTTACATGAGGTTTCACTATGTTATACCTTGAGTCCCAAGTTACATTATTTAACTTTCCTTCTAGTAATGCAAATGTCCTTAGGTTTTCCCTTTCAACCAATGTTATACCCATATAATAGCTCTGCTAGTCACAAACAGCATGATGTCCTGTCAATATTTCATTTCATTTCCAAAGGTTTACAAACAACCTCTTAACCAATTCTGCACATATGAACCATCAGCATTCCATTCTCTACCATTATTCTATTTTCTGTTGACCTATATCCTAATTATTAATTCCATGAGTTTACACAGTTCATAATAGTGCAGTGATACTGTATTTGTCCTTCTGTGTCTGGCTTGCTTTACCCAATGTCCTCCAGGTTCATCCAGGCTGTCATATGCTTCACAACTTCATTTCTTCTTACCTCTGCATAATATTATATTGTGTGAATAAACCACAATTTATTTATCCATTCATCAGTTGACAGACACCTAGATTGTTTCAAACTTTTGGCTATCATGAATAACACTGCTATGAACATCAGTGGACATTTGTGTAATCGTATCACTGCTCTCAGTTCTTCTGGGTATATACCTAGTAATGGAATTGCAGGGTCACATGGCAAGTTTATATTCAACTACCTTTGGAACTGCCAAAGAGTCCACCAGAGTGGCTGTACGATTCTACATTCCCACCGACAGTGAATAAGCCTTCCTATCTCTCCATATCCTCTCCAAAATTTAGTTTTCTGAATTTTTAATAGTGGTCAGTTTAATAGGTGTGAAATGATATCTCATTTTACTTTTAATCTGCATTTTCCTAAATGCTGGTGATGTTGAACATTTTTTCATGTGTTTCTTTGCCATTTGCATTTCTTCCTTGGACAACCATCTTTTCATGTCTTTTGCCCATTATTAAATTGAGTAGTTTGTCTTGTTATTGTTGAGTTGTACGATCTCATAAAATGTTATGGATATTAAACTCTTATCCAGATACTAGAAGTTCTAGCTAGGGCAATTAGACAAGACAAAAAAATTAAAGGCGTCCAAATAGGACAAGAGGAAGTAAAACTCTCACTGTTTGCGGATGACATGATCCTGTATTTAGAAAATCCTGAAATATCCACCACAAAGCTACTTGAACTAATAAATGAGTTCAGCAAAGTGGCAGGATATAAGATCAACATGCAAAAATCAGTAATGTTTTTGTACACTAGTACTGAACAATCTGAGGAGGAAATCAGGAGGAAAATTCCATTTTCAATAGCAACAAAAAGACTCAAATACCTAGGAGTTAATTTAACCAAGGAAGTACAGGACCTATATGCAGAAAACTACAAAACAATGCTAAAAGAAATTTAAAAAGACCTAAACAAATGGAAAGACATTCCGTGTTCATGGATTGGAAGAATAAATATCATGAAGATGTCAATCTTGCCCAAACTGATTTATAGATTCAATGCAATACCAATCAAAATCCCAACAGCTTACTGTACACAATTAGAGAAGGCAATTACCAAATTCATCTGGAAGGGTAAGTGCACCCGAATAGCCAAAAGTATTCTAAAAAAGAAGAGCAATGTGGGAGGAATTTCGCTGCCTGACCTTGAAACATATTACAAAGTTACAGTGTTCAAAACAGCATGGTACTGGCATAAAGATAGACACATCGATCAGTGGAATAGAATTGAGAATCCAGAAATAAACCCTCACCCATACAGTCAACTGGTTTTTGACAAACCTACCAAGCCCACGCTGATGGGAAAAAAACAGTCTCTTCAACAAATGGTGTTGGGAGAACTGGATATCTATAACCAAAAGAATGAAAGAGGACCCCCATCTCACCCCCTATACAAGAATCAACTCAAAATGGATCAAAGATCTAAATATAAAAGGCAGGACCATAAAACTACTGGAAGAAAATGTAGGGAAACATCTTCAAGACCTTGTAGTAGGTGGTGGTTTCTTGGACCTCACACCCAAAGCACGTGCAACAAAAGAAAAATTAGATAAATGGGACCTCCTCAAAATTAAACACTTTTGCACCTCACAGGAATTTGTCAGAAGGGTGAAAAGGCAGCCAACTCAATGGGAAAAAATATTTGGAAATCACATATCTGATAAGGGTTTAATATCCAGGATATATAAAGAGATGTTAGAACTCAACAATAAAAAGACAAATGACCCAATTAAAAAATGGGCCAAAGACTTGAATAGACATTTCTCCGAAGAAGAAATACAAATGGAAAAAAAACACATGAAAAAATGCTCAACATCACTCATGATTAGGGAAATGCAAATCAAAACTACAATGAGATATCATTTCACACCTATCAGAATGGCCACTATGAAAAAGACAGAGAACTACAAGTGTTGGAGAGGATGTGGAGAGATAGGAACACTTCTTCTCTGTTGGTGGGAATGCAGGATGGTACAACCACTATGGAGGACTGTTTGGCAGTTCTTAAAGAAGTTGAATATAGACTTGCCATGTGACCCTGCAATACCACTACTGGGTATATACCCAGAAGAACTGAGAGCAGTGACACGAACAGACATCTGCACACCGATGTTCATAGCCACATTATTCACCATTGCCAAAATTTGGAAACAATCCAGGTGTCCATCAACAGATGAATGGATAAACAAACTGTAGTCTATTCACATGATGGAATATTATGCAGCTGTAAGAAGAAATGAAGTCATAAAGCCTATGGCAACATGGATGAACCTGGAGGACATTATGTTGAGTGAAGCAAGCCAGACACAAAAGGACAAATACTGTATGAATGCATTACTATGAACCAAATATATTGTGTAATATATTGTTTGATTCACAAAAAAAACAAACAAAAAACAAAACAACAACAAAAAAAATTACATGTATCCATTACATTTAATTGAGAAATGTAAAAAAAAAAAAAACAAAAAAAAAAAGGCAGGGAGAATTTTGAAGCCATGCCTGAGATGGGGGAAAAAAAAAAAAAAACAACTCCTATCGGATATGTGATTGCTCAATATTTTCTCCCATTGAATTGGCTGCCTTTTCACCCTTTTGACAAAATCCTTTGAGGTGCCAAAGTGCTTATTTTGAGGTGGACCCTTTTAATCTGTCTCTCTTTATGTCAGTACCATGCTGTTTTTAGCACTGTAGCTAGGTAATATGCTTTAAAGTCAGGAAGTGAGAGTCCACTAAATTTGTTCTTCATTTAAAAGAAACTTTTGACTATTTGAGACCCCTTACCCTTCCAAATAAATTTGATAATTGGCTTTTCAATTTCTGTAAAAAAGGCTGTTGTGATTTTTATTGGGATTGTGTGGAATCTGTAAATCGGTTTGGGTAGAATTAACACTTAATGACTTTTAATCTTCCAATCCATGAACACAGAATGTCCTTACATATATTTATTTAAGTTTCCTCGGTTTCTTTTAGCAATGTTTTGCAGTTTTCTGAATACCGGTCTGTTAGGTCTTTAGTTAAGTTTATTCTTAAATATTTGATTGTTTCAGTTGCTATTGTAAATGGATTTTTTTTCCTGATTATCAGCTCAGCTTGTACATCAATTGTGTATAGAAATGCTATTGCTTTTTGCATATTAATCTTGTATCCAGCCAATTTGCTTCACTCTTCTATTAGTTCTAAAAGGTTTGTTGTGGATTTTTCAGGATTTTCTAAATATTGGATCACATCTTCAGCAAATAGTGAATGTTTTACTTCTCCCTTTTCTATTTGGGTACCTTTTATTTCTTTATCTAGCTTAATTGCTCTAGCCACAACTTCTAGCACAATATTGGGTAACAGTGGTGACAATGCATATCCTCATCATTTTCTTGGTCTCAGTGGGAAAGCTTTCAGTCTTTCACCATTGTGTACAATGCTAGTTATAGGTTTTTCATATATGCACTTTGCCATATTAAGAAAGCTTCCTTCTATTTCTATCTTTTGGAGTGTTTTTATCAAGAAATGTTGCTGTATTTTGTCAAATACCTTGTCTGCATCAATCGAGAGGATCATGTGATTTTTCTTCTTCAATTTATCAATGTGGTTTTTTATACTAATTGATTTTCTTGTGTTTAATCACCCTTGCACACCTGGGATAAAACCCAATTGATCATGGTGTATAATTCTTTTAATGTGCTTTTGGATTAGATTTGCAAGTATTTTGATGGGGATTTTTGTATTTATATTCATTAGGAATATTGGTATGTAATTTTATTTTTAGTAGTATTTTTATCTGTTTTTGGTATTTGGGTGATGTTGGCTTTTTAGAATGAGTTTATAGCATTCTTTCCTGTTCAATTTTTTGGAATAGCTTGAGAAAGATTCATATTACTTTATCTTTGAATAATTGCTATTCACCTGTGAAGCCTTCTAGTACTGGGCTTTTTATCTCTGGGAGTTTTTTTTTTTTTTTTTTTTTTTTTTTTTATTGTGGGTAAAAATCAAAATTTTCACAATACATACCAACATTTGCAAAATGATATATAAATGTATATGCATATATGTGCATTTGCTTACAAAAATGTTATTTATGTATATATATAAATATATTTTAAGAGGTGCTTAGATACCCAAAATATTACACGGAACCCACTAGAATTCCCATGTTGCCCACCTCCCACACCTCCCACCACATCCCACACAGACATCTCCCACAAGTGTGGCCCACCACCCTCAATGGACTTACACATCCTGGGGCCTTGCCACCAACCATAGACCACAGTTCACACCGAAGACAACACTCTCTCCCACACAGTTCTGAGTAGTATGTGCCGTTTTAAAATGGCCTACATCCGTTGCCACAAAGGTACTCAGGACAACCTCCAAATCCCAAAGAAGCCCCTGTATTTCAACTGCTCGTCCCCTCCCTGCCCCAAAAGTGTCTAGTGGCCACTGGCTCCACCTCATTGTTATAATTTCTTCCATTGCTAGAATCACCATATGTGAACAACAGAATACCATCAAATCCACTCTAGTCCATAGTTCTTCCCCCAATCCTGAGGGGACTGGGATGGTGATGTCCACTCCACCTCCAAGTGAGAAAGGACTTATATCCCATGTATATGGTGGATGGGATGATCCTGCCTGCAGATGCAGGCCCTCTTCTCTGGGAGGTTTTTGATGATTGTTTCAATCTCTTCACTTGTGATTGGTTTGTTGAGGTCTTCTATATCTTCTAGGATCAGTGTAGGTCTCATCTACATTGTCTAGTTTTGTAGCATACAGCTGTTCATAGTATCCTTTTATTATCTCTCTTATTTTTGTGGGGTCAACATTAATGTCCCCCTCTCATTTCTGATTTTATTTATTTGCCTATTCCTTTTTTTCTTTGTCCATCTAGCTAAGAGTTTGTAGATTTTGTTAATCTTCTCCAAGAACCAACGTTTGGTTTGTTGATTCTCTCTTGTTTTTTAATACTGAATTTCATTTACTTATGCTCTAATCTTTTCTTTTTCTTTTCTTCAGCTTGGTTTGGGATTAATTTGTTGCTCTTTTTCTAGTACCTCCAGGTGTGCAGGTATATCTTCATCTTTAGCTCTTTCTTCTTTTTTAATGTAAGCATTGAGTGCTATAAGTTTCCCTCTCAGCACTGCCTTTGTGGTGTCCCATAGTTTTGATATGTTATGTTTTCATTTTCATTTGTCTCAAGATATTTGCTGAATTTTTTGCAATTTCTTCTTTGACCCACTGATTTTTTAAGAGAGTTTATTGGATCTCCATATATTTATGAATTTTCCATTTTTCTGTCCATTTTTTATTTCCAGTTTAACTCCATTATGATCAGAGAAAGTGTTTTGTACAATTTCAATCTTTTAAATTTATTGAGGCTTGTCTTGTGACCCAACATGTGGTCTATCTTAAGAAGGATCCATGAGTACTTTAAAAGAATATATACCCTGTTGTTTTGGGGTGCAATGCTCTATATTATTCTGTTAAGTCTAGTTCATTTATTGTATTATTCAAGCTTGCTCTTTCTTTCTTTATCCTCTGTCCAGATATTCTATCCATTAGTGAGCATGGTATATTAAAGTCTCTGTTTTTGTAGAGACTACTATTTCTCTCTTCAGTTTTGCAAGTGCATGCCTCATGTAACTTGGGCACTCAAGTTAGGTGCATAAATATTTAATATAGTTATTTCTTCTTGTTGAATTGTCCCTTTTATTAATATTTAATGACCTTCTTCATTCCTTATCACAGTTTTGCATTTGAAATCTATTTTGTCTTATATTAGTATCACTACCCCAGCTCTTTTTTTTAGTTGCTATTTGCATGGTATATCTTTTGCCATCTTTTCACTTTTAACCTGGTTGTGTCCTTACATTTGAGGTGAGTCTCTTGTAGACTACATATGGATGGCTCATATTTTTTTAATCCATTCTATCAATTTATGTCTTTTTTAATTGGGGAGATCAAGCCATTAACATTCAGTGTTATTACTGTAAAGGCATTACAGGTGGGAATGTTCTTTTGGCAGATACAGCAGGGGAGTATCACTGGTTCAGAGCATGGGGGTACATACTGTAAAGGCATTACTTACTTCATCCATTTTGCCCTTTGGCTTTCTGTTGTCATATGGTTTTACTGTCTGCCTTTTTTACCCATTAATTTGCCCTTCCTAATAATCTTCATTTCTTCACTCTTCTCCAAGTCTCTTGCTCTTGTTTTTTCCTTTCAGGTCATAATACTCTCTTTAGTATCTCTTGTAATTCTGGTCTTTGGTGACATATTCTATCAGTTTTAGTTTGTCCTTGAAGACTTTAAACCTACCCTCTTTTTGAGGGACAGTTTTGCTGGATACAGAAGTCATAGCTGGCAGTTTTTTTCTTTCATTACCTGAAATACATCATACCACTTTCTTCTCATCTCCATGGTTTCTGATGAGAGGTCAGCACTTACTATTATGGAGTTTCCCTTGTATGTAATGCTTTGCTTTTCTCTTGCTGCTTTCAGAATCATCTATCTCTGATATTTGTCATTCTAAATAGTAGGTATCCCTCTTTTGTTATATTATTTTTAAAAATTTTTGAGTACATTTCACCACACATTTATTTATTACCTATCTTGTGCCAAGTACTATGCTGGGCAATAACCAAAACTCCGTGTCTGCCATGAAAGAGGTCATAATTGACCGGGAGAGAAACACATTAGCACATACATGCAGTATAGCACTGCAAGTAACATCCTAGTAAACCAGTAATGGTGGCATCTAGTGACTATATCTAGGAATGGAATTGCTTGGTCATGACGTTTTCACACCCTTAAACTCATTCATCCCCCAAATTCTTGTAACACTTCATATTCCCTACAAGAAAGGAAAAATTTGGCCTTAAATGCTTTAGGAGATTTATTAAACCCAATCACCCCATTCCAACTTATCATAGGTTTTGCATGGGGGTGATAGTGGTACAGTGATGTAATGGGGTTTGATGGCACTGAAATGTGAGGGGGAGTACGGTAAGGGATGGAGCCAGGGAGACGGCTGTAGGAAGGAACAGGTAAATTCTGGGGATTTGCAGGTCTGTGGTTAAAACTTCAATGGTGGGAATGTTCTTTTGGCAGATACAGCAGGGGAGCATCACTGGTTCAGAGCATGGGGGTGCATATGTGAGAAAGAGCACACTAGGGGCATACATCTATGGAATACGAAAGTGTTCATCTTGTCATAGTATGTTATCTCAGTGGGTGGAGACCCACACAATAAACAAGAAAATATCAAACTATCATCCTAGGGAGTTTTGCTCTTTCTCAATTAGAGGGAGAAGAATCTCTTGGGAACACAGGTAGTGCCTAATAAAAGAAAACAGACCAATATATCAAGCCCTCAATTATTGCATGTAACTATGGACCTTATTCTTCAAAAATTGAAATTTAGTGGTACCATAGGGAAGGGGAGAGAAGAATAGAATAGATGGAACATAAAGCCTTTTTAGGGCAGTGGAATTGTTCTGCATGATCTTGCAATGAAGGATAAAGGCCATTTTAAATTTTGTCAGAACCTGTAAAAGTGTACAGTGCAAAATACAAACCATAATGTATACAATTGACAATGCTTAGTAGCAATGCTTCATTATTTGTACATCAATTGTAACAAATGTGCCATACCCATGTAAGACGTTATTAATTGGGTAGAGTGGGGAGGGGGATTGGATGTATGAGAATCCCTTATATTTTCTATGTAACTTTTCTGAAACCTGAATCTTCTTTGAAGATAAAGCAAAAAATATAAGACACTGGGGGAACATATGGAAGAATGGTCACAGTACATAAAAGATAACACATCTCACAGTGATGAAAGACACAATGAAGATTTTTAAAAATTTTAAATTTTTATATTTTATTTTTTATTATTTTATTTTCTTATTATTTTATTTGTTTATTTTTTGGCTTTGTTATTGGGGAGGATTTGGATCACAGAAGGGCCACAACTGTGGCAGAGGAGGATCATTGGTGTGGGGGGTTGGTGATGGGAAGATATGTGGGGACACCCATGGGGTCCACCTGGGGCATGCCTCTATGGCATATGAATATGTTCAGTTGGTCGTGAAGTATTGTCTCAATGGGTGGAGACCCAAACAATAATCAATAGAATGTTGAATTCCCATCCTGGGAAGTTCTACTACATTCTCTAATACAGTGGCAAGGATCCCCTGAGTACATGGGCAGTGCTTAGTGAAGGAGGACAGACCATTACACCAGGACCTTGGTATTGATGGTTGAACTTATGAACCTTATGAACTGGAGAGTAAGTGTTGCAGCTCTGCCAAGATTCAGGGTTCAACTGGCATATAAACAGATCAAAGATTTTAAGTCTCTAGGACATATTTTTAAAAAGCATAGTGATAATTATAGGTTCAAATAAAAGCGGTAGAAGTGCCATGTGTAGGGAAATTATAAATGAGACTAACTCTGTTACATTGGGAAGCGTATATTCCAAAGTCAGGCACACTGGCTGGGTGCCGAATTCCTGAGGTTGTCTGATCTGCCTTTAGTGTTTAGATGTCTCTAGAGCCCTGGGGAGCACCCTTGCTTGAGGCATTGTCTACTGTGGCAGTCAATGAGATCCTAATGAGACGTGCATAAGCATAACCTCTGGAATGGCCTCCCGACTCACCTTGAAATCTTTTAGCCATAAAAACTCATTTGTATTTAATATTTCCTCCTTTTGGTCAAGGTCTTTTTCTAGATGCGTCCCTAGTCAACACTTGGTAATAATCTCATTTCTATATTAAATATAGAAAATAAGAAATTTCAACTAAGCATTCAAATTAAGAAATTAGAAAATACTATTGAAAAACCCACGGGAAATATGGCAGGTAAATATTTATATAGATAAAGAAAATGATAAACTATTTAAAAAACAAGTAATAGAATCCCTTTATTCTGTGATGCTAGTTATCCTGGCTTCCTTTCTATTCTCAAAATGTTCCAACTACATTCCTACTTCAGTGTGTACACGGCTAAGACCACGGACTCAAGCCAAAGTGACTGTAATAGAAACATAGCTTTCATTTTTCATCTCTGAAATAGAGGCAATTAGAGTACTAAACTGCTATAATATATCTGAGTATATTAACCCAGTATATATATATGTATATCTATGAATATTTCCATTTGTATTCATCTATATTTCTATTAAACTAAATATAAGTTCATATAATGTTTTATTAGCACATGAATAATTATAGTTTTTTCTGCATGTTTAGGTCAACTTTCACTCCAACAGGAGTATAGCCCATATTTAAAGTTTCTTTTACTCTGTTTGGTTCAACTTATTTTCAAAGTTTCTTAGGTCAGAACCTCAGAAACTTTTGCTCCACCCACTTCTTTTAGATGGTTTCATACCTTTGTAAATGTGAAAGGTACAACGTCTATGGCTTGCTTCATTCTTTTTATTTTATTTTATTTTATCTTATTTTATATTTTATTTCATCTCATCTCATCTCATCTCATCTCATCTCATCTCATCTCATCTC
>JAKSZT010053840.1:5375812-5429286 GCA_026826555.1 Tolypeutes matacus
TCATCTCATCTCATCTCATCTCATCTCATCTCATCTCATCTCATCTCATCTCATCTCATTTCATTCTGTCCAGTTTATTGTTCTCAACATCTCTTCAGGTTCATCCATGCTGTGGCATGTATGAGAACTTCATTCCTTTTTGTTGCCAATATTTCATTGTATGTGTATATCACATTTTGTTTATCCATTCCTCTGTCTATGGATACTTGGGTTGCTACCAACTTTTGGCTTTTGTAAATAATGTATGTGTTCGAGTCACTACTATCAATTCTTTGGAGTATATATGTTGGATGATATAGTGTTTCTATATTTAACACTCTGAGGAGTCCCCAAACAGTTTTCTCTAATGGTTGCACAATTTTATATTTCCAACAACAAGGGTTCCAATTCCTCTGCATCCTTGCTAAACTTATTTTCTGTCTTTAAAAAAAAAGATAATTATTCTAGTGGGCATGAAGTGTTATCTCATTGTGATTTTGATTTGCATCTCCAGAATGACTAATAATATTGAGCATCTTTTTGTGTGTTTATTGGCTATTTGTATATCTTCTTTGGAAAAAGGTCTATTTAAGTCCTTTACCCATTAAAAAAAATTGAGTTGTAGGAGTCCTTTATACATTCTGAATATTAAATCCTTACCAGACATGTTTTCCAAATATTTTCTCCCATTCAGTAGACTTTCTTTTCTATTTCTTGATAATATCCTTGGATGCACAAAAGTTTTAAATTTTGATGAAGTCCAATAATATCTAGTTTTTCTTTTGTTGCTCATGATTTGGTGTAAAGTCTATGAATACTTTGCCTAATGCAAAGTCCTGAAGTTTCATCCCGTGCTTTTTTCCAAAGAGTTTTATGGTTTTAGGCTGTTTATTTATGTTCTTGAACTATTTTAAATTAATTTTTATTTGGTTTGAGGTACGCATTCACTCTCATTCTTATGCATGGGGGTAACCAGCTTTCCCAGCACCATTTGCTGAAGAGCTTATTTGTTGCCCACTGAGAAGCCATGGTAATCTTGTACAAAATCAGTTGGCCATAACTAAGTAAGTTTATTTAAGAATTCTCACTTTTATTCTATTGGTCTATATGTCTGCTCTTGTGCAAGTACCACAGTGTTTTGATTACTGTGATTTTTGTAATAAAATTTGAAATTGGAAATATAAGTCTTTCAACTTTGTTCTTCTTTCTCAAGAAGATTTTGGCTATTTGTTGTTCCTTGCACTTCCATATGAATTTGTTGATTAGCTTTTCCATTTCTGCAAAGAAGGCTGTAGTAATTTTGATTGAGATGACATTGTGATGAATCTGTTAGATATTTCTGATCTTCTAATAAATGAATTTAATGTCAAAATTTTCTTCTAAACACCGCCTACCTGAAGTGCACACATTTTGATAAGTTGTATTTTCATTTTAATTTAGTGCAAAGATTTTAAGTTTCTCTTGAGACTTCTTCTTTAGCCCATGTGCTATTTTCACATGTGTTCATTTTAAATATTCAATTATTTCTCGCTATCTTTCTCTTAATTAATTTCCATTTCAATTCCATTGTGGTCTGGGAACACATATTGTATGATTTTTATATTTTTTAATTTGTTCACATGTGGGTTTTTTTCCACCCAGAATTTGGTCTATCTTGGTGAATGATCCATGTGAGATTGAGAAGAATGAATATTCTGTTGTTGCTATATAGGTTATTCTATAAATACCAATTAAATCAAGTGGATTAATAGTGCTGGTTAGCTCATCTATAACTTTACTGATTTTCTGCCTTCTTGATCTGTGAAATATTGACAAAGGATTTTGATGTCTCCATTTATAATCATGAATTTGTCTATTTTTCATTTTCATTTTGTCAAATAGCACCATACTAGTTCACAAGCAGTTCAGGTAACTTATAACAGAATATTCTGATTTCTTCCCTCCAATTCCTTAAGATATTATGGTCAATGATTTCACTTATACATATCCTATAATCACACAATTTTTTATTACTATTATTGCTTTAAGCAAGAATTTATCTTTTAGATCAATTAAGAAAAATAAAAATAAGGATTCTGTTTTTACCTTCATTTATTCTTTCTCCATCAGTATATTTTATGCAAATCCAAGTCCCTGACTCACATTTTTACTTTCTTCTTAAGTCTTTTAATATTTCTTGCAGGGAAGACCTGCTGGTGATGAATTCCTCAATTTTTTTTTTTCTTTGAAAGTATTTATTTCTTCGTAACTTTTGGAGGATAATTTTCCTAGGTATAGAATTTTATATTGATGGACTTTTTTCTTTCAAATCTTTAAATATTTCACCCCAATCTCTTTTTTTCTTTGCACAGTTTTCAATGAGAAGTCATTTGTAATTTTTATCCTATTTCCTCTTTAAGTAAGGTGTTTTACTTTCTCCATTGACTTTTCTCAGGATTTTCTCCTTATCTTTGTTTTTCTGTAGTTTGAAATTATATACTTATTTGTAGTTTTTTTTTTTTTTGCGGGGGGGGGCAGAATTATCCTGATTGGTGTCCTTTGAGCTTTCCTAGATTTGTGGTTTGGTGTTTGTCATTAATTTTGGAAAGTTCTCTGACTTTATTACTACAAATATTTTTTTCCTGCTTTGTTCACTCTTTATTCTCCTTCTGGTATTCCAATCACCTATATGCTACATGTTTTGAAATTGTCCCACTGTCCTAAAAATTCTGTTTTGTTCCTTCATTCTTTCTTCTTTTTTAATTTCAGTTCAGAAAACTTTTACTGTCCTAGCTTCAAGCTCATTAATTTTTTTTTTTTTTGATCTGTGAAGTCTAATCATGGGCTAATCAAAGGTAGTCTTCATTTCTTGTGCAGTATTTTTAATTTGAAGAATTTCCTTTTGCGTCTTTCCTGGAGTAAACATTACATCTCTCTGCTTATATGACATATTTTTTTTCTCTCATGTTATCTTTTTTTTTTTCCCATTATAGCTCTTAGCATATTATTCAGGTTTTTAAATTCCCTAATTATTACATCATCTATGCCATAGCCATGTCTGATTGTGGTGCTTTTTTCCTTTCTTCTTACTGTGCTTTTTCTAGCCTTTTTAACTTTCCTTACAATTTCTTTTTGAAAGCTGGGCATCTTCTGTTGAATAACAACTGAGTTAAATAGGCCTTGAGTGTGAGGATTAACAATAATTAGATAGGAGTTAAATTGTGTTTAATGTTTGTTTTAGTTTTAGGTTCCAGAGACTTCAAATTCCTCTAGTTTCCTTGTTTTATTTCTCTAGTTTACTTCAGGTTTCCCTAAAACTTGTTTCTTTAATAGTGTCTGTTGTTTGACATGATTTCAGATATAATCCACTGTTATTTTACTGAAGCCCTCTTTATGTAGTGGTCAGTTTTGGGCAAAGTGAAGTGTTGAATAAACTTGCAATTAAATCTCAGTTTTTCATGGTACTTTTGTCTTTGAGCTATGACCTTCACAAGTGTTTCTCCAGTGGTATAACTTTGTCTTCCCTTATATGAGACAGGGAGGACACAGGGGGCTGGATATAAGAATGTCCTTCTGCTAGCTGTGGTAAAACTCAGGTAAAGTTTTTTTCCCCTTTATGGAGAATTCTCTGGGTATATTCCAAAATGATTACTCTTTGTACCTCCACTTCTTAAGCCTTGAGGTGCTTTTTAAGAGTCTTTACAGTAATGACCTAGTGGGTTTCCTGGAATTCAATCCATGCAAGTAAGATCCTTTCTAAGGTTATGACCCCAGGAATTTCTCACTGGAAAGCAAATGTGGACTAAATGCCCAGCAATTTGTCAAAATTACCATTTCAGTGTTCCTAGCTGTTATACTTCCAGAGGCTTCTGTACCAGGTAACCTAATGTCTTATATGACTCTCTGGATTCACCTGTATATCCAGAGTTCAAAACTCTGTGATAACAGTTTTCTGATGGGTCCAATAAGTCATAGATTTTCAGTTTGTTCAGTTTTTTTTCCCGCTATAAGTATTGGAGTAACAACTTCCATGGTCTTTTCATGGTAGGGCTGAAACTGAAAGTCCTCAATATTTATGTGTTTTTAAAATTCACTGAAAATATGCCCTTGTATTTAAAAATACCAATATATGTATATATTTTTGTCAACTCTGGCCAAGAATAATTAGATAAAAGATATAATCTAATGAAATAAGTGTGAGAAAGTTTAATAATTAGATATGTGGGATATAATGTATAAATTCTTAACAAAATTTGAAAATCCTACAGTACATGGATGTTTTCTAGGAAAAATATGTTTGTACACACAAAAAAAATTTATATAAGAAAATATAGAAGACTTGATTACTCTAAAACTGTAAAGATATTAAACTTTTGCTCTTTCCCTATAAACGGGATCCACTTTTAATGGTTCATAGGTGATAAGTATCAAACTTTCGAGGACTCGATCATTCCCATGTAATATAAACTTGTCCAGATATGACAAAAACATCCCCAGCTTATTTTGGAGGATAATATATCTTTGCTATCCACATTAGACAGCAATAGTATATGTGTCTATGAACAGCATATGTCTATATATATCTACACACAAATTACTCAAGTCACACAATATTATAAGCTAATTTTACTTATGAACATTAGTTCATGAAATCCTGTAAGTCTTGTTAAATCCTATTATTAGTCAATATTGGATTGGAGGTTCTTAACAAAGTACTAAAATAAAAATAAATCAGTTATTTATGTATTGGAAAGACTGTCAAATGAGCATCAGAGTATATGGTCATAAAACTCAGAAAAGCCAAAATGAATTAGTTGACCATGTTTTTAGTGATAGTGAGAAATTTTACTACAGTTAAAAATGATTTGCCTGTGTATAAGCAGAAACTAATAGAAAATATACCTAGCAAGCAATTCTACTTTAAATAAGAATAAAATCTTAGAAAATACCTACGAAGACCAGAAATAATAAACATCTGCATGAAATATAAAACAAACACACCAAAAAATTCCATCAGTCACAAGTGACAAAGCTACCGGCTTTTTGGTTGAAGGACTTAACCAGCACAGTATTAAACAAAATAGAGGATGATGAATTTGAATGACTAACACAAATGTACATAATACACATAGTATAATTTCCAGAGTACCTACCACTTGCTATTACTTTATTCCTGGTCAGTTTTTGTCTTTTTAAAAAAAATTTTTTTTATCATTTCCTTTGCCACTAAAGTCACTGATACTTGCCATCCCAGCTATAAATGTTTTCTAGAGGTTAGAATTATTGAGAAAGATGGGCAACATATCATTTGAAGGAAGTCTCAGTATTTTAAAAATAATTTTCCTCCAAATTAATCTATAAATTTAATATATTTCCTAATATGTAATCCCTAAAAGTAATAACTCTAATATCAGTCAAAACCCGTACCAGGATTTTCACGCAAATATACAAGCTGAACCTCAATTCCACATGTTAGAGAAAAACTTGCAAGTGTGCTTAGGATAATTCTGAAGAAGGCTGATGTGGTAGGGTTTGTATTACCAGAAGAAAGTACAACATATGTTAACAGAAATGAATTGGCATAACTACTGACAAATTTACTATATTATGTAATAAATATGTCTTCTCAAATATGTTGGGGAAAAGAATGCTCATTTCATTAAAATGTGAGCCATTGATTATAAATATGGGAAATCATACAATTACTCTACACATATGCCTAAAGTTGTGATGAGAAAGATTTAAATGTAAAAACTCCACCTTAACCACTAACCCTAACAAACCACAAACAAATATTTGAAGAGAATGTAAGAGATTGTAATCTTGGGGTTGACCTGGCATCTTTTAACACAGAAACATAATAAAGAAGCCATAAATGCATAAATTGCTACAATAAAATAAATATTGGTTCGAAAAATACAACGGGCAGTTTAGGAAATCTTATTGTTTATACATATATGACAATTAATATTCGAAATATATGAAGTCCTCCTCAAAAATATCATCTATAGAAAAAAATACTATCAAAGTGTTATATATAAAATAACATAAATTGTTCAGCAAATTGTTATTTACTGAACATGATGAGGTAGCTGTTTATACTTTTTGCAAACTTACTGCATTCTAAATAATGAGAACGTATATGTATTCCCTCATCCAGTTTTCACACACCCCATAGGAAGTGGGTCGCTTTATTATTTGCATTATACAGATGAAGAACCAGAGATGCCGGGAGGTGAAGAAACTTGTTCAAGACCACATAACTAGTAAAGAGTGGAACTAGGAAAAAAGCCAGGCATTCTGATTTGAGAGGTTGAGCTCTTATCTGCAGTGTTCAGTTTCACTCACTGATGATACACACATACACATATACTTATATATATAAAATCAGTTGAAATCAAACAGAAAATGAATTCTCGTTTATTATAAAATGTTACTGCATATATTAAACAATTTTGGGGAGGGTTCAATTTGCTTCTTGATAGTTTTATGCATATTTGAAATGTTCTCAAATTTGAAAGTGGTTACTTTTATAATCAGGAAAAATGTATTATATAAAAAGAAAAAGAGAAAAGCTGTGGCATATGAAAAAAGAACCTAGATATAAATTCTGATTTCTTCACTTACTAGCTGTGTGACCTTGGGGAAATTACTCTTTGATCCTGCACTACTTCATATCTAAAGTTAAGGTAGTAATACCTACATCGTAAGACTGATGTTAAAATTAATACGAGATAGTGTAAGTAACATACTAGCCATTTGAAAATATCATTTCTTTCTCCCTCTCATAAGTTAGATACCCAAACCTTGACAAGCATATATTCTCAGAACTGGGTTGCCTGGTTTCATTCAGCAGTAACTTTCCCTTAACCTTTATTCTTTTCCAGAGAAAGAGAGTTCACTGAGTGTTCACAAACTAATCGAAGGTAAGGTATCCGTTAACCTTGTTAGCTCTTTCCACACAATGGAAGGGAAAACAAATGTGAGAAAGACCAGTTGGTTTTTCAACTACCATGGCTGTCTCTTCCAAGGACAAACATTCTGGCTGCTTTTTGTGTCTCTTTGTAATTTTCCACTACAGTTACCTGTTGTTTTTGTTTTTTTGTTTTTGTTTTTGTTTTGTTCTGATGGGAAAAGAAACCCAATATCCATAGCCATCACATATAAAAAGAAAAACACAGAAAAATGTTAAAAATAAATTAAAATTTCTAATATTTCACCCACTGAGGCGACAATGTCTGGCCAGTATGTATGGATTTCTTCCAGAAATTAATTATCTATGCATATATTCAATTATATATATATATTCCTAATGTATCCCCTCACATATTTGATATGGGCATCATATCCTTGGTAGTTTTGCCTTAACAGAGTTGAGGATGTAGGAATATTCTACCAATAAACTAATGCCAACTCAGTAGAAATTATTTGCTGAACATGATGAGGAAGCTGTTTATACTTTTTGCAAACTTACTGCATTCTAAATAATGAGAATGTATATGCATTCCCTCATCCAGTTTTCACACACTCCATAGGAAGTGGGTCGCTTTATTATTTGCATTATACAGATGAAGAACCAGAGATGCCGGGAGGTGAAGAAACTTGCTCAAGACCACATAACTAGTAAAGAGTGGAGCTAGGAAATAAAGCCAGGCATTCTGATTTGAGAGGTTGAGCTCTTATCTGCAGTGTTCAGTTTCACTCACTGATGATGATTTAAAAGTATTTTTTCAAAAGGAATAAGTAATTTTTTAAAGAAAAGTTTCACTTGTATTGTTTATTAAGAAACTTTTGTTATGCTAAAAATACATAATTTCTGTTAAATGATATATGCCTGAAATCAAGTTGTTATTCATTTTAATTTAGTTTGTGACAATCAATCATTTAGACTTTTTTTTTTTTGCCTTGAATGAGCTTTATTGATGATTTCTATAAAGTCCAAATTCCCAAATTCAGCTAAGTGCTGAAAGTATTAATGGTGATTTGAAGGACCAGTTATCTTTAATGGTGATAAAGATAAGTATCCAGGTTTACAAATATAAAAATACATATGTAAAACTCTGAATGCTTATATATTGAGTTCTTGAAATATTTCCTATTATCAGTCCTACACGTCTTTCAAAAAATTTTTAATGAAATTAAATCTTACACAACCTGTATTCATTTGGGTTTTTTCCTCTACCAAAATCCTGAAAAGCCAAAGATATATTTTAACTAATGCAAATTGATAAATCTCTGCATTTATGAAGATAGTATCCTAATTTTTCAACTCCTAAATACTTCAGCATATATATTTCTAAGAACAAGAATATTTCCTTAAATAACCCAAATACAGTATTCATAATCAAGAAATTTAATATTGCTCTACAAGAAATTTAACATTGATACATTATTATCTGATCGACAGTCCATATTTAAATTTTAATTGTCTCAAAACTACCTTTATAACTATATTTTTCCTGATACAGGATCTAATCCAGGATCACATATTTTAGTCTTCTTTGTCTCGTCATTCATTGTCTTTCTTGATGTTGACATTTTTAACAGTACATGAAAATCATCTTGTATACCATCCCTCAATTTGTGTTTGTTTGATATTTTCTTATGTTTATATTCAAGTTAGGTATTTTGGCAGAAACACCAGAAGAGTGGTGTTGCATCTTTCTCATCGCATCCTATCAGGAAGCATGTGATATGGCCCCAAACTGGTGAGGTCAACCTTGAGCACTGCATGGAGGTGGTATCTAATAAGTTTTAGCCACTGTCAGGTTATTATTTTTCTTCTGTGCACAGCAAGTAAATGATGGTGACTATGTTAATGGATTTCAAACTTTATCATTCCTTCTATATTTTTAGTTGGTGTTTTATTTTAAGAGAATATTTCCCCTATTCATGTACTAAATTAATAATTAATCAATTAGATCAATATTTATGCATGGACTTCTACTTCCTTCAATGGATCACAGTCCATTCTTATCAGTATGTCATTTTTACTCAAATTGTTCAAAATTAGGCTGGCTTTTGTACTTTATTGTTATGTTCTTATTATGCTAAGAATAGTTCCCTACTCCTTAGAGCAGCAAGAAGTTCCAAGCTCATTTTGTATTTTTCTGCCTCGGCCCTTAAACCAGCCTTTTCTCCAGGGAACTTAAATCTTTACAGTTTAGAATGGTATTCAGAAGCAAATATCTCAGAGTAAGATGTGTTCACTGATACTGATATGTAACTGTTTTTAGTTTTTAGTTTTCCAATGCTGGGAAAAACACATATCCAGATGTTTACACATACATACACACATATAAACACACCTATGCATACGCACATATATGTATATACATATTTATGCTTATAAACACATATATAACTTTTATATAAATCCTTACCTTCACATTTATGAATATCTATATATCTATTATACATATATCTATCAATCTGTAATATGTTTACAAAACATGGGTCCCATTCAAATAACTCAGTGTATGTTCTACTTGCTATATTTGGAACTACCTTCTACATAAAGAGAAATCTAGTTTCCATTATACCCAATAGATTTACTTATTCAATTCTAGTATTCACAGTGATGATTTCATAGTTGCCAATCCATAACAATGCAAAAGGTAAATCTATAACTAAAGTTACATATTATGTTCTTTTTATATAATTTCATGCACTGTGAAATACTCCAATGTTAAGGGTATAAATCAAGCAGTTTTGACAAAAAGGTATATCGTTTTAACTCAAATCTTCTAGTAAATCATGGAATGATTTTATAACCTAAGGAAGTTCCTTTATGCTTCTTACCAGACAATTTTCACTCCACAAAAGACAATCATTATGTTTTTAATTGCATCATATATCAGTTTTGCCTGTTCTAGAAAATCATATAAATATAATTATATACATTTGTGTTTGGATCACTTTGCTCAACATACTATTTGTATGATTCATCAATGATATTTTTAGGTTCAGTAACTTTAAGATATTACTTGCTCACTAGTGATCCATTATTTGAAAGTAGCACAAATTGTTTAGTCATTTACACTTTAAGATAAATTTGTATGATTTATTTTATTTCTCCCCACCCCCTTGTTGTTTCTCACTTGCTGTATCTGTTTGTCTTCCTTATTTCTTTAGGAAGCATCAGGAGCCGAACCCAGGACCTGCTATATGTAACTTTACTGTGACCTAAAACTTCTTTGAAGACAAAATTTTAAAAAAGTAAGAAACTGGGGAAGAAATGGAAGAAAATGCCACTGTACATACAAGGCAACAAATATTACAGTGATGAAAGACAAAACGTTAAAAAAAAATTCTGTTTTTCATTTTTATTTTTTATTTATATATATATATTTTTTTTGTACCGGGAGGTCCCAGGGATCGAACCCGGGTCCCTCCATATGGGAGACGGACGCCCAACCAGTTGAGCCACCTCCGACCCCCTGTTTTTCATTTTTAATACCCCATTTTTAACTTTATTTTAGTTTTTCAAAATTATTATGCATTTTATTTCTTATGTTTAAACCTACCATTATTATTTCATTTTTCTATTAATCGAATTTGGCAACATTCTTGGCTTCATTTTTGAAGAAGTTTTGGATCACAGAAGGATTACAACTATGGCAAGGGAGGATCATTGGTGTGGGGTGTCAGTGATGGGGGATACATGGGAGGAAGTTCACCTGGGCATACACATAAAGTATATAAATATGTTCAAATGTTCATGGGGCATTGCCACAGTGGGTAGAGATTCACACAACAGCTAAAGGATTGTTGATTCTCCATCTTGGGGAGCTCTGCCATACTTTCTAATGGAACAGCAACAATCCCTCAAGTACAGGGGCAATAACTAATGAGAAAAGGTAGTCCATTGATGGGCCCTTAATACTGATGACTATGCTTATGAGCCTTTTGCTTTTGAATTTGCAACTTGGTTTAGTGTTGTAGGGTGCCTAAGAGTTAACTCTTGAGAGCCTCTTTGTTGCTCAAATGTGGCCTCTCTCTAAGCCAGACTCAACATGTGGATGCATTATCTCCCCCTCCAGCAAGGGACATGACTCCTGGGGATGAGCATCCCTGGCACAAAGGGATTATTACCAAGTACCGGCTGGTGATACAACTGGAAAAAGACCTTGAATAAAAGGGGGAAATGTAAAGACAAATGACTTTATATGGTTAAGAGACTTCAAAGTGAGTTGAGATGTCATCAGAGAGGTAACGCTTATGCACGTCTCAGCAGGATCACACAGACGGCCAAAGTCGATACTACCCCAAACAGTGGGACTCCTGAGAGATCCAGAGACACCCAGGTCCTACAGTAATGGCAGAAGGCTCCAGAGCTTGGTGCCTTGCCATTGGGCCCTACTTTGGAGATTGTGCTTCCGTGTGACATAGTTGGACTCAGATGTGACTTCTCTACACATGACTCTCTGTCTCTTTTATTTGAACCTAAAGTTGGTGCTGGATGTGGAAGGTGTACATCCAAGACACTTGAATCTCTGGGCTGTCCATGTGCCAGCTGGGCTCTGAGCCTCAGCAGAGTAGCAAAACCTACTCTCCAGTTCATTGGCCTCACCCAGGACAACTAACATGGCAGTGACGGTTGACAACCACCACACCAAGGAACTGAGAGGGTCTACAACTGCAAGCAAGAGAGTCCCATCCATCAGCCATATGGGATCGAAGTCCTCTCCCAATTAGAGGTAGAGAAGGCATCACCATCCCAGAATCCTAAGGATTGGGGAATAAAATACAGACTAGAGTAGACTTACTGATATTCTACTATACACTTATTGTGATTCTAGCAATAGAAGAAATTATATCATTGATGTGGAGACAGTGGCCACTGGAGGTGTTGAAATCAGGGAGAGGGAAAAGAGGTGTAATATGGGGGCATTTTCTGGACTTGGAATTGACCTGAATGACACTGCAATGACAGATACAGGCCATTATATATCCTGCCGTAACCTACAGAATTGAGTGGGAGAGAATGTAAACTACAATGTAAACTGTAATCCATACTTAGTGGCAATGTTCCAAAATGTGTTCATGAATTGCAATGAATGTACCACACTAATAAAAGAAGTTGATAATGTTGGGAGAAGTATGAGGTCTGGAGAGTAGAGCATATGGGAATCCCTTATATTTTTTATGTAATATTTTATGTAATCTAAGCATCTTTTAAAAAATAAATAAAAAACATATTAATAAAAAAAGAACAATCATGCATAAATTACAGGATTCCTTTATACTACTCCATCATCAACCCCTTACTTTGGTGTGGAACATTTGTTAATTTTAATGATAGTACATTTTTATATTTGTACTATTAATTAAAGTCCGTAGTTTAAGATTCATTGTTAATTGTATAATGTAGTTCCATGGATTTCTTTTTAATTTTTATTGTGTTACCATATATACAATCTATTACCCCTTTAAATCATGTATAGATATATATTTCAGTGCTGTCAATTGCATTTATGATGATGTGCTACCCTCACCACAACCATTTGCATCATTCCAAATAGGAAACCTATACATTTTAAGTCTTAATTTCTCATTCTCTACCCCCACCCATGCCCTGGTAACATATATTCTATATTCTGACTCTATGAGTTTGCTTATTCTAATTGTTTCAAAACAGTGAGATCATACAATATTTGTCCTTTTGTGCCTGACTCATTTCACTCAACATGATGTCTTCAACATTGATCCAGGTTGTTACATGTATCGAATGTCATTCCTTTTAATGGCTGAATAATATTCCATTGCATGTATAAAATACATACCACCTTTTTTTATCCATTCATCAGTTGATGGGCATTCATCATCGACTAAGTAGAGAAAGCACCATATTCTCTACTTAGAATTCACCATTTTTTATTCATTATTAACATATCTACTTAAAATTTTCAAACTTTTTCTAACTGTTATATTAAAGTCTTTGTGTAGGGATAGTTCTGATAGATGGTGTTTACTTTTGACTTTGGCTCACATGTGTAGTTATATTTGTTGAACAAAAGAGGTTATGAATATGTTGTAGTTACTTTGAATTCTGTTATCTTCCTTTGAAGAGTATTGATTTTTGTTTTAACAGGAAGTTAAATTATCTGGCCTCTAACACCAAATTCTGTGTCCCTTTCAAGTATGAATCAACTGAATTCTCTACCTATTTTCCTCAACCATTCCTGCTGCTTTCTTACTGGATTCCTAGTATCTCCCACTTTTGCTTACTTAAGAGTTCTACCAAGAACTTCAGCAGAGTTTGCATGCAGACATTGAAGCTTCAACTATCAATCACTTTGGGATCCCTGAACTCTGACCTCTGACATATCAAGCCAGTAAGATGTAGCTTTCTGCTTGAATTCTAGCTGCTGTGTGCTGCATAGATCTTGAAATGCCATTAGGTAAAAAAACATATAAACACAAATCTCATCAAGCACCCTCTTTAATATCAAGGAATAATGACTTTCAAGTTTCAGCCTGATTTAGTTCACTGTCCAGTGACTCCTAATATAACTTTTAAAATGTTAACACTTTTGTTGACAATTTATCATTATTACGTGGAGGAGAAATACTCTAGTAAAAACTATGCTACCATGACTAGATTTTTATATATCTTTACAAAGCCCACAAAACACTAATACTCTATACTTGTTTGTTTATTTATTTATTTATTGGATGAGTGCAGATAGACATTCTCTAACAATGTTCTTTAATAATGCTTCAAACATCTCCAATAGTGACAACTTGTCTTTAATTAAAAAGTCATTTCTGTAGCTATGTTCTTTTCATCCAGTTCTCAATAAATTCTTTTTAATTGGTCTAACAAAAAAATAATTGTTGGGAGCTGACTCAATGAGAGAAAAATATTTGGTAATTGCATATCCAACAAGGGTTTAATATACATGATATATATGAGATCATACAACTCAACAATAAAAAGAAATACTACCCAATGTAAAAAAAATGGACAAAATCTTGAAAAGGCAATGGCCTAAAGAAGAAATACAAATGGCAAAAAAAAAAAAAAAAAAAAAAAACATGAAAAAAATGTTCAACATGACTAGCCATTAAGAAAATACAAATCAAAACTACAATGAGACATCATTTTTCACCTATTAGATAGATGACTTTTAAAAAGTCAGAAAAATAAGTGTGGAGAGGCTGTGGAGAGATAGGAACACTTGTTCACTGTTGGTGGGAATGTAGAATGGTACAGCCACTGTGGAGGATTGTTTGGCATCTCCTAAGGAAGTTGAATATAATCTTGCCATGTGACCTGGCAATACCATTACTAGGCATGTACCCAGAAGAGTGAGAGCAGTGGCACGAACAAACATCTGCACACCAATGTTCATAGTGGCGTTATTTACGATTGCCAAATTTAGAAACAACACCGATGTCCATCAATGGATGAATGGATAAACAAATTGGGATGTACACACACGATGGACTATTATGCAGCAGTAAAAGAAATGAACTCGTGAACTCTAAGACATCATGGATGAACCTGGAGGACATTATGCTGAGTGAAGCAAGCTAGATGCACAGGGACAAATACTGTATGATTGCACTATTATGAGCTAAAAATATGGTGTATACTCATGGAGTTAATAATTAGAATATAGGAAACCTAAAAATAGAATGAGTGTAGAAATTGGAAAGCTGATGTTTTTATCTGTGCTGAATTGTTCAGAAGGTTGTTTGTAAATCTTTGGAAATGAGTAGAAATGGTAAAAGCCTATCATAGTGTTTGTAACAAGCAGAGCTATTATATGGGTATGACAGTGATTTTAAGTCTAAGGTCACGTATATTACTAGAAGGACAGCTAAAAAATGTAACATGGAACTGTATAGCATATTGAAACCTCATGTAAAATATGAATATATGTTGTATTGCATATTGAAGACTGTTTTTACAAAATATAAATACAATTACCTAGAGAGACAAATAGAATAACAGCTATATATGGCAGGGGAAGCATAGAGAGATTGAGATTTAATGAGTTTATTATTATTATTATTATTATTGGAATAATGAAAATGTTTTAAAATGATTGAAGTGATGAATGCACAACTATGTGATTATACTGAATACCATAGATTATAAACTTTGGATGGATTTATGCTTTATTAATATATATCAATAAAATTGATTTTTTTAAAATGTAAGTTTAAAAAAGTAATTGCTGGGATAACTTGTAGAACAAATTATTCTTGTTTTTACAAAAATTAAGAACAAAAATATTTTTATAGTAGTGTACTGATGTACTGGTGAGAGTGTAGTAATGGCCATACATAAGTATTAATTTAAAATATTACAGAACTAGAAAAAATTGTCAATATATATCAAGTGACTTAAAATATTATTTCCTTTGATTGATTAATTGAATTGTTGGGTTACTGTGACAGTTTAAATTTGTAAGTCCCAGAAAATATTGTTCTTGAACTAATCTATTCTTGTGGGTATTCTTTTGATTGCATTAGATTCCATTAAGGAACACTTTGATTAGATTTAATTAGATCTCTTTCAATTAGATAGCATTAGGGCTATTTTTTTTTTTTAAGGTGCTGGGGATTGAACCCGGGACCTCATACATGGGAAGCAGGTGGTCAACCAATTGAGCTACCCTTTAGAATTTTTGATAGGACTAAGTCAGTGAAGCATGACCCAGGTTGGATATCCACTCTCTTTCTGGTTCTTATAGAATTGAAACTACACAGTAAAGAGAGCCACTATTTTGACCCTGCCATATGAAAGAGAGGACTCTAGAAATCAATCGTCACCTTGCCTTGCCACATGGCAGGACTCCAGGAGCTGACATTTGTTGATAAAGCATCTCTGATGATGCTTGATTTGGACATTTTTGCAGACTCAGAACTGTAAGCTTTTAACCTAATAAATCCCCATTAAAAAAGCCAACCCATTTCTGGTATTTTTGCATTGGCAGTCCTTTGGCAAACTAAAACCAATACTTAAGAATAATCCATGATATGGGGGTAATGATATGCCAGGGGAGGATAAACTATGTCACACTGGCAAAATCTGGACCACTACATGATTTATTTTTTTAAAATAAAATTTTATGGGGCTAGCAAAGCCTGAAATATTTATTATCTTGTCCTTGACATGTTTGCAGTCCCATGTTTTAAACCATTATTTCCTGGAGAAATATAAATGGGAAAAAACTAAATATCAAACAACAAATTACTGGTTAGGTAAATTGCACTATATTTTCACAATATATAATTATGTTAAATGAAATTTAGGTTTACATAGGGTTTTTAAAAATGTGGTATTTGGTGTATTCTTTATTTTGCCTTGTCTTGCATCTTCAGTGTATTAAAGTTAAAATTTTCATGCCCGCTCCAGGGTAATTCCTGTATGAAATTTGGGGTTCAAAATATGAAAGGTCAGAGATAAAGAATTCAGAATAATGGAAAAGAGAAATGGAAATAAAACATGAATGCACAGTGGCAGTCATTGAGAAGAAAGCCTAGACAAGCAGAAAATACTCGTATTGCAATAAATTTTCCTGATGGTCAATTTTCAGAGTGTGTTGACTCAAGTGAGGTTTGAATGGCCCTAAAAGGTCCTTTGCATTTGGATAGGACTGCTTTTGACCTTTTTGCTTTGACCCACCTCTGTTAAATTGGTAAAGTCTGATATAAAATCCTTAACAAGTTTCAGCTTGTCTGCTTGTGGTAACAAATAGCAATTTGTCCTGTGGTAGGGAAAGAAATGAAAACAGCTATGGGAGAAAGAGATCCAATACATGCTTTTTTGTTTTCTGGGCACAGTTTTCATTTTCCTTCTCTTTGACATGCATCCTCCCTCATATGCATCTGCTTTTTTTTTTTTAACTTCTTACTTAAAAAGAATTTCAAACTTACAGAACAGTTGCAAAAATAATACAAATTCCATACAAAGAACTCCATAATACCCACACTCCCTCCAGATGCTTAGATACACCAATTTTAACATTTTTGTCATATACAATTTTAACATTTTAAATCCATTTATCAGTTGATAGACACTTATGTTGTTTCTATCTTCTGGCAACTGTGAATAATTCCATTGTGAACATTAGTGTCATTGTGCAAATATCTGTTCATGTCCTTGCTTTCAGTTCTTCTGAATATGTTTCTAGTAGCAGGATTGCTGGATCATATGGCAGTTCAATATTCAGCTTCTTGAAGTACTGCCAGATCGTCTTCCACAGAGGTTGCACCATTTTGCAGTCCCACCAACAATGAAGGAGTTGACATTTTAACAATAATTTTATATCCTAATCCATGAGTATGGAATGCCCTTCCATTAATTTATGCCTTTGCTTTCTTTTAACAATGGTTTGTAGTTCTATGTGAACAAGTTGATTTCATCCATTGTTATATATATTCCTAGATATTTGATTCTTTTAGTTGTTATTGTAAATGGAAGTTTTTCTTGATTTCTTCTTCTGATTTGTTCATGACAAGAGTATATAAACATTACTGATTTTTTGGGTGTTGACCTTGGTGTCCAACAGGCCTCTTATGCTATTTTCACTGTTTATAATTCCTTTTTTTTTTTCTTTCTCCTCCCCAACCTGACTCATTTTAATTGTTTTTCCTTCAAATTCACTGATGCTTTCTTATGCCAGCTCCAATCTGCTTTGAACTCCTTCTGGGATGTTTTCCTTTCAGTTATTGTGTTCTTCAACTTCAGTAGTTTATTTGGTTCCTTTTTAAAAATCACTATATCATTATTGAGATTCCTATATTGCTCATTAATTGTTTTTGTGATATCTGTTAGTTCTTTCTCTGTGTTTTCCTTCTTATCCCTGATTATTGTGGTGGCTTAAAATTACATGTACCCCAGAAAAATATGTTATTTTAGTTAATGCAAACCTGTGTGTATCTATCCATTGTAAGTAGGCTCTTTTGAAGAGAGAGAGAGAGAGAGAGAGAGAGAGAGAGAGAGAGAGAGAGAGAGCGCAAGCCACAAAAGCAAGATGCTAATATCAATGGAAGCCAGAAGAGAAGGGAGAGACCAGCAGACGCCACCATGTGCCTTGCATGTGGCAGAGGAGCCAACTGCAAACAGTCTTTGGGAAGAAAGCATAACCTTTGTCATGGTTTGATTTGAACATTTTTCTCAGCTTCAAAACTGTAAGCTAGTAAATTCTCACTGTCAAAATACAACATATTTTATGTTATCTGCTTCAGCAGTCTAACAAATTAAAACAAGCAAATCAATTGTTTTCCTAATAACTCTAGTCCTTTCTCTAGATTTCTCTTAAACACCTTGAACATATTGAAAATCATTTTTTAAATCTTTTTCAGTATGTCCACAGTCATCGTCTGCATGGATGTTTTGTGGATTTTTATCCTCCTCCTTTGGATAGACCATCATCTATTGTTGTTTAATTTGTTTGTTTGTCTTGTATTCTTTTGTTGATCACTGTATATTTCTAAATTTTAAGTCTGGGATTTGTTCCATGAAATTTATGTTTCTTGAGTTTGCATCCAGATAGATTTTGTTGAGTGTCAGGAGCTAACAAAACCAAGGAAACCCATGCAGGAAAAACAAACAAACAAACAACAAAAAACTCCTTGCAAATTGGCTTTGCATTGGCTCTTCTCCCCGTTTCAGCCCTCCTCTCAAGAAGTTCAACCCAAAGCCGGTGCAGAGTGCACGGTCCTCCCTGTCTTTTCTAGGCTCTGGTTTTGTCCTGAGCTCAGTGCTTGCTAGTGGCCTTAGGAGTTCCCTTGTTTACAGTAATTTGAACACCCATTCAACTTCCCTGGAAACAGACCCCCTCCCTTTCCTGGTTATGCCACTGCAGGATTTACAACAGGTAAGTCTTTTAAATATATATTTTGATTGAACTTAGTAATTGGAAGCATAGCATTTATAAAATTTGAATGATATTATATAAGCTGCTGCACTAGGAAGTCTGTGCGTGGATTTTTATACATACATCTTCTGGAATGTTAGAGATTCCTGCTCCCACCTCTTCCAGCCTCAATCACTAAACTTTTCTCCTCCCAAACTAATATTTACTTGCTGTTCGCCAGCTATAGTTCATTCTTTCTGTTTCTAAAACATGCGTGGCTTCTCTGTCCAGAAACTTTGAGCTCCCTGACACTTCCTTCAAGGAACATTTCTTCTGCAGGCTCATTCTTTTTCATTATTTAAGCTCTGAACACTGAATTTTTTGGGCATTTTATCCTCCTTGGTGGTTTTCACAATTATCTTTACACAGATATTTAAAAAATCTCTTTCTAATGGCAATCTCTTAAAGATCAGACTCAGCAGCTTTGCCTCAAGGTCCACTGTTATTTGTTGTAATACTAGCTTTAATCAGTGAAGCTCCATGGTTTGCTTGTATTTTTACAAATTTTTAGGGTTTGCCATCCTACTTTGTCCTTTCATTACTGTTATTTTCCTATATGCTTCCTCATTTTTTTCTTTCTTTAGATATAAAACCCTCTTAACACATTTTCTTCCATTATGCTACCTCTCAGTGTATATGCCTTACACAGTAAACAAAATTATTTTTCAGCAACTCATCAATGACTTTATAACTTATTTTTTTAAAAAGAGGTGGTTTCCGGTTTCTTTATTGGAAGATAATAAAGGCCGAGCTGCTCTGTGGCATGGAAAGTCATCCTCAGTATTTCCCCAATCCTAATTTCTAGCTTCATTCCCTGCTCTTCTTCCCTTACACAGTGCACAGAGTGTATCGTACACATCCCTCATTGCCACCACAGACAATGCTCAGTCTCTCTACACACTCTGTACCCTCTTGCCCCTTTTGATGATGCCATTTTCTGTGCTTGAGTTTGAC
This sequence comes from Tolypeutes matacus, assembly GCA_026826555.1. Taxonomy (NCBI): domain Eukaryota; kingdom Metazoa; phylum Chordata; class Mammalia; order Cingulata; family Chlamyphoridae; genus Tolypeutes; species Tolypeutes matacus. The sequence goes on from JAKSZT010053840.1 coordinate 5,395,603, forward strand.
CCAGTTAAAACATAATAAGCTCCTAGAAACTTGGCAAGATTTCTCATTTAGAATTAACTACTCCCTCCTATTCTACTCTTAAGGCTATATATATATATTTAAATCAATCAATAAGACGCAACTCATAAATAGAAGTTGTTAATATTCCTCTCTCTCTATCCTGGGGAATCCTCAATTCCATTGCATGTTTGATTCTAGTTCACCTTTGGACATAATCACTCCTAACTAATATCTTTTTTTTAATATATATATCACTTTTATGGCCCTTCTCATGTTGTTTTATGTAATTTAAAATCATCTCTCTTAGTAGATTGAAGATTATTTTGAGGACAAAGTAGTCTTTCTACTTTTGTTTTCTTATTTTAGAAATATACATAAAAACTAAACCACACTAAGTGTTAGGAAAAGAAATAGAAACCTAAGCCAAGTGGTAAATAGATACCTGGAACATAGAAAATATTCAACAAAATACTAATACTAATAATTAGTAATATTAATACTACTAAGCACTTCTTTATAGCCTCCAAACAGTGTTTCACACATTATTATCTACTCTTCTAAATCCAAACTTTAATCTGAAATTTCTTGGACACTCCCTCCATGGGTCTATTTCCTCTTTCTTTGCACCTGAACTTGCCTGTGAATGCTTTGACCAGTAAGATGCAAGGGGGAAGTGATGTTGCTTCTACCTTGGTGTTTTGGAATACTGAGCTACCAAGAAAGAATCTGATTGCCACACTGGGAAGCCTACATAGAGAGACCCTGAGACTACATGGAGATGGAGAGAGGCCCAGCTGAGCCCAGTCTTCCTGCTATATCCATCAAAGAAGTAGGCATGAGAGTAAAATTGTCTTGGACTCCCCAGAATGTTCTGGCTGCCACCTGAAAACCAAGTGTGTTCAGTTGGTTCCAGGTGTAGGACTTCCCAGCCTTGCCTTGCCAAATACTGACCTATAGAACCATGATATATAATATTACTAATAAATTACTTACTAAGGGATTTAGTTTTTACATAGTTTCTCTCAACCAACTTCTCAGAAAAAAACTCCCTTGTTTTAGAAAACAAAATAGATGTTAAGCATGGAGGACCAGTAGAGTTGAAGTCATTCTACTGTCTTCAAATTCTGTGCCATCCCTACACCTTGCTATATCCACAATAGATATGTTTAAGTCTGCCTAAAATATATAGCAAATAACAGAAAAAGAGGGACACTCTAACAAAAGGTCTGGGTAGAAATGCAGATCAATTTGCTGGATTTAAGAAATACAACTACAGGACGTCCAGTTAAATTTTAATTTCATTTAAACAACAAATATTTTCGTCTGAGTATGCCCCATGCAATATTTGAGATGTACTTATACTAAAAATGTTGTTGTTTATCTGATTCAAAATTAAATAAAATTAACTTAGTTTAAATTTGGAAAAGTTTCTTGAGCTTTGAAACTCATTTTTCCAAATAGGAAATTTGAGAGAATTTGAGAGAAAGTGAGACAATACCTGGGAAAATTCTTAACTCTATGTCTTCCATATTTAGATGCTTGCTAAATGGTAGTGCACTTTTAAATGGTCTCGTTCCGATTCTGCATCTTGCCATCTTTTCTTCACATTATATTCTTAAAAATCTGCTTTAACTATCTTTATTCCAAACTACCCAATTTAAAAAATAAATAATATTTATTAAGTGCTTGCTGGAGACCTATTCTGCCTTTGAAAAATCATATATATATGTCTTTATATATCTTATATAAAGGGAGATATATACATAATATATGCATATACATATATTAAACAATATGCACTTTTATTCATGCATATGCATATTCAATTTTATATGTCATTTTTAATGCTGTATAATTTGAACCTTTTGAAATAGTTATTGGCATTATAAATATTTTGAAAGATAAGAAACCAAAGACTGGTTGAGGCAAGGATCCTTGACTATCACAAAGATAGTAAACACAATTTGAGGACAAAATGAAAGAGAAAGAGGACCCTCAAAACCTATGAAATAACCAAATAGATAAATGTTTTAGTTTCTTAGTTTCTAAAACAAATACCATAAATGGGCTGGCTTGACAACAGGACTTTATTGGCTTATGGTGTCAGAGCCTAGAGGGATTAATTCTTCCCAGGCTGGTATCTTCTGACTGTCTGGCAATTTATGGGGTTCCTTGATTTTTCTGTCACGTGGAGAAGCCCATTGTGGTATCCTCTCTTTTCTCTACCATTGACTTTCAGTTCCTGGTTGCTCCCTGTGTCTTCTCTGTGTCCAATCTCCTTTACTTATAAGGCCCTCATTCCTATTGGATCAAAAACTATTCTCATTCTGTTTGGGCACTCCTTTATTAATAAGATCTTCAAAATTCTTTTTTGATTGGGACTTGAACATGCCTTCTGTGGAGGCCACGAGTCAATCCCTAAAAATAGCAAATGCCCATCTTTCCATTGTTACCAGCCATGAGGAAAAATCATCTTTTTTTCCTTAAAGAACTCCTTCAAGTGAACTTTCAAATTACTGGTATAAAAAGAAGTATTTTCCAATTGTACTCTTTCCTCTGATACATGGTGGGTGAAGAGTCACAGATTTATAAAAGCCATCTCAAAGAATTTGTCTCATATAGATATAAAAAAAATGAAATATTTGGTGTTATTGTTCAATGAGGAAACCAACCACTTGAATAAAAATATTTTTGAGCTATCCAGACTTTTGGACAATCAGGCTATTTTTAGAGCATAAGTCAGGCCTTTCTTGGCTCATCCAGAATGAGAAGTAGCATATCTCACTTAATCACAGTATTTTGAAGATCCATTTACAAACATTTAATAAACAACCAACAAGAAATATATAGTTCACCTCAACAATATATAAAAGCAGAACTTTAAAATCTGAAAGAAATCCTAAAGCATATCTAGCACAGACCCTCATTTTTATATATGATAAGACTGAAGCTCCTAGAGGTGGAGCAAAAGAAAGTCACGTAGCTTTTTTGCATCAAGGCAAATCAACTTAAATGTTTTCCAATATTGGCCTCATTCCTTGTCCAGTATTTGTGAACACATGGTTTATTAGGACTTTTATTTCAAGGAGATTGTAATCAACCCAGCAAGTCAGACCATACATGCAGGAAACCCTTAAATAGAAAGAGTTATGGTATCACTTGACCCTAAGTCTAACAGAAGAATTTCATATATTATTTTTATACCAGGACCTCCCAAAATTATCACACCAGACCCATAAACTTTATTCTGAATTTTGACATTTCTACTTTAATATGTCATACATATTTCAAATATAGCATGCCCCAACTTAAACTCATAATCAGAGTCCTAAATTTAGCTCTTCCACTACGAACACTAATTGTTTCTTTTCTTTATTTCCAGGGCCATGTGGTAACAAAATATAAGAAATTGGTTTTAAGTAGAGTAGAGTTTCCAGCTTGGGGTGTAGACTAATTAATTTTTTTTTAAACCTCAGTTTACCTGGTAACTGAACATGCTTAGAGGCAATAGCTCTGCTCTCCTCTTGGCATGTTCACATCTTTTACCTGAGTTTAGTGCAACCAAATGTCTCCCAGTTTGATCATCATAAGAGCAATCAGAAGCAGGGCAGGAGCCTCAGATCAGAGAGGGGAAACAGAAAAGAAGGGTCAAAGCCCACCACAGTAAGGGTGAGGGACTTGTAACAACACACGTGCTATAATAGATGTTTGCTTTCATTCTGTACATTTGCTGAGTTTCATTTTCTCAGTTTAATCTTTGCCTCGTTCCAATATCTTCTTCCCAGGCACAATAGGGAAAAGCAAATATTTCTCTTTGGAAAATCAAATCTCCTAGAATATGATACCTTGCCTGAAGTGCTGATGATCATATTTAGTTGCTGTAATTAAAGATTATCACTTCAGTTTTCCCAATGGGTGAAAAAATGAACCCCTTGAGTTTTCTTTCCCTATCAAAGTAATTATGTTGTTTTAAAATTTCCTGAGGAAAATAGGATTTGGACTCACATGTTCCTTCTGGGAACGTGGATATCTTAGCCTGGTGCAACTCTAAAGTGAAATATATATTATTTTTTGAGTTTCTAATATCTGCTTGGTACTTTGCATAAGTGGTCTTATTTAATCAATTCCCATACTGTTCCTTGGGAGAGGAAGATATTATAATCCATTTATATATGGCAGTAGAGATAAAATGGCTAGCTCAAAGTCCTCTAACCAGTAAACTGCAGGAGCCAAGAATTTTGTCCAGTGTTGTCTCATATAAAGGCTAATATTGACAGAGCCTTCACCAATAAAGGAGAAATATTTGTTCCTAGGATCATGCATATGTAGATACTAACTTCAGGTGATTTCTTGCCCTTCACAACAAACTCCAGTATTGGCAGCAGTGTGACTCTAGATACTAGAAGAGAGATAACCAAGATCAGCAGATAAATTACAGGTTACTTGCAAACTGTGATCCAATGTAGGGAACTTCACTACGTGTCTGTCATAAAGAGTCATCCATTCAAAGCTAAAATACTTTTTTTAAAAGTTGCCCTTTCTATTATGGGACAGTTGAATTTCCAAAATGAATTTCCAGTATTAAGTCAGACTTTATCTACTCATTACACTTTTCCATTACATAAAGTTTTTCCTGCTGGAGCTACAGAGATATTTCCATTTTAATATTTTTGTATCTCAAAACTGTTTTTTTATAAATATGTAACTGTTTCCATAAAAGTTTCTCATTCCCCATCCAGGAATCACCAAAGAAAGAGAACTAGGGCAAACCAGGGATCTGCATTTCAAAAAATGTCACCAATGACAACGAACCAACCAGCCAATCCAGGGCTGAGGAATTTGTTTGAACTCTCTTGCTCTGCCCAACTAATTCCCTGTGTAAACCTGTTCTCCTTTATGGTTTTGTCTTCTCATGACACTGAGCAAAGAACAGTTACACTACTGGTTGATGTTACAATCTCAACTATTAGGAGAAAATTGGGTTTTTGTTACAAATAAGAGCAGAGAGATTTATGTTTGGTATTTATATATTCTGTAGTAAAGATCAATGGATTTATACAGCAATTAATAAATGTAAGGACTCCAAGAACTCAGACCTTGATTCAGGCGATATGCTGCTTGGTGGCAAAAGACAGCATGAAATAGATATTAGAAGAAAGAAATGATAAATACAATCTACATACTCAGATCCAGTTACCACCTATGTGTATTATAAACAAATTATTTTATTCCTTCTCCTTTCTCAACCATTGTGCATAAGTATTTTATAAATAATTATAAAATTTAGTTCATTGGTATTTAGGCTACAAGGACTCTGAAGGCTACCAAAAGTGGAAAGGTGGTAAACCACTGCCTGTATTATCTGAGTGGCACAGAGAATCTCAAATTATTAGTGTAATTTTAGATGATACTCAACATGAGGCCATAAAATTTGTAATATAATGTACAACACATACACACGAACACAAATAAATCAATAGGACTCAAAAAGCAAGGACTAGCAGAAATAACAGCCAACAAAAAACTGATCTACCATGACACCAGATATTAGCAATAATATTATAAAATATTTTACTCTGTTCATATTAATAAATTCAAATCGAAAATTTTCGTGGGGAATGGAAACTATGAAAAATGACATAGGAGATCTTTTAAAAACACACAAACATTATTAAGTTTTAAATTTCAGCTATATTGTATAACAAGAGACAAAGATAGTTTAAAAGAGTGGCCTAGAAAATAGATCAAGAGATGTTATCTAGCGTGTACCATGCAAACAGAAAGATAAAAATATAGATAAGCTGCACAGAATGATGAGAGATGAATATAGATAATTGGATTCCAAAGGGAAATGAGAGAAAAAAATAGACAAAAGTAATATTTTCAGAAAAAAATAACTAATAAATTTAAAGACTTGTTTAAAGACATTAATTCATGAAACCAGAAAAACCCAATGAGATTTTCTAAATAATCCATGCTTTAACATATAATTGTGAAACTGTATATATAAAAAAAAATACAAAGAGAAATAACTAAAGCCTTCCAGACTTTTAAAGGAAAGACAGACTGACAGCTAACTTCTCAACAGCAATAAGATAATGAAATGATACCATTACTACTGGGGGAGACAATGTTTCCAAAATTAAAATTCCAAACCAAATGAAAAAGATCCTTCAAGAATGAAAGCCGACTAAACACATTTCCAAGAAAATTAAAACGGAGTTTCCCATCTTCAGAATAACAATACAATTCTCAAAGTTATTCTTCAGGCAGAAGGATAATGTATTGAATAGGAAGATGAGAGATGAAGAAGCAATGAAGATCAAAGAAAGTGACAAAATGCACATCTACTTAAGGGAGATTTGACTATATAAATTAATAACTATGTTTTATGGATTTCAAAAATGCATTGGGATAAAATTAAAGTGCTAAAACATATCACCAGGGGGTAAATAAAGTATGAATAATCTAAGGTCCTACAGTTTCTGTGAGGATTGTAAATAACAAGAACAATATTAAACTTTCACGAGCCAAGGCTGAATTTTTAATTTGTCATATATCCACCAAAATAACTGAAGATTGAATTAATTTCAATCTAATAGAAGGACAAACACAAAAATAATAGAAAAATAGTAGGAAAGAAGTAAGAAGGTCCTAAGAATAAGCACGACAGAAAAAGATTGAACATATCAGTAATTAAATAAAATGTAAATGGATTAAGTGAATCTAGTAAAAAGAAAGCTTGACAGACTAGATGAAAATCAAAACATAATATACTATTTATAAGATTATAGAGCATAAAATATTTGAAGTTTGAAAATAAAAGGATGCAAAAAAGTAACTCCATGAACACATTAGACAAAATCAAGGAGATGTACCTAGATAAATATTAGACAAATTAGACTTTAAGACAATGGCATGACAAGAAATAAACTCTTCATAAAGATGAATAGTTCTTTTAAACAGGAAGATAATAATTTTACTTTTAATTTTTATTTTGTATATACTTAATTACAAAAATATAAAGCAAAAATTGATAGGTATTCAAAAAGATCTAGATAGATTCACAATCATCATGGGACTATTATCATGACTCTCTGAGTAAGACATAGAACAAGCAGGAAGTATTATGAATTAGAGTAGCAAATTAAATAACACAACTAAGAAATCTGATATAGCATACGAAATATAGCATTCAATAGCTGTACAAAAATAATCATGAATGTTTTCTGGCAATGGTGCAGAGATTCTGGAAACCAATAACAAAGATATAGAAGTTAATTTTGGATTACACTCAGATATAAGATTTATAAGTAAAGGATGGGCCCAACAATATTGTCATGGAAATTTTAAAAGTCATGATTATGAAATATTTTAATGATTAATAATAAAAAGCTACATATAAATTCTCAATATATGTATAACAATATGTTTAGATAAGGATATATGGACTTAAGTGAACAGGTTGGAGGAAAAAAAGCCTGAATATTAAAGAAAAATAGCAGCTTAAGCTACAAAAAAAGTAGCTAAATATACCCAAAGAAACTAGAAAGCAAAAATTATAGAAATAACAGCCAAAATGATATTTAAAGGAACTCTGTGCATATAAGTTAATTTTTGAAGAAACTAATATAATTGATAGATCTAAAACCATATGGATCCAAAAGAAGGGAAAGAGAGAAAACAGAAAAGAAAATTAGCACAGTTAATAAAAATTTGGTATGAGAAAAGTAATATCTCTCCAGTTTCTACAAAATTTAAATGTTCATGAACGGATATTATGAATTATTTATAACAATTATGTGTAAATATATGTGAAATGTTCATTTTTAAGAGACTAAAACATACAAAAATTGACACAAATGAAAAGAATCCTGACTAGTCTTATAATGATTAAAGCTATTAATTTAGTAATGAGTCTTCCCAGAAATATTTTCTAAAACCAACAAACCTTAAAGTAAAAAATTTATGTAGTGAAATACTAATTCTTTAAAGAATAGATAAATATGGCACATTTTCCAAAGCATTTTATGAGGCTAATAACCCTCATAATATATCAGATAAGGGCAGTAAGAGAAAAGGAAATTATCCAAGCTTACTCTTAAACATACATGTTAAAAATTCTAAGCAAAATGTTAGCAAATCAAATCCTTTAATATGTAAAAAAAGGATATTGCAGCTTCATCAAGTTGACTTTATAACAGGAATACAAGATTGGTTAGAAATATAATCGATGTATTTTCTATGTGTATATAGAGCATATAGAAAATTCACTTGAGCATCCAAATATCTGTCAAAGAGCTCTTTGATAAAATGAGTAGACTTTTAAAAAAGAAAAAGAAGCCAAACATGTAGCAGATCAGGAACAGAGAGAAGCTTTATCTATATAACAAAAAACACAATTTTAAAAGAATACATTTATTATGCAACAAAAATATCACATACATAGGAATAAATCTAAACATGGATGTATTTTTAATTGATATACCTTCCACAAAGTGTTCTATGGATTGAAATTAATCCTAACACAGATTCCAGGAAGATTCCAGACCTTGTCCTTTACCCTAGAAATAAAATTTTGGGCTTCTTTGTTACTGCAGAAAAGTTTGTTCCTCTTGAAAATGCAATCTGGGATCTTGTGTTGAGGAGGACTGTGAATTTTGTCAGTCAATAAGTCAAATAAAATTCTCTACTATGCTCCATGTGCCAAGTACTATGTTTTATTTAAATTTTGTATACTGGTTGCAAGGTTTAATATATGTGGGATTTAGGACAAAAAATAAGTATTTTCTTTTCATTCTAGCCGTTTTTAAAATTAAGATTGTGTGGGTGTGGTTGTGTATAAATGCAATTTAAACTAAGTTTAATCAATGTATGTTCTATGTGAACATACTAAGGAAAATTTATTTAAGCATCACAATAGCTATCAAGCTGTCTTTGATAAAATGAATAGATTTTTAAAAAGGAAAATAAAAAGCCAAACACATAGCAAATCAGGAATGGAAAAAAAACTTTATCTATATAAGTAATGTAAACAAGTTACTAAAATGGCATACTTTTGTGAGCGAAAGACAGTATTATCATAAACCATGCCGGTAAAATGAAGCAGAAGCTAAGCCTTTCTAATTCAAAAGATGTTTGTAAAGTCCCTGGTACTTGAATAGGCATTCAAATCTCTATCCCACCTACCTCTATGACTTATGAGGTAGCATGGACACTTGCCCACAGTTACTCCCTTAATTATTTGCAAGTTAGAAGTTACATGATTCATCTGCTCGGTATTTTTTTAAATCTCTTAATTAAAAAAAAAATAGTTTCACATACATTCTGTTCAAACCATCAATAATTTAATATAACTGAACTGAATTTATTTAAAAATCATTTAGAAACAGGGTACAAAATAGGAACATGTGTTGTGGACAAGTCAGGAAGAAACTGAAGAGTTAAGAAAGTGAATGAGCTTTTATAAGACAAGCTTGGGAAAGAATGTAGGTCTTAGGATGCCAGACATTGGGTCTGGCTCCAATAGTTCTCGAGGATCCATTGAAAGAAGATGCAGTGTAACCGTTGTAAGTCAACATTGTACATTACATAAACATTGACTCTGGCTTTGATTAATATTATATAGTTACAGGAACTAACATTGGTTGAGGACTTAGTATGTAAGTTATATTAGTTGGTGTTTTACATGTAGTTTTTAGATTAAATTTAAATGACACTGCTAGGAATATTCTCAATATACTGGTGAAGAAACCAAGTCTTAGTAAGATCGTCTAATATTTCCAAGATCACACATTTGAATAACTGTCAGAGCTGGGATTTCAAACCAGATACCTCTGATTGCAAAGCCTATGTGCTCTTCCCTCCACCTGACAGAGCCGATAATGCCAGGCATGAAAGAGAGAGCATTTCATAGCAATGACGAGCAACTCCATGTAGCCATGACTACTGCTTTGCTAAGTGATGCTAGCTTGAATTTTGTATCTAAGTTTTTTCATTTGTGATAATGGGGCCATGCCCTCAGCCCTCTCTTAGGCAGTGCTGCTAGGAAGACTAATTAGAGAATGTCCATAAAACTCCTTCAACTCCTTGGAGAATGGTTTTATATAAATTCTGGGCATTATTATTTTAAAGTATTGGAAGTCAATGCAGATTAAAGCAATTTTGAAGAGCCACTCATACTACACTTTGCCATCTAAATGGATAAGAACAAAAACAATGTTCCTTTATCTTTTATTCTTATATGGACTCCTTTCTTAATTCTATAACACTGCAGGAAAAGTAGAATATAGCCTAACTCAAATTAAACTTATTTACATAGTTGACTTTTAGCACCTGCTTGGATAGCAAATACTTCTTGAAAATTAAAATAGCTGAATTATTCGAGGTTGGTTAAGACCAGAAATGAAATGCCTGGATTGCAAGGCACATAAGGAACCGTGATTATCTACCATAATAGTTAGTAGGTGATCAATTCAGTGTTAAGTGAATGAATAAATGAGTAAAACTAAGGTAAATATTTTGTGGACTTGGAAAATTTCCCTACAATCCTGATGACCAGTTCACTCCCAATCCTCACTTCCTCATGGATAGCCTTTGTAATAATGGCAGGGAAGAAAAAATCTAAAAAGAATATTTAATGATTAGGGAAACACCATTAGTCCTGTAATTAGTTTTTAAACTATGTGACATTTTTTTTTTCTCTGAGAAAATTTAACTGTACATGAAAGTAAGCATCCCTCTAGCTTGGAATTCGGTAATTTAAAGTCTGTCAACAATTGGGCATGGGAATAGTTTTTTATTTTTGTTTTGTTTACATGTTTATTCTTGTGAGCTCTGAGTAAAATGGATTTAGTAAGCATAGCTGTTTACTTGCTCTAATATTTATTTGAAAATGTTCTTTATAGTTTACTGTTAAAGTTAATATAACAAGCTTTAATACCACCACCCCCAAAGAACTTTATCTTATTCTTTGAACACATCAAACTGGGAATTATAGGAAATGGTCTATACATTTGACTCGCAAGACATACAGCTGTAACAAATCTATTAATGACACAGGCTGACTTGGACACTGACTAGTGGGCAATTCCAGAATTCAAAACATTTGAAGAACGATGTGTTGTTGGGGAAAAAAAAAAGGGGGTAGATCTTATATTTGTTAAATCCCCATTACTAGCAATTTACATATTACATAGTGAGTTATTTTTCATTATTAAACTTAATATGAAATATTTAAAATGTAAAGCTATGTAAAAGTAATCAAGCAAAAACTTCTGTCCCACCACCAGCTTTGGAAATAAAATCTTCCAAATTTAGTTATGTTTCCTGATACTCATCCCTGACTGCATCATTGCTCTCCTCTCCAGTGATAACCAGTATCTTTACTTTTATTTTATTATTCCCATATATATTCACATACATTCACTGTTATATGCACATGTGTGTATGTAGATATAAAACATATACACATATAAACATATGTAGAATGCTGTGCATGATTAAATTATATGTTACATGTCTTGTTTTGCATGTCTCCCCAAGTGGTGTAATACTGCATGTATTTTTGCCACTTGCTTTTTTCACACACTAGATGTGTCAAATTCTCCATATTGGCATTTGCTAATATTTGCTAGGACACCCATTTTCACTGTTGTCTAGTGACCTATGGTGCCAATGAATCTATCCATTCTCTTTTTAATGGACATTTATTGCCTTGTCTGCATGTGTGCATATGTAGAATCTATATGTTTGTGTGTGTGTGTATATATACATGCATACCTACATAAATAAATACACATATACAAACATATTCATATACATGTATGCGTATTTATATAATTCTATATATGCACAAAACATTTTTATGGAAATACAGAAATTTAGGTATATGCTTCCTTTGCAAATATATTGGGAATTCTCTATGATATATATTTAGGAGTAGAATTGCTCAGTGGTATAGTATGTACAAAATGAACTTCAATATGAAAAGAAAAGCCAAATTGCTCTTCAAAATACAAAATGTTAATGTGAATTCACAGTAATAGGAGAATTACATAAGCACTCCACTTTTGCTTTATATCCTCACAGAATCTTGGTATCATCTGTACTTTCCTCCCCAAATTATGACTGAAATTTTGTCCCAATGTGTTTTTAACTAGTTTTCCCTATTCTCTAGTTAGGTTGAAGAACTATCCTAAGTTTTTTTGTAGTCAGTTTTATTTTCTTTTAATTATCTATTCCTAATATTTCTCTATTAGACTGTTTGTATATTTTTACTAAATAGTTGAATCTCTTTAACTCTTTGGATACTAATCCTCTGAGTTATTTTACTTGCTACAAGTAACTTTTTACAATCTATAGTTTTTTATGTTACTTTTGTATTTTTTTAAAGCAGAGTTTATCCAGGTTAATTTGACAAATTTATGATCAGTTTTCCATGACTTGTCTTTTTTGTTTCCTTGTTGGTTAATTCCATTGTGGTCAGAGAAGATACTTTGTATTATTTCAATCCTATTAAATTTATTACACCTTTATCCTAACCCATGGTCTGTCATAGGGAATGATTCATGTGCACTTGAGAAGAATGCATATTCTGTTCTTGTTGGGTGATGTGTTCTAGGTAGGTCTAGTAAATTTATTATATTATTCACATCCTCTATTTCCTTTTCTTCAGTCTAGATGTCCTATTCATTACTGAAAGTTGGGTATTCATGTCTTTGCTATTGATTGTAGAGCTGTCTATTTTTTTGCTTTTCAAATCTGTTAATGGTCCATTCAAATATTTTGGGCTCTGTTGTTAAGTGTCCATTTTGATTCTTAATTTATCTTTAACTTACTTTTGCAAATCCTGTAAGGTAAAGATTCGATTATATGGGAAGCGGCTGTGGCTCAATCAGTAGGGCTCCCGTTTACCATGTGGGAGGCCCCGGGTTCGGTTCCCAGGGCCTCCTGGTGAAGGCAGGCCCGCCCACACGGCGTGGTTGGCTGACCCAGCGAGCACAAGCAGCAAGGGGGGGATAAATGAATAAATAAATAAAATCTTTAAAAAAAAAAAAAAAAAAAGATTCGATTATAATTTCTCCAGAACCACTTACTGGATAGTCCATATATTTTCTCAAAGATTTATAATGTTTTTAATCATGTAACAAATTTTTATATACATACCTTCCATTCCTATCATCTATTTTCTTCTCTATTGGCTGTCTATTACAGTCTCAAAAGCAAATCATCATAGTAATTATAGCTTGTTCTTCAGAATTGTTGTCCCTAATATTTTTGTATATCTTTATAAGATATAATTTACATACTATGAAATTCACCCATTTAAAGTGGACAATTCAATGTGTTTTGTATATTCACAGAGTTGTGCAACCTTCTTCCCAAATTTAGTGGTTGATAGGCATTTGGATTGTTTCCACTATTTGGCTATTATGCATAATGTTGCTTTCTTAAATAATCTTATTTCCTTTGTTTTTTCAGATATTATAAACTGCTCATCAAATGCCATGAAATAACATAAGCGATTTTTAAAATTAAATCTACTTTGACTTTATAGATAAATGGGAGCAATACATGTACAATGATATATAATTTATATATCTTTTATTTTAATAAAGGTCTTGTACAGCTTTTAATTGATTTACTCCTAAAAGATTTCATTTTTATTAATATACCCCTTAAAAGCATATGTTCTAAAAATTGATGAATAGAAATTTAATTAATTTGTATGTATTGATCTTATATCCAGCAAAATTGCTGAACTCTAAATTATAAATCTGTCTTAATTTCACCTGAATTTTACATGTAGGTAATCATACTGTACAAAATTAATAATAGATTTGTTTCTTCTAAAATTTTTCATGGAATGGAAATGTCCTACTGCTCTTCATTTTCTAAAGTTTTTCAAACGATGAGTACTGAATTAAATCAAACCAATTTTCTACATTTATTCATATAAGTTTATAACTACTACATGTAATTTATAGTGTGGTGAAGAACATCAATAGACTTTGCAATGTTAGACTATTAGTGCATTTCTGGGATATTGGTTTTGCTATGCAATATTTTTCTTTTACAAATTACTGGATTTGTTTGCTAGTGCTTTGTAAGTTTTTCCATTTACATTCTTGAGTGACGATATAATGTAAATACAGTTCTTGAATGTTTTGGCATAAAGATTATACTGACTTTATAAGAAGATTTTAGGAGTACTCCCTTTAATTAAATTGTTTATGGCAATATGGTTCTTAAAATGTTTTGGTTATCTGGACTTTTAAGCTCACTTGTAAAATGGTATGAGGCAGGAATTTTATTATCGTTAATATCTGTAGGTCTATTCATTTTGATTGCTTCACAAACAGTAAAACTTGAGCCAGTTTTAGCGATTATGGGTTTTTAGGAAATTATTCCTTTTAGGAGTTTTCAAAAAGATTAGTGTATTTTTGTGTTTAGAAGTGTCTTTTTATTATTTTTAATGTTTAGTACACTTAAACTTAAGTTTGCGTGTGTGTGTGTACATTCTGTCCCTATGTGTCTCACATTTATATGTTTTTTTCATTGATTTGCTAGATGTTTTCTATTTTCTTACTCTTTTCAAAGAAATAGAGAAACTTTTAGCTTTGTTTATCACATACAATATTATTTTCTGAAAATTAAGAGTTATTATAAAAGGAAGTATTAAATGGAGACTGCTGAAAATTCCCATCAGACCCTGATAGTCAAAACAGTGCTTTATCCTGTCATTTATAATGTCATAAATTAGCACCACCATCTCAAAGACTTAAATTAGAGGTTCAGTGTGTCCATCATGTTTCTAGCCAGTTCTCCTTTATTACCTTCAAAAATCCCATGACAGGAAACTACAAGTCTTTTATTCTAATTGCAAGTTAGACAATTGGACAGGATGACTATTTGTATTAAAATATATATCAGCATAGCATCTGGCATTGGTTATGTAACGACTGAAATGATAAATAATTTTATTTTCAATTTCTATCACCAAAGGGTATCAGAAGAAGTTTGCATTCATATGTGGAGGACTACAATATGCATTTAATATCTTGCCCTTGGGTAATATCCTCTCTCATTTATTGTCACATTATTGGCCAAAAACAATGATCAAGAATATCAGAATAGTCAGTAAAGACATTAAATCTTATAGTTAGTTAATAAAAATCAAGTAAAAAGTCTATTGTTTAATCTCCATAAATTTAAGAATTTCCTTTTTTCCATCTATTATTGATTTCTACCTTCATTCTGTTAGGATCAGAGAAAGTGTTTTGTATAATTTCAACCTTTTAAAATGTATTGAGTTTTGTATTCTGACTCACTATATGGTATATCCTGGAGAAGGATCCATGAGCTTTTGAAAGAATGCTTAGCCTGCTCTTTTGAAGTACAATGCCCTATAGATGTCTCTTAGGCCTAGTTCATTTAACAACACTCTCTTAAATAATCAGAAAGTCAAAGAGGAAATTGCAAGGAATTCAGTAAATATCTTGAGACAAATGAAAATGAGAACACAACATAATAGAACTTATGGGACACTGCAAAGGCAGTGTTGAGAGGGAAATTCATAGCATTCAATGTTTACATTAAGAAAAAAAGAGCTAAAATCGAAGCTCTAGCTGTACACCTGAAAGAACTAGGAAAAGAACAGCAAAATAATTGCAAAGCAAGCCGAAGGAAAGAAATAGTAAAGAACAGAGCAGAAATAAATGAAATTGAGAACATAAAAACAATAGAGATAATCGACAAAACCCAAAGTTTGGTTCTTTGAGAAGATCAACAAAATCGACAAACACTTAGGTAGAGTGACAAAGAAAAAAGAAAAGAGAATGCAAATAAATAAAGTCCGAAATGAAAAAGGAGCATTACCACTGACTCTGCAGAAATAAGAGAGCTCATAAGAGATCATACAAGGATACTATGAACAACTGTATGCCAAAAACACACGAACCACCTACACTGACCATAGAAGAAATAGAAGACCTCAACAAACCCTTCCCAAGTGATGAGATTGAAACAGTCATCAAAAACCTCTCAAAAATGAAAGGTTTGGGACCAGATGGCTTTACAGATGAATTCTACCAACATTCAAAGATGATCACATATAATCTTGCTTAGCTTTTCCAAAAAGATCGAAGAAGAAAGAATGCAAACAAACTTATGCTATGAGCCAATATCACCTTAATGTGAAAAACCAGATAAAGATACTATGAAAAATAAAATTACAGACCAATGTCCCTAATGAATATTGGTGCAAAAAATCCTCAACAAAATACTTGCAAACCGGATCCAGAGCACATTAAAAGAATTATACATCAGGATCAAGTAGATTTTATCCCAGCCATGCAAGGAAGATTCAAATCAAGAAAATCAATTAATGTAACAAACCACATTGATAATTTGAGGAAGAAAAATGACATGATCCTCTCAATTGATGCAGAAAACGCATTTAACAAAATACAGCACCCTTTCTTGATAAAAACACTCCAAAAGATAGAGATAAAAGGAAGCTTTCTCAATATGGTAAAGTACATATATGAAAAACCTACTGCTAGCATTGAAGTAAATAGTGAAAGACGGAAAGTTTTCCTGATGAGATTAGGTGCAAGAGAAGGATGCCCACTGTCACCATTGTTAATAGCTATTGTGCTAGAAGTTTGAGCTAGAGCAATTAGGCTAGATAAAGAAATAAAAGACACCCAAATAAGAAAGGAAGAAATAAAATTTTCACTATTCATTGATGATATGCTCTTATATCTAGAAAATCCTGAAAAATCCACAACAAAGTTACTAGAACTAATAGACGAACTCAGCAAAAAGGCAGAATACAAGATTAATATGCAAAAATTAACAGTGTTTCTATGCACTATGTAATCTGAGGAGGAAAACAGAAAAAATTCCATTTATAGTAGTGACTAAAATAACCAAATATTTAGGAATAAACTTAACCAAAAACATAAAGGACCTGTATTCAGAAAACTGCAAAACATTGTTTAAAGAAACTGAAGAAGATTTAAATAAATGGAAGGACATTCTATAATAATGGATTGGAAGACTAAATAAGCTTTTTTTGCAGAAGTGGAAAAGCCAATTATCAAATTTATTTGGAAGTGTAAGGAGCCTCTAATAGTCAAAAATGTCTTTAAAAAGAAGAATGAAGTTGGAGGACTCTCACTTCCTGACTTTAAAACATATTACTTAGTTAGAGTGGTAAAACAGCATGGTACTGGCATAAGGACAGACAGACTGACCAATGGAACCAAACTGAGAACTCAGAAATAGACCCTCACATCAACAGTCAAGTGAATTTTGACATGGCTGTCAAACCCTTCCAGCTGGACCAGAATAGTCTATTCAACAAACGATGCTGGGAGAACTGGATATCCACATCCAAAAGTAAGAAAGAGGACTCTTAACTCACATCTTATACAAAAGTCAACTCAAAAATGGATCATGGAATTAAATATAAAAGCAGCAACCATAAAATTCCTAAAAGAAAATGTAGGGAAACACCTTTACGATCTTGTGGTAGGCGGTAATTCTCAAACATTACACCCAAAGCATGAACAACAAAAGAACAAATAGATAAATGGGACCCCCTCAAAATTCAACAATTTTGCACCTCAAAGGACTTTGTTTAAAGGGCGAAAAGACAGCCGACTCAATGGGAAAAAATAATTGACAATCACATATCCAACAAGGGTTTAATATCCATGATATATAAAGATATACAACTCAACAATAAAAAGGCAAACTAACTGATTTAAAAAGGGTCAAAATACATGAAAAGACAATTGTTCAAAGAAGAAATACAAACAGTAGAAAAATCACATGAAAAAATGTTCAGCATCACTAGAGATTAGGCAAATGCAAATCAAAACTACAAGATATTATTTCTCACCTACTATTAAAAAGTTGGAAACCTAAATGTTGGATAGGATGTCAGAGAAAAGAACGCTTATTCACTGTTGATGGGAATGTAGACTGTACAGCTACTGAGGAGGACTGTTTGGCAGTTCCTAATGAAGATGAATATAGACTTGCCATGTGACCCAGCAATATCATTACTAGGTATAGACCCAGAAGAACTGAGAGCAGAGACATGAACAGACATCTGCATACTGATATTCATTGTGACATTATTCATAATTGCCAAAAGTTGGAAACAACTCAGGTGTTTATGAACCAATGAATGGATCAACAAATTGTGTATACACGAGATGGAATATTATGCAGCTGTAAGAAGAAGTGAAGTTATGAAACATGAAAACATGGAAGAATCTGGAAGACATTATGTTGAGTGAAGCAAGCAAGACACAATAGGACAAATACTGTATGATTGTGCTATTATGAACCAAAAATTTTGTGTAAATTCATGAAGTTAATAATTAGAATTTGGGCACCAGAAAATGGACCAGGGGTAGAGAATGGAAAGCTGATGGCTAATCTATGCAGAATTGGTAAAAATTTGTTTGTAAATCTTTGGAAATGAATAGAAATGATGAAAACACATCATCGTGGTTATAACTAACAGAGCTATTATATGGGTATGACCATGGTCAAAAGGGTAGGTCATGTATATTATTAGAAGTAAAGCTAAAAAATATAACGTAGGACTGTATAACATAGTGAAACCTTTTACAAAATATAAATACAAATAAACTAATAAGATGGAAACAGAATAGCAGCTATGTAGGTCAGGGGTTGCAGAGAGAGATTGAAAGGTGATGATGTTTTGTTTGTTTGTTTGTTTTTTGTTTATTATTATTATTATTATTATTGGAATAATGAACATGCTCTAAAAATGATTGAAGTGATGAATGCACAACTATGTGATTACACTGAATACCATTATTTGTACACTTTGGGTGGATTTATGGGTTTATGTAACAATAAAATTGATTTGTTAAAAAATCAAATTAAAACTAAAGTTTAGTAGCATTTTTAATTTTTTAATTTTTTAAAGATACTTAGATTACTTAAAAGTTACACAAAACCATAGGGATTCCCATATGCCCCACTCCCCACACCTCCTACACCCTCCCACTTAAACAACATCCTTCATTAGTGCAGCACATTCAGTGCAATTGATAAACACATCCTGGGGCATTGCTACTGAGCATGGACCATAGTTCACATTATAGTCTATACTCTCCCACACTATTCTGCATGTTATGGGACAATTTAGTAGCATTTAACCTATCAAATTGGTAAAATAGCAGAAAGATCCCGGAGCTGTTGATAATACTGTTATTCACATACCTTGCTTGTGGGAATGAGAATTGCCACAGTGCTTTGGACAATTATCTTGCTAAAACTAATTTAAAAATGACAGGCTTTGACATGGCAGTCATAAATATGTGAACCACTTTTAAATAAATAAAGGGTCACTTGCATGCAGTATCTAAGTTTATATGCAGTTACTTTTTTATTATAAAATTACTTTAGCTGCAAAAAAAAATTAACAGAAACTGAAAATCTTCTTACGCATTTCCTAATATATTTTGGGTCTACCTATAGATATTATCTTGCATGATTGCCCCTGGTGCATAATTAAACAAAAGAAACAAGAGCAAAATTATTTAGGAATATAGTTTCATATTTAAAAATCAAAACAAATAGGAACAAACACACACACACACACACACACACAGTAGCCTAGACAAAGATGTGAAAAAAAGACACTCCAAATTGTTAAATGGTTACTTTGAAGAATTGTAAGACTATTGGAAGTTTATTTTACTTTGATTTTAAAAGTGAATTAAAAAAACATGTATCGGGAACAAGACAAGGATGCCCACTATTACCACTCCTATTTTACATTGTCTTAGAAGTACTTCCAAGAGCACTGAGACAAGAAAAGGACATAAAAGGCACCCAGATTGGAAAAGAAGAAGTAAAAATTTCATTATTTGCAGATGATACGATCCTATACATAGAAAGAAAATAAAAAGGCAGCCTACCAAGTGGGTAAAAATATTCGGCAATCATATATCTGATAGGAGTCTAATATCCTGCATATATAAAGAAATCCTTCACCTCGAAAATAAAAGGACAAACAACCCATATAAAAAATGGGCAAGTGACCTGAAAAGACACTTCTCCAAGGAAGAAATACAAATGGCTAAAAAAGCACATGAAAAAATGCTCAACATCACTTGCTATCAGGGAAATGCAAATCAAAACTACGATGAGATACCATCTTACACCCATCAGAATGGCAGCTATTAAAAAAACAGGAGACACTAAATGTTGGAGAGGATTGGAGGAATAGGAACCCTCATCCACTGCTGGTGGACTGGCTAAGAGACTTCAAAGAGAGTCGGGAGGTCATCCCAGAGGTAACTCTTACGCACACCTCAGTAGGAGCTCATAGAACATCTAAATGCCTATTGCCCCACTCAGTGGGGTTTTGAGGGCTCCGGAGACACCCTGGTCCTATATAAGGGGGGATAGCCCCAGAGACTGATGCCTTATCAGTGGGTTCTATTTTGGAATCTGTGCTCCTGAGAGTGACAGAATTGGACTCAAAGTCCTCCCTGCACATGGTTCACCAGTCCCTTCTATTCAAACCTATATGTGATGCTGGAGTTTTTAGGTATACTTCCAGAGACTGGAGCCTCCCACCTACCTATGTGCCAGGTGGCATGAAATCTAAGTGGAGCTGCAACTCCTACCCTACAGCTCAATGGACTCATCCAAGTCACCTGGTGAGGAGACAACGATGGGCAATGGCCATCCCAGGGAATGGAGAGGGCCTGCATCGGCAGGCAGGATCATCCCACCCACCATATCCATGGGATATAAGCCCTCTCTCACTTGGAGTTGGAGTGGACATCACCATCCCAGTCCCCTCAGGATTGGGGGAAGAACTATGGACTAGAGTGGACTTGATGGTATTCTCTTGTTCACATATGGTGATTATAGCAACGCAAGAAGTTGTAACAATGAGGTGGAGCCAGTGGCCACTTGACAGTTTTTGGGTAGGGAGGGGATGAGCAGTTGAAATACAGGAGCTTGTAAGCCGTGTCCTCAAGGCTGGGCTAACTAATTGCTTGGCAAATTAATTAACTTAATTAACTAGTGAAATTGATTTAATAATTAATTGAATGTATCAATGCATCAATTTGCTGGCCCCTTATTCAAAAACACGGGAAAAAGTGCCATTAAAGGGGCTACATTATGGCACATACATACAATGGAATATTACTCAGCAGTAAGAAGGAACAAAGTGCTAACACATGGAATAACGTGGATGAATCTTGAAGACCTTATGTTGAGTGAAGCAAGCCAGGCACTGAAGGATGAACAATATACGACCTCACTGATCTGAACTGAGGAAAGTGAGCAGTCTCTGAGAACCATTGTCTGAAAGATAGGTTAACAAGGGAGAGTAAGAGAAGAGCAGGCTTTGAGCCATCACCCATATGGACATGATCTATGGTAAAGGGATAGAGTGTGGTTGCATGTTGGGGGATGGGGCAGATGAGTGGTGGTGTTCCTGGGTTTGGTGGTGCAGCACTGGCGGGTGGGTGGATTAGGAAGGGCAGGTTCAAATTCCCAGGGCATATAACTGTGAATCTTAACATTCCATGGGTCAGGATAGGGTGGTATCATGGGCCCTGGGGGGCTGGGGGGAAGGGAACAGTCAAGATCTAATGGGGTGTTTGGTGGTCATGGGGAAGGTTTTTCATTACCTTACAGTAATGGACACAGGACATGGTAAATATCATCAAAATTATTAAACTGTATCATCTAAATTGTAAACTATACTGTAAATCATTGACAATGTTTAGTTGCTATATTTTGCTTTCTTTATAACAGTTATAACAATAGTAACATCCAAAAAAAAAAGGGGGAGGTTAATATGGGGTGGGGAAGTGGGGTAGTTTGGTATCTGGGAGTCTCTGGCACTCCATGTGTGACTCTGCTGTGACCTAAAACTTCTTTGAAAATTAAATGAAAAATTGAGAGACAATGGAGATTGAGAGGGGGAAGATGTCATGGCACACTGGACATCTGATAACACAGTGATAAAAAAAAGGAAAAAAAATGAGAAGAGAAAGGAAAAAAAAAAAAGAATAAATAAATAAATAAATAAATAAATAAATAAATAAATAAATAAATATATAAAGGCATTTCCTTTACTTTTTTGCCCATTTTTTTGAATGTCCCAATCCACTAATTATATTTTGTTTTGTTTTGTTTTTGTTTGTTTGATTATTTGTTCTTGTTTTGTTTTTTCCTTCTCTTTTTTTTTCCCCCTGAGTTTCCTTATGTTTGTCTCTTGCATGTAAGCTTATCGTATTTGTTTCTTTTTCCTAGTAAATGTATTTGATTATTTTATGGACTACATATTCATGGAGGATTTGGATCACAGAAGGGTTACAATGGGTACTGCAGGGGATTATTGGTGGGGGGTGTCTGGGAGGGGGGATTCATGGGAATTAGTTCATCCAAATATACATGAAGATATACAAAATCATTCTAAAGATCAAAAGATGGGGCATGGTCACGATGGGTGGACACTCACACAATAAATGAGGGAATCTGAATTCCTAGCCTGGAGAGCTCTGCCACAATCTCCAAGGGAGCAGCAATAGTCCTCTGAGTGCAGGGACAGTGTCTGTCAAAAGAGGATGACCCACTGATGTGTTCTTTTTATTGATTACTACCCTTGTGAGACTTTGCTCTTGTAACTGAGACTTAGCCTGCAGTTGTGGGGTGCCTAAGGTTTGCCACCTGAGAGCCTCTTTGTTGCTCAAATGTGGTCTCTCTCTAAGCCAAACTCAGCATATGATTGCATTACTTTCCCCCCAATGTGGGACATGACTCCCAGGGATGAGCCTCCTTGGCAACGAGGGATTAATACCAAGTGCCAACTGGCAACACAACTGGAAAAAGACCTTGAATAAAAGGGGGAAAAGGTAAAGACAAATGAGTTCAAGTGGCTGAGAGACTTCAAAGAGAGTCGGGAGGTCATCCTAGAGGTAACTCTTACACACACCTCAGTAGGAGCTCATAGAACATCTAAGTGCCTATCACCCCACATAGAGGGGCTCCTGAGAGCTCTGGAGACACCCAGGTTCTATATAAGGGGGGATAGCCCCAGAGACTGATGCCTTATCAGTGGGCTCTATTTTGGAATCTGTGTTCCTGAGAGTGACAGAATTGG
This sequence comes from Tolypeutes matacus, assembly GCA_026826555.1. NCBI lineage: Eukaryota > Metazoa > Chordata > Mammalia > Cingulata > Chlamyphoridae > Tolypeutes > Tolypeutes matacus. The sequence goes on from JAKSZT010053840.1 coordinate 5,418,788, forward strand.
ACTCAAATAAGTCCTCCCTGCACATGGTTCATCAGTCCCTTCTATTAAAGCCTATATGTGATGCAGAAGTTTTTAGGTATACTTCCAGAGACTGGAGCCTCTGGCCTACCTATGTGCCAGGTGTACGTGGAATCTCAGTGGAGCTGCAACTCCTACCCTACAGCTCAGTGGACTCATCCAAGTTACCTGGCCAGGAGACAACGATGGGCAATGGCCATCCCAGGGAATGGAGAGGGCCTGTATCTGCAGGAAGGATCATCCCACCCACCATATCCATGGGATATAAGTCCTCTCTCACTTGGAGGTGGAGTAGACATCACCATCCCAGTCCCCTCAGGATTCAGGGAAGAACTATGGGCTAGAGTAGACTTGATGGTATTCGGTTGTACACATATGGTGATTCTAGCAATGGAAGAAATTATAACAATGAGATGGAGCCAGTGGCCACTTGACACTTTTGGGGCAGGGAGGGGACGAGTAGTTGAAATACAGGGGCTTCTTTGGGATTTGGAGGTTGTCCTGAGTACCATTGTGGCAACGAATGTAGGCCATTTTAAATGAGCACACACAACTCAGAACTGTGTGGGAGAGAGTGTGGTCTACCATGTGAACTGTGGTCTATGGTTGGTGGCAAGTCCCTAGGATGTGTAAGTCCATTGAGGGTGGTGGGCCACACCTGTGGGAGATGTTTGTGTGGGATGTGGTGAGAGGTATGGGAGGTGGGCAACATGGGAATCCCAGGGGATTCTGTGTAATATTTTCGGTAATCTAAGCACCTCTTAAAATATATTTATATATATATAAATAACATTTTTGTAAGCAAATGCACATATATGCATATATATTTATATATCATTTTACAAATAGTGGTATCTATTGTGAAAATTTTGATTTTTACCCACAATAATAAATAAATAAATAAATAAATAAATAAATAAATAAATAAATAAAAAATGTCTTTGAATAAATAATAAAAAAATAACTTTACTAACTTCAAAAAAAACAAAACAAAACCATGTATTTGCAATGTTATACTTTAACAAACTGACTTCATTCTGGGTGCAAACTTATCATTTAACTCTTAGATCACATCTATTTACTGTACTCTACCTTTTTTCATGCTAAGCTATTGGTATTCAAATACTTAAATACTAAGTATTTCTGCCTCAAAGGGAATAATTCATGACTATACCTCTCAATTTTCTGTGCCCTATAAAGTCTGGGGGCTATTGTTTGTTTGGCAATTAGGGATTTATGCACCCATCAATGTATAAGCAAGCAAAGCCTCAGAAAACCAGAAGGAATGTCTTAGAGCTTGCTTTCTCAATCCTGTGTGTTTTATTACTAAGAGGGTCATTTAACACTTCACAGAGTCTTTGAACTTATGATTGGCTCATGATATTAATAAATTATAGTAGATTAACGAAGAAAGAGAGATCTGAAGACAGAGTAGTGATGTCTAGTTACAAATCAGAAAAAAAGAATCAGAATAAAACAGGAACTGGACTAGAACTAAATGACTCTAAACAATTTGCAATTTTCAATGGTACATGCATGTGGAGATATAGGCAAGAGTAAAATTGAAACTTCAGATGAGCCTCCAGTTTTTACTCTCAAAACCTGACTACACACTCTGTCCCATCCAAAGTGGTAAAGTATGATGTAGTTAAATACATGGGGTTATTACACATACACACACACACACACACACATGCATGAACCTGTGTGTAATCTGTACAACCTAGAGCAACCAATTGGCACATAAAACTGAATTTATACATACTTAAAATATTCTCTAGTGCTCTCTAGAATGTAATGACTTTTATTTTTGCTAAGAGCCTTTGAAACACAATAAAATCACCATAAGAAGTGAGTACATGGCTAGTGAAGATTGACACACAAATAAAAACAAATCGAAGAATGGGAGAAGCAGAATCAACAAACACAAAATGTGGCAAGCTGATAACTATTTATTGAAGACGTTACTCCAAAATCCAGTTAAAAAAAATGTATTCATAAAAATGTGTAAGGAAATAAATAGAACAATTTTAAGAATGAAGGAATGTTCCAAAATCAGAAATCAATTGGTAAACATAAATTAATGTTAAACACCACAATAACAGAGTTAAAGAACAAGAGTCTACCATCTGTGCCTTAATAGATGTAGAAAAAATCTTTTGACAAAATTAAACAACCATTCAGCATTAAAATTTTTAGGAGGTAATGAATAAATAATAAGGATTATTCTGAACTTGATCAAATGAATCTCTCTGATAACTACAGCAATAATATTACCTACTGAGAGATTAAAATCATTTTTTTAAAATTGGGAACATGACTAGAATCACTACAATCACCTTTACTCAACACTGTACAAAAGGAAATAATATAATAAAAAGAAAGCAAGATATGAAAGGAAAGACAGAAGGAATGAAGGAAGGAGGAAAGGAGAAAGGGAGAGATGGAGGGAGGGAGGGAGGAAAGAAAGGGCAGGTGGGAGGACCTGAGAAATAAGGAAGGAAGGAAAGAAAAATAATTTGTATAAATGTTAGTATAATGTAACAGTGATACTTATTTGCAATTAATATGATTATCCACCAAAATAATTCAAGAAAACCTAATGAAATTTAGAAAATATTACTGTTAGATGTTCAGCAAACATAAATTACTATCATTCACACATACTAGTATTAACCCTTCATAAAGGTCATAGAATACAAGATTATAGTAAATATAAATAGTTACCATTATCATAAATTTAATAAAATAAAACCTACAGAACAGCTTTAGGGAGAATGAAATAAAATATTGGAGGACATAAAAGAAGTGTGGAATCAATGGCAATTAAAATATATTAATGAATGTGAAGACTCAATATAAAAAATCTATTTCTCCACCAATCATATAAATACAATGAAATTTCAACCAAAATCATGACAACATTTTGGTGGAATTTGACAAAACAATGCTCCTCTCCATGTGGGAGAACAAAGAGAAAAAACTGATTACAATTTTCAAGAAGATAAAAATGTTAGCTTAATGAAGGACTTATTAAAACATTGTGCTTATAAAATCACAGAGCAAAATTGATCAATAGGGAAAAAAGCAAAAAAAAATACTAATTAACAATAACAAAAATGAATGCAACTATATGAAAGAGAACAATGAAAATGGAAAGAAAATTATTTGAAAAAAAATTAAAGATAGATAGAAAGGACTATAATTCCAAAAATAGTTCTTTCAACATATCAGTAAAATAGGTAAACAACTGGATTAATCACAAAAGAGACAAAGTACATAAGCATAATAATAAAAGAAATATAATCACTATATAATAGATTATAAAATAATGAGACAATTATGATGCCTAATATAGACAGAAAAATACTTGATACTCTAGATAAGTAAATAGTTTTCTAGAAATATATTAATTATCAAAAGTTATCTAAAAAGTAGTAGAAATGGAAATGGGTTATTCACAACTTTAACACAAATCTGAATAAAGACTTTAAAATTATTATAAATCAATCTTATGTGTAAATAGAGATACAATATTATTGGTGAAATACTAGATATTCCAGTCTGCCTGAGTATCTACAAAAAGCTAGAGTTTGGTCAATTAGGGTTTATTCCTACAAAGCAGAGATAGTTCAATGTTAGCACGTATCTCAGCAATACTACCTTGGCATGAGGAGACCTGCTTTAGAAGTGTTTATTCCATCCCTCCTCTGGACACATTGTTTCCTATAGGGAGAAGTGTCCAAGAGGCCCCCAATTTTTAGGCATGATGCTAATCAGGTTATTTTTGTTTAACATCTTCTAAAAATCAATCAAACAAAAACTTGACTATGTTTATAAAGTAACTCAAAAAATTGACAAAATCTATATACCATTTCCAAATAAAGGAAAATAATTATATAAAAATATAAAATAAAATAAATTATTTATATTTACTGATCACATAATAGTATGCTTAATAAAACCTTAGAAATCTGAATATTAAACTTAAAAATAAATTGCCATAGCCATTGAATTTTAGAAAAATACACAAAATGAATAGTTTTTCTCTGAATTTACAGTTGCAATTTAGAACTCAGCATAAAAATTCTAAGCACCTCTTAAAATATATGTATATATGTATATATATATATATATAAACAACATTTTTGTAAGCAAATACACATATATGCATATATATTTATATATCATTTTGCAAATATTTGTATGTATTGTGAGAATTTTGATTTTTACCCATAATAAAAAAAAATTTAAAAAAGAACAAAACATCAATTAAAGGAACAACTAAAGATGGGCCATATGTTTAAAACACATTAATTTTAGCCCCAAATTTTATGATATGCATATAAGATAACAAAATATATGAATAAATGTTTTAGACTACAGAAAAAAAAAAATTATAGGAACAACCCCATGTTGGATGATGGACTGGTTAACAGTACAAATATGAGAACGTTATTTTGGGAACTATAACAAACACACAGTACTAACACATCGTGTTAATAATAGGATGGTAAATGTGAAAAATACACCAAGCATAAGCTATGGACTACTGATAGTAGTGATATTCTGATGAAGTTCTTTCATCAATTGTAACAAATATGTCATAACAATGTAAGGTGCCAGTGGTAGAGCGATGTATGGGAATCTTGTATTGTATGCACGATTGTTTTGTAAACACAAATTCTCTAAAAAAGAAAAAGAAAAACAGAATAGGAACAAAATACAGGAGAAATGGAGAAGGGAGAGGAGAGGAAGGAGGAAAATTCAAAGAGGGGGAAGAAATGGAAGTGGGGATGGTGGAGAGGGGAGACAGAAGGACAGAAGGAAGAAATGAAGTTAATAACAATGTAGCTGAGTCATCCAGCCTGTCTTCAATCTGTTGTTCCTTTTGTGCTTAAGGTTGCAAGGAATATTATGACATTGTAACTCATTTTAGAGAGATTTTTGCCAATCTTTATAGCTATGTCTTAGGAGAGAGGCAGAGAAATATGGTAGAATTCAGGTTTAGATTCTGATTTGCTCTACCATCTTGAGTAAATCATTTTACCAATTTGTGTCTCAATTCCTTTTCTGTAAAATGACAGAGTTAAACAGAGATATATTTTTTGTAGTTTGTAGGAACAGACAGACAAATTTCTTTTAGTTTAGAAGTAGGTACAAAAACACGCACATGGACTCACAACGTGCCTCCTTCATTCTGGAAAAAAATAACCCTGAGCGGTTTTAATTCCCCTGTTCCTCACTTAAGGGGAATGCTCCTTAAGGTGGGAGTTACTTGTTAATTACCTTTCTCTACTAATAATCAGACACTCGGGGGATATCTGGTGGCAAAAGTACACTGGATAGACTCTAGAACAACCCTTTCTGATCTGGCTCTTTCTGTGGCAGCACAAAGACTCTCAGAGGATAAGAAACGAAAAGGACTGGATCAGTGACACAGTATTTAAATAAGTGCCTCATCACAGCAATTACCAAGGGAAGCATCTGGAAAATGGATTGAAAGGAGTCCAAGCTGCTTCTGACTGACTCAAAGGAAACCTGAGTTGTGTCATTGGGTAATGGAGGTTTAGATAAAGGGTTTACAAGCAGGAATCTCACATTTGATCATAAAGTGCCAAAATTCTAGAAGACATAGGAGAATCCTTGCAATGACGGTCTCTGCATTCTCCTAGAGAGATAGTGGAAAGCACAGGATGTAGACTTAGATGGGGCAAGATTTGAATACTGGCAGGGCCCTTACTAGGCAATCCCATAATCTCTAAGAACATCCGTTCCTCTTTTAGATTCCCAAGCTGCTCCAAGCAAATATCATGAAATTGGTAGACTTAAGAATGGGAATTTATTGGCTTATAGTTTTGTCCAAATCAAGGCATCATCAAGGCAATGTTTTCTTCCCTAAGGCTGGCTGCCAACGATCCTTGAATCCTCTGCCATGTGGCAAACTCTTTGGGGTTTCAATGATTTCAGCTTCTTACTTCTGTGGTGTTCTCTCTCTCTCTCTCTCTCTCTCTCTCTCTCTCTCTCTCTTCATCCTGTTTATAAAGGACTCCAGTAATAGGATTAAGACCCATCCTGAGACATGCATTGTATTAAGTAACCTCATCAACAAGGTCCTACTTACAATGGGTTCATACCCACAAGAATGGATACATACAGTTCTAAACTACCACAATGCCCTTATTTGGAAAATGGATATAATATTACCTTATAGGGTTATAGGTTAAATGCTGAGCTCTGGCCTGGATCTGATAAGTGAACCCTGGGCCAGAGGTAAGGGAAATTAAGCCTAGAGCCTTAGAGTACTATGAAAAAGCACAAAGTTCTCAGGTCTTTTTCACCAATTGATTTCCAAATGAACAGCTGTATCCAAAAAATTCTCAATTTAGCCATTCTGGAATCCCACCGGTTAATATTAAGCAAATATAAGCCCCAAAAAAGAAATCATTAAATCTAAAGGAAACAAATTATCATGAGTACAAGTCAGCAGTAAAAGTTAAAATTAGGGACTGAGGCCCCAAAGGACTTCAGATATGGGAATTAATTGATAAAATAATTTTATAAAACCTGTTTATGGAACCTAACACATTACTGAGTCATGTGTGCTTCAAATGGTTATTCAGATTTCAAAATGAGCCAAAAGAATAAAAAAAAGAATTAAATAAACCTATTTCAATCTAAAATACAAGAGAAAAATTAAACTACAGATTAGAAATGGCTGAATAAAAAATAAAATAAATGAACCAAAATCCCAATCTTTTAATCATAGTGGTTGATATGTTTATTTACATGGAAAAGTTAAAATAATTCACAAATTATTAAAACACTAGCAAGATGAGTATATGGAAGATCAAAATAATACAACTTGCAATTTTGATCTCCAGCAGTTAAGATTTGGGAAAGATCATTTATAAGATTTTATTTACTACAACAACAAAAAATATAAAGAAACCAGAAATAATTTTAATTAAATGCAAAAGAAACAGAGATGATCATAAAACCTTGCTGAACAACGTTTAAAAGGCCTTAAATACATGAGAAAATGTACTATCTTCTTGAATAAAACAATTCAATATCCTAAGTATTCAACTTTCTTCACCTGTATCTGTAATTTTCTGCACTTTTAATCAAAAACACCCCAAGTATTATTTTTGCAAGTAAATTGACAAACAGATTTTGAAATTTGGAAAGGCAAAGTCTTAGAATAAGAGGGTGGGAAGGGAATCTATGTGCTATATAGTGAGGTGTATTATATATTATACTAATCAAGAAACTTGATATAGGCACAGAATAGATAAATTTAGAAATGAGAGAGATGAGGCTTAGACCCAAATGTCATATGAAAGCATCAAATTATGGAGATGGCAGTATATATCAGTGAGAAGAGGAATGGCTTTTCCAAAAAATGTTCTAGTTACATGGAAAAATTAATTGGATCATAATCATTGCCCACACAAAAATCAATTCCAGTGAATTAAAGACTTAAATGTGAAAGACCAGATTTCAACACATTTAAATTTAATATGGGAAACTATTTTTCTCAGAGGTGAGAAGGATACCTTAAACAAGATAGGGATTCAGGTTTCAGAAGGATAGATTGAGATTTAGAAAATCAAATCGTCTAAAGGATCATAAAGAAAGTATAAATACCAGCCCTAAACTAGGAAAAGATGTGTAAAATCGTGTATTTCTTTCTCTAAATTTTAAGTAACTCTTTCAAATTTATATGAGACATGCAAATACTCCAATTAGATAACAAAAGGCAAAACATGAACAGGCATTTCACAGACGACGGAATGTGTGTGGTCTACGGACACATGGAAAGATGCTCAGTCTGATTAATCAGAGAAATGGAAATTAAGATTACAATTAGATATACTTTAACAGCCAACAGATTACTAACAGTTATAAAGTCTGACAACATCAAGTATTCAAAAATATGCCTGTCAAAAGAATTTACATAAACCACTGAAAGTTGCGTGACTTTGGTACATCCAACTTGGAAAATATTCGGCATTTTCTAGTAACATGGAATAATCACATACATTGTGACTCAAAAATTTTACTCCTATTTGTGTGTGTTAGAGTAACTCTTATACATGGTATATTAGTCAGCCAAAGGGGTGCTGATGGAAAGTACCAGAACTCTGTTGGCTTTTATAAAGGGAACTTATTTGGGGTAGAAGCTTACAGTCACAAGGCCATAAAGAGTAATTTACTTCCCTTACCAAAGTATGTTGCCAAGTGTTGGAGCAAGATGGCTGCCAGTCTCTGCACAGGTTCAGACTTTCTCTTCCTCTTAAGGCTCTGTAGTCCCAGCTTCTTCTGATCTCAGCTCTAGGCTGGCATACCAGTCATCTCTTTTCCCGAGTTCATCTCTTTCCAAACTCAGCTGCTCTGCTCTCTTCACAAAGCCAGCTATAAACTATCAGGCAAATGGCTTGGCTCTCTCCCCAGGGCTCCAGTGTCAAAAAAAACAACAACTCAGCTCTCTCCTCTGCCCTGTCATTTTCTGTGTGAGTGTCCACCCACCAAGGGGACAGGGACTCAACGTCCTACTGACAAGGCCGAATCAAAGCCCTGATCTTAATTTAATCAAATAAAAGTGAAACCACTGAATTTAATACAATCAAAGGGTACCAATGCCCAAAGGAACAGACAAGTTTAGAAACATAATCAATATTTCTTTTTGGAATTCATCAATAATTATCAAACTGCCACACATGGGTACAAGATTAAGACTGTACATAATAATGTTTGTGTGCACATGTGCAGGTGTGTGTGTGCATGTGTTTTGGCATGTGTGTGTGCACATGAGTATGTGTGTGTGTTTATATAATAAAGGAAACTTGAAAACAGTAAATGCCCATTGTCAAAAGGCTGGATATAGTATGGCATATTCTATCAATGGAATAGTGTACAGAAATGAAAATAAGTAGGTTAAAGATGCAAGCAAGAACATATGAATCTCAGAGAATGAGTGAAAAAGAGACTTCTCATGGGAAGATGGAACCAGGTATGGGAATACAGGTAAAGCAAATGGTTAAAACTGTTGCTATTGAAGATCTTAAGTTGAGTGGTGGATTCATGGGTTATTGTTTTATACTTCCTATCTTAGATATCTGCTACATATATCCCTCAGTGTATATTAAATATTATAGAATATATTTAAAACCATTTAAATGAGATTTTTAAAGCATCATATTTATTTGCAGTATGCTCAAATGGAAATGGCTTATACCTACCAGTTCTGATCCGACCTCTCCACCAGCCAGTGGTGTGACCTGGGATTGTACTTAATGTCCTTCTACTTTAGTTTCTTTTATTGTAAAATGAAGATAATAATGCATACTAATTAGTAGCACAGTGGCTGGCATGCAAATAAGACACTACTTTTGTTATTCTTTTCAAATGTCCTTATACCAGATTTTGGGCCTCTTTGGGGACTGTCTGTCCATGGAGCAACATTAAGGTTTGGCTACAAGCAATAGCTAAAATGGCAAAGATAATTCCAGGAAAGTAGGGTTTCTTTACCTTAAAAAAATGATATATGTTATTTTGAGACTCTCCAAATGAATCAATGATATCTGGACTTTTAATTTTTGAGTGGCCAGAATTTTTTTTTTCTAGGTAGTGAAGCTCTAGAGGGAAGGGAGATGAGCTTTGTAGTGCAATGCCTAGGGCAGTACCTGACACTCACTGTTTTAAATGTAATAAATATTTGTGGGATATCTACCATATCCTGGGCATCGTGTTAGATATTTAGCAAACATCCAGAAAATGTGATTGAATAAACAATTAACTGAATAGACTTTCAGGATACCATGCAGCTAATGTTCATTGAAACTTCAAATTCGTGAAACTAGGGATTTTTTTAAAAATTACATATGTATACAGAAATAATATATTAGAAAGTGGGAGGAAATTTGATTCAACCTATATTTTAGAGTGTATAGCACTTAAAGTTTTCTTTTATTACAAAATCTAGTAATTTTCATTTTAGAAAATACAACAAATTAAAATAGAAAGAAAAAAAAATCACTGGCATTCCAACACCTAGAAATAATCACTTATTACTTAAAGTATTTTCTTTTCTTTTTATATACATTTTGTGATATCATGATTATTAACATCACATAGAAGCATTGTTTCATTCTGGATTTTTCATTACTTGCAGCTTGTATTTTGGGAAGGCACATCTTATGTAAAATGAAGAATATTACCAGGTATATACCAGGTATAGTAAAAGTAACCTGAGTTTTGAACATTCATAACATATATTTTTCCTGATTTAATTTCATTCCTATTTTAGATCCAGAGAATGGACTGGTTGACTCATAAAATTCCTGCCAGCCTACAGATTTTCCAACATCCAGAGCTGTTAGTCTTTTTCTTTCTTTTTCTTTCTTTCTTTCTTTCTTTCTTTCTTTCTTTCTTTCTTTCTTTCTTTCTTTCTTTCTTTCTTTCTTTCTTTCTTTCTT
>JAKSZT010053840.1:5429296-5541089 GCA_026826555.1 Tolypeutes matacus
CTTTCTTTCTTTCTTTCTTTCTTTCTTTCTTTCTTTCTTTCTTTCTTAACAACACAGGAATCAGCAGAAACCCTTCTTGTTAGTGGTTGGGTGATCTGAGGCACATTTAGCAAATTCAAGATTACTGTAGGTTTTTACAGGATTACTAACCTTGGACTTGGAGGCTTGTTAAATCTTTAGTGAACACTTCATCACACTGAATATAAACATGTTACTATTAATGAAGAGGAACAAAGAGAAGAGAGGTTGAACACCATGTTAATGTTTCCGAGGTGGGAATAAGAGGTCAATGAAAGCCAGGAAGATAAAATAATGAGACCTAACTTGAAACTGTGAAAGTTTATAAATGAAAAGGAAACAGGCACTCCAACAGCTCATCCCATAGAAAGGTGTGCTGTCTTTGTCATTTGATGGTAACTTTACTCATTCTACAAATAAAAATCAATTGCTTTGGGGTCTTTTCCCTCCCCCCAATTATTTTCTTAGTCTCTATTGTTACATTCAAAATGCTGAATATAAAAAGGAAGAAAAAAGTCACAATCCACATAATGTAGTAAACTAATTTCATTTCATGGGTGAACTGAATTGGAAAAATCTCATTTTCTTAAGAAAACTTTGTATCTCATAAAGTCTTTATGTGCTTTGGAGGAACATGCCTTTGCCCTAAGGAGATGCCTGTGCCTTGTGCATGAGAGAGAATGGAAGGAGAATAAGGAAGAAAACAGCCTTTCTTTGTACAAACAAAGTGCAAAGTCCTAGACATTTTAATTCCATCATTTCCATATTATTTCTTGGTTGATCAACCATTTTTCCCCAAGCAAACCCTCCCTTATCTGCTTTCACTTGCCTCTGCCTATGTAAATCACAACCTGCTTTTAATTATACCAGGCCCACTCTCTCCACCTGATGATATTGGAGTGAAATAGAAAGTACATTAAGCAGCTTCAGTGGGATTTTATATGCACTGTAATGACCTTTCAATATGAATTCTTAGTAAGGAAAGAAGGATTTATATTTCTCATATTCTATAGGAAGTTGTTCTTTGTTATAAGATGCCACTTGCAATCCGCAGTGACATTTGACTAGAGGTATAAAAATGTCATATTTTACCATTGACAGATCCAGTCTGTTCTCTCTTGTCGTGGGATAAGGGGCTCTTTCATGCATATATATGACAACTCAAAATGTTCTTTCAATTGGGTTTTCTTTCCTTCAGTTATTAAATATTCAAGATGTTCATTATGCGCCGGAGCCTGAATAATATAAGATTAGTGGGAAACCTTTGTGGGAGTTTTATTATCATTATTAATATTAATCATGTATGCTGCACTCATTTTTCTACTTTGCAAACTCAAATGTCAATAGACTAAGTAAACCATACCTTTTCACCCCCTCCCAAGAGGTAAGGGCAAAAAGCTTCACAGTGGAAAACAGGAACATTTTTTCTTCTTAGTTTTTCAAATCTTTAGTAAAAGAGAGGGAATTAGAACTCATCTTCCCAGGCAGTCCTGCTAAAGAGAACAGTTTGACAGATGGGAAAGTTAAAGCTCAAAGAAGTGAAACCATTTTCCCAAATGAATTCAGGATAGAAAGCCTGGACTGTAGCCCAAGACCTTTTTATTCCTAGGTCTAGGAAACTCCCATTACTTCATACTGCATTGATAAGAGTTGAATAAATGGCCAAGCTGTCTCCTCTGCTTAATTACAATTGAGTTCTCTGATGCCAGTAACCACAGTCAAGCTTACTTTACACAAGAACCAAATCATGGGTGTGTTAAATAATTGAAACAATAATCATCTCCTCTGTAGAGATAGAATCAAGCTCATATCTAACATAGGCAATGCATTCCTTAGCTTAGCAGTGTTCCCCCATTTATTTTTACTACATGCATAAATAAATGAATGGAAGCTATAAGTTCATTTTCAAACTATTTTTTGAGATACCCGTTCAAGGTGTAATAGCCAAGGATCCTTGGCCAAGCATAGGGTTTCTTTCTTCATCTGGACCCACCTTATTCCTCTGTTCTCTTTTTGTTCTATTCTCCCTCTTTCCACACCTCTTCCACATGATTATGTACACATCGTGTGTTACCTTCTGGTCTACAATGCCATGTGTTTGCTCTTTGCACATCCTATATCTTGGTGCATCCTGCTTTACCTTTTAGGAACATTTTTCTCAGAAAAATTTCATGAGAAATTTGCTCCGTTTGTTCCATGCATACATTAGTCTGCAGCTTAGATTTCAACTCCTTCATGGAGGCACCTCTGATTCTTAAATAATGAAGAATCTCCAGAGAGCTCTTATCACAATGTTTTGTAAACATCTTTACATCTCCTTGTGAATGTTACTTGAGGACTGAAACAATTTGGTTATTATTTAATCCAGCTAACCTAGCAGTTTCTCCAGTCCTTATGGGTATAAAATATATTTGTAAATAAATGGAAGTTGAATGACTTGCTAAAATATAACAAATGAAAAACATGATAAAACTAGTCAGCCCTGTCAACAGTATGTCTTCACTCTGAAATAGTGCAGTGTAGCAGAAAAGTGGGTTGGGAGTAGCACAGTGTCATTGGCCTTCATTAGCACTGTGGCCTAACTGTGCTACATAACCAATGAGTCTTTATCATCCAGATTAAAAAAACAAACTGATGCGAATATTATCGTTGCCCTGATTTTGTGAGAATCAGGTTAGGCTAAAAATTTGCTATATTAGAAACCATGCATGTGTCCCCAGACCCAGTTTTTGTCCCTAGGTCTGGTTTTTAGAGTGCTGGTGATAAACTAAGCCTGATTTATTATATGACCATCCTGTATGGGAAATGACTGTAACTTTGGGTATCTTTGGTCAACCTTAAGAGATATAGCAGGGGGACAGACATGGCTCAAATGGTTGGGCATCTGTCTCCCATATGGAGGAACCTGGGTTTGATCCCTGGGACCTCCCAGGAAAAAGAAAAATATAGAAGCCGCATGGGCCACTAGGCCCCGTGCGGGGGTTTGCCTCCAGGCCCCGTGGGCCACACAGCAACATGATAACATAACAGTAGAGTGATACAAGGGAAAGCCAAGACTAGATGTGCCAAAAAAACAGGAACTAAGGTGGTGCAGGTGGCAGGACACCTCTCTCCCACATCGGAGGTTCTGAGGATTGAACCCCAGTGAAGACAGGAGGAGAAGGATGAAAAGAGAGGGGAAGGCAGGAAACAGACACAGAGTTGCCCAGTGAATGGATACAGAAACAGCAAAAATGGGGGGGGGGGTGTCAGTAAATATGGATAAAAGTAAATAAATAAATAAATAAATCTTTAAAAAAATGCTTAGGGGAGGAAAATACGGACTATAGTTAGTAGTAATACTTTGACGATGCTCTTTCACGATATGTTAACAAATATTTCACAGCAATGCAGGGTGTTCGTGGGGGGGGGTGATGTGTGGGAGCCCTATATGATGTTATGTGTGTTTGTTTTGTAAGTTAAACGATGCTTGCTGAACACTTATAGTTTATGTATGTTCATGTATGAATGATATACTTCAATAAATTGTTTAAAAACAAAACTTAAAATCCATGAGACTGTACAATGCAAAGAGCGAACACTAATGTAAACTATGGACTATAGTCAATAATATAATTATAATAATATTGTTTCATCAGTTGTTACATGTTAATAATGTGTTTATTGCAATGTATTAATAGCGAAAACTGCATGTGAGAGGAGGGGGAATATGGGAACTCTGGATTTTCTGCATGATTTTTCTGTAAACCTATGGCTTCTCTAATAAAAAGTTAGTTTAAAATAAAACTGATAGAGTTAATTGCATGATGAAGTGGTATAATGCATGCATGTTTCCTGGCACAGAAAATGTTCCATATATGTTAGCTACGAGGTTTCTATTTCTTTTGCCTGGCCTTTCTTACATGTTGGCCCTCTCCAATTTACACACTGGCAGTGGGTAATCTCATTCATTCCATGCCTATAATAGCTGTCCTCGTGGTCATAGCTCTTGTAGCCATTTCTGAATTTCATTGCTGCATATTTACTCTTTTTACGATGCTTTTCTTTGGAAGTCCCCAAAGAACTTCAAACCTTTCATATGAGTATAACCTAGAGGCTAAGAGTCTTTTTAAATCACTAAGTATACACATTTACATATGTTCCTGCAAAAATATAATTTTATTTATCAATGGGGCACTGTTCCAGACACTGAAGGGGCGTGTTGTAGTATATAATATACTCACTCTATGAAACACGGTACAAGAATTTGGGGAAAGGTATTGTGGATGCAATACCTTTTTTTAGGTTGTTACGTGGATTAGATTGAGTTAATACACATAAAGTTATTAGAACTATGCCTGGCACAATGTGAGAAATGAGAAAATTTTAGTTTTTATTATGAAATCCAAAATGGACCTAATTCTCTATTTTCCCATACTGACTCTTCTCACGTTTCCTAACTCACATTTTGGTACTGCCATCTTCTCTGTTCCATCGCCGATACATTTGTAAGTCATAATCAGTTATTCACTTCCCCTTCACCATCCAATCCATCCAGGCCAACTCTACTTCATAAGCATGTTTTGTCACAATAATTATATCTGTTTTAGTTTACTAAAGGCTGCCAAAGCTACATATCATAAATGGGTTGGCTTTTACAATGGGGATTTATTAACTTATAAGCTTTGGTTCTGAGGCTGAGAAAAATGTCCAAATCAAGGCATCAGATGAAGCTCTTTCTCTGAAGATGACTGCAGACAATTCTGGACTCCTCTGCATATAGTGGCATCTGCTGGTCTCTGTCTTCTACTCTGAGCTCCATTGTTTTCAGCTTCTGGCTGCTCCATCTGTGACTTTCTTTCTTAGTTTTTTGTGTGTGCATGTGTGTTTTCTGCTCATGTGTCTCTCCCATTTAGAAAGGAATCCAGCAATAGGATTAAGACCCACCCTGGGCCATGCCTTACTGAAATAATCTAATCAAAGGCCTTTAACTGAAGTAATTAAATCAAAAGACTCCACCTACAATCAGTTCACTCCCACAGAAACTGATCAATACAAGAACATAATTTTGAAATTAAAAGACTCAAACTACCATACATGGCTATCCTTTGTCCATCACCACACCTACCTTTAAATTCAGGTCACATATTTTTAAACATGCTATCACTTAAAAATGAAATTCATGCTTCTTAAAAAATTCAAGGATAGAGGAGTGAGAAAGTGAGTGTCACCCATCCACATTCCCACTTCCACCTTCCAGAGGAAGCTGTCAGCATTCATCTGAGCATTTTTCTACAGGTTGTCACATACATACACGCATAGATATGCACCATTGAACACTCATGAAAACACATACTCATACATGTATACTCACACATAGTATAATCCTTTTGTCTTCACACTAGAGGGAACACATTTCTTTTTGCACTTAATGTATGGATTTTTTTTTCATATAAGTGTATTTGAACCCCTCACTCTTTCTGTGTGTCTATGGAATAGTCCCTTGTAGTGCCAAGTTTCTTTTTTCCATCCCTAATTCTGGACAATTAGATTGATTCAGTCTTTTGCTTTTACAATCAACTATTTCATTGAACATTCTTTCATGGAATCTTTATACACAAATTTTTATGATGAAAAATATCTGTATGATAAATTTTCAGAGGTGGAAATTTAGCACCAAAGGGCATATACAGAAAAATTTTTGATAATTGTCCTCCAAGGATATTTCAATAATTTATTATGCTGCAATATATGAAGTGCTTGTTTATGTTAACCCATCAAATTTCGAATTTAAAAATATTTATTTTTCAGTAATCCAGTGGAGAAAAATTATTTCTCTTTGCATTTTAAGATTATTTTATTTGCATTTTCATTATTATGCATATTACTATGAATCTACTCATAAGTTCATAAGGCTATTTTATGAATTGCTTTCATAAAATGAGTTGAGTTCTACTAATTGTTGTAAGTTCTTTATGTCTTATATGAATTTGCCACTTTCTTGTCACGTGTACTGTTAATTTCCACTAGTTTTTCAATTGTCTTTTAACTTGTTTCCATAATTTTTTTCATGTGGAAATTGTACATTTTTATATAGCCAAATTTATACAAATTTATATTTTCCTTTATGGCTTCTGTATTTTGCATCTCAGTAAGTCTCTCCTCATTCAAATGCCACATAAATTTTATTGGTTTTATAGTTACTATTTTAAAATTCAAACTGTTCATCTATCTCTGTAATTTATTCTGATCTAAGATTAGGGTATGTAACCCAGTTTCATTCTTTTCAAAATAATTTCTGATAGTTTGAGTTCCCTTCAAATTATTATTCCTTTCCAAAAGTTTCCTGGCTGTTGCCATATGTTTATTTTTCATATGAACTTTTGAATGACCTTGTCCATAACCCCTTTCTTCTTCCTGTAAATATTATTAATTTGTTTAGTCAAATCCCATGAAATTCCTAAAATACTCTTGGGATAATTGTAATCTTTATAATACTGAGTCATTCTATTGAAGAAATAAATGTCATTCATAATCAAGATTTGCGTAATATTCTCAATAGTTTTCCTATTTCAGGTTTATTGAAAATGGAAGGTTTTATTATAATTTCTGGTTGCATTTATTTGTATATAGGGGCACAGCCAGAATTCCGATAAAGTATTTTGTAATAGATGAATTTCAAATTCTTTTATACTGAAAATAATCATTTTCTTGTCTCAGTTCCATTACCTAATTATCTTTTGTCACTCTCAATTTTAATAGCCTACAGTAACTGCAGGAGATAAGTTTTAAACATCAGACTGCTTCAATAACTAAAGTTGCCTGACAGGTTGGGAAGTGTCACTGTTTTTGATCAAAAGTGTCCTTCGGGCAGTAATGAGTGATAGAACACATAAGAGAATATGGATCTACAACTACAGATTTATTTGCATGTGTTGCACCTACACCCATGGCAAAATGACATTTACTCATTATAACTAAGATAAAATCAATCCTTTTACACAATTCAATTTCTTTCTTTCATGACGTAATCCTTTGCCTGTGCCACACACCCTTTCCAAACTCCTACCCAGATTTTACTCCAGCACGATATTAGCTACATGGCATCTTTCTCTGCTTTAGATCAGTATCTAATTAATTTACATGTTTATATTTCTTACTATAAAATCATTATCATAAAGTGAGATCCTTATTGCCACTGCAATGGAGAGGAGAGCCTGTACAATTTGCTCTAATTTCAATGTAAAATTTACTTTATCCTTGGATTTTTAAAATACTGATGCTGAAAGAATATACATTTTCTATAATTTCCCTGTTTCTTCTCCTTATATTGTCTTTCTTGCTACATTTCCAATCTGTACCTTCTTCCCTAATTTATTAGCATTTCTCTGTTTATTATTTTAACTGCCACTGCTACTTCACCAACACTATACATACTTCCTTTGATCATTATTGTCTCATCTACACTTTCAGTTTAAGCCTTGTATGATTTCTTGGAATATAATTATATTGTCTTCACTTAATTTTTTTTAAATAAGGGCATCTTTTTTTTTCATTTAATGTTTATAAACACAAAATTCAAATTTGTAGCATATTATTGCTCTCCTCAGTCTAATGTATATTTTCTCATCATTTTTACTTCCTTTTGGCGATTTCTTCAGGATCAATCTAAGTTTTTATTAAACTTTAGCATAGTCCCCCAAGAAACTGTACTCTATCATAAATTAACAAAATTATTTTAGCCCACTAAATTGTATTTTAAGCATTTACTAACCCACTAATATATTGCAGTATAGCCTTGATATACATTTAAAATTTTAAAATAGCCATAAGCCAATATCTGTCACTCACTTGATACCTTGTTTCTTTGATGCTGCTGCTGTTTTATAACTGCATTATCTTTTCTTTGGAACTAAATTGTGATGAAACAACTTGTAACTGGCCCCACTTATACCACCTAATCATATTTCTCAACCCTGAAGTCTGATACTCCTGTACAGAGCCCTCAATGTTTATTAATGAAGTGACATGACTCAGCCCAGAACTGACCTCCCCAACTCCTAAGCTACCTTGCTAAAGAAAGTCAGTTCTCACTGCAATGACAGATACAGGCCATAACAAATCTTGCCATAACTTAAAAAATTGTGTGGAAGAGAGCATAAACTAAAATGTAAACTATAATCCACACTTAGTGGCAATGCTCCAATATGTGTTTTTCAATTGTAACAAATATACCACACTAATGAAGGATGTTGTTAACATGGGAAAAGGTGAGAAGGGTAGGGATTGGGGCATATGGGAATCCCCTATATTTTTAATATAACATTTATGTAATCTAAGCATCTTTAAAAAAATTTTTGTAAGTACATAAGAAAAATAAAGTACTGGAATTGCAATATAAAAAAATAAAAAAAAAAAAAAAAGAAAGTCAGCTCTAATCAAGGTTAGCCTGCCTGACATGTGCAATAGCATAAACCTTAAACCTCAAGTGCCCTAAGAATGTAATCAATCTGTGCATACTCGGAGATTAAACTATTTCTAAACTATCATTGCAAACTACCCACTTATCATACTCGGAGCATCTCTCCAGTCATTTAACATATGAATCAGCACATTTGCCATGTTCCCCACTGTCACACAACCCCACCTCAACTTTTGTTTAATCTCATAATAACCCTAAGCACTTCCAAATCAAGAGACAGATCTGGGTACTGCCCTCTGGTTTCCCGGAGGCTAGGCTTTGCTAAATAAACTCTTTCTCTTCTCAAAATCCCAGTGACACTTAAATGAATACAGCGTACATCAGGCAAGGACTCACTTTTAATAGGCAACAAAATCCCATACTCTATTTCCACCTCTTGATTTATATTTTCCTGTATTTAAAGAAAGAACCCTCTTTATCTATTTAAATGCCTTTGTTCTTGAATCTGTGTTATCTTTTTCTTCCTGAATAGCTCTTGTAAAGATCTTATTCATTTCTTTTCTCCTTCCTTGCCACCATTTAAGCCATTCTTCACCGTGAATCAAGAATACTCGTTTTGAGTTATAAATATAACTAAGTCATAAACTGAGAACAGGGACAACTCAGTTTGAATGAAACAGAAAAGATGACTTAGAAACTAAGAAAGAAGAGGTATCTCAGAACCTTGAATTCTAGACCAAGGTATTCTGAATTTATGTACTGCTCATAGAATCCATGGGGAGGTTTTGATTAGTGAGCATCTTCAAAGCAGGACTGTAGGAAGAAGAACCGAGTGGAAGGAGAAAGAAGAGGATTAGGAAGAGACCCAAAGACACAGAGAAGGGGTCAGATTATTCAAAAATGGAGATAAATAGATGCATTCAGAAGAGCCATATCAATAGCAAAAAGCCTGCCTTTGTGAATTTTTGTTGGAAAATTGAAAACAAGATTTCTCATAGAACAATGAAAACTAAACCCAACTTGAATAGATGCCTCATTTATTTATTCACCTAATTTACATAATATGAAGGCTTCATTTTATATGGAGAAATAAACCAACAAAAACAGAATTTTACTTTTGTATTAATTCCTTAGAAACTGGTACTTGAGAAAGATTTCCCTAATTGAATATATATTCTTTACAACTTCAAACATTGGGACCAAAAGCTGCTTGGGATGAAGGCAGTAAAGGGAATGTAGTTAAATTGGAGAAGACCTTCTTTTTCATTGTTTTGACAGTCCTAGAAACACACTAAAAACTATCAAAATTTCTTTTCTAAAGTGTTTATTCTTCCTTTTCCCTTTAGATGGACTATGTTTTTTAAATGCCCTTCTGAAATTCATTTAGACATTTAAATGAGGACAAAACATTAATTTTGGAATTGAAAAATCTGTGTTTGAGTCCGGGCTCTCCTACCTCAAGTTCTGTGACTTAGTTCAATTCCTACAGAAATTTTCTTAAATGAAACTTCTAAAATAAAGCTTAATAATGTATAGCATAAGTACAATATAGGCTTATTGTAAGAGCCAATTTGCATAAATTAAATTTACAAATTTAATGCAATGTAATGCAATGTCATAATCAAACATCTATTGACAGCCTGAGATTTGTAAGGGGTGAGAATACAAATACAAGTATCACCCATTACCATAAATGGCTTCAATTCTCCCACCCTTTGGCCCAGGTAAACAAGGCAAGTCTAGATGACTGGCTGCCACAGTCATCTTCCCACTTTATCAGATCCTGGATCACCTAGCAGAACTCAACACTACTCACAGGGAACTGAAATAAGTATGTACATATCAATTACTTCATTTTCCTTTCAGTAATGCACCTGTGAGTAGAACCAGAATAATTTTCAACCTCATCAGAGATTTTTCTTCCTATAGGTAAACTACTTGGGAAACCAAATAAGGTGAACATACTAGGCAAAAATGAAATCAAAGAAGGGGATTACTAATATGTCATATATTAAAGGCATATAAATAAAAGATAACAGACCTTATGATGATGAAAGGCACAATGCAAGAAACTTTGGCTTTGTTTTCGCAGAGGTTTTGGATTGCAGAAAGGTTGTAACCGTGGCAGGGGAGGATCAGTGATGTGGGGTGTCAGTGATGGGAGATGTGTGGGGCATGCCTCTATGGAATATGAATATGTTCAAGTGGTCATGGGCTATTGTTTCAGTTGGTGGAGACCCACCCAATAACCAAAAGAATATTGAATTCCCATCCTGGGGAGTCCTGCTACATCCTCTAATAGAGCAGCAAGAATCCCTAGAGTACATGGGCAGTGCCTAGAGAAGGAGGACAGACCATGCACTAAGCCCTTGATTTTGATGGTTGTCCTCATGAACCTTGTACTTGTGAAATTGAACCTTACCCTAGTAATATGTATTGCCTAAGAGTTACCTCTTGAAAGTCTCCTTGTTGCTCACATGTGGCCTCTCTAAGTCAAATTCAGCATGTAAACTCATTACTTTCCCCTGCTCCCCACCCGGGCATGAGACATGACTTCAGGAGATGGGCCTCCCTGGCACTGAGGGATTATTACCAAGTGCCAACTAGTGATGCATTTAGTAAAACACCTTGACAAAAAGGGGGAAATAGGAAATACAAAGGAGTTTTTATAGCTAAGAGATTTCAAAGTGAGTCTGGAGGTCATTCCAGAGGTTATGTTTATGCACTTATCAGCAGGATCTCATTAACTGCCACAGCAAACAGAGCCTCAAGCAAGGGTGCTCCTGAGGGCTCTAGAGACATCCCCAGGAAACTGGCACCCCATCGGTGGGCTTTACCTTGAAATATATGTTAACCTATCTCCCTGATGTTTCGAATTAGACTCCTTTATACTTTCCCTACATATTATTCTTCTGCCACTTTTATTTGAACTTATCATTAGTATTATACCTATTAAATAGATGTCCAAGAGAATTAAATCTTTGGGCTGTTCATATGATGGTTAAGCCCTGAATCTCAGCAGAGTTGGAGCCCACCTTACTCTCCAATTCATTGGACTCACCCAGGACAATTAACAAAAGGATGGTGATGGGCAATACCCATCTCTAAAAACATAGAGTATTTACAACTGCAAGAAAGACAGTTCTATCCATCTGCCCCAAGGATCTAAGCCCCCTCTCAACCAGAAGCAGAGTGGGCATCACCATCTGCAAATCCTCAAGATTGAGTAATGAACAAACATAAGGAAGGAATGCAACTATGGACTTATTATTATTCTAGTAATGGAAGAACTTGCAACATAGATATAAAGACAGTGCCCACCAATGTTTCTGAGGGGAGGGAGATGGAAGAATAAGTGTAACATGGGGTATTTTTGAGACATTGGAATTGTTCTGCATGATATTGCAATAATGGGTATGGGCCATTATACCTTTTTTTCAAAACCTAAATATTTGTGTGTTGCCAAGTGTAAACCAAACTAGATGCAAACTAGAGGCCATGGTTATTAGCAAAACTTCAATATGTGTTCATCAATTGTAACAAATGTACCAGACTAATGAAAGCTATTAATGGGGGAAAGTGGAGGAGCGGCAGGGGGTGAGTATATAGGAATTCCCTGTATTTTCTGATGTAGCATTTGTGTAATCTAAAGTTTCTTTTAAAAAGAAGAAAAAATATAAAATGCCAAGAAAACCAGAATGTAAAATGTAATGTGCCACCTTGCAATTCCTGTAGAATTTTGACTGCTTATTCCCCATCCCAATGATTTCTAATATGCACTGATTGGCCTTTTTTCTGAGCTTCAAAATTGCACCTCTTGCACTCTCAAACAGATACCCTTGGATAATGACTTAATAAGATAATATAGACACATGGTAGTTAAATGTATATGCTTTGATGTCAGATGAACATTAATTTGAATCCTAGATCTAGAATTTGTTAACTGGTAAAGTTTAGATGTTTTATTACCTATCTGGGTTTGAGTTTTCTCATTTATAAAAATGGAAGAAATAACTAAGATGTACCTTAGTTTATTGCCAGATTTCGATAATGTATATTTTAGCATGATGTTGGGCAAATAGTCAAGTGTTTAACACTGTGGCTCACTCAATGTTTTTTTGATGTCAGAACTAATAGTAAATATAATTATATGTAGGACATGTGAGCTGAAAGAAGATGGACAGTTCATCTCAAGTTAATAAGACATAGATGGCTCTTTAAGGGTCTCATACTCATAGGTTCATAGGTTCCGGAAATTGTAAATTACTTGTAACCTTACTTAAGGCAAACTGATCAAAGGAGCTGTGGGTTTCATGATTTTTTTAGTAATTACAACTATATAGCAGATATTACATTTGTAAATCTAAATCTAACTTTTCTCACATCCCTAAGAAAGACATGAGCAGTGAATCAATTCAACTCACTCATCATCAGGCATCCTGCTATCTACCAAGACTGTTACAAAGGTGAACAAGGCATTGTACCTGCCTTCCACAAAGACCTTAAATCAGAAATAATAGACTGATATTGCCGTAACAAGAGTAAGCACGGGGCTTTGTGCAGACATAAAGAGAAAAGACGGAAAAACCTTTGAGACAAAATAATATACACTTTTAATCCAATGAGTTGCATTGAGATGTAGGAATACTCAGGCAGGAAAAACTAGGAGACTGCTATCTTGGACAAGGTGAGCATTTGTGTTTGATCCTCAGTTTGTTGTGTTGAACATACCTGTAAGGAGTCCATGCCCTCCAGGACCTCTGCTACCAAATTTAGGTGTTTAGTAATTATAATAAAGGCAATGAAGAGGTTCAGAACAATATTAGCAGGAGGGTAATAAGGTTAGTATAGCAATGTACAAAATAATCCTAACTGATTTTGAAAACCATTACAGACAACATCATACTGAAGGCTGGAAGGACAGTTGGGACAGGTGAGAGATGATGGATAGGACATACCCACAGCAGGTTCTACAAACCATGAAAGTGTCATTTTATGAAGAGCTCTTTCATCGGGATTATGTTTATATTTAATAGAAAGAAATAGGAAGTAGGAATTATGCACTACTAATACCCTTGGAAAAATCACCATGATAGTCAAATGGAAAAGATAACCACGATACACTTACTTGCTGAAAAGACCATACCTCTGTCTAAAAGAGATGGAAGAAATATATATTTTTCTGTCCATTGCAAATGGCAGCAACTGCAAGAGGTAATTACTGCCATCAAAAAACTTTTATGAATCACCTAAAGGTTTTGACTTCTTAGAGCATAACATCAAGGAACTTGGAAGTTGTATTGGCAAATAAAGATCAAAAGCTTAGATTAGTTCAGTTGGGTATCATTTAATAATAGATGCATTTCCAAAATGAGGGCTGGAAAGGCAAAGAATATTTCCAAGTAGGCTATTTCTAACCCTCCTGCAGTAACAATAATTTGCATATGCTTAATCATTTTCAAGCATCTTTATATATGTATGCAGTTTGATTGACATCGCAAACTTGGGAATCAGGCAAAAGTTGTTGAAGGATGACCAGATTCTATGAGGCCACATAAAAGGTGTGTGACCCTAAGTAAGGTCTATGACTTCTCCAAACCAATAGAAACTGAATTTTCTCATCTGCCAAAGAATATGATAAAACGTATTACTGTGCAGATTTGGAAGGTTTAGGTGAGATAGTAGATACATAATGTTTTACCAGGGTCTAGTGTATGGCTGGTAAACAATAATATAGATGATATTATAATTAGTTTCTTTTTATTTAATTATCAAATATCAAGCTGGGTGTGCTTTATTACCAAGTTTTAAAAAAGGGAATATTTCATTACCATATGTTTTTTAGATAAGAGAACCGAGGCTTGAAAGGTAAAGGTTTGTTCTAGGTTGCCCAGTAGCTCAGAAAGTATTGCTCTGCTCCCACATGTAGAACTAATCCTACTGTCAGGTAGACTAAGTCAGAATATCAACCTCCTAATACAGCAAAAGCACTCCAAATGGGCACATACAGTCTTTACTGAAATATGCCACACTTAGCACCCCTCAAACCCACCAAATGGTTAGCATTGCATATTTTGATAATACCAACACATCTTGGTGTTTCTAATTAACCTGACTTTAAAATTATATTTTTGAAATACAATTCCTTTAACCCTACATAGAGAGGGTAATGCATACATCTAAAAAACAAAATGCAAATATAAGTACAGGAAAAAAATTAACCAGCCTTGAATTATAGAAATAGGATTTGGATTATGTGCAGAAAAAAATTACTTTAAATTCCAAGATTAATGGAATAAAAATAAAATGATTTCAGATATATATTTTTTCTCATATTCCTCGAACAGAAATAAAATGTGCAGTACATTTCTGCATTTGGCTTTCCCTATGTAATCTGGGTATTGTTTGGGAATCTGAGCTGGAAATGATACAGACAGTAAGATAACAAGAAACCCCATCCATCACTCTGATGGCTGTTTTACTTTATCTGTAAAGTAAACAGATACTTTTTACTGCCTCTCTCTCTTCACAGCCATATAACCAATGTTTCAACTGAACTAAAGTTCTTGTTTCTTGTAATCAAGTTTCATGGAGTTCAATTGTTATTCATGTAATCCAGAAAAAAACGAAAGGTTTCTGATTCAGTAATACGAATCTATGCAGCCTAAAGAAACTTGACAGAAGTAACACAGTGGACTGTTTACCCACACGTTTCCTTGTTAGCCATCTAACAACTACTTATTAGCATATGAAATATATTAATACATAGGATACATGTAAATGCATATATATATGTATCCAAATATATGTATAGTCTTACAACATTGAATATATGATGCTGTGGGGCAAAGTTGTCCAATAGAAATTTCAGCTATAATGAAA
This sequence comes from Tolypeutes matacus, assembly GCA_026826555.1. NCBI lineage: Eukaryota > Metazoa > Chordata > Mammalia > Cingulata > Chlamyphoridae > Tolypeutes > Tolypeutes matacus. The sequence goes on from JAKSZT010053840.1 coordinate 5,444,598, forward strand.
ATGTTTTGTATATGCACTATCCTATAATGTAGCCACTAGCCACAAATGGCCACCCATATGTGGCCACAGAGTACTCAAATGTGGCTAATGTGACTGAAGAACTGCATTTTAAGTATATTTAATTAAATCATTTTTCATTTAAATATGCAAAGGTGACTAGTAGCTACAATAGTTTTAAGTGTGTTTCTAGAGAAATCATCAATTCACTTGATCTCAAATTAAACATCTTCATGATATAGTGTTGGGCACATCCTATGATATTCTTATAAATAAATGATTTCAGTGGGGAAAAAAACAGCAGACTGTGGGGAGGGGCAAGATGGCAGCAAAGTAAGGAGTTCCAAGAGTAAGCTGGTCCTACAGGGCAGTTAGTAATCACCCAGAGCTATTTAAAGCACCTGTTTGGGGAACCCAGGAGACCAGAAGAGCATCCTGCAACATCTCTGAAAGAAGGGGAGGAGACTGCCCATCTAGAGTGAATATACATGAGTAGAATACTCCACGCTGCGGAAGCTGGTGCCCATCCTCCACTGGTGGCACGAGGTACCTTGGGAGCTATTCCATGGCTGGATTTGGAAGCTCCATTTCCCAAAAGTGGGGGAGGGGACAGCCAGAGACCAACTTCAGCTACCAATCAGTAAATTTGGCTGGCTAAAGGATAACCCTAAGAGCAGTTAAAGTTTGAACCTGTGCAAGTCAGAAAGAGTCAGGTAGCTGCCATTTTAATTCTGCCCCTGGCATGAGAGGAAGCAGGGCTGACCGAAAATCACGGTGAGGGTAGGGTCCGATTTCTTCCCACCAAGATCAGATTGCAGCTCTAGCCTAGGCTCCAGTCCCACCTCTGGCAGGAAGAAGGCTAGGGGGGCATGCACCAACCTCTCTGGGCAACTGAAGGTGCTTTTGGCCTATCCAGACTGGATATTTGGACACCTATAGCTCCATCCCCACACCTCATTAGGATAGGAGGAGAGCTGTGTTCCCTTAGCCTCTCTGGCCAACTTCAGGTACTTTCAGCCCACACAGACTGGTTTGTTGAGCACCTGAGACTCCAAACTTGATCCCCCATAAGATAAGAGGGGGCTGGTATTTCCTCACCTTCTGTGGGCACTACAAGTACTTTTGGCCTGCACAAACTGGACTGTTAGGCACCTGTGGCTCCACACCCACCCCTGATAGTACAAGAGGGAGGTGGTGTCTTCCCAGCCTCTCTGGGCAAGGGCACATGCTTTTGGCCTACACGGACTGAATAGTCAGACATGTGTGGGTCCATCCCCACATCCTATTAGGACAGGAGGGGAGCTGTGTTTCCTTAGTCTCTCTGGGCAACAGCCATCACTTTTGGCCTGCAGAACTGAAATGCTGGGAACTCCAGAGGGTCCATCCCCACCCCTGGCACAGGAGGAGTGGAGATGGTATTATGCCAGTCTACCTGGGCAACTGCAGTCAATTTTAACCAGCACAGCTTACTTTGCTGCCCAAACCTGCAGCTCCATCCCCACCCCAGGCAGGGGATGAAAGAGCATGAAGCTTCATCAGTCTCTCAGGGGAACTACAGATGGTCTTAGGTTGCATGGCTTGGATTATTACACACAGCTGAGACTCCATCCCTACCCCCGGCAGAGGAGAAAGGTGGGAAAAGCTTCATCAGTTCCTAGGGCTATGTGTTCAGCGTCAGCCTCCAGAGCTTACAGTACCAATTAAATCCTTGGCTCCTACTGCACAACCATCAAGGGTGCTAGGGCAAGAAAGCCCTAAACTAAAGAGAGAAACTGAACCCAGTTTAAATACATCTAGTAAGCCATATGCCAGCACACCAAAAAGAATTAAAATCTATACCAAGAAAGAGAAAGATATGGCCCAATTAAAGGAACAAGATAAGCCTCCAGATGATGTAAATGAGGTGAGAAAACAAATCATAAATGTGCAAACAAATCTCCTTAATAAGTTGAGTGAGATGGCCAAAGAGAATAAGGATACTAAGAAGACACTGGTTGAGCATACATAGAAAAAGAATTTAAAGCAAACATAGAAAAATACCTGATCTTATGGGAATGAAAAGCATAATAAATGAAATTAAAAATATGCTTTATGTTGAGTGAAGCAAGCCAGACACAAAAGGACAAATACTGTATGAATGCATTACTATGAACCAAATATATTGTGTAATATATTGTTTGATTCACACACACACAAAAAAAAACAAACAAAAAACAAAACAACAACAAAAATTTACATGTATCCATTACATTTAATTGAAAAATGTATATATTTATTCATGTGTTTACTTTTTAGTTTTTAATTGTTTATGTTTTCAATTATTAAATGTACAAAATAAAGTTTAAAAAAATTATAAGGGAAAAAAAATGCTGGAGGCATATAACAGCAAATTTTAGGAGGCATAAGAAATGAAGAGTGAGCTTGAAGACATGGTCTCCAAAAGGAAACATGAAAAAGAACAGATAAATAAAATGAAGAAAATTTGAACAGGTTCTCAAGGAACTAAATGATGGCAAGAGACATGGAAACATATGTGTCATGGGTGTCTCAGAAGGAGAAGAGAAGGGAAAAGGGGCAGAAGGAATATTTGAAGAAATAATGGTAGAAAATTTCTCAACCCTATTAAAGGACATAGATATCCATGTCCAAGAATCACAGCATACTCCCATCCAAAGAAATCTGAATAGAACTACTCCAAGACACTAATCAGAATGTCAAATTCCAAGGGTAGAGAGAGAATTCTGAAAGTAGCAAGAGAATATCAATGCATCACATTCAAGAGATACCCAATAAGATTATATGCTGATTTCTCTTCAGAAATATGGGAGCAAGGAGGCAGTGGTATGATATATTTAAGATATTGTGGGGGGAAAAGTGCCAGCCAAGAATCTTATATCTGGCAAGTTTCTTGTTCAGAAATGAGGTTGAGTTTAGAATATTCACAGATAAACAGAAACTGAGAGAGTTTCTAACCAAGAGACAGCTCTGCAAGAAATACTAAAGGGAGTGCTACAGCCTGAAAAGAAAATACAGGAGAGAGAGGTTTGGAAAAGATTCTAGATATGAAAATTACATTAGAAAAATAACTAAAAGTGTAAAAATAGTTATGAAAATAAAATGAAAAAACCAAAAGATCAAAGTGGGTGAAGAAAGAACTTCCTTTACAGTAATGACATTGAATGTTAATGGAATAAACTCCCTAATAAAAAGACACAGACTGATGAATGGATAAGAAAATATGAATCATCTATATGCTGTCTACAAGAGACTCACCTTACATCCAAGGATAACAATAGATTCAAACTGAAAGGCTGGAAAAGGATATTCTACGCATGCAGTAACAAAAAAACAAAACAAAAAGGCTGAAGTAGCTATACTTATATTGGATGAAATAATGAAATAGACTTTAAAACAAAAACTGTTATTAGGGAAAAGGAAAGACATCATATATTAATAAAAGGGGCAATTCACCAGGAAGAAATAACAATCATAAATATATACGCAAATAACCAGGGTGCCTCAAATTATGTGAAGCAAACAATGGCAAAACTGAATGGAGAAATAGATGTCTCTACATTAATAATTGATGACTTCAACACAGCTCTCTCAGCATTGGATAGAACATCTAGGCAGAGGATCAATAAAGAAACAGAGAGTTTAAATAACATGATAAATAGACTAACCCTAACAGACACATACACAACATTGTACCCCCAAAATGCAGAATTTACATTCTTCTCAAGGCCTCATAGATCTTGTTCCAGGATAGACCATATGTTGGGTGACAAAGCAGACCTCAATAAATTCAACATGATCAAATTATTCAAAGAACTTTCTCTGATCATAATGGAATAAAGCTGGAAATCAACAGGAGGAAGAAAAAGGGAAAATTCACAAATATATGGAGATTAAATAATACATCCTTAAATAATTAGTGGGTCAAAGAAAAAAATTACAAGCGAAATCAATAAATATCTCAAGAAAAATGAAAATGAGAACACAACATTTTCCTGGGATGCAGGGAAAGGAGTCCTAAGAGGAAATTTATAGCCCTCAATGCTTATATTAAAAGGGAAGAAAATGCTAAAATCCTTGATCTAACTACACAGCTGGAGAAACTAGAAAAGTAAGAGCAAACTATTCTGAAAGCAAGCAGAAGGTATGAAATGACAATGATTAGAGCAGAAATAAATGAAATTGGGGGACGGATGTGGCTCAAATGGTTGGGCGTCTGTCTCCCATATGGAGGGACCTGGGTTCGATCCCTGGGACCTCCTGTTAAAATAAATAAATAAATAAATAAATAAATAAATAAATAAATAAATAATAAAAAAGAAATAAATGAAATTGAGAACAAGAAAACAATAGAGAGAATTAACAAAACCAAAAGATGGTTCTTTGAGAAAATTAACAAGATTGACCATCCCTTAGCTAGACTGACAAAGAAAAATAGAGAACAGATGCAAATAAATAAAATAAAAAATGAAAATGGGGACATTACGACTGACCCCATAGAGATAAAAGAGATCATAAAAGAATACTATAAACAACTGTATGCCAGAAACTAGACAATGTAGATGAAATGGAAAAATTCCTAGGAATGTATGAACAACCTACACTGACCCTAGAAATTCTCATAAAAGACCCTAGAAGATCTTATAAAAATGATCACAAGTGAAGAGATTGAAACAGTCATCAAAAACCTACAAAAGATAAAAAGCCCACAATCAGATGGCTTCAGAAGTTCATTCTACCAATCATTCAAAGAAGAATTTAATACCAATCTTACTCAAACTCCTCCAAAAAACTGAACAAGAAGGAACACTACCAAACTCATATTGCCCTAAGCCAATGTCACCCTAATACCAAAGCCAGATAAAGATAATATGAAAAAGAGAAAATTAAAAACCCATTTCCCTAATGAATACATATGCAAAAATCCTCAACAAAATAATTGCTAGTCAAATACCACAACACATTAAAGGAATTATTCATCATGATCAAGTGGATTTTATACCAGGCATACAAGGGTGGTTCAACACAAAAAAATCAATTAGTACAATGCACCACATTAAGAAATTAAAGAAGAATAATCACATGATCCTATTGATTGATGCAGAAAAGGTATTTGACAAAATACAGCATCTTTTCTTAATAAAAATACTACAAAAGATAGGAACTGAAGGACATGATGAAAGCCATAGATTAAAAAAAAGCACAGCTAACATTTTACTCAGTGGTAAAAAACTGAATCTTTCCTGTTGAGATAGGGAGCAAGACAAGGATGCCCACTGTCACCACTGTTGTTCACTATAGGCTAGAGTTTCTAGTTAGTGCAATCGGGCAAGAAAAAGAAATAAAAAGCATCCAAATTGGAAAGGAAGAAGTAAAAATTTTGTTATTCACAGATGAAAAGATCCTGTACCTAGAAAGTCCCAAAAAACTACAATAAAGTTGTTTTAGTTAATAAATTATTTCAGCAGAGTAGCAGGATATAAGATTAATATGGAAAAAAATTCATGGTGTTTCTATACACTAGTAATGCATAATCTGAGGAGGAAGTTAGGAAAAAATATTCCATTTACAATTGTGTAAAAGAACTAAATATTTCAGAATAAACTTAACCAAGGATGCAAAGCACTTGTATTAAAAAAATTACAATGTATTGTTAAAAGAAATGAAAAAAAAAAAAAAAAGACCTAAATAAATAAAACATTCTGTGCTCATGAATTGGCATTCTAAATATTGTTAAGATGTCAGTTCTACCCAAACTGATATACAGAGTCAATGCAATCCTAATACAAAATCCACAAACATTTTTTAAAGAAATGGAAAACACAATCATCAAATTTATTTGGAAGGGTATGTGGCCTTGAATAGACAGAAACGTCTTAAAAAGGAAGAGTGAAGATGGAGGACTCTCCTTCCAGACATTAAATTATATTATCTAGCGACAATGACAAAAACGGCATAGTACTGGCATAAATATAGACAATTAGACCAATGGAACTGAATTGATTATTCAGAGACAGACCTTCACATCTATGGTCAAGTGATTTTTGACAAGGTTGTCAAACCCACAGTTGGGCAAGAATAGTCTATTCAACAAATGGTCCTGGAAGAACTGGATATCCATAGCTGAAAGAAAGAAAGAAAGAGTACCCCTTTTTCACACCTTATACAAAAATTAACTCAAAATGAATCAAAGACCTAACTACAAAATCTACAACCATAAACCTCCTAGAAGAAAATGTGGGAAACATCTTCAAGATCTGATGGTAAGTGGTACATTCTTAAACCTTACACCAAAAGGATAAGCAATGAAAGAAAACATGGATAAATGGGACCTCCTCAAACTTGAACACTTTTGTGATTCAAGGGACTTTGCCAAGAAGGTGAAAAGGCAGCCCACCCAGTGGAAGAAAATATTTGGAAACAACATATCTGAGAAGGGTATGATTTCCATTCTGTATAAAGAGATCATATAGCTCAACAATAAAAATAAGCATTCCAATTGAAAAATGGACAGAAGACTTAAATAGACATTTCTCCAAAGAGAAAATACAAATGGTCAAAAAGCACATAAAAAAAAAAAAAGTTCAATATTGCTAGCTATTAGGGAAATGCAAATCAAAACAACAATGAGATATATCATACCACATAGAATGGCCGATATTAAAAAAAAAACACAAAAGAAAATAATAATTGCTGGAGAGAATGTGGAGAAATAGCATTTCTCCTTCACTACTGGTGGGAAAGTAAAATGGTGCAACCTCTGTGGAAGACAGTTTGGTGTTTCCTCAGGAAGCTAAATATAGAACTTCCATATGATCCAGCAATTCCTCTACTAGGAATATATCCAGAAGAACTGAAAACTTTGACACAAGCAGGCATTTGTACACTGATGTTCATAGCAATGTTATTCAAAATTGCCAAAAGATGGAACCAAACCAAGGGTCTGTCAACCAATGAATGGATAAACAAAATGTGGTATATACATGCAACAGAATACTATCCTGCAGAAAGAAGATATGAAATTGGGAGACATATGAAAACATGGATGAAACTTGAAGACATTATGTTAAGTGAAATAAGTTGGACACAAAAGGACAAATATTGCATGGTCTCGCCAATATAAATTAAATGTGAAGAATAAACACATGGAGTTAAAACCTAGAGTATTATTAGGAGATAAGAGGAGGGTTGAGAAGGTGTACTGATGCTTAATGTATGAAGAAGTTTTACTTAACTTGACTGTAAAAGTGTGTAAATGAATAGAGTTGATGGTAACACATTATAGTGAATAGAACTAACACAGCTTGTTTATAAATAGGATTGTGGCTGAAAAGGGTAGTCTAGGGATGTAAATGTCAATTGAAAGAAAGTTAGAGAATATTCTAGGGACTGAATAACATAGTGAACGCAGAAGTGGATGAGAATTGTGCTTAATAGACAAATACAAGAATGTTCTTCTATGAACTAGAACAAATGTACATAACTATTGCAAGGTGGTAATAATGTGGAGAAGAAACATGGGAAAATACAATTAATGTAACTTATGGACTTTATTTACAGCAATACTGTAATATTCTTGCATCAATGCTAATATGTAGTGTTTTAATAATAGGGAGTATAGAACAAATATACTAAATGTATGCTTTAGACTATAGTTTGTGGTAATAATCTGATATTATTTCATAATCTGTAACAACTGTTCCACAACAATGTAGTATGTTGATGGATGGGTATTTTATGGGAATTCCACACATGTGCATGATTGTTTTGTAAGTTCACAAATTCTCTAATAAAAATATATTTTAAACAAACAAACAAATAAAACAATAGACACATTGCATATTTACCAGGGATAATGTTTACGTGTAGGAAGGGTCTTATAAAATTGAGGATCATGTGTGAGGTAATAATTGTTATTCTCTTTCTTTGCTGACCTCCAGCAAACTTTTTAGCAAAGAACTAGTACAAGGGAAGGAGAACTAACAAAGTGTTTGATTACTTTTCCTTGGCTGCTCAAGTAAATACCATTCAATAGTTTGGCTTCAACGATGGGAATTTATCAATGCCCAGTTTTGAGGCTAAAAGAAAGTTAAATCAGGGTGTCATAAAGGTGATGCTTTCTCTCAAAGACTGGTGTTCTGGGGCTTCCTGCCAGCTATCCTTGTCTTCTCTTTCACACAGCAAGGCACATGGAGGCCTCTACTGGCTTCTCCATTCTCTACCATGTTCCACTGAATTACAGCTTCTGGTTGCTCTCTGTGGCTTTCTTTCCATTTGAATTTCATTCTGTTTTAAAGGGATCCAGTAATAGGATTAAGACCTATCATGATTGAGGTGGGCCATGTCTTAAATGAAGTAATCTCATACAAAATTCCTACTTAATGGTGGGCTCATACCCATAGGAATGGATTAAGTTTAAGAACATGTTTTTCTGTGGTATGTACAGTTTCAACCCATCATGCTCCATGCCCTGGACACAAAAATATATGTTCTTTCCACATGCAATATACATTTATTCCATCACAACATTCCAAAATCTTTAAGTCTTTTCAGAAACAATGATAAGTACAAAGACCCATCAAAATGAGTTATGGTTATAGTCTGTCCTGGGGCATAATAACCCTCCCTCTGTGGACCTATAAAATCTAGAAAACAAGTTATCTGCTATCAATATGCAATGGGGAGACAGGCATGGGATACATATTCCTATTCTAATAGGGAAAAATTGGAAGGAAAACATGGCTTCCAAACAATTCCACATTCCAGGAGGGCATACTTCACTAGCTTTCCAAGCCTGAGAGTCATCTATGTATCAATGGCTTCTCCTCCAGGCCATATGGAAAGGCAGCCCCAACCATTCCAAGTGCTTGCACAGCAGTCATATTCTTCGTGACTTTGTAAATGCTGGGGCACTGGACCCACCCTCACTAAGCAATAGGGTGCAGCCAGGCTCTCTGTGAATGCTGGGACATGTCCCCCCTACCCCCCCATTCTTCAAACAGTGGCATGGTGACACTTTTCCTGAAAAATGAGGCCGAAGACCACCCTGTCCAAGTGCAGGGGCAGACCTGCACTTTCCACACTCATGGGTGAGCCCACTCTCTTGTCCAGAGAGGATGTCTTTGGTCCAGACTTCAGCTTCCATGGATCTGCCCTTGAAGCCATTCTTCATTCATTTTGTCCCTTCTCTTTCCCTTTCAGTTGAAGCTGAAGTGGTTCCACTTATACATATTTTGCAAAAAAAACTTGTTGGTTTTACATGTAGTGCACAGAGGTCCAAACCATCAGAAGGACTTTCCACAGATCCTTCCTGAATAATGGCATCTCAAATCTTGACTGAAGTGGCTGGCATGATCCATTTTCAGCTATACCCTCAGATGGAGCCCTATTCCTTAAGGATTTGTTGTCTGTAAGCTTAGAGTCATCATTAATAGTCTCATCTCAGAGAACACTATTTGGATAGTCACAGAACTTTCCAAACAATCAATTTCTGGTTTCTGTGTGCACAGGAGTTAAGATTTCAGCTTATCTATTTCATCTCATATTTTACTATAAGCTGCAAGGAGAACTATATTCTGCACCTTCCACACTGGTTTTGAAATCTCCTCAGCTAAATATCCATGTTCGTTGCTTTCAAGGTCTGCCTTCCATCCAACATCAGAACTCAATTTTGCCAAATTCTCTGCCACTTAAAACAAGGATCAACCTTCCTCCATTTTCCAATAACACATCCATCATTTTCTTCTAAGTCCCCATTAGAAGGACCTTTCGCACCATATTTTTAAAAACAGTCTCTTCTAAACAAACTAGGCCATTTCTATTAAGCAGCTCACACTTCTTCCAACCTCTGCCTGTTATCCAGTTCCAAAGCTGTTTCCACATCTTTGGTGTTTGCAATAGCAGCATCCTGCTTTCCTTGTACCAAATTCTGTTTTAGCTTACCCTTGCTGCTCAAGCAAACACTATGCAATGGGTCTGCTTAAACAATGAGAATTTATTAGCTTACAGTTTTGAGACTAAAAGAAAGTCTAAATTAAGGAATCATCAAGGTGACATTTAGCTCCCAAAGACTATTTCTGTGCCTGAAATCCAGACAGAATCAGTGATTCTGTCACATAGCAATGCACAAGGCAGCCTCTCCTGGCCTCTCTGTTTTCGTGTGGATTCAATTGAGTTTCAGTTCTTGACTGCATCCTGTGGCTTTCTCCCTCTGTCTGAATTTCACTTCTTTAAAATAAACATTCCAGTAATAGGATTAAGACCCACCCTGATTGAGGTGGCCACACCTCACCTGAGTTAACATCTTCAAAAGATGCAATTTACAATGCGTCCTCCACACCCATCAGAATGGATTAAGTTTAAGAACATGTTACTCTCTGGTACATACAGCTCCAAACTATAACAACTGCTATGGAGAACTCATAACATTTTTAGAAAATTTGGACTCCTTTTTAAATGACGGTCTGAATTTTAAAAATTTTAAAAAAGATGTATTTCATCCCCTAAAATGATATGTGGTTACTATAACAGATTTAGGATTTTCAGATTTCTAATCCAAACCTATATAATGACTGAGATGTTTTAAATTTGGCACTTAGTTTTTCTTTCGCTTTAAATCTAAGGATAACTGCCTTATCAAATGCATATGTCTGATGTCATTTCTATAAATATGTAAGTTAACATTATATTTAATCAGTGTAACAATATCAGTAATATCCACAAAACTTGTCATTCTATGCATTTATTAATACCTAAATATTTTCTTCCAAATATAAGTAAGCATTCTAAATACAACTCAGTAAAATTTTTCATTTCTCTCTTAATTATCTGTATTTTCTTAGTCATTTGGACAATAATATATATAATTGCAAAAGTCAAATCTCCTGTAATAATTTATTGTTGTAAAAGCTGCTAATTTCACAGAAAGAAATTTAGTAATACATTTTTTTTATATTATAGTGGGTTGAAAAATATACCTCCTAAATTCATGTCCAGCTGGAACATCAAAATGTGACCAGTTTAAGAAACAGCATCTCTGCAGAAATAATTAAGGAAGGGATTGAGATGAGATCATACTGGATTAACATGGACCCTCAATGCTATCAGACTGTCCTTATAAAAACAGAAAAGGGAGAACAGGTATAGCTTAGTGGTTCAGCCACTGCTTCCCATGAACAAGGTCCCAGGTTCAATCCCCAGTACCCCTCACCCCCAAAAACAAAATAGAAGAGGACCCACAGTGACACAGAGAAGGATACAGAAGGCACAGAAGGATGGTGACCCAGATTGCAGTTCTATGTCTATAAGCCACAGAATGCAAAGGAAGATTGGCACTTACTAGAAGCTAAGAGAGACAAGGAAGGATCCTTCCTTGAGCCTTCAAAGGGAGCACGACCAGGCAGACATCTTGATTTTGGACTTCTCTACTCGAGAACTGTGGGAAAATAAATTTATGTTGTTTTCAGTCATGAAGTTTGTGGTAATTTTTGCAGTAGCCTTAAGAAACTAATACATATAGTAAAATAAGAAAAGAGATTGTTAATTAATTGGCATGTTATGGAAGTATGCAATATTTAATTCACATTAGGACAAACATTATACAATCTTTGAGGAATAAAAATATTTAAAATTTTAAATACTAATTCAAGGCAGAAAAATGGAAATTTGGATATTTTATACTTGTAATTCTTTTTTTTTTTGCCTTTTTACTGTATACTTGTAATTCTTATAGAATTGAGCTATGTTTTAGACAACAATCTTGAAATTTTAAAAAATAAAATTTAAAACTGTGTATACTGTTAGTGATTTACTTCTACTTAGGCTATGAGTCTTTCAAGGAAATAAACCTACTTGAAAGTCTTCACATCTTATAATGATGAATGAAAAGCAAACATATACTGTGGCAGTTTGAAATTACTTTATGAATCCCAAAAAGAGAAAGATTATATTTGTGAGATAATCCATTCCTGTGCGTGTAAGACACTTTCAATTGGAGTACATCAGTGAGGTATGTCTCAGGTTGAGTCTCTGCCCTCTTGTTGGGTTGATAAAAATGGAGACACAGAGAGATGCAGAAAGAAGGGAGCTGCCATATTTGATCCTGCCATGTGAGAGAAAGGAGAGGCTCAAAGATCTGAGGCCCAGGAAGAGATGAGCCATATACCTGATAACTTGCAGCTGAACTTGGGAAGAAAGCAGAGCAGCTGAGTCTGAGAGAGGAAGCTGGAAAAGAAACAAGCCCTATGCCTAGATGCCCACAGCTGAGCTCCAGGAGATGATGATAGATTTTGAAGGGGAAGGCAGAGACCTCAGCAGAGATTGGAGGCCATCTTGCTTCACCACATGGCAGCTGACTTTGGTGAGAAAGCACTTCTTTTGCTGCCTTGAGTTGGACATTGCATGGCCTTGTAACTGTAAGGATTTACCCCAAATAAATCCTCTTTATAAAAGCCAACCCGTTTCTGGTATTTTGCATCAGCAGGTTTTTGGCAAACTAAAACAATTATCTTTTAAACCTCAAAATTTCATGTGAATGAAAAATTTAGGTCAAATACTATCCTTGATTAATCATCTTATCTTAATAAAAACATAAAGATTAGAAGGAAAGGAAAAACAATTAGAGAATAATGTAGTTTCACAAAGTTATCTTCTCCATGGACTTCAGTTGAAACTGCAGAGCAGAAGCCACCTGGCCACAGAGAAAATGGTATTACTGGATACGAAACAAAACATTAGAAATATGACTACAAAATTTATAAAACTAAGTAAAAAAATAACTATTTTGCATAAAACGTTAAATTTATTCTTAGATCCTGTTAGTTCATTTCATGAAGTTAATACTTCATCTCAAACTTGGCTTTCTATTAGTGAACAAAATATGTTTTGCTGAATTCTAGTATATGCGATATTTTGAGGGAGCTTAAGTTTAACCTGTTCAACAGTTGATTTTTCTTTCTTTTTAAAGAATTATGTATTTCTCTTAACATCTTAAATCTAACAATTGATACAAATATTTTTATTTATTATGCAGTTTCTGCCATCTTTAGTAAAGCATAATAAATATTAAATAACAAACTCTATTGAAAAATATTTAATATTCCCTTGGCGAAATTTACTTAAATTGCATTTTTTCCATTATCATGTGCAGTAATCATGCTGTGTGAGAGATATTAAACAGGATACAGGAGTAAAGGAATATTTATCCTAGGTATAGGCAGGAACATGTCTTAAGAAATACGGAAATAAAATCCCTTGATGTTAGCTGGAATTTTACTCACTTGATTCTTTACACTAAAGATAAAGTGAAGGATATAGTATATATATTTATATGTGTATGTTTGTGTATGTATATATGTATATACATATACATATATATACAAAATATGTACATATAATATTTTGGTCTGCAGTATCTGTATTCATTTTTAAGTTGATACTAAATTTTTCTCCAAGAACAATGACAGGGATGAATTCTTGCTAAGCCTTTGTAAAACTGAAATCCATCTTTGTGATGTGCCCAACAGTATAAAAAAAAATGCTTGAAAGTGTGTTTGCTGTCCTTATCTCTAGTAACGGAAAACTAATGGTAACTTTCAAACTATCAGTATCCCATTCTAAAAACTTTTTTAAATAACCAATTCCTCAGCATCACAACTTTCATACATCAGGAATTAATAAAAACAGAGTTAGACAATTGATCACTAAGGAAGTGGAGATAGTGTTCTTATGACTGAGAGGATAATTGTTGAGAGTCAACTCTACAACAGGTATCATGGCAAGTCCCTTTGTAGCCCATGTGTTGGAGTTGAAGAAATAATATAGTGGTGCCTAGAGGGAGGGCTTCTTGATGGGGATTCTGGGAAATTTTCACGTTTTCTATTCTGGTCCTCAATAGGGAAGCCATTTTCAACTTAAGCTGCAAACAAGAAGAGACACTTCCTTTCAAAACATCCCTTTAAACATTCTGCAATTGCCACAGCAAGCAGAGAATACTAACCTGTAGAGAACAAAGGCCTAAGTTTTCACATTAGAGGATAAGAGCCACAAATATTGGAGAACATGCCAGATGAAAGCCAACCTTTGTAAAACTAATTTGACATAGGTTTGGGGTTCAAATTTGCACATAGAGTAAGCAAACAATCCAATAGAAGCCTTTTTATCTCCTACAAGAGGGGTCTGTGTTTATAATTAGACATGTAATATGTAAATTAGCCATAAATATTTTACTTTTACCAAAAACATTTAAAACGTAATTCATTTGTTAACCTTTAGCCATAGATACAACACTATTTCTTTAATATAAGTCCTTGATTCAGGCTCCAATTTCTTTTTTGCATAAATGGAATCCATCATATAGCTTCTGCTCTTTCCAGTTTTGCTTTATTTGAAATAAGAGTGTAAATATGAAGAAGAAAATGCAGACTTTACTATTTTAATGATATCTTTCATTCTTCTCTCATCCACACCACATTTGACAGATTTATGTTTTATGTACACATATTTATCAATTTTTTCCAAAACATATAACTTATGTTTTATGGAAGAAAACCTATTTTCGTGTTAGTTATGTTAATTGGTTCACATAATAATTAAATTATACCATTGTAGTCACATATAAAATGAGTAGGTTTGGGAACGAGCTAAACTTACTCTTCTCAAACATACAACCCAAATAGAGGAAGCCTAGGTTTGAGAGTGCGTAATGCCTCACACCATGGACAAATAGTATATTTTGCAGAAATAATGGAAGGCCTTCCTTCTTTTGGCCATGGGGTGAAATGGTTATTATACTAGAGAATTTATATGGCACTGACTAATGATTGCAAATGAAGGATGTGCGTGCTGAGAACTGCGTAGTCCCGCCTGGAGGATTGCAGGGGTTCAGCTATCTTGGGAGCCCCAAGCTTCTCAGTGTCTCAGCCCAGAGGGATCCTCCTTGCTGGAAAGGAATTTTCTAGGCTCAAAAAACTATTATGCTTTCCCATCTCCTTTATAAACATGATACCTTTGATGGGATTAGATTTTCTTAAAAGAGAGTGGAGAACATTACATAATATATTCTCAGAAAATCAAATGCCAACACCTTCCATGAAAACAGCCTCGATCCTGGCTTATAATGGGAGCAAACAGAGGGAGCAAAACTATAATGTTAAAAGGCTTTAAAAAAAACATATACAGTAAGCGATGTTTTTTGTCAATAGTGTAAAAACTTCCAATCTATCCAAAATAATTTAGACATTTCATGCATTTCCCTATGAAAATCCAAAGAGAATATTTTTTTCTTGGGACTTGACAAGTTGGCCAAAAAATGAGTGCAAAAGAAATCAATCTAAGAGTAGCTAAAATGAATTTAAAGAACTTGAGTGATGTTTGCCTACCAGACATCATGATTTCTTACAAAGCTATATAAATTAAAACAGCCTGTGATTACTTTGTCAGTGGGCTTTACCTTGGAATATATGATAAACTACCCCCCCAATGTGCTGAAATTAGATTCATTTATAACTTTCCTACACGGGTCCTTCTGCCCCTTTTATTTGAATATATAATTAGCACTATACTGTTAAATATATGTCTCTGAAACTTTAATCTTCCAACTGTTCATAAGCTGGTTGAGCCCTGAAATTCAGCAGAGCTGCATACAATATCTACCCTCCAATTCATTGGACTCACCCAGGAAAAATAACAAAAGGATGATGATGGACAACACCCATACAAAAAAAAAAGAGAGTATTTACAACTGCAAGCAAGGCATTTCCATCCATCTGCCACTTGGGATCTAAGCTCCCTCTCAATCGGGAGCAGAGTACACATTACCACCCCCAAATCCTCAACAATGAGAAATGAGCAAACATAAGGGGATAATGTATATATATATAGTAATGGAAGAAGTTGTATCATTGATATAAAGGCAGTGGCCATCAGAGGTTTTGAGGGAGGATGAGGGAAGAATAAGTGTAAAATGTGGCATTTGAGGACATTGGAATTGTTCTGCATGACATTGCTAGAACAGGTACAGGCCATTATACATTTTGTCAAAATCTATAAATTGTGCAGTGAAAAGTGTAAGCCATAATGTAAACTATAGTCCATGCTTAGTAGCAATGCCTCAGCACTTGTTCATCAATTTTAACAAATGTACCTACCTCACTAATGAAAGATGTTGTTAATGGGAAAAAGAGTGTGGGGGGTGGGGAGAGGTGTATGAACATCCCCTATATTCTTGATGTAACATTTGTGTAGTCTAAATCTTCTTTAAAAAAAATAATAAAAATATATGTGTTTTAAAAAACAGCCTGTGATTAGAATTGGGATAGATTAATAGTCCAATAGAAAGAATAAACTGGAATAAATCTCATATCTGGAAGCTTCATATAGGAATAAAGTGGAAATTCTAATCAGGGCAAAAATAGCCCAATGAATGATAGTGGTACAAGAAGAAATACAATAGAAGAAAAATGAGGGAAAAATCCTGTCCCCCCTCCCCTCTGTGTCTTGGCCTGTATGTGAGCACTCACAGAGAGACACAAATAAATCCCAAGTGAATAAAAAACCTAAATTTTAAAAAAATGGAATCTTTAAAATTTCCAAGAAAATATAGGTACCTATATTTATGACCTGTTGAAACAAAATATTTCTCTATATAGCACAAAAATAGTGATAAACTTGAGTCTATTAAAATTTAAAACTTTGGATCAATTAAAGTCACTTTAAAGAAAGTCTAAATGACTAGTCATAGACTAAGAGAAGGTAATTGCAATGCATATGACTCTTAGATGTCATTATCCAAAATATATTAAAAAATCATAAAATTCAGGAAAAATTATCCAATAGAAAAATTGGCAATGGCTTTAAAAGGGCAATTCAGAGAGGAGGAAACCAAAGTAGTCAATAAGCATGGGAAGAGATATTCAACTTCAGTGGTAATCAGGTAAATACCTAATGAAACCATAATGAAAAACCATTCCATATCCATGAAATTGGCAGGGTTTAAGAAGTCTGATAATACTTCCAATGAGAAGGAAGTACAACAGGCACAATTGGGGAATATAAATTTGCACAACCACTTTGGAAAGCAATTTGGCAATAAGAAGTAAATGTGAATATGTAGATCCCCTTTGAACCAATGATTTCTCTTTCAGGAATAAACCAGAGACTTTCTGGCTCACAAGACCTATATAAAGAATGTTGTTAGTAGCCTGGGTGTCATGGAGAAAGATTGAAAAGCTTAAGTGCTCATTCAGAAAAGGATGGGTAGGTAAATATAGTATGGTATGTTTCCAATGTGGAATACTGTAGAGCAGTTATGACTAATGAAATAGAATATCATTTACTAAATAGAAATCTTAAAACTAAAATTCCAAGAAAAATAAAAGCAAGTTAATTGATGATAGATTATACCACTTATTTAAAGTTTAAAAACATGCAAAACAATATATTGTTTAGATACAAAGAAATCTAGCAAAATATTTCTAAATGCATAGGAATAATAATCACCCAATCTGATATATGGTTTACTCTGAAAAAAATGAAAGATGAATGGGGCCAGATGGGGTACATTAGAGGCTTCAGTGAAATTTCTAGTGTTTATTTTTTTTAATGCCAAATTTAAATTTAAAAAGCTGGGGGTAAACAAGAGTAAATTCACCTCCCATTCCCTAACTCCAATCTTTCAATGCAAATGTAGCCACTTAATATTTTTTTGTATACCCTTAAAATATATGTATGCATAAATATATGTCTCCTTTCCTGTACCTCACTTCCAGCTGTCTCTTTTTCCAACCACTATGGTGTGAGCCAAATCCACTTCACACAAAGTGTCACCTTCAACATTTCTCTTATGCCATTAGGGTACCTTCCTGCCCTTGGCGTTCAGGTTTGTTAAGGATGCCTTTGATTAAGAAGCCAAACTGATGCCCTTATAGGAAGAACCCAGAAAGAGAAAGGAATTAAAGCCCTATTCTGTAAACTTTGACCAACTGGGCAGAGGGGTACTCAAGGGCATCTCAAATGACTTCTCATCCATTCCCAGGGGATAGAGCAACTGGTACCCTGGTGTGGTAGAAAACTCAATGATGCATCTTTTTATTATTTCTCCCTTCTATTTTTCCCTCTTTTCCTGCTTTCTCTCAACTCCTGCTTCCTGGGACATTTAAAAATAAACATATGCTCATAAGCATATGTTTTGGGCTCACCTTTCTGGGGAACTCAAGCTAAGACAGAAAAATAACTAAGTTAAAATGGACGTGAAATTTCATAGGCAAATAGCCACGTGCAGACATTTACTAAGGAAATGTCTCCTAGAAAACAGATCTTTGAGTCTTGTTCCATCAACCAGATTAGAAGTATGAAATGTACTCAACATGTGGAGAGCATCTGTGAAGAGATTTCTTTGGAGAAAGCTGCTATCTTGCTCTCCCAATGGAAGAGAGTTTGAGGACTACTTTCCCTTCTTAGGTCTAGAGACTTTGTACATAAATAGGACCCCTTAGACAGCTTGTAATTTGCTTCCCTCAAGTTTTATGGCATCTTAGCCTGGGTCTGACTCTTCTCCAGAGAAATTTAGAAGATGAGAAAGCACCGAGTATCTTCAGGTTTAGAGATTGAGCCTAGAGTGATCCTTGGCAGGGGAATCTGTTAAGCTGAAGGATGTAGGAGTCCATTCAATGAACCAAAGAGATGCCATAAGAAAGAGACAACAAACAAAGAGACCCAGAGATATTACAAGTCCTCTTGGGTCCTCTCTAAATGTAGCTACCTACAACATGGGTAGAGGAACTGTAACATTGGAAAGCTCTAAGTGATAGAATTATTAACAAGGGAAGAAATCAATTGTAACCAGCTGGAGAGAAATAACATGCAGAGAAGAGTAGCCCAGCTATAAACTTATTCAAAAAGTCCCTTGAAGGAAAGTTATTTTAAAAATTCTCTAGGACCAGAGAGTGTGAGGTTATGGTATCAGTGCAAGAAGGACCTTCCTAGGACTTGACTTTCCACCCTTCCCACCACCAACCTGGAGAAAACAGCCAGAAAGCTGTTGTAACAAGTGTCAGTGATACTGGGGTTGTGTGAACATTTACCAGTGCAGAGTCCTTTTTAGAACTTTATACTAAACAGTCTAGACTGAAATGAGGCTCTATTTGCAACATCACCTAAAATTTGCAACTAAGAATGAGAAAACCAAGCCACACAAAGCAAAAAAATTGTGAGGCCTCAGGGAATTTTTATGTAAGGACGGTGTGAGAGTTTGTAGTCTTTGGGTAAATTGTGAAAGGAAAAGTGGGAAAATTAATACTGTAGGTAACATAAAATATACATATACATACATATGCATTTATATCTACATATGCACATTTACTTACACAAATGAGAGAACATGGTGCAAGTTGTTTTGCTCCTTATTTGTTGTCTTTGTTTCCTGACTGCTAAAACAAATATCACATGGGAAGCTGGAGTAAACAATGGGAATTTATTGGTTTATTGTTGGGAGGCTAGGAAAAGCCTTGCATCAGCAAGGCGATGATTTCTTCCCAAAGACTGTGGTGTTCTGGGGCTGGCTGCTGGTGATATTTGGGTATTTGTGGTTATTTGTTTTTTTTTTTTTTTACAGGTCAATGCAAATTATGGTGTTCTCTTCTTTCTCTTCTGTGTTGAGTTCCTTGACTTCCAGCTTCTACTCCTCACCATGACTTTCCTTCATATAACCTCCAACAATAGGATTAAGGTCCAATCTCATTCATTTTGGGCACATGTTCACTAAAAGTAGCATCTTTAGGAGGTCCTATTTGCAATGGATTCATACCCACAAGAACGGATTAAGATTATGAACATGATTTGTTTATGTTTTGTTTTCATCCTGGGATACATAATTCAACCTACAACAGCACTTTCATTTAAAATATAAATTGAGGATTATTTACAACACACTGGCATATAGAGTTCTATTTAATTTTTAATTTTTGCTTAATAATTACTCAACAAATATACTAGTTCATGACCATTTACAAAGTGTTTCAAAATGAATAGATTAAGGAAAAAGTCAGCCTTACTCCCTATAATCCTGTTTTCATCCTCAGAGGAACTTTATTAGTTTGGTGTGTATCCCTATAGTAAAGGAAAATATAGTTTTGTTTCATGTGTTTTTTTCCCCCAAAACACTAACACATTTAATTTATATCTTATGTACCATTCTAAGTCAGTAATTATATACTGCCTCATTATTTAAAACTATAATATTTTATTCCATGTTGTGATTTTACCATATCTGATTGATTTATATAATGATTCATTTTATAATGAAGTCCTAACCTTCGAGCAGTATACTATACCTGGCAGACCTCTGGTCAATGTTCCAAAAAATATATTGATTTGGTAGACACTTTGGACTAAAGCCAGTTTTAATATTATTTTCCATATTTCAATTTTTATGATATTTTGGTCTTACAAACTACCCTTTGCTTTGTTCCTCAACTTCCAACCAACACAGGGAAATTTTGAGAGCTCTGTTCTCCTTGTCATAAAAGACAAGGCTTTAGTTAAGGGTCATGTTCCTAAGAATTCATTTCGATGAGAAAATACAATCACAAGTAATGAATATCAAAGGATGATCAGGTTTATATGAACAAGGTTTTCCTGTGGGAGTAGAATTTTTTGCATTTAATTAAACTATAGAACTAATGTAGTCATCTACAACCTACTGTGTGTTCTTACTGGCGGATTCTTGAGGAAGCAGATTGCATTATTTCCCTACGTTTCCACCTATAAGTACATTATGTGATCTTTCTCCTGCTAAACTACCACCTAGAGTATTTTCAGTCTATGAAATTAAAATATCCTTTTGACAGGCTGTGACTTTTATCACTCCAGTGAATTCAGGGGGAAAAAAAAGTCTACTTGTGGGAATCAAAGAATTGAAAAGTTTATTACTAGAAAAAAACTCTGGAAATTGTGAAGTATAAATTTATTATTTAATCAAAATAATGGGTACACTGAGACCTATAGAAAAAGGCATGTATTAAGTTAAAAAAACTCAGAAGTAAGATAACCTGTGTGTCACACTTAATGAATTCACCTATTGAGCCCCTCTCTCATTAATTCCCACATGCTTGCATGTAGAAAATTTCAGCCCCGATGTATAGTTTTCCCTACATCAGAAATTTGCCACAAATACCCTTTCACCTTTCTTGCCTCTGTTGAAAACTTCTTTCCCTGAAGCCTGCTTCTATGAAGTGTTCCATTTCCTAAGACTTATATGTTACAAGTCTGAGAGTTTGGTCATTTCCACAAACTTCCTATTTCTGTTTTAAAACCATTGCTCTTTTCTCTTTCAAAAACCTCTTCCTCTTTATGAGATGCAAACTATGAGATTCTACCACCATCCACTGCTTTTGCCATTTATGGACCTCCGGGTCATTATTCCCTTCATCAGTGAGAGAAGCAGAGGGCCATGGTTCTCCTCTCTGCCAACTGGAAATGCCCATATCCTTGTGGTCAACCTA
Organism: Tolypeutes matacus; assembly: GCA_026826555.1. Lineage (NCBI taxonomy): Eukaryota > Metazoa > Chordata > Mammalia > Cingulata > Chlamyphoridae > Tolypeutes > Tolypeutes matacus. The sequence continues at coordinate 5,466,107 of JAKSZT010053840.1, forward strand.
GCCTAAACACACACTTAACACACACTTAATGCACTCTTAATGCTCATTTCTTACTACATTATCTACCCACTCTTGTAACTTATTGCTCATCTGGCCATCTGCCAGAACTGCTGCACCTCAGGACTTTTAAACAGTAACTGAATACTAACTACTGTCATGACTAACACACTTAAAGAAGCATCTGGGCACTTTGATCATGTCCCAGCCTATATAATCCTTTGTTATTAAGCCTCAACATCACGGTTAACATACCATCTGAACCATTTTATTACCATGACTCTTAACACAGTTTGATTAGCCCTTTTACAGTTATCCTCCTGAACCAGTGCTAAAATCACACTTCTCCAGTCTTATTTTAGATGAATGGAACACTTATGGATAAAATCTCATAAGTAAGAACTGTCCCTTGATCATCCCAAGTAGGCATTCAACATTGTCCAGTAATCTTTCTACCTATCCTAATTTAGCTGTATTTTCCATGCATGATGTAAAACATTGCAAACTGGTCCCTTTTGATCACATTTAATGTCCCTATAGGCTTATTTTTCACATCCCTATAACAAGAAGAGACATCACTCTTGGCATCTGGTGAGCTTTGCTTGGAGCAGCTTATCTTTTGTAAAATGAAAATTGTCTTAGGAAAATAAATCGACTGTTGAAGCTGAAGGGGAGTTTAGAGGTCCTCAAATCCATTCTCTCAGGATTTTGGAAATAAAGTCCATAGCAGTGAAGTGAAATATCTAAAGTCACATAGGTTTATTGAATCAGAGGCAGGAACAGAACTCCAGTATTATTATATCTAAATGTGAACCACTAATATAGTTACTGTGTATTTAGCTACTATGCTACACTTTATATGAACATCTTTTTATTAGTCAGGTAAGCTAACTGCTGAAACAAACAAAAAAGTAATAATTAATTAACACAAAGTTATTTCTCCCTCACATAAATTTCAATGAAGATGTTTCTTGCCAAGATCATTCAGCTGGCAAATGAGAACTAGGAGAATATAGAGAATCTCAAGCCAGATGCTTACATGCTTCCATCTGTATATGAAGTCCACTGTATTCAGTAGGTAAGAGCTTGTCACATAGTCTCACCTAAATTTACAGAGGCTGGTATACACAATCCTTGACTTGGCAGTCAATTCCCAGCAACAACTCTACCCTGGTAGTATAACATATATATCTGTTTTAGTTAGCTACCCAACTCTGTCAAACTCTCATTTAATCCCTACTATGAACCCATGTAGTAATAATATATAGGTAAGTTGGTTAAGTCACTTGCCAAGGGTCCATCAGTGCATGCCTGTGGTGGTAGAGGAATGCACCAAACAAGAGGCTCTGTGACTTCAAATTCTAGGATTTCTGCTGCTATAGCACATGGCCTTTAAAAATTTATGCCTCTGTGGCTCCTCTTCCTAGGTCCTGATATGGGTTTCTCCCTGTAATCATTTGCTTTTTTTTTTTTTTTTTTTTGTAGTAACACAGAACTAGCTAAGTCATTATAGTTTAACACATTTTTCATGTCTTTAAAGACAGGCTCCCTGAAAGCCTTGTCCCTTCAACTTGAGAATCTAATCTGTTTTATTTATGCATCTTAATTATTTCAACTAATGGGAGAGTCAGAAAGCTAAACCTACATAATTAAACAGACTTCTCTTTAATTTTAGAATACATTTTGTGACTTTACCTATAAATGTCTTCTGCTGTTCATCATGTAGGTCATTCTTAAAATCAGGTTGCTTTGAGAAAGCCTCAAGCAGTCTGTTCAATTCTCCTAATACAGATTTGGGCTCCTGTGTATCAAACATGTGCTTGGTGCCAAGAATAGACAGATAAAATACACAAAAGTCACAGCTCCCAACTTAAAGGAGTCAAATACAACAATGGAACCAAAAAAATAACTGTACTCATCAAACGTGAGTGATAGAAATTAGCCCAGGTGACTATGTTAACAGCAAGAAGGGTCTGTTATCCTGGCTGGGGAGATGATATCTGAATTGAGGAATAAAGCAAGAGGTTTCCAGGTAAAGAAAGATTGTGCTGCTACATTGCCACAGGGAGTCCAACACCATGCTTATTTTTCTCAAGGCTAAACTCTCTTTAGTCTTCTTTTCCTATAAAAAAAATAGGAGGGAATTTGGAGGCAGATAGAAATAATTTTAAGTCCTTGCTCTCTTATTCACAACCTTTCTGGCTGAAGGGATATATGCTTTAGCCTCCCTGTTACTTAGGTCTCTTTATCTATAAAATAGTGATACTAACTCACAGGAATTTTGTGATGTTTTAACACATAGATTGAAAGTTAACTATGAATGCCCCTTTTGTCCAATGTAGAGCAACAAAGACTTTATTTACCCTCCCACTTGAAACAACTGAAAAATGAAATATATACAAATAGACATAGACATAGACATAGACATAGATATAGATGTAGACATAGGCATAGAGATAGAGAGATAGACATAGACTTAGACTTAGACATAGACATAGACTTAGATTTAGACTTAGACATAGACATAGAGACAGACCGACATAGACAGACATATACATAGTCATAGTCATAGACATAGACGTAGACGTAGACGTAGACGTAGACGTAGACGTAGACGTAGACGTAGACGTAGACATAGACATAGTGGTATTCAAGGAACTGGACAAAGGCAACAAAAGGCAGTGATTTCTGAGAAATGGAAAATGCAGGAGGGGACCTCTATGATTAGTGCAATTTACTCCTACTTGGAGAGAGTTTTCCAGACCACAGAAGAGGGTGAACTCCCTGAGTATTAGAAATGGAGCTGAGAATCTGAGGAGAACAAGGAGCTAGAGTTTGCAAGACAGAGTGCGACAAATGAGATAGTTGCACAAAGAGAGAAATCCAGTCATCTTCAGAGTGTCCTCCTTGAAAGCTCAGCAGAGAACTGATCACCATATGAAAAAACTACCTGAAGCAAGGAAAGGAACCATGCCAAAGTATTAGAAGTAACTCTGTCCAGAGCTTACTCAGAGCCAGGAAAAATTCCTCTTCTCACCAGATAGAAAGGACAACCTCATAATTCATTGGCCAGTTGTCCTGCCTCAGGAGTGGGCAAATAAGAGACTGTACACTGCTCTGATACTGCCTAACAAATCTTGAAAGCAGGCATAAAAGTAACTTGAACGCTTGCTAGAATAGTTATAGGAATACAAAAATACCTAGCACCCAAAAAGGTAAGTTGAAATAAAGACTTTTCTTCAGACATACAAAGCTGAAAGAATTCCTCATTAGCAGACCCTACTATAAGAAATGCTAAAGGAAGCCCTTTTGGCAGAAATAAAGTGATACCAGTAGGGTTATGGGATGGTGTTAAATCTCATCTGAGGTAAGACAAGTGGTTCCCTGCCTTGCCATTGGATGGAAAGCATCTTCAAGCTAGCACTGAGCACAGTTAATTTTAGGAAAGTGGTTTTGTCTCCATTATAGACAAGTTTTTGCTTATACAGACAAACCTCTTTGAATCTTGAGGTGCTGGGAGAGGAACAAACCACGGTTGCACATCTGTGTATAATTCAAGAGTAAGGGACCCCTGCAGAACTTTTCAAAGAAGAAGTGAAGTTTTCTTTATTCAATGTCCGTGATAACCATGTAGAGATCTGTTATGAGCACAAGGGATATCTAGGATCAGCTTTTATCCAGTTTTCATTGCAACCTTAAGATGTAGAAAAAACATAAGTAGTAAAAATCTGTGTTCTCCTGCTTGATTTAGAAAAGTGGTACTGATCCCTGATTTTGGACATTTCTCTACCAGAGAGGAGTCTTACAAGGAGATGTGTAACCCTCTGAAAATACCACTTTTATATTTTAATAGAAATATGTATTGAGTTAATTGCAGAGATAGAGGAAGTTTTAAGGAATAATACAAAGCTTCTCATAATGGTAGCATTTTGTAAAAATAATAGTATCATATCACAACCACAATATTGGAATTGATACAATCCATAAATCTTACTCAGATTCCTTCAGTTTTACTTCTACTCATTTCCACATGTGTATTTAGTTCTGTACAATTTTAACACATGTGTAAGTTCTTCTATCCATCAACACAATCAAGACTTTGAAACATATTATCCCTATAAAGCTCTCACCTGTTTCACTTTTACTATTATACCTGCCTCACCACCCTTGCCCCTAATTACTTGAAACAATAATCTGTCCTCAATTTCCAAAATACTGTCATTTCTAAAAGGATATGTGTTTTAGTTTGCTAAGCTGCCTAATATATTTAACTGTATCTATAGAGTGAGTCTTGGCATTGGGTAGAGTGATTCCTCTCACTTTACTCTTACCAAGATTTAGATTTATATAGCCTTATAAATTTTTTTAAAAATCTTGTTTTGGTCTACAATATATACCGGAAAGAGGTTGGCTTTTACAATGGGGATTTACTACTTTACAAGCTTACTGTTTTGAAGCTGAGAGAAACGTCCAAATCAAGGCATCATCGGATGATGCTTTCTCCTTAAGACAAGCTGCGGGTGATCCTGGACTTTTCTGTCACATGGCAAGGCACATTGGCAGCATCTATTGGTCTTTCTCCTTTCTTCCAGGCTTGCCTGCTCTCAGCTTTTTGCTTCCATGGCTTGCTCCCCTCTCCCTCCTAATTTCATTCTCTTATAAAGGACTCCAGTAAGAGGATTAAAACCTACTGGAGCCACTGCTTACTGAAGTAACATAATCAAAAGGCACTGTATACAATAGTTTTACACCACAGGAATAGATTAGCTTTAAGAACATGATTTTCTAGGGTCCATACAGCTTCAAACTATCAAACTATGTAAATGTTACACAGAGCATGTAAACTTATGAGATTGCCTTTTATAACTCAGCATAATTCCCTGGGGATTCATCCAAGTTGTAGTATGTATCAACTGTTTGTTTCTTTTTAATTGTTTTGTTTTTCCTAAAGGTTTTATAATTTTACATTCTACAGTTAAGTTCACGATCCATTTTTAGTTAAATTTGTATAATTTGTGAGGTTCAGGTCTAGGTGTGTGTGTGTGTATATATATATATATATATATATATATATATATATATATATATGCCTATGAATGTTCAATCACTCTATTCTCATTTCTTGAAAGGATATCCTTCCTCTATTGAATTGCATTAGCATTCTGTCAAAACTCAGTTGAGTATGTTTTTTATGGATCTATTTCTGGGTAATATATTCTGTTACTTTATGTATTTATCCCTCTGCCAATACCCCACTTTCATGATTACAGTATCTATAGTGTGAATCTTGGTTTTGGGTAGAGTGATTCCTCTCTTTATTCTTATCAAAATTTAGATTTATATATCCTTATAATTTTTTTAAATCTTGCTTTTGTCTACAAAAAACCTTGCTGGAATTTTTATAGTGATTGCAGTAATCCTATAGATCAATTTGGGAATAATTGACATCTATGTTGAGAACACTAATACTTGGACATAGTATTTCACTCCATTTATTTAGGTCTTATTTTATTTCTTTCATCAGCATTTTGTTATTGTCAATTCACAGACAATGTACATGTTTTTTTAAATGTATATCCAACTATTTCCTTTTCTTTGGGGTTGTTTTAAATGATATTGGTCTTTTGTTTTGATTTCCACATGTTCTTTATAAATATATAAAAATATACTTGATTTTTGTATGTTGAACTTGTGTCTCATAACTTTGTTGAACTCACTTGTTATCTGCAAGAAGACTCAATTTTATTTCCAATTATTATAACTTTTATTTCTTCTTCTTGCTTATTGCAATTGCTACAACTTCTAGTACTATATTGAATAATAGTGATGGAGTGGACATTCTTAATTTGTTTCTTATCATAGGGGAAAACATAAATTCTTTCACCATTAAGAGTGATATTACCCATAGGACATTGTAAATGTAATTTATCAGGTTGAGCAGTGTTCCCTCTAATACTAACTGTTGAGAGTTTTTATCCTGAACAGGTTTTGGATTTTTTCAAATAATTTTTCTGCATCAGTTGATAGGATCATATGACTTTTTTTTAGCTTGTCAATATTGGAAAAGCTTGTCAATATTTCATAATTATATTGATTGAATTTTGAATGTTTCGCTTTTCATACTTGGAACAAATTCTTGATCATAGCATGGAATACTTTTACACTTTGTTGGATTTAGTTTGATAATATTTGATAATATTTTGTTGAGGATATTTGTGCCTATGAGAGTTATTGGACTATAGTTTTCTCTTTTTGAAACATCAGTCTTTGTCTGGCATTCATATTAGGGTAATATTGGCCTCATAAAACAAGTTGAAATGTGTTTGTTCTTCTTCAATTTTTCTGGAAAAGATTGTGTAAAATTGGTATTTCTTTTAAATGTTTGGTAGAATTCTCCAGTGGAGCCATCTGCTCTTGGAGATTTCTTTTTTGGTGAGTTTCTAAGTTGTCAAATTTATGAGGATGAAAGTGTTTGTATTGTTCCCTTATTATATACTTATGACTTCAATATCTGTAATAATACCACTTATTTAATTCCTGATATGTTAAAGAGTGTTATCTACTTTTTTAGTTTTGTCAGTTTTCATGTTAGAGTTTTATCAAATTTATTGATTTTTTTCCTGAAGAACTAACATTTGGTTTCTTGGTTTTCTCTATTTTGTTCAATTTTTTTTACATAGATTTCTTCTCTTATATTTATTATTTCCTTCTGCTTGCTTTTGGTTTACTTTGGTTTTCTTTTTCTAGTATTTTTTTAAAAGGGACATGTATTTATTCTCATGTACACTGTAACTTAAGATTAATTAATTTTTATCAATTTTATTGGCAACTATTAATAAAGTATATAATCCATCCAAAGTGTACAATCAAAGATATTTGGCATAATTACAGAGTTTTGCATTCATCACTTCATTACATAGGTACATACATTGTTCAATGGAAACATTTCCCCTTCTAATGTAATCATTTAATGTTGTAAATTTTCCTCACAGCACTACTTTAGCTGTATTCCACACATTTTGATATGCTGCATTTTTCTTTCTTATTCAGTTCTATGTACTTTTTAAATCTCCTTTGTGACTTCCCCTTTAACCTATGGATTATTTAGAAATGTATGTTTAGTTTTCAAGTGTTTTGTAAATTCCCAGTTATTTTTTTGCTGTGGAATTCTAGTTTGATTCCATTCTACCCCAAGAACCAACTCTGTATGATTTAATTTCCTTTATATTTGTTAATATTTGTTTCGTGACCCAGGATATCATATATCTTGTTGAATATTCCATAGGTACTTTAAAAAATGTGCATAGTGCTGATGTTTGGTTGAATGTTCTTTAAGCACCTATTTGATCTTAGTTGATTGTGTTGTTCAGAACTTCTATATCCTTGCTGATTTTCTGTCAAGTATCATTTTCTGAGAAGGGGATGTTAACATGTCCAACTATTATTGTGGATTTGCCTATTTATCCTTTCAGCTCTCTCTGTTTTTACTGCAAATAATTTGAGGCTTTTTTGTTTAGGATGTTCACGTTTAGGATTGTTATGTACATCTGGTGACTATTTTAACATTATGCATTGAACTACTTTATATCTAGCAATTTTTTATGCTGAAGTCTACCTTATTTGATATTAATATAGCCACTCCTGCTTTTAATTTTATTATTGTTGTCTGATATATATAACATATTTTTGGGACGTGTTTTTTAGCCAGTCTACCAATCTCTGTTTTTTTAAATATTATATTTGCTTCATTTATATTTAATGGTAATGATCAAGTTTATCATTTTATTATTTGGTTTCTTTTTATTTCTGCTGATTCTTATTTGGGTGTTTCTCTTTTACTCCCTTCTTGTGTCTTACTTGAATAAAATGTTTTTGAGTATATCTCTGTATGTAGTTTGCATAACAGCTTCCCTGGATATTAGAATATAAATATGATCTAAAACTGTCTATTAGTATTTTACCATTTTGAGTAACATGTGGAAAGCTCAATTTCATTTACGTCCCTTTACCTTGCCTAATTTTGAATATTATTCATTTAAGTATCAGATGATGTCATAATTTTTATTTCAATCATCAAACATGTTTTTTTTTTTTTAATTAATAAGACTGGTCTATTTTATATACCAAAGTTTCTGTTCTTTTCTTTCTTCTATCTTCATTCCTGGTATTTCAAGATGCTTTCTTATATCATTTCCTTTCTGATTAACAACTTCCTTTAGCTAATCTTTAAAGATGAATCTGCTAGAGAAAAAAATTCTTTTAGTTTTCTTTAGTCTGATGGTATCTTCATATTATGCTTCCTTCCTGAAGTATATTCTTACCAGATATATTAATAGATATTGCTATTGACAGTTCTTTTCTCTCAGCTCTTAAACATTCTTGTGCTTTCTGTCCTCTATGGAGGCAGATGAGAAATCTTTTGAACTTCAAATTTGTGTTTACCTATAGGTAATGTGTTGTTTCTCTCTCTCTGCTTTGAAAATTCCTTACACTTTTTAAGTCTTTATTAGTTTAATGATGATATTTCTTGGCATTGATTTATTTGGGTATATCCTATTTGAGGTTTACTCAGGTTTTTTCTATACATTTGTATGTTTTGCCAAATTTGGGAGATTTTTAGTTATCATTTCTTTGAATACTCTTTCAGCTCCACACTTCATTCTTAACTCCTTCTTTGACTCTGATGAAATGAATATTCAATCATTTGTTGTTTACCCATAGTTCTTAGGGCTCTGTTAATTTTGCTTTTCAATCTCTCTTTTTTCTCTCTCTTTTACAAAATGGGTGAATTCTATTCATCCATCTTCACATTCACTGATACTATGTCATTTTCAATCTACAATTGAGTAATTAAAAATTATGTTTTCTTTTTTATTTCTATCATTCTCACTCAATTTTTAAAATAACTCCTATTTCTTTGCTGAAACTATTTCTTTTCATTTGTTTCAAGATTATTTATCATGGATTCCTGAAGTGTTTATATAAAGACTGCTTTAAAATCTTTGTCAGATAATTCCAATATCTGATTCATCTCAGTGTTGGTGTCTTTTTTTCACTCAAGGTGTACTTCTATTGATTCTTGATATGACAGATGATTTTCAGCCTTACCCTAGACATTGTCTCTAAATGAGTCCTATTTAAACATTTTATTTTTGCAGACAGCCAACTTGTTAAGTTTTTTCATGCATGTCCAGTTCTGCTCTGTTGCTTTTGATTCCAATGACAGTTTACTTTTAGAGCTTTTTCCATGTTATCTTGCTTTATTGGGGTTTTCTGATGTATCTGAAGATCCAGCTATTTGTACTGCTTGAGAGGGCACAAGAAGTTTCTCCATACCATGCTGCTATATATCTCTCAGTAGGGAAGATGGTCACAGGTCCAAGGATATGAAATGGTTCCCTGGCCAGAAGCTTATTGTGGCAGGATCCCCCTACAGGTGTTACCTACTGCCCTGGTGTCTTCAGAAAGAGAAGGGGAGTTTTAGGCCCATGGTGATAACAAGAAACTGTGGATCAGCCATCAACCATAGTTGGGGCCCTCATGTGGATTCAGTCTGACCATGCTCTTCTGCTCACTCATCCAGGTATCTTTGGTAAGGGAAAGCATTCTCAGGCTCACAGGACAACCATGGCTGCATGCTTGGTATAGCAAGATTCTCTTTGTATGTGGGGATGGAGGGTTCTTACTTGTCCCCTGCTAGTAATAACTAAGTTCTTCTGAACTGCTCCTCCCAACATCTCTTGTGTCTCCCAGCTTCTCATTTTTTTTTTTTAGGTTGGTCTTGATAAGACCCTATTTTAGTGTCCTAGTTGATAAACCATATACCATGCAATAGGTTGGCTTAACAGCAGGAAGTTATTTATTCACAGTTTCAGAGGCTAGGAGGCTTGCTTCCTCTTGGGGTTGGTATCTTCTGGGTGGTCTTTGATCACAATCTTTGAGGTTCCTTGGCTTCAGTGCACATGACAGCATCTTCTCCTTTCTCTTCCAGATTCTGTTGATTTCTAGCTTCTTGCTTCTCCCTTAGCCTCTCTCTGTAACCTTCTCTATACTGTCTCCAGTAGGATGAAGACTCATCCTGATTCAGTTGGCCACACCTTAACTAAAAATAATCTCATCCAAAGGTTTTATTTAAACTAGATTCACACTCACAAGAATTAATTAAGATTAAGAACTTGTTTTTCTGTATTATATAATTCCAAGCCATCCTAGTCCCCCTTGATAGTTCATCTGGATTAGCCTGGAGTTTTCAACCATCTGATCCAGGGGTGGCCCTTCATTAGATGCCTTCTGTTAATAGGTTGGGGATCAGGAAATGCCCAGTGGGGTCACCTTATTTTAGGTGAGTGAACCTAAGATGTCTTTCTGCTGAACCTTTCCTCAAGTCCTAAGGTCCCAAACCAGTTCTTGTTCTTCCAACCATCTTTCAAAACTATACTTTGATTGCCTTTTGTGCTATTTCCAATGATTATAGCTTCATTTAACAGGAAGGAGAAAGGAGAAAGTGGTCTATACCATCATGTCTACACACCTAAAGTCTATTTGTATGTGTTTGAGCTATTGATTAAAAAACAAACAAACTGGATCTGTGTATACATTTATACTAATAATGTGTTTATTTTATTATTTATTGAATGTTTCTTTACTTATTAAGAAAGAAGTAGATGTATAGCCTTCTAATATATGTTACTGACATCAAGCCAATATCAGTTGACCAACAACGGGAGATTTCTCTAGTCTAAGATATTCACAATACAGAATGACCTTGGGAAAAATGATGATGATTTGCTTCTGATTCTTCTCCTCCTCTTAACTCAACTGAAATTTTCATTCATCTGCTAAACTTGTCAATCTTTTATTTTAGGGAGATTAAAAAATCACTCTTGTTGAGAAAAAAAAAACAAAATTTAAAGTTTAATAGATCAGACTCCATAAGTATTTTTAACCTAGGGCAAAAGCATTAGTAAAATATGTTAAATAAATGACTCTCTAAAGGTGAGCTTTTAGTAGTCATCAGCAACTGGAATAAATGGCATTGGTAGGGAAATATCTCCTCATCCCCCAAAAAGCACTAAGTAAGAAACCACCTATTCATACATCAGTCATTCACTGTTCATTCATTAAAAATATATTTATTAAGGGCTCACTATGTGTCAGACACTATTGTAGTTGCTGGGAATAGAGCAGAGAATAAAACAGGCAAAGTCCAAATGACTAACTCTGATTGGAGTTAAAATTGTTTCCTTCAGTCCCACTGTAACTTCAGTTACAATAGAAATAAGTGAATTTCTATTTTACTGCTCTCTTCTCTGGAGTACACATTGATAAAGAAGGCACTTGTATGCCTGATATGTGTCAGATTGTCTCTCTAAATGCATATCTATATCTATATTTGCCTATATCTATATTTATATCTATATATCATCTGTAACTACTCACTTTTAGATCTATCTATATCTACATCTACATCTGTCTCTCTCTATAAATTTACATCTACTTGTATCTCTGTATCTATATCTACATCTATATAACTATCATTTATATCTATATCTATCATCAATATCTAGATAGGAAATCTCATTTCCACTTTATCAAACTGCCCAATAGATTTGAACTTTTTATATGCACTCCTGATAAAGTGGTACAATTTTGGCCAAACTAATTTCTTTCCTTGTCTCTCATTGTCCTCGGTTATAAAATGAACCAATTCAGCTTGACTGACAGTTCCTTAAACTGGCTAAACATTAGAATTGTCTATACAATATTTTAAATCACTTTCTTGGCCCAATGGCAAACTTGCTCAATCAGAATTTCAAAAAATGGAGTCGTGAATTCTGTATTTTAAAATGTGCTCAGAGTGAATCTCTTAATCACCTAGGTACATATAAGTAATAATTGAAAATCCCTCTGGTTCTATAACTCAATGATTTGATGAAACATTTATTGTTACCACATCACCTCTTGAAAAAAAATGGGAGGATATCTCAATGCAGAAAGAAATAAAAGTCAAATTTGAAGGCCGTCGCAACTTGGTGGAAAACTATCATAATAAAGATTGTCCAACCAATCTTCAAGTACGTAAGCAAAGAATCCCTGCAAAGATGGATTGTTAAGAAGCAATAAGAGAGGTAGATTGATTGAGCAATTTAGCACTGTACCAAATAAGATAAGGTGCTGGTCCTCGTCCCACTTCCACAGCTGTTCCCTTACAACATGCCATTCAGCATCTCGTTTATGGTTGTCCATGGCCAGCCATTGGCAAAATGAAGTTGCCAATTTCATTTTCCATATGATCTACTCTTTGAATGCTCTACTCTCTTCCCTGCCATAATTTGGCTAGTTTCTGTCCACACTTGTTTGTGAATTCAAAGAACTTATTCCATAGAGGATCTGAGGCAGCTATGAGGAAATGTGACATCAGCCACTATTAAGAAATTAAATGTCAAAAGCAAAAATGTAGCTGAATGACTTTCTATCCTGAGTTAAATAAAATAGAAACAGTGCTAGCCATTAAAAATGCTGATAATTTTGAATATTATAAAAATAAAAGTTTAAATCATCTGAATGCATATAAGTGAAGTGTAAAGACAAACTAAATCTCAAGAAGCAATTTACAATGCAGATAGCTAATGTATGCTAACATTAAGAATATGATCAAAAATCAATACCAAAAAAGCAAACAACCCAGTAGAAAAGGAGATTTTACAGAAGAGAAAATACAATTGGTCTATCAATAAATTCATGGCTCCACATCACTATTACTTTGGAAATTGAAAATTTAGACCATGGTGATATATTATTTACTAACCATTCAATAAGTAATAATTAGGAAATCTTAAAATCCCAAATGTTGGTCAAGGTATGAAACATATCAGTTCACTTAAAAACAGCTATTAGGACAATACATTTTTATATAACACATCTGGTGAATTTGGCATTATTTTATGGTGGTAAAAAGCCACATACACAAGACTTATCAGTTCCATTCCCAGATAAATATCTAAGACTTGTCAGTGTGTTTTCCAGGAGGTGTGTGCAAGAATGTTCATAGCATAAAAACTAAGCACAACCCAAAAGGCCATGATCAGGGAACAGATAAACATCTTGTGATGTAGTCACAAAATAGATGGTGTTACAACAATGAAAATGAATAAGCTACGGTGACACTCAAGAATATGAACAAATCTAATTAAAATAATTTTGAGTGAAAAAAGCAAGTCCCAGGAAACTACTTACAATATAATCCCATGTTTAAAATCATCAAGTGTGAAAACAAGCAATACTAAACTACATGATTTTTCCATAGTCCAATGACCAAGAAACAAAAGACAATTTATTCCCTGCTTCTAAAATTACACACATTACACAATAATGAATATGCACAATAAAATTCCCATTTGAAACAAAGAAAAATGGGAGGCACAGAGCTATTGCCGTCCATGAAGATGAAATCCTTCCAGGAAAGTATTGGTAGATATCTCTGACCTGACAGTGGACGAAAATCTTTGATTAGCTCCAAATCCTTTTCTTTAGGATGTTTATTTTCTCTATTTTTCTCCATGGCTCTTGGCCCTACTTTCAGGAAATATTCCTTATTTGTTTACCCAAATGGCCACATCTGAAGTGGATATTGAGGAGTGTCTACTTGGGAGTATACAGCTTCTGCTTCCCCCTTCATGTTGGTTTCTGCAAGGGTCTCTTACATTTTTAAAATTTTATTATTACATTATTATTATATTGTTTGGCCCCAATTCATTGTTTAATTGGCAAGGCACTTTCCTTAACTTAAAAAGGAGCTTCTCATTGATTTGCTTCCAGTCGGACCATGTGCCACTAGCCATATCCAAAATTATTTTCCAAATGTAATTCATTACGTACTTGTTTTGTTTTCTCATTCCCTGCCCCCATGGTCTCCTAGTTTAAGGAAAACTGTTTTGAGACCAAACGGCTTGGATGATATTATCAAAACCTGATTCATTGCCAGGTGGCTGAGTCTTCTACAGGCCCTTTGTTGTTCTAAATGTTTTAAGTCTTATTTTAATTCTGATTCATATCTAGAAATATTTGGCTTCTCCAAACAATTGTGACCCAAGATTTATGAACTTCCTCTATAATAGTCTTCCCTCAGTTCCTTACTAATATCTTACTAAATGTGGCCTATTAAATCCATAAATTGCCCTAAAGGCTTTTTTCCAAATTCTTCTACTAGAGCCATGCACCCAGGAGGACATTACTTGCTTCCTCATGTATTGCTGATAATAGAATTAAGTTTTCTGTCACTTTGTGAGATGGATCTCCATTTTCCTTGTCCCAAATATCAGTTATCTTGCCACTCAGCTACTGAGTTACATAGTTCAGGATTTTTTTTTTTTTTTTTTTTTTGATGCCAGCACACCACTTTAAGTTTATAATGTATAAAATATTTATGATAATGCTAGCTGCCATATTGTCTGAACCCTGGTTATCTCTAGCTTAATAACAGAGATAAACTTTAGTGAGTTTATTTCTCACTAAAATAAAGTCAAATAAGTGATCCTGCCAGGCAGGTAGCTTTCCCCCAAGTATTAATTTAGGGAACCAACTTCCTACCAACTTCTGGTTCTATAGTAGTCAACACTTGCTTCCCATGTATGCAGGAGAAGGGGAAATAGCTATAAGGGCTGTACATGGAGGTTCTCTTGGCCCAACTGTGAAAGTGACACATTCAATTCTGCTCACATTCAATTGGTAAGAACTGAGTCATATGGCCACAATTAGCTGAAGGGGAAGCTGGCAAATATAGCCTGGTTGTGTGTCCAGGTCATAGAGAAAATATGTTAGATGAACAGCCAGCTCATCTTTGACACACAACGTCATGGTAGATTTATTTTTTACCCTTCTCCTCCATTCATTAATGAGTTCTTTGGGAGAAGATCTGCATCTTTTTTACCCTTCAATCTCCTTATCTAGCACACTACTGGGGCATTGGGGTGGTCGAAAAGTGCTTAATCAATGATCTTCATTTTCTTTGCAAACACAATAACAGAAATGATAAAAACAAAAAGTACTGTAGCAATGAGATAAGTGCACACAGTCCAAATTTGTAAGAAATTTCCACAGCTTAAAATTTTTGCCATAACCACACACTGTATGATTTTCTTTCTTATCCACAAAATGATATTTAATTGTTTTTCACAAATAAGAGGGAAACTATCTGAAGTTGTTTTAACTTTTTCTTATCAGAAAAGTAAACACAAATACAGAAAAGCTTTGTGAGTGACTATAAGGTGATTGTCCTTGTATTCTCCATCCAGATCAAGAAACAGGACTTTGATAACTACCCTATGAACTTCTCTATGTGTCCCCATCCAGATCACCAAATGCTCCCCACAAAATAATTTCTTTCTAACGTCTGTAGATTTTAGTTTTACCACCTGTTTTAATATGCCTGATCTACTACACAATGGGTTGGCTTAAACAAAAAGAATTTATTGACTTATGGTTTTAGAGGCAAGAAGTCCCAAATCATGGCATCGGCAAAGCCGTGCTTTCTCCTGGAGTCTGTAGCTTCTGGTGATGGCTTGCTACAATATTTGGATAGCCTTGGCTTAAGTCTCTGCCTCCTTCATCACATGGCAATATCTTTGATCTGCTCCTGCACCTATCTCTCACTTCTGGCTTATACATCATCTGGCTTCCCTTGCTGTATCCCAGTTTCCTCTTTTTATCAGGCTTCTAGTAATATGGATTAAAATACAACCTGATTCAATTTGGCAAAAACTTAGCCAACAATAATATTTTCAAGAGGTCCTACTTACAAATGAATTGACATCAACGTGGATTAAGATTAACAACATGTTTTGTATGGGGTACATTATTCAATCCTTACACCACAATGGTGAGTCTTGTCCATTTTAAAATTTGATATATTTGTGTATATGTTTAATCCATGGGATCGCTTGTTATCAGTTTATTTTTCTTATAAGTTACCAATGTATGAATCCAGGTCATTTGATTGTAGTGTTTCTTATTCTCAGTATTTTTCTCATTCATATGCATGGTGCAGTTCAGCTGTTTCTCTGCCATGTATATTTCCTGCACAGCTCTATCCAGAGATTTTAGCTGTGTTAAGCTTGATCACCTTGGCAACCTATGGGGTTTTGTGTCTTTTAATCAGGAAGCACACAATATCTGATTGCCTCTCTTTATGTGAGGTTAGCAGCTGGTGATTCTCAGTGTCTATATTCATTAATTCATCAAGAATTACAAACCTGAGATAAGGGGAATCTACCATTTTTTCCCATTTATTCATAGGATTACTTTTATAAAGAGACATTTTCCTCAACTACTGTTTGGTTACCTTGTAGAACAATAGAAAGGTCAAAATAAATGCTTGACTAGTTTTAAAGATGGTTAATTGGGTCTCTATGATCTTCTGAAAATAAGTGATTATTTTAAAAATATAATTATGAACACATGGATTTAAACAAATTAAAGAGTTTCGACTCATTGCAATTGTTACCCTCTTTGAAACTCAAATTGTCGTATCTTTGGACCACAGAAACCTAATAAAATTGGGTCTTAGGTAATTTTGGCATGATTCTAGTAGTTATTGAAAGCTTTATTTCCATCTGCTATGAAAAGATGTTCCAAGATCATCTTCCATGTAATTTTTCTTAGACCTTCATCTAGAATATATTTTTCTAAGTATTGCTTTCTGGAAATGAGATTGGTATTTCTTGGTAATAGGAATTCTCATTGCTATTGGATTAGTAATTTTCTGTAGGGTTTTTTGGTGGTCATATCTATGACACCTACACCCACACATCCATTTTAAGATAAATACCTCATACTGACAATTCCCATTCAAATATAAGACCAAAGATTGTTGGTGTTTGCTTGTTTGATTTTTACTTCATTTCTTCTATATTACTCGTCATTTCTCCTTTGTTTCAAACCAAGTCCTGGTTCTCAAAGATATGGAGTATGATGGAATAATTTCTAATTTGTCTCATCCTATAATAAACACACACAACAGTCTCTGAATCAGATTATTAATACTACCACTGCAATAAAATTACTGAATAGAGATTTTTTTTGGCATATGGTTTCCCTTTCACCCATTTTGTGGCTGTACTATATATAAATTGTTTGATCATATAGCCACTGTATGCTACACCATTCTTCTTAGAACCCTGACTTAATCTTAGTTCTACAGGTACTTACATAATTAAATTTCGTGTATCCTGGTACCTATGTTCCTCTAGTTGTTTTGGTTTTAAGAAGGTGTTTATTAAATAGATTCCTAAGGAAGAATTTATAAAACAATCTTCCCTAAGTTCTTGTTGATAAGAGTTCCTCTATTTTTCACTTCAAGTCAATTTGTCTGAATCTAAACTCTTGGATCACATTTTCTTTCCTTGTATATCTTAAATATGTAGCTACATTTTCTTCTGACTTAAATTACTTCTGTAAGAAATTAATCATAATATTTTAAACCTCTTATATTTTACTTGCTCTTATTCTAGATCAGAGGTTTGCAAATTATGGCCCACAAACAAAAACTGACCTGCTACTTATTTTCGTATAACCTGCAAGGTATTATTTTTTTTTTCCAAACTTTTTAAAATGATTACATTTTAAATGGCTATATAGAAAGCATAGTATGCCTATCCCTGGTCTAGATGGTCAAAGGATTTTTTTCTTTTTTTTAAAAAAGCTGGCCAATTTACTACAAAATGCCTTCATGTTACCATTTTGTGTTAATTTTATTAAGAATGAGATTTTCCTTTTTATTGTGTGGTTATTAACATATAATTTTTAAATTTCAGGAACTTTTCATGGGATTGTATTTTTTAGTATTCTTCTATCCTCTTATTTTTTTGAGTGAGGCCAGAAATTTCTTAAGGTAGGGAGATAAATGGCAGAAGATAACAGATCACAGGTCCTTGGTAGAGGGTAAGGGGCTGAAGTGATAGAGAAGGTTGATTTATAGTCTACAATTTCCCATTATAGATTATAAATGCCCGGTTTTACTTGTGTCTTCTATCCTCTTGTTTTGGTTTCTTCTTCATGGAAACCTGTTAGTCATTTGTTGATAATTTTTGCTAATCTTCATTAATAGACTCTTTCTCTCAAATCTTCTTTAAATTCTTTGTTTTTATTATTAATTTTTGTTGTCTTTACTTTGTTAATCTTTATCTGTTACATCTACTAATTCTTGTGTCTCAGTTTTATCTTCATATCAGAACTATCTTTTTCTTTCATTTCTAATTTTTCTTCAGTGCTGTCATATTATTTCTGAGATTTTACAACTCTAATTTATGTTGTTCAATTATGCCATATATGATTTCTTCTTATTTTTTCACTTACATTAAAATAGTATGTTAAAGTTTTTATCATTTTTATGGAAATGTCTCTCTGGTATATTTTCTTGTCTGTAGATATGTTTTATGCTCCTTATTATCTTTTTTCTATAGTAAATATGTAGAGGAATTAATCTCAATTCTTTTTTGAAGTTTTCGAATGAACTTTAGTTCAGAAAGCTTTTTTAAATCCTAAAGCTTTTTCTTTTGTTTGTTTTCATGCAAAGTTGAAAATAGGGTGGTTTGTGTTCTGAGATTTCTGGGCTTTCTCCCCTTCTCTACTTTAACTAAACCTTCGTTTTCCTTCTCTATTTCCCTCTCCACTTTGATTCCACTTCCAGCAGTTTCTCCTCCATGAGGAGTCTTGTTCTAAGTGGGAGCCCTTGGCTGGTAGTTACAAGTGTTCACAAGTTTTCCACTCCTCCTGCACTTCCATTTTTCCTGACAGTCCCTTGCATTCATCACTTTTGGAGTGCTTTCACACGTCCAACTTTGGTTGCTATATTCCTATGGGTTCCAGTGCTCTCCAGGTGAAGCCTACAGGCCATTTTGGAGTTTTCCTGTTCTCAGTTCTAACAGATGCCCTGTTACTTCCCTCCCCCACCTCCACCCCACTTTCTTATGAAAAGAAACAGATGCCATCCATTCAGTCATTGTGGCAATTGGTGGCTTATCCCTGCCTGCATGTAGTTTATTTTTATAGGAATGCCTTTTTGCCTAGTTTTGTTGTAAATGTTCTCCATGGTGTAGCTTGTTGTGTTTTTTTGCTTGAGGGGGTTATTGAAGAAATTTAAAAACAAACTAACAATAA
Organism: Tolypeutes matacus; assembly: GCA_026826555.1. Lineage (NCBI taxonomy): Eukaryota > Metazoa > Chordata > Mammalia > Cingulata > Chlamyphoridae > Tolypeutes > Tolypeutes matacus. The sequence continues at coordinate 5,485,259 of JAKSZT010053840.1, forward strand.
AACTATGCCTTGCCATGACCTTATTTCCATAATTTGTATTTTCAAAGGCATAAATGTTATCATATTGAACACATCATTCTGCATCTTGGTAGATGTTATGGGTTGAACTGTGTTCCCCAACGAGACATGTTCAAGTCCCAAATCTGAGTCCTGTGAATATAAACTTCTTTGTAAATAAGATCTTTGAAGATGTTTTTAAGATGTGATCCAACTGGATTAAGGTGGGTCCAATCCAATAGGACTTTGGTTTTTATAAGAACAGAAAATTTGGACACAGTAAGAGAGAAACAGAGACAGAGAGAGAGATGACCAGGTGATGGAGACGAGATTAAGTTATGTTGGCACAAGGTGAGGAACATCATGGGTTGCCAGCCTGAGTGGAGGCGTGGAATGGAGTCTCCCCTGCTAAGAGGATGTGTGGCCCTATCAACCTCATTGTGGACTTCTGGCCTCCAGGACCGTGAGACAACAAATTTCCATTGTTTAAGCCAACTAATTTGCAATACCTTATTATAGAAACTTTGGCAAATCAAGACACCATGTTTCCCTCAACATTATGTTTTTGAGAGAGAGAGAGAGAGAAAGAGAGACAGAGAGAGAGATTTATCTTGTTCTTTCTCCTTTAACTGCAGTTTAATACTCTATCATATTCCTATAATACTTAAAAAAAAAAAACTCATTTCCCTTGCCCCTTTGAAACTGAAATTGAATTAACATTATCTTACTTAATTTCCAATACAGAAGTTTCACATTTTTAAAAGGAAAATTTCCTTGGTGTTTTGAAAGAACCATGATAATCCAGAACTTCTTCAATAATTCATATTGACTTGTTAAAATAGGATGTACTATTGATAGCCCCCTCATTGTGTTTTGGAAAAATTCACCTGGTAAATCTTACTGAGTCATGCAATGGCTTGATTAGAAAGATTTTAAGAATGTATTCATTCCTATCACATCTATCAACTTCATTTTACAGGCAAGGAAAGTAACATCTAATTATTGTAATTTGTTAAATATTCCACAACTGTTTCTTTATCTAAAGAAGTAAGACTGTCATCCCCTTTAGCAGCGCCATACTGATCTTTCGTTAATGACAAGGGGAATGTTGGATAAATCCAAAACTTTGATCCCCAATTCCTTCATCATTATATTTGGAGTTTGAGAGACATAATTTTCATTCTATATCTATTTCATTTTAGCAATTGATATTTAGCAGGTCATATACCATGTGAACTACAAAAACAAAATCTGTAAAATGGGTATAATAATACCTGCTTAATCTCAACACTTAAAGATTAAAGATAAAATGTATAAGGACATGGTACAGAGCAGAGTACTGGGTTGATGATGGTATTGTTTGCCCTTCTTGTAGCACAATTCTCCCATAAACTGAAATTTAAATCAAAGGTTAGTAGCTTAACACTCACCCAGATTCTGGAACAACACTGCTTTCTTTAAGTCATTTTGATTTTGTTATATAACAGCAAAAAGAATATCATTTTCTAACCCCATACTAAACATTCTATTTTCCTAGAAATCTATACACCTGAAAGAGTATAATTCTGGTTCTCAATAGCTGGGCTTGAATAATAATGATGCACCCTTACATGAACAAATGATGGAACCATAAACTCCTTCTAGCTGAAATCCATCCATTCTAGCCAAAATGCTAGGCTGTGATACAAACAACACCCAACTCCCCCTGAATTAAAGAAAATGTTAGGAACAAACGAAGATCAGTGGCTTTATTGTAGCATGATGGGAAAGCAAATGAAATCATTTAGGCAAGATAATATAAGAGGTTTTAGAGTCCCTCACTGCTGCACAACAGAGGGCCAAGACTGCCATTCAGTGCACCCTGTATGAGCCATTTGGGGAGGGCTGATTGTGGTCAATACAGACACCTGTCAAAGGAGAGTAAAAATTAGTGAAAAATGAGTCTTTTTCACGAGGGCTGTTCATGGCTGTTGGATCATCTCCACTAGACTGCATGGGACAAGAACATACTTTTAATGAAGGCTCTTGGATTTGGCAGAATTGAATAGTTGGAACATCTGGAATCCTGAGTTCCAAACAATGTTGCCTCAAATCAGCAATATGACCTGGGAAAGTCACTTACCCCAATGGATCCTCCAATGCCAGACCAAGCTGTCCCATAATTAACCATGAGGTTTTCTGAAAGCACAGATTACTCATACATAATGACTTTAGAAGATACTGATTTGTCAGGCATATTGGCTCAGTAGGTCTGGGCAGAACGGTGGCCAGAAAATTTTTAAGTGTGATTTTTTTTAGTCTCACAATCAATGAATTTATAAATACTTTGTAAACAATGTTCATAAAATTCAGAAACAGCTAAAGGCTTTTAGGATCACCAAATCAAAACCTCGTCCTCTCCCAGGGGTGAAATTTGCTATCATTTTGCATGTATAGGCATATATAACTTTAGTTTTTTTCCATAAGTGGCTATCATATTGAATATATTGCTAAAAAATTTGCCTTCTTAAATATCATTATGTTATTTTGTGCATATTACAGACCCCTCCCATTCAATCGGCTGTAAAAATTAAAAGACATTTGGTGGTTTACAGAACTGAAAAACCCAGTGAGGGCTGAAGTTCATGTTTAGTTTAATTCAGATTTTAGCTACATTTTGCGCTGATTTTTTTCTCTCTTTTGTTTCCAGAATCATCTCAAGGTGTCCTTATTTAGTCATTTAACAAATATTTTCTGAGCAGCTACTATGTTTTGGTGATGCCTCTAGATGCAGGAGCTATTTCAGTGAATAAAACAAAGTCACCACTCTTATGGAGCTCTCATTTTAATGAGAAAGCCAGAAAATAAATAATAATTAAACAAATGCATGGTGCAATATTATGTTGTTTCGAGAGAAAAGTGGCTACAGCAATTTCAAGCTTCACAGGTATACTCTACATTCTCTAAAAGAAGAGAAAGAAAGATTTCCCTAATAGACTAGCAGTTTTGTATGGCAGGGGAAAGATAGAGGGATTGAAAGGTGGGTAGTTTTTTTTTCTTTTTGGTGTAATAAAAATGTTCTAATATTAATGGCAGTGATGAGCACACAACTCTGTGATTATACCAAATGCCATTGATTGTACAGTTTAGATGAATTGTATGATTTATAAATATGTTTCAATAAAATTGATTTGAAAAAAGATTTCTCTGTTTCTTTTTGTAGAATGAGACACTGACTTTTCAGAAAATTCTAGCAAAATGACCCCTACAGATCAGTGATTTGCATTGACTCACATACCATTCCTCAACCTATAACTTTTTTCAAAAGCCTGGCAGGAGCCAATGGGTTTAAGCTTGCATTACCAGAACCAGTTGAGGTGTCAAGGAAGATGGTCTTAGCCAGAGTGAATAGGATAATTAGAATTCACCCAGGGTCAATTATGTAATCATTTCCCCACTCCCTCAGGCTGTAAGGAAATGGGGAATCTATTTGAATAAAATTTGAAAAAAAACACATTGTCCACCTAAATATATCTTTTGGGACTCTCAAATTAATGAACTTAGAACTATCTTACTGTTTTAAGGTGTTTTTAGTATTTAGAACCACCATAGCTTTTTTACTGCTTCCTTCTAGATGGCTCTTTAGATTGCTTTCCATTATTTTACTATTATAAACAATGCTGCAAAGGATACCTTTTTATACACCTCCTTGCAGTAATATGGGAGAGGTCCTCCAAGTAGCTGAATGACTGGGACTGCCATGTCACAAAGTATGCACACTTTAAATGTTAGCTGATTTATGTCAAATTGCACCCTTCGCTCCCAAAAAATGGCTCTACAAATTTAAATTCTTGCCACCAGTATAGTCCCTACACCCACTCAAATATTCGATATTATCACTAAAAACACATCTGTCCTATGAGTAAATGAATATTATAGCTGTATTTTTTTTTTTTTTTTTTAGGTACCGAGGCCTGGGAAATGAACCTGGGACCTGTATGTGTGAAGCCAGCACTCAACTACTGAGCCACATTGGCTCCCCCAAATTGGTTTTTACATTTTTCTTTTTGTTTATTGTTTGTTTCCATTTTGCCTAGGAGGCACCAATAACCGAACCCAGGACCTGCCATGTGAGAAGCGTGTGCTCAACAGCTTGAGCCACATCTGTTCCCCAATAACCGTATAGTTTTAATTTGTATTTTCCAAATCACTAATGAGATTTAGTATTTTTTCATGGGTTCTTGCTTATTTGGTTTTCCTCTCTAAATTGCCTGCTTCTATGTGTTTATTCTGTTTATTTTATATGTTATTTCTGTGCATTTTATACACTCCAGATATTACAGTTTATGTAAAAAATAAGCTACAATTTTTTAAATCATTTCCTTGTTTAGAATTTTATTTGTTATTGCTTTGTTTTTTGTTTTTTTTTTTTACATGGAAGTTTGATGTTTTGATCTTGCTAAATTCATGTATTTTTTTTAACATTTTGTGTTTTATTTTAAAGACTTGTTCCATCTCAATATTAAAAATGAGTTGTCCTGTATTTTTTCTTAAATATTTTAGGAGTTTAATTTTATAAATTCAATCTACTTAGATTAAATATGTGTGTGTGTGTGTATGTGTGTGACCACACATATACAATTCAAATAAACAATTGCTTCAAAATCTTTTTTTGAATTGCTTGTCTTTCTCTCACTCATTAAAGATATCACACATAATACAAACTAAATTAGCATATAATCATGTGTTTACTTCTCTATCCAATTTCCTAAATATATTTAGTGCGTCTCTGTATAAATCCCACACTGCATTTATTACTAGGGCTTGGTAATAAGTTTTGCAATCTAATCAGGCCCACAACTCCGTGTTGTTATTCTCTTTTTTAACAAAAAAATATTATGTTCTCTTCTTGTGCAGTTTCTCTTCCATATGCTTCTCAACTGTCAAGTGCCATTTTAACTTGAATCACATACATTGACTTGGGAGAAGTGGCACTGTTGCATTATTGAGTTTTCTTATCCAGGAATTTATATTTCTTTGTTTTTTTAAAAAAATTTTAGACCAATTATTAAAGTTCTTTAATTTCTGAAAATATATTATTTTACCTATGAATGGAAAAAAGGGTAAATATTCAGTATATCCTATATTTGGTCATTTATAAAACACCTTGGTTTAAACCATTGTATGTATATGCCTGTTCTGTTTAGTTAAATACTGAAAATCCTTTTATCCATGTTGAATACTATGAGGAAGGACAAGAATGTAACATACTTGAAGCCCTTATTATATGTGTTAGAAATTGAAGAAAAGAGAAAACAGACTCAGCCCTTGACCTAGTAGCTATTAGTCTATTAAGGGAGAGACATAACAAACAGCAAATTGCAGCACAGAATGACCGGTTGCTAAAGGGGGATGGGGAAGACCTAGAAAAATCACCAAACCTAGATTTTAAGGTGACTAGAAAGGTTTCTTGGGGGGAGATAATGGCTACGTTTTAAGGGATATTTAAATGAGTTAAATGAGATGGAGGCACATTATGCAACTAGCTCCAAATCACAGAGTTTGCAAAAGGCAGATCTAGGGTCACACCCAGACTGAGGGGGCTTGCAAACCTGTGGTCACTTCCAAGCACCCTCATATTTTTATTGTATTTGAAAACATTGTGCCTTGTAATTTAAATAGCCAGAAAGAGTATATGTAGTTCGATTACTATTCTAATGCACTCTTCTATGTTAGACTAGTAAAAGTAAAATTGTTATATTTCTAAATATTTAGAACTGTTTAAGGGTGTTTCTCACCTTTAAATATTGCTAGACTCACAGAGGAGTGTGACATTGCTTCTTCCTGGGCTAAGGAGTGAAATTAATTTAATCTGTGAGGAAGACATTTACAGAAAGGGAATGAAAATTCCACTTGCCACCAGACCCAACACGTACTTAATTAAGGAGAAGGCAGGAAGCCGAATGAGACATGATAACAATACTAACAATTAGGATTGTAGGAAAAAAAATTGAAATCTTTAAAAATCGGCCTGCGATAAGACACCATCAGAGAGCATTAATTAGCAATACATAGAAAAGCTCTCTCTCTATTTCATGTTTAGCATCAAAACAGTTGATGGACTCCAAATGTCAACCACATGATTCCACAGCCAAATATGAACAGCTGAAGCTGTCCTGGGGATTGAGTTCAGAGCTTAATCAAAGGAGACTGGTCCATTCAGAGGGGAGTCCTGCCACTTGGCAAGAATATTGATTACAGCACTTGCAGGAAAGTCAAAAGAATACGATCTTCCCTTTTCCTGATGTCACTCAATGCAAGTGTGCTGAGAAACTTAAATCCAACACATATTTATTCATATTGCCACTTTCCTGGCCAAAATAATGCCCCCATAGATGGAAGAAAATAATGATCCAATTAAAAAGGGATTGGCTCGTTCTTAACAGAACATTTTGAAAGCCAGCTATAGTTAATAAACCTGGAAGTGATTTTCCCAGAATTATGTTCTCCATGTTAAAGACTTCCAGCAGTTTGAGACTATGGAAATTATACTGACTAAATAATTGAAGATCAGATTCTTATGAAACATTAAAAACTCATCGGGAAAGATAGAAAAAAAAATCAAGTAGTAGCTTAATAGTTTCCTCCTGAGCATATCATATTTAAAGATTTTTTTTAAATGTTATAAGTTTAATGAAATTTTAAAGATATGAATCAAGCAAATGTTCAGACCTCAAAGTGAGTGTGAGAAAACTTACTACTGCACAATAAGATCAAGACACTGAAACTTCTGAGATAAAGATAATGATATCTAGCCTTGAATGGAATCCTACTGGCAAAAAAAAAAAAAAAAAAAAAAAAAAATTCAAGGACTATGAAACTCTATTTTAGATCTCAATTACATCTTATTGATGAAATACAGAAAAACAGATCTTAGAATTATAGCAAATGAAAATAAGTCTTGGGTTTACATAGGCATGCAGTAATTTCCAAATTTCACTGTGGCGGGGGGGGAAGTCTTCTACTTTGCCCTATTTACTTGACTTTAAGATATTATGATCTATTGTAAGATAAAATACCATTTTATGACGATTTATTTTTGTGTGTAGGCATAATCGGAATATCTTGAGATATGAGAACACCAAAGATATAAAGCATCTCCATTTCATAAATATTAAAACGTGAACGAATCAAATAATGTGACTAGAATCAAATAAATACACTAAACTGAAATTCTAGGGTCAAAATGATAGCAAGAGCATTTGGAAACAGAAACCAAGATTCTGTGAAATTGATATGAAATTCCTTAAAGCAAGAAAATAGCCTTATTAGTACAGACAAACAATAGGAAAAGCATTATAAGAGCACTAGATATTACAAAGGATAATGAAAGGACATGAACAGGGACTATTCTGTAAGCCTAACTAAATTTCTTAACTAAGAAAGAATAGAAGTTATCAGCAGAATCAGATTTTATGATATTGTATTTTATTTTAAATATAATAGCTGGCTCTCAGTATTCCTCAGGAAAATCATTACTGCTGAGGCCACTTACACTAAAATGTAGAGTTGCCCAGGTAAGAAGCAGCTCAAATCCAAAATTATGGCTGCCATCAGTATCTGTCATTGCAGTTTTCAATTTGGGCTCAAATGGAAAATCATTGCCCATATTCTCTGATCAAGGTGTCTTACTATGTACATGATTTCACCTTCAATATGTATAGTTGTATCTGTCTCAACTGTTCCACAAGGGTGGGGCCTAAGTATCTCTTTGAGGTGTCCCTCATGATTTCTCAGGATAAATTTTACAAATACCATATGACTTGGACTTTAAGTTAGACCTGTCTAAAATAGTCTTCAATTCAGAAAAACTCAAATAAATTTTTTGAAATATGTGGTAATAAAGAGAAAAAATTTGATTTTATTTAACTAAATTATTTTCATAATATACCATATCTATATTCTCTACTAGTCTATTCATGCTTTTATAAGAAGCCAAGTTAAAGAAGCTCTTCAAGTATTAACATACATATTCTTTGAATGAGTTGTTCCTAACTATAATATGCAGGAAAATTTCAGACCCTAGAGTGAGCAGACCAGCTAAAAAGGGGACATATTTAGGACATTTATTCCTGCCTGCATGTGTATATATGGCACTTTCCTGTATATGTTCATAATGGAAACTAAAAAAAAGTGTATACAAAATAGGTTTTTAACAAAATCATGGTGACTCAATGTGATAGCTGATTGAAGAAAGGACTTGGTTATGCTATTTATCACTGAAAGTGCTAGAATATTATGTTATCAGCTCATATTCCCTAAACCTATAAAATTCTAGTTGATTTTCTGTTTACACAATTAAAATTTTCAGAGTGTATTTTATAATGATTGATTATTATTTCTCACAGACTTAAAATTAAAATATAAAATCTGTGTCCCTTCCCCCTCATTCAGATTTCTGGTATAATATTTCCAGGTTTCTAAATCATGAGAATATTGTTCTATTACCTTTCATCAAATTTAAAGGTAAGGTTTATTTTCTTATTATTCTGTCATTATTAAATTTGAATCCCTGAAGTCAAAACTTTCCAGTCAAAAAAGTTTTTCCTTCTTTTAATCTTTTATAGGCAATAATATCATAGTTTAAGTATTAGGAAACTACTAAGAAAGTTTAGTTTAATTTACAATTCCAAAAACACAATGATCTAAAATGTTATAATTAGAAATTATCACATCTACTTTTTGTGATTTCTTAGTCAAGCTGCTTCCTTTTGGGACTATTTCTGGGAAACTTCACTGAAATATGTCAGGAAAAAAATACTTCAGAAACCTGAAAAAACAAATGAATGTAAGTAGCATATATATGTTTAAGTCAATAGTGATTATACTTAAGAAATTATATATGCCCAATTCATTAGTATCAAATGGTCAATAAATGCATTTCCTGGATAGCAACGAAATATATAGTAAAGGTTGTACTTTCAAAAATGGATGCATCAGTTTGTTTTGCTAAATAAAAGGTATGTTAATCAGTTACTTGCCTGATTGGGTATATGCTTTCCATTGTTCAATATTTTTTTTTTGGTCTCATAGTAGACATAAGCTTACAATTCTTACTTAGAAACTCTGTATAAAAATAATAAACTATCATGAATTAATTCATTAAAAAACCCAGTATTTTGGGAGTCCCTATTACGTGCTTGCCTCTTTTGCCAGGGCTGCTAAAACAGATACCACAGGCAGGTTGATTTAAATAACAGCAATTTATAGTGTCACAAATTTTGGAGGCTAGAGTTCCAAATCAAGGTATTTGCATGTCATGCTTTCTCTGAATTTTTTAGCCTTCTGGTGATGGCTTGTCAGAAATCCATAATTCAATCTCTACTTCCATTATATGGCCCTTGATCTCCCCATCTGTCTCCTCTTGTTTTTTTTTTCCCAAAATTTCCACTGTTCATATGGGATTATGGCCCACGCTGATTGAGTTTGGCCTCTTTTTAACTGATAGGGTCTATTTGTAAATGGGATCACATCCACATGGGTTAGGAATAGAATGCTTCCTTTGGGGGACATGGTTCAATCCATAACAGTACAGAATACTGCACTGGATATTGGGGCAGTGAAGACAGTACAAAATCTCTGCTTTCATGAGATTCTATTCTGTAAGAGAAAGCAGAAAATAAAATTAATAATTAAAATTTAAGTGGCATGTGCTAAAGAAAAAATCAAGGAGGGGAGATACAAAGTGTTGGGGAAAGAGGGCAGGCAGGGGTTGTCTCCCTGAGAAGATGGCATTTGAGGAACGGTCTCAGGGAAATGAAGACGTGAGCCACAAGGGTGGCTAGTGTGGGATATGACAATAATAGGCTAAGGGAATAGCTAGTATAAGGATGCAGAGTACTAGGAAACCTGGCATCTTTGAGGAATGAGGAGGCCAGTGAGGCTGGAGTAGGGGGTGAGAAGAGAAGTAAGTGGGTAACTCTGAGTACTAATGGAGATGGAAGAAGGTATAACATAGGGGCCCTGGTGGTCCCAGTCAGGATTTTAGCTTTGATTCCAAGAAAATGGAGAAATCACCACAAATATGAAGCAGATAAGCAACATGGCTGATTTATATTTTAACACAATAGATCTGGATTCTGTGTTGAAAATAAACTGATGAAAGGTATAAGTAGACGGTAAGCTAATAAATCCAGGTATAGATGATGGTAGCAGTGGGAGGGATGAGAAATCAGTGGAATCTACATAATATTTTGAAGGTATAGTTTACAGGAATGGTTTAGATGTAGAGTGTGAGAGAAAGAGTCAAGATTTATGGCAAAGAGTTAATGTTAACTGATTTGGAAATGGCTGTGGGAAGGGAAGATTTTTTTGGGATGGGGTGTTAAGGGTAGAGCAGGAGCTTAGTTTTAGACATATTAATTAGTATGATGGTTAAGTTCATCATACTTAGTGTCCATGGTGAGGTTATGGTGTCCAGTTGTTTGGTCAAGGAAGCACTGATCTGTTTGTACTATAAGTGTATTTTATTGAAGGATTTTATTGAATTGATTGCATCTATGGTTGATTGCATCTACAATTAACAAAGGAACTTGCCTTCAGCAATGAACCAAGTCTCCTCATCTAAACAGTGGAGAACTTAAAGGAAGAGCTGAGGATTTCAGTACTCAGAAAGAATAATTGTTATCTCTACTTTGCCAGCCAGCTTCTCCCGGGGAATTCAATTTCACCTCCATCAGTTTCCAGATTTCAGCCTGCCCTATGGAATTCAAATTTTCCAATCCCATGGCTCTGTGAGCCAATTCCTATAACAAACCAATAAACCTTTTGATATTTATATATATCCTGTTGCTTCTGTTTCTCTGGAGAACTCAACCGAATGCAAGTACATATGTTGAGTGTGAACTTGTATACGAAGTCCAGAGGTCAGGGGACAAGCCTGGATTGGAGATATGTATCTGGGATATAGACTGTATTTAAAGTAGTGAGATCTCTAAGGAGTGAGTGTAGATAGGAAAAATGTACAAGAAATGAGACTTGCCTTGAAGAATTCCAACATTCAATGGTAAAATGTGAGCAAGAAACTGCAAAGATGACTAAGAAAGTACAACCAGGGCAGGGGTGGGGAGGGGAAGCCAGGACATTATGAGACCCTGTAAACCAAGTGAAGAAAGTCCTTCAAAAAGGGAGAGAATGATCCATAGTGCAAAAATAGCACTGGCAGAAGTCAGTACTGGGTTTAGCAAAGTGGAAGTCATGGGCATCTTAAAAAGATGAGTTTTCATGATGTGTAGGGGACACCTGTCAAAATGGGATAGGTTCAATAGAGAATGTAGTGCAGGTGGAAGCAGTGCAGGTGGCCAAGTCTTTGAAGGGACTTTGCTGAAAGGGAAGGAGAGAAGTGGATTGTGTTTAATTTTCCTAGTCTGCTCAAGTAAATAACATGAAATGGGTCAGTTTAAACAATGGCAATTTATTAGCAGGCAATTTTTATTTGTTTGTTTGGTTTTTGTAAGTAGAAGAAAATTGATTTTCCAGTTTGAAAATAAAACCTATTCTACATCTTGCATTTCTTTTCTTTCTTTTTCTTTCTTTTTTTTTTTGTAATAATGAACTGTATTTTTTGTTTGTTTTTTGTTTTGGGTTTTTTTTTTTTTCTTTTCATTTTTTATTTTTTAGATTACATAAATGTTACAAAGGATATATAGGGGATTGCCATATGCCCTGCTCCCCATACTTCCAACGTTTTCCCACATTGTTAACATTTTTCATTAGTGTAGTACATTCATTGCAATTATAAACACATTTTGGAGCATTTCCACTAAGCATGGATTCCAGTTACATTGTAGTTTACGTTCTCTCCCACTTAATTCTGTAGTTATGGCAAGATATATAATGGCCTGTATCTGTCGTTGTAATGTCATTCAGGATGATTCCCAAGTCCTGAAGATGCCCCCATATTACACCTATTTTTCCCTCTCTCTACCCTCAGAACCTCCAGTGGCCACTGCCTCCACATCAATGATATTTTTTCCATTGCTAGGCTCACAATAAGTCTATAGCAGAATGCTAATAAGTCTACTTTAGTCCATAGTTCATTCCTCAATCCTGAGGATTCTGGGATTTGTATGCTTACTCCACCTTTAATTGAGGGGGGTTTCAATCCCATACGGCGAATGGATGGGACTCTCTTGCTTGCAGTTGTAGACACTCTCGGTTCCTTTGTATGTTGGTTTTCCATCATCTCCTCCTTGTTAGTTGTCCTGGGTGAGTCCAATGAACTGAAGAGTAGGCGTTGCAACTCCGTTGAGATTCAGGGCCCAGCTGACACACGGACAGCTCAAAGATTTAAGTCTGTTGGATGTACACCTAACCAACTTTAGTACTAATTATGAGTTCAAATGGAAGGACAGAAGAACCGTGTGTATGGAAACCACAACTGAGTCCAACTCTGTCACCCTGGGGAGCATAAATTCCAAAGTAGTGCCCACTGGCAAGGGACCAAACTCTTTAGCTATCTGCCCTGTCTGGATGTCTCCAGAGCCCTCAGGAGCTCTGCTTATTTGGGTTAGTATCTACTTTGGCTGTCAGTAAGATCCTGCTGAAAGCATTACCTCTGGAATGACCTCCTGACTTACTTTAAAGTCTCTTAGCCATGTAAACTCATTTGTCTTTACCTTTTCCCCCTTTTGGTCAAGGTCTTTTTTTTTTTTTCCAGTTGCATTGCTTGTTAGTACTTGGTAGTAATCCCTCAGTGCCAGGGAAGCTTATCGTCAGGAGTCATGTCTCATGCTGGGGGGAAGTTATTGCATTTATATGCTGAGTTTGGCTTAGAGAAAGGCCACATTTGAGCAAAAAGGAGGCTCCCAGTATGTAACTATTAGGCATCCTACAACATTAGGCTAAGTTTCAATTTCAAGAGCAAAGGTTCATAAGCATAGACATCAATATCAAGGGTCCATTAATGAACTATGTTTTAAAAGACATTTTAGATTTGTATTTACAGAAAAATTACACTGAAAGTATAGGAATTCCCATATAATGCCTCCCCACATACACATAGTTTCCCCTATTATTAACATCTTACATTAGTGTGGTACATTTGTTACAATTGATGAGCTAATATTGAAGCATAGATATAGTTTACATTATGCTTTATACTTTCTGCTGTACAGTTCCATAGGCCTTGATAAATTGCATAATGTCATGTGCTCATCATTGCAGAATCATACAGAAGAATCTCATTGCCCCACATATGCCCTGTATTCCCTCCAGTCACCCGTTTCCCTACCTTCTGAATCCCCGGTAACCACTCTTTATATCAATGTTACAAGTTCTTCCATTAACACAAGATAATAACTATAATAACAATGAATCTACTTTGGCCCATGGTTACACTATCCCCCCCCCCCACATACATGTTTGTTCATTTCTCAGTCTTGAGGGATTTGGGATGATGTCAGGCTGAGAGAGAATTTAGAAATTATGGGGCAGATAGAAGGAATTCTTTCACTTGCAGTTGTAGATACTCCTTGTTTTGGGGGATGGGATTTTATTCATCATTGTTTTGTCCATTGTCCAGGGTAAATCTGAAAAACTGGAGAGTAGGAGTTGGCTGCATCTCTGCTGGGATTCAGAACTCAACTGGCATATGAACAATCTGAAGATTTAAGTCTCTGAGTTATATATTTAATGGATATATTGAGAATTATAGGTTCAAATAAAAGGAATAGAAAAATAATGAGTAGGGGAATTATAAATGAGTATAATAACTATGTTATATTGTGGAAACAGATTATCATATATTCCTAAAGAGGGCCAATTGAAGGGGAATTGATTACCTGAGACTGTATGCCTTGTATCTGGTGTTCATATGTCCCTAGAGCCCTCAGGATCACTTTTGTTTGAGGGTTTGTACACTCTGGCAGTTAATGAAATCTGTCTGAGACCTGCACAAGCATAACCTCCACAATGACCTCCTAACTCACTTTGAAATTCCTTAGCCATAAAAAGTGTTTTATTTCATGTTTCCCCCTTTGGTCAAAGTCTTTCCAAATGTATTGCTGGTTAGCACATGATAATAATCCCTTGGTGCCAGGGAGGCACATGCCCGGGAGTCATGTCCCATGTTGGGGAAAAGTAATGTGTTTATTTGCTGAGTTTGGCTTAAAGAGAGGCTATAACTGAATAACAAGGAGGTTTTCAGGAGGTAAAGTTTAGGTATCAATTATCACTAGTCTAAGTCTCATTTTCACAGGAATAAGATTCATAAGTACAAGCATTCAGACCAAGGACTTGGCATACAGGCCTGCTTTCTTTTCTTAGGCACAGTTTATATATTTCCAGAGATTTTTGCCATTTTATTTAACAAAATAGCAAGACTTCCCCAGGATGGAAATTTATTATTTTGTTGACTTCTGTGTGGGCCTCGGTCTATTGGGAAAACATGCATATGATAACGCAAACACATTCATATCCCACAGAAGTATAGATTAGGATCATTTTTCCCCATGCTTTTGATGCTAAAAGAAATTCCCAATCAAGGGCTCATCAAAGCAATGCTTTCTCTCAGAAGAATGTGCTATGCTGGGGCTGGCTGCTGGTGATCCTTGGTCCTTAGTTTGTCACATGGCAAGGCATATCACAGCATCTCTGGTTCTCTCCTTTCTCTTCTGGGTTCTCTTGATTTCAGCTTCTGCTTGCACCCTCTGTGTCTTTATCTCTGTCTGAAATTCACTCTGTTCATAAAAGACTCCAGTAATAAGATTGAGACCACTGATGATTGATGTGGATCACACCTCACCAAAGTCCTACTTACATGGGTTCACACCCACAGGAATGGATTTGATTTAAGAACATGGTTTTCTTGGGGTATATACAGCTTCAAATCACCCTAGAGTGTTAGCTGGAATGAGCAAGATCATGAGATTGTTATTTTATTAAAATATGAGCAATAAAAACCTGTTTCCCTGCTTATCAATATTGCAATTGTTTGGATATATGTAAATAAAAGCAACAACCTTGATTTTCTTCTTATCTATTTAACAATTCCCATGATTAGATCTGACAGTAATAAATTATGTCTGACCCCTTGTTCCATTTTAGCATTTACATAAAATCATTTACGTTTCATCAGGCCTCTTGAATTTCAGTTTCCCAAGATATATGCTATGGAAATTTTAATTAACAATTAAATTTTTGCATGCTAAAAATAAATAAAAGTTTTTTTATGATGAATAGGAATTAAACATTAATATGAATCTGCCACTTGGATATGAGTACAAAGCTGGAGCTTTTCAAGTGTAATAATAAATATTCTTCTTCTAAAATAATCTTGGTGAGGTTATTTTTAAAGAGTGGTGCACATATATTCACATAAAATTGGGCATGACTGGGCATAATGGAAGAAATTAATGAAAGGAAAATTTAAGATAGGAATAAGGAGGGAAAAGATTTTAATGAGAAGTACTGAAGAGTGCAATGATCTTCCAAGGGAACGTTAGGAGACTCCATATTTCATGCATATTATGCAGACTATGCATGAAAAAGAATTTTCTGGAGGGACAAATCTTGTTGCTGGCCCCAGGAAGCAGTGCATACTAATTTGATACATGAATTTAGATTAGGTCTCACTTCCAAATGCTTATGTTTTGCAACTTATAACAAGGTGATAAAGGTGTTTTCTGTACTTGTTACCTTTTAAGGAAACAATCATTCCTGAATCTGTTCCATGGTCTCTTTCATACCATGAGTTAAGCCATAAGAAACTGCTAACGTGGAAACTTAAAAATGGTTGAATAGTCACAATGTCATAACACTTAACCTGATAAGCAGCATAAAAGAGCAACTCCAATATATGAGGGCCCTGCAGGCTGCACTGGACTTGAATCCCCTTACCTTACTATATATTTCTTTTCAACCCTTATTTTAGTCTCTAGGTTCTTTCATGTCCATTCATCTCAATCTCAATCTCAAGATAGTTTGATCTTCTCTTCTGGTGTCTGAACTGACTTCACGTCCTTAAGATATCTCTGACTCTGTTACAAGAGATTTTGCTGACAATATCCCTTTCTTTCTCAGAAAAAAAGAATAAGAGGCAGTTTATGGGAAGTTATTTTAAACCTCATGATGTCAAATGTAAAAAGCTGTGGACCTTTACTACAAAATTCTTGTCCTCCATTAATACAACTTTATGTACCTAGCACCTATTAATTTTTCTTAGGCCTTTTAAATATACCTAATAGAATTTCCAGTTTGACTTGGGTAGATTTCAGGAACCTTATGAGGATTTATTTTTTTTAATCAGAAATTAATGAATAAAAATTACAGCTAGTTGGAAATTTTAATAGATAAATGCAATATTCTAATATCTGGCCAAACACTTTTTACCTCAACCTAATTCTGTAAGAATTTCATGGTAGACCAATGAACTGCCCAAACATATCTTGATTTTTTTCATCTTTACTATAAGAGGGTGCAGGAACAAAATTATCTATACAGTTACAAAAGCCCTGGCATTCTAAGTATTTATGTTGTTTCCATTCCCTTAAACCATTCTTTGTTTTTTCTCTAATGTTTTCTGGACCAACAATACTTTGCCAAAGCCAATTCCTCTACCCATTGCCTTTGGTTCAAAGTGAAATTGTGATTTTGAACAAGTTATTGCACTTGTCTGACATTTATATTCTTTGTGTATAATCTGAAAATATTGGCAATCGCCTCTGATCCCTTATAAGAGGGTTAAATTAAGTAACATAATAGAAGCACTTAGAAAATATTTGTTTTAGTGTTGGTGTCCAAATGAAAACCCAATCTCTTGCAATATTGTACAACCTCTGAGATGGATCAGCTTTGGAATACATCTTCAAAGATTCAGCAAAGGATTAATATGCCTGCACTATAATGCACTGTTTTTTTCCTTTTCTTTCTTTTTATAACCTTTGAAATAATTTTAAACTCATGGGGACTTGTAAACTTAGTACAGTCTCATTTACCTTTCACCAAGCTTCCCCCAATAGTGAAATCTTCTAAAACTGCAATACAATATGAACACCCAGTAAATTGACTATAATTAGTTAACTAGTCTACAGCTATTCTGTTAACAAACCTATAGTCTAGACTGTTAACTACAGACCTTACTGATTGCTCACTGACTTTTACATGAATTCCTTTGTGTATATCTCTGTGGGGAGTTGAGAGAAAGAGAAAGAGAACCTAGCAGAGAGTGTATAGGTCTATGAAAATTTACTCTGTGTATAGATTCATGTACAATAAAGATATAGAAGGAACTTCATGACATCCCTTTATATTTGCACTACCTCCTTGTCCCTGTCCCTTGGCAATCATGAATATATTTTCCTATCCTTAGTTTTATCATTTTGAGAATGTTATAAGAATGATTCTTTATCCCACATTTATGTCTTCATCATCGTCACCGTCTTTTTCTTCTTCTTCTTCTTCTTCTTCTTCTTCTTCTTCTTTTTAGGAGGTACCAGGGATTGAACCTGGGATCTTGTGCACATGAAGCAGGTGCCCAAACACTGAGATACACCCACTCCCTTCTTTTTTTCTTCTTTACTTTTCACTCATTCTGCAGCCCTCCACCTCCTGTACCACTAAAGATCAACTTTCCTCTAGAGTCCATTATATATGAAAAAAAGCTAATACTTTTGTTTTATTTAAACTTCTAAATCATCTTTGGGGAACCCTTCTCTCTTAATTGCATATATGAATAATGAGGGTGGTGTTTTAGTGATAATATGTAAGGAATCAGGGTGCAGTTTCGATGCTACCCTGTTATTTCTTCCAGGGATCCAGAAACTCTTACTCCATTACTAAAAATCACCTCTCAGGACAAGATTCTGCAGAGAATTGTACACCGGAAACAAGAGTCAAGTACAATGTAAAAAAATATTATAATTGTGCTGAGCTCTGTTGGCATTTGAAATAGAGCTTCCTTCTCTGTGCATCCTAATCCATCCCCAGTCTGAATCTCATACTCATTTGGGAAGTAAAATGGCAGGATCTTTGAAGGACCCTGTCCTGACTCAATATTGAGTGAGTCTGAAGAAACCTGGAAGTGGAAAAGAGAGAAAACCTGAATCAATTCCTCAGCTTCTGTCCAATCAAAGTAGTAACTCTTCCCAGAGATGATTAAGGGGGTTCAATATCAGGTTTCACTGGGAAGTGATGACAAGTTTTCCTCCTCTAGGACTCCCTGCTACTTTCAACTCTTTCTTGGTTCTTAATGATTTTCTTTTTGTCTGTGTCCCTACCACTGATCTCTACCAGATGCCCTGCCATTCATGGTATAAAAGAGTCTACATGTGAGACACCTATGTCCCTTATAACATCCATATCCACACTGTGTCAAAGAATCTATTAAAAGATGAGGGAGGGAACAGTGGTGGAGTAGGGAGCTCCAGGACTAACTCCTTCCATGAAAACAGCTATTAAACAGTCAGGAACTGTCTGAAACAACTATTTTGAAACTCCAGAGATCACAATAACATTATACAGGATCCAGGAAAGAGCCGGAGGAGGCTGATTATGGTAAAGTTCAGTAAATTGCTCTCTCTGTGCGGCAACTACTGGCACCCAATCCCCGCTCTCACCATGGATGGGAATGGGCCCTGGCTTTTGGCTAACTCACCGCTGACAGAAAGGGACAAAATATCCTCTTCCCCAAGACAAGGAGTGGGTACAGCTGACCCCTGGTCACAGAATTTTTTAGAAAACTTTATTTCAAAAAAAAAAAAAAAAAAAAGACAAAAGGCAACTTAACAAATTATAGAAACATAACTTTAAAAAATTCTGTCCAGGCACATTTATCTTTTTTAATCCTAAAAACAAACTCAATTGTTTCTTCAGTGCTCTGAAAGATGAATAAATGAGCACACATTAGTGAAGTGATATGACCAAGGACTCCATGTTAATGAAGATAATTCAGTACCTAGATTATCCTATAGCTGTCTTTCAATTAATAGTAACTTCTTTAGACTATCCCGTTCAGCCACCATCACATTTGTAAATCAGCAGTGTTTGTTATATTCATTATAATGTGTTACCATCAACTCTATCCATTTCCACATATTTACAATTAAGTTAGTAAACATTCTACATACATTCAATATCAGGTCCCCACTCTCAACCTACATTCTGTTTACTGCTAACTTTTGTGCTATAGTTTAACTCCATACGTTTACTCGTTATATTTAGTTAAACTGACATTATTATCAGCCAATGAATGGATAAACAAAATGTAGTATATACATATGATGAAATGTTATTCAGCTGTGAGAAGAAATGAGCTTAGGTGCATATGACAAAATGTTTGAACTTTTAGGATATTATGTTGTGTGAAATAAGCCAGACACAAAAGGACAAATATTGTATGGTCTCACAGATATGAACTAAATATGATCACGGCTTTACATTAGCAACTTCAGATTTCAGGGCCCAGCTCTGAGGGCAGCCATAGTTCCAACCTGCCCCAGAGAAGGGCAGCAGTAACCATTGCTTCAAACTGCCTCTGTGGTGGTGGAGACTTAAAGATGCTTTAAGGATGTTGTACTTCCTGAGGGCCACACAGGACAGGTAGTTGAAGGGCTACATATTCTGGGCAGGCCAAGAAAGCTAAGCATACCAGTTTATGCATTATGGGATCCCAGAATGGATAGAAAGAGAGAAAGAGGCAGAAAGAATATTCAAAGAAATAAGGACAGAGAACTTCCAAAACTTACCAAAAGAGAAGAATGTGCACATCTTCCCAGAAAATGTGCCCATTTTCTAGCCCAGAAAAACACTAAACAGAATAAACATGAAGAAAAATATACACCATCATATGCTGATCACACTATTGATTTCAAACACCAAGGAGAGAGTTCCAAAATCTGCAGGAGAAAAACAACATGTTACATACAAGGAAGTAACAATTAGATTGCAGGCCGATTTCATATCAGAAACCACGGAGGCAAGAAGACAATCCGTTGAAACATTTAAATTGCTGAAAGAAAACAAAACTGCCAACCCTAAATTTTCTTTCAAAATGAAGGAGAGAGTAAGTCATTGTCAGATAAATAAAAGCTGGTATAATTCATTACAGTTAGACCTGCCCTGAAAGCAAAGCTAAGGAGTTCTTCAGGCTGAAAGAAAAGGGCACTAGATAGTTGTTCAAAGCAGACAAAAGAAATGAAGACCTGTGGTCAAAGCAACCATTGGGGTAATTATAAATGTCAGTATTATTCTTTTTATTGTTTGGTATGTAATTCCACTTCTTACTTCCTACAGGTGTTAAAATTTAAAATCATAAAAAGTAATGATAAACTTACAGTTTTAGATGTACAATGTACAGAGAAATAAGTGGTAACAAGTACAAAAAGAAGGTGGGTGATGGAGAGGTATGAAAATATGTGTATGATATTGAAGTTATTATAAAGCCAAATATAATATAATTGTTATATATGCAGTATGTTATCTTTTGCATTTAAGCCCCCTGGTGTCCACAAGGAAAACAGATGAAAATATATATCCATTTATAAAAGAGAAGGCACTAAATATAGTACAACACACACACAAAATAAAATAAATATAAATGTAGGCATTAACAGAAGAATTAAGGGGCTAAAAAGATCTAAAGCATACAAAGGCTCAATAGTAAAATGGCAGTAGATGGCCCTGCATTATCAGTAGTCACGTTATATATAAATGCATTAAACTCTAAGGTCAAGAGGCAGATATTGGCAGAATGGATAAAAAAACATGACTCAACTATATGCTGTCTGCAAGAAACTTACTTTTAATTCAAAGACACAAGTAGGATGAAATTGAAAGGATAGAAAGAAATATACCATGCAAGTAGTAACCAAAAGAGAGCAGGGGTAGCTATATTAATATTAGACAAAATAGACTTTAAGGAAAAAGCAGTTACAAGGGACAAAGATGATCATTATATACTGATAAAGGGAACAATTCATCTAAAAGATGTAACAGTTATAAATATATATGCACTGAAAAGCAGAGCCCCAAAATAGATGAACCAATTACCGACAGGTTTGAAGGGAGAAATTGATGGTTTTATATTTATAGCAGGAGACTTTGATATACCACTTTCAATAAGAAATATTACATCTTATCAGAAGAACAACAAGGTATTACAAGGCTTAAATGATACTCTAAACCAACTAGACATAACTGACATACATGAAACACATTTTTCTCTAGTGCATAGGGATCATTATCTAGGATAGACCATATGTTAGGTCACAAAACAAGCCTCCATAAATTCAAAAATATTGAAAGTATACAATGTATATATTCTATGACCACAATGGAATAAAGCTAGAAGTCAGTAACAGAGGAAGAAATGGAACACCCACAAATATGTGAAAATTAAACAACATACTCTTGAACAACCATGGGTTAAAGCAGAAATCTAAAGTGAAATAAAGAAATATCTTGAGGTGAATGAAAATGAAAATACAACATATAAAACTTATGGGATACAGTGAAGGCAGTGCTGAGAGGGACATTTATAGCTTTAAATACTTACATTAAAAAAAGAAGAAAGACTTCAAATTGGAGACCTAACCTCAAAACTAGAAGAACCAGAAAAAGAAGAGCAAACTAAGTCCACAGTGAGTAGAAGGAAGGAAATAAAAATTAGAATGGAGATTAATAAAAAAAAAAAAAAAACAATAGAGAGAATTAACAAAACCAGAAGTTGGTTCTTAAGAAAGAGCAACAAAATTGGCAAACCATTATCTAGATTGATGAAGAAAAAAAGAGTGAGGATATAAATAAAAATCACAAATGAAAAGGGGAAAATTACTACCAACTCTGCTGGAATACAAAGGACTATAAGAAGATTCTATGAAAAACTGTATGCCAATAAATCAGATAACCTAGATGAAATGGACAAATTCTTAGAAACACACTAACTACCTATATTGACTCAAGAAGAAATAGAAAGTCTCAGCAAACCAATTACTAGTAAAGTGATGGAATCAGTATATGTCATTATATACTTTAAAGAGGATCAGTAATTAAGCAGATAGCAGTGTGGTAGAAAAGTCTTCTAGGCAGAAGAAGTAGCAAGTTAGTTCTTGAGAATTGTGTATTGAGGAAGTAGGGGCAATGCAGGATGTTTGCAGAGGTACCACTAAATAGAAATAAAGCTGCAGATGGAGGTATAGGCCATATCATGGAGGGCTTCTTCAGACAAGGATCATGTGCAAAGGGGAGTTGCTGGTAAATTTCAGCTCCCAGAATGACATTTCTCAGTCCATTTTGAAGGCAAGATGTGCTTGTATCAATTAGATAGTCACTTGCCATCTGTATTAGTTTCCTACTGCTGTGTAACAAATTTAAAAAACTTAGTGACTTAAAGCAACAAACATTTATTCCCTCACAGTCTCTGTAGGTCAGATATTTGGGCACTGTGGGGCTGGGCTGGGCTTTCTGTTAAGGTCTTACAAGGCTGATGTCAACGTTTAGTCGTGAGGTCTTATCTGGAGAATTTTGAAGAAAATCTGCTTCCAGGCTCATTCTGGTTGTTCACAGAATTCAGCTCCATGAAGTTGTAGGAATGAGGTCATTCTAAACTTCTAGAGGTGGCACACCCCTTGACTTGTGTCTGCCTTCATCTTCAAAGACAGGATAGTATGACAATCTCTTTCACTTACACTTTTGCCTCTACTTTTAAGGGCTCATGTGATTAGTTTATGCCTGGATAAAATCTTTTTCATACTACATAGCACACTCACAGGAGTAAAATAAGTGGGTGGAGTTTATGGGAACCAGTATTGTACCTACCATATCTCCATTTTACCTTTTGTTTGTTTTGTTGATTGTTTCTTGAGTGGATGGACTGCAGGAAGATCATTTAATTCAAGATTTTTTTCATTGCATACCATAAATACTTAGCCCTAAATTTCCATCTCAGACTTAAAGGAAAAACATCAAAAAAAGTTTTATTATCTGTAATTTTCAATGGAATCTTTTGTGTTATTTTTATATTACACCATGGGAGTGTTTTAAACCCACATAGACAGAGAATTGTGGGAAAGTGGTATTAGATTAAAGGCATGGCTCAATGCTCTCAAAAAAACAATAGATAAATTGCCAAAAACAGTCCGAGGGAACTGCTTTGCAGTACAGCAGACTAGGACAATACTACACGACTCCCAGGAGAGTAAGGGACAGAGAGACGAAGAACCCAAAACAACAAATGTGTGTTACCATGGCCTGGAAATGACTGGGAAGGGCTCCCCTCTCCTACCCCATGATATTATGCTCAGTAAAACCCCTGGCTCACTGCATGCAGCTCACTGAGAGGGTAACAGATATCTTCCTCCCTGTCAGTTGTTTCAAGAGAAAAGGGAGGGGAAGTTGAGGTGGGTTTCTTCAGTGAATTTGGCTAGAGGAGACTGCTTTGAATCTCAGCTATGGAGAATCAACACAGGTATACATGAAACCCAAAACTGAAAGTTTTCTGTGGAAAAGTGAACAGACTAGTGCCATCTGCTGACCGGTCTGGAAATTTCATGGATAAACACTGTTCATGCTCTCTGTATCCAACCCCTGGGAGAAAATCTGAGTTTCACTGCTGAGTCCCTGGCCCGATTTTGAAAACTTAAGCTGGGAAATTTTAAAGATTTAGAAGAAGTTGAAGAAATATTAGAGAAGAACTATGAAAAAATGGAACAATAAGAAAGAGAAGGTGGCCATCAGAGTAAATTCATCAACATATTCAGATACCTATACATCAGCAAAAAAATTACAAGCCATACTGGGAAACAGGAACAGATGGCCCAGACAAAGGAACAAACCAAATATGCTGAAGAGATACAAGATTTAATACAATAAATCAGTGATAATCACACAACTCTTCTAAATGAATTCAAAGAATTTAAAGAAAATATGACTAGAGAAATGAAAGATAAATATTGGATGAGAATAAAGAACAATTTTAAAACCTGCAAAGAAAAATAAGAGAACATATGGGAATGAAAGGCATGATGGATGAGCTTAAAAATACAGTAGAGGCACATAAAAGCATATCTGAATTGCTCAAACACAGAATTAGTGATTTCAAAGACAGAACATTTGAACGGGAAAAGACAAAAGAAAAGAAAGAGAAGAGAATGGAAAAAATGGAACAGTGTCTCAGGGCATTGAATGACAATGCAAAATGCACAGACATTTGGATTATTTTTGTCCCAGAAGGAGAAGAGAATGGAAAAGGAGGAGTAAGAATATTTGAGGAAATAATGACAGAAAACTTCCCAGCCTCTATGAGAGACATAAATAACAATATCCAGGAAAGCTTCCCAACCTCTATGGGAGACATAAATATCAATATCCAGGAAAGCCAACAAAATCCATAAAGAGTTAATCAGAATAGACCTACCCCAAGACACCTACTATTCAGAATGGCAATATCAGAGATAAAGAAAATTCTGGAAGCAGAAAGAGAAAAGCAAAGTATCACACACAAGAGAAACTTGATAAGATTAAATGCTGACCTCTCATCAGAAACAATGGAGGCAATAAGAAAGTGGTATGATGTATTTAAGGTACTGAAAGAGAAAAACTTCCATCCAAGAATTCTGTACCCAGCAATATGATCCTTCAAAAATGAGGGTGAGTTCAAAGTCTTCAGGACAAACAAAAACTGATAAAATATTTTACCAAAAAACCAGAATTACAGCGATACGAAAGGGAGTGCTGTAACCTGAAAGGAAAAATCAAGAATGATAGATTTGGAGAAGAGTGTTGAAATGAAAAATATTAGGAAGTTTAAACTAAAGGATAAAAAGAAAGACAATAGAATGATATGACAACAGAGACTTGAAGGAAAAAAATGGAAGAAGCAAGTAATGCCTTTACATTAATAACATTGAATGTTAATGGATTGAACTCCTCAATCAAAAGATATAGACTGATGGAATGGATTAAAGATATGAGCCATCTATACTTTGTCTACAAGAGTCCCACTTCAGATGTAAGGATACAACCAGGTTAAAAGTGAAAGGTTGGAAAAAGATATTTCATATAAATAGTAACCAAAAAAAGAGCTGGAATAGCAATACAAATATTGGACAGAATAGAATTCAAATGCAAAACTGTTATAAGGGATGAAGAAAGTCATTATATATTAATAAAGGGAGAAATTCACCAAGAAGAAATAACTATACTAAATATTTATCCACCTAATCTGAGTGCCTCAAAATACATGAGGCACACACTGGCAAAACTGAAGGAAGAAATAGATATCTCTTCAATAATAGTTGGAGACTTCAGTACACCACTCCCGGTATTGCATAGAACATCTGGAAAGAAGATAAAATAAAGAAACTGAGAACTTGAATAATATGATAATTAACTAAAATGAACAGATATCTATAGAGAATTGAGCCCCAAAGCAGTATTATAAACATTCTTTAAAAGTGCTCAAGGTTGGGAAGCGGCTGTGGCTCAATCAGTAGGGCTCCCGTTTACTATATGGGAGGCCCCGGGTTCGGTTCCCGGGGCCTCCTGGTGAGGGCAGGCCCACCCGCGCGGCGTGGTTGGCTGACCCGGCGAGCACAAGCAGCAAGGGGGGGATAAATGAATAAATAAATAAAATCTTTAAAAAAAATAAAAAATAAAAAAATAAAAGCAACAAAACACTTTATGAAAAAAAATAAATAAATAAATAAAAGTGCTCAAGGATCCTTCTCTCAAAATAGACAATATGTTGGGTCATAAGACAAGTCTCAATAAATTTGAAAAGATTGAAATGCAAAACGCTTTTTCTGATAATAACAGAATGAAGCTGGAAATAAAAAATGGACAGAAAATGGGAAAATTCATAAATATATGGGCATTAAACAAAACATTATTAAATAATCCATGGGTCAAAGTAGAAATTACGGGGAGTTGATGTGGCTCAGTGGTTAAGTGCTCGCTTCCCACATACAAGGCCCCAAATTCAATCCCCAGCCCCCAGAAGGAAGGAAGGAAGGAAGGAAGGAAGGAAGGAAGGAAGGAAGGAAGGAAGGAAGGAAAGAAATTGCAAGAAAATTTAGTAAATATCTTGAGATGAATGAAAATAAGAATACAACATATCAAAACCTATTAGACACTGCAAATGCAGTGCTGAGAGGAAAATTTATAGCCCTGAATACTTATATTAAAAAATAAGAAAGAGCTAAAATTGAAGATCTAGTTGCACAGCTGGAGGAACTAGAAAAGAACAGCAAACTAATTCCAAACCAAGCCAAAGGAAAGAAATAGTAAAGATGAGAGCAGAAATAAATGAAATATAGAACAAAAAACCAAGAGAGAATCAACAGAACCAAAAGTTGGTTCTTTGAGAAGGTCAACAAAATCGACAAAACCTTAGCTAAACTGACAAAGAAAAAAAGAGAGAAGACACAAATAAATAAAATCTGAAATTACCAATGACCACTCAGAAATAAGAGAGATCATAAGAGGATACTATGAACAACTTTATGCCAAAAAACTAAACAATTTAGTGAGATGGACAAATATCTAGAAACACATGAAACATCTACTTTGACTCTAGAAGAAATATATGACCTAAACAAACCAAACACAATTAAAGAGATAGAAACAGTCATCAAAAAATCTACCAAAGATGAAAAGCCCACGACCAGATGGCTTCACAAGTGAATTTTACTAATCATTCAAAGATGATCTAAGACCAATCTTGCTCAAGCTCTTCCAAAATTTGAACAGGAAAGAATGCTACCAAATTCATTCTATACCAACATCACCCCAATACTAAAGCCAGATAAAGATACTATGAAAAAAGAAAATTACAGACCCAAATCTCTATTGAATATAGATGCAAAAATTCTCAATAAAATACTTGCAAACAGAATCCAAAAACACGTTAAAAAAGTTAGACAACACAATCAAGTGGGTTTTATTCCAGGTATGGAAGGGTGGCTCAACACAAGAAAATCAATTAGTGTAATAAACCACATTAATAAATTTAAGAAGAAAAATCACATGAGCCTCTTGATTGATGCAGAAAAGGTATTTGACAAAATATGGCACCCTTTCTTGATTAAAAAAAAAGATAATAGAAGGAGCCTTTCTCAATATAGTAAAGTACATATATGAAAAACCTACAGTTAGCATTGTACTCGATGTTGAAAGACTGAAAGCTTTCCCACTGACATCAGGAACAAGACAAGGATGCCCACTTGTCACCATTATTATTCAATATTGTTCTAGAGGTTCTAGCTTGAGCAACTAGGCTACATAAAGAAATAAAAGGCACCCAAATAAGAAAGGAAGAAAGAAAACTTTCATGATTTGCTGATGATATATTTTACCTAGAATCTCCTGAAAAATCCACAACAAAGCTACTAGAACTAATAGACCAGTTCAGCAAAGTGGCAAGACACAAAATTAATATGCAAAAATCAGTATCATTTCTATGCATTACTGATGTGCAATCTGAGGAGGAGATCAGAAAAAAAAATCCATTTATAATAGCAACTAAAACAATCAACTATTTAGGAG
Organism: Tolypeutes matacus; assembly: GCA_026826555.1. Classification (NCBI taxonomy): domain Eukaryota; kingdom Metazoa; phylum Chordata; class Mammalia; order Cingulata; family Chlamyphoridae; genus Tolypeutes; species Tolypeutes matacus. The sequence goes on from JAKSZT010053840.1 coordinate 5,512,772, forward strand.
TAAACTTAACCAAGGACATAAAGGACTTGTATTCAGAAAACTACAAAACATTGCTAAAAGAAACTTAAGAAGATCTAAATAAATGGAAGGACATTCAGTGTTGATGGATTGAAAGACTGAACAATGTTAAGATGTCAATTCTACCCAAACTGATTTACAGATTCAATGATATCCCAATAAAAATTCCAACAACCTTTTTTACAGAAATGGAAAAAAACAATTACCAAATTTATTTGAAAGGTTAAGGGGTCCTGGATAGCCAAAAAGATCTTTATAAAGAAGAACGAAGTTAGAGGACTCTCACTTCCTGATTTTAAAACATATTCTTTAGCTGCAGTGGTAAAAACAGTAGGGTACTTGCATAACGACAGACACATTGATCAATGGAACTGAATCAAAAACTCAAAAATAGATCCATGCATCTATTGTAAATTGATGTTTGAAAAGGCAGGCAAGCCTTCCCAGCTGGGCAAGAACAGTCTATTCAAAAAATGGTGCTGGGAAAACAGGATATCCATATCCAAAAGAAAAAAAAGTGACCCCTATCTCACACCTTATACAAAAATTAACTCAAAGTGGATCACAGACCTAAATATAAAAAGAACAATCTTAAAATTCCTAGAAGAAAATGTAAGAATACATCTTCACAATCTTGAGGTAGGTGGTTGTTTCTTAAATCTTATACCCAAAGCATGAGCAACAAAAGAAAAAATAGATAAATGGGACCTCTTAAAAATTAACCAGCTTTGCATCTCAACGGGCTTTGTCAAAAGGGCAAAAATAAAGCCAACTCAATGGGAGAAAATACTTGGCAATCACATATCTGATGAAGGTTTAATATCCATGATATACAAAGTTGCTATACAACCCAACAATTGAAAGAAAAACTACCCTATTAAAAAATGGGTTAAAGACTTGAAAAGACAACTGTCCAAAGAAGAAATACAAATGGTGAAGAAACGTGGAAAAATGTTCAACATCACTAGCAATTAGATATCATTTCAAACCTATTAGACTGGCCTCTGCTAAAGTGTTGGAAAACTAAATATTGGAGAGGATGTGAAGAGATAGGAATGCTAATGTAGAATGGTACAACCTTTGTGGAGGACTGTCTGGCATTTCCTAAGGAAGTTGAATATAGACTTGCCATGTAACCCAGCAATACCATTATGAAGCATATACCCAGAAAAACTTAGAGCAGAGACATGAACAGACAACTGTACTCTGATGTTCATAGCAGCATTATTCATCATAGCCAAAAATTGTAAACAACTCAGGTGTCCATCAAATGATGAATGGATAAACAAATTGTATGATGGAATATTATGCAGCAGTCAGAAGAAATGAAGTCATGAAGCCTATGACAACATGGATGAACCTGGAGGACATTATGTTGAGTGAAGCAAGCCAGACACAAAAGGACAAATATAGTATGATTGCACTATTATGAACTAAATATATTGTATAAATTTATTGGATTAATAATTAGAATATAGGTTACCAGGAAATAGAAGGACAGTAGCAGATGGAAAGCTGAGGGTTATCCTGTGTAGAATTGTTAAAAATATAGTTTGTAAGTATTTGGAAATGAATAGAAATAGTGGAAGCATATCATGGTGTTTGTAACTAGCAGAGATATTATATGGTATGACAGTGGTCAAAAGGTAAGGTCTAAGGTCATGTTTATTACTAGAAGGAAAGCCAAAAATGAAACATGGAACTGTAGAAGATTGGTAAACCTCATGTAAAACATGAATAGAGTGATATTGCATATATAATACAGTTTATATAAAATATAAATACAAATATGCTAAAGAGAAGGAAAAAGAATAGTAGCTATATACAGCAGGGGAAGCATAGAAAGATTGAGTGGTGATGAGCTTATTATTATTATTATTATTATTACTAGAATAATGAAAGTGCTTTAAGAATGATTGAAGAGATAAATGCACAAATATGTGATTACACCGAATAGCACCGATTGTACACTTTGGATGGATTTATGCTTTATTAATATGTATCAATAAAATTGATTTTAAAATATAAAAAAATTTTTAAAGATAGTTCTTATACTTAAAAAAAAAAGACACATAGTGATCTGTTGCTAGCCTGTGTAACTTATAGATTAGGGAGAAATACGTACTTCTACTAATAATGAAACCAACATTTGAGCTCTTTACAAATAGAATTAATCTTATTTTCCATGAAGTTCTATTTTATTTTTTGTTAGAAATTATAACACATGTAAAATTGGAATGGAAGCTCTTTGAGACTTTACAAGGAAATCTTTTTTTATTATTATTATTGTTAAACAAGTCATAGACATTATATAGGTTAGACAATTGTTGTTGCAGTAGAATTGAATGCCAAACCATGATCCAAATCCTGTCTCCCAAATACTCATAAAAATGGACACCGTGCCTTACTTATGCATTCTATTAGTTCTAAAGTAGAAGAGCTTAAATATTTAATAGACAGAAAGATTATTTTTAAAATGACTTTTTTTTTTTTAATGCTGAAAGTTTGAAAGCCAAGAACAGTAGCTGTTTAGTGCAACCAAATATTCAGGAACCACTACAAGGAACAGCCTGGAAGCAGTTATTATAAATGGACAGTAATTTCCCACAAGTATGTAGTTTTTCTAAGGCAAATAAGTTTGAGAAATATATTTTATTATTTCTGATGGCTGTATATTTGGAATAGCACTTCACAAGAAAATATATTTCATACAGGCATTCTCCATAACTATGAACAATGCTGTGGAAAACCTCTCTGTGGGTGGAAGCCAAAATTACATTTTCTCGAGTTAAATAGAAACATTCTTCTCTCTGATCAAATTTTAATGAAACAATTCAGAGGAAAACCATCATATTACTTCAGAAACTGTTTTCACTGAAAATTTAATAAATTCCAGCCTTCAGGCGCAATCATAGCTGCTCTGTTTGACTTTTCACTGCTTGCTGAATCAAACTGATGAAGACCTGCACTCTGATACTTGCCCAGATTCCAAGGTCAATTAAATGATCACTGAGTACTGATTCAAGTGTACTTCATATGTTCTCTTTTAATCAATATAATAATATAAATTTTGGAATGTGGCCAGAAGTAATTTATAAAAGACATTTATCCCACAATTTCCAAAATATATTTTCTATTTGTTATTTCAATAACAATTTAATTTTCCAAGTTACTAGTAATCTAGTTAGACTGCAGATTACAAGGCCTTAGGATACTTCAAAAAGATGCCAAATGTGAGGTCTAGAGGGATCCTCTAATGAATCACTGCTGTCTGGAAGGCCGTGGAGATAAGGAAAAGAATTAGCACACAATTCCAGGTGTGTCCAGCATCCTGCAGATTATTTAGCAAGCCATTCACTTTAGATGTATGATTTAATTTTAAAATGATACATATTCATAATATAAAATAAAACCAAAAGTCATGGAATACAGAAAAGTAAAAGGAGGAAAATAAAAATCACCTAATTACTAATTTATAAATAATCCATTAATACAAAGGAAAAAAGAGAGAGGACACAAGCAATTAAAATAGAAGTGAAAAGGGGGACATTACTACTGACCCCACAGAACTGAAAAAGGACTATAAATGGATACTATGATCAAATGTATGCCAACAAATTAGATAAATAATAAAGTAAAGAGATTGAATCAGTCATTATAAACCTACCAAGAAAGAAAAGCCCAGGACTAGATTACGTCACAGGTAAATTTTACCTAACATACCATGAATTAACATCAATCCTACTCAAACTCTTCCAAAATATTGAAGAGTGAACACTACCTAACTCATTCTATGAAACCAACGTCACCCTTACACCAAAGCCTAATACCAGATAGGTAAAGATACCACAAGAAACTACAGACCAATGTCCCTAATGAATATAGATGCAAAAATCCTAAAAAAAAAAAAAAACAACAAAAACAAACAAACAAACAAAAAACAACCCTAAAATATTCAATTCAACAGCACATTCAAAGTATTATATATCATGATCAGGTAGGATTTATCCCAGGTAAGCAAGTATGTTTCAACATAAGAAAATCAATTAATGTAATATACCACATTAACAGAACAAAGGGGGAAAATATACACAATAATTTCAATGGAGGCAGAAAAGATATTTGACAAAACCAGCAGTCCTTCTTCATAAAAACACTTCATAGAAATCTAGGAAAAGAAGGAAACTCCCTGAACATGATAAAGGGTAAATATGAAAAAAACAAAACAAAACAAAAACCTGCAATGATAACTTCATACACAATGATGAAAGACTAGAAGTAAGAATAAGGCAAGAAACCCTACTGTTGCCAATGTTATTTAACAGTGTACTAGCTTCAGTAACTAGGCAAGAAAAAGAAATAAACAGCATCCCACTTGGAAAGGAAGAAGTCAAACATTCCTTGTTTGGAGATGATATGATCATATATAGAGAAATTACTGAAAAATTCTAAACAAAGCTACAAGGACAAATAAATGAATACAGTAAAATGGCAAGGTATAAGATCAATATGCAAAAATAAATAGTATTTCTATACAACGTAATGAACAATCTGAAGATGAAATCAGAAAATAATTTTATTTACAATTGATGCTGGAGATATTGGATATCCATATACAAAGACTGAAAGTGGATCTCTTGCTCACACAGTCTATTAAAATCAACTCACAGTGGATCAATAACCTAAATATAAGAACCAAATCTATAAAACTCATCGAAGAAAATGTAGAGAGGCATCTTCAGGACCTTGGTTTAGGCAATGATTTCTTAGACTTCACACCAATAACACAAACAATAAAAGAAAAAATGGATAAATGGGGCTTCATAAAAATTAAAAAATATATATTTATGCATTGAAGGACTTCATTATGGAAGTAAATAGACAACCTATACAATGGGAGGAAATATTTAGAAAGCACACATCCAATAAAGGCTTAATATTCAGAATACATAAATAAATTCTACACTTTATAACAAAAAGACAATGACCCAATTAAAAAATGAACAAACGTCTTGAATAGACATATCTTCAAAAAAGAAATATAATAGTCCAAATGCACATTAAAAGATGCTCAATTTCATTGGCCTTAGCAAAATGAAAATCAAAACCACATTGAGATAACATTTCATATTCACCAGAATGACTATTATTTAACAAAATGGGAAATAGCACATGGTGGAGAGTATGTTGAAAAATAGGAACAGCCAAATGGGTGTTGAAATTTTTAAATGATTCAGTCACTGTTGAAGACGGTTCCTCAGAAATATACATGAATAATTCCATCTGACCTGGCAATTCCACTTTTAGACATATATGCAAAATAATGGAAAGCAGAGACCAGAACAGATGTTTGCACACCAATATTCTTAGAGGCATTATTCACAATTGCTGAAAGACAGAAGGAATGGATAAACAAAATGTGCTATATTCAACCATAAAAAGGATTGAAGTTCTGATGCATGTGACAACACAGATGAACTTCATAGACTTTATGCTGTATAAAATAAGCCAGACACAAAAGGACAAATATTGTTTGATATGAATTTTTTAGTCTAGAGTCAGAAACTAGAATAAAAGTTACCAGGAGCAATGGTGGGAGTAGGGAATGGGGAGTTAACGTGAAATTGGTAAAGGAATTCTGAGAAGATAGAAATGTCTGGTAATGAATGGTAGTGGTGGAAGCACAACATTTTGAATCTACTTAAAAGCAGGAAATGTGATTAAAAGGGGAAATTTAAATTGTATACATGTATTAGTCAGCCAAAGCGGTACAGATGCAAATTACCAGAAATCTTTTGGCTTTTATAAAGGGTATTTATTTGGGGTAGAAGCTTACAATTACAAGGACCTAAAGAGTCCAACTCAGGGTTACCTCCTCACCAAAGTCTGTTGCCATGTGTTGAAGCAAGATGGCAGACAACCTCTACCTAGTCTGTCCTTCCTTCTTCCTCTTAAGGCTCTGTGGGCCCAGCTTCTTCTGATATCAGCTGTAGGCTGGAGGGCTCTTTTCTTTCTGGGCCTTCTCAGCTGCTCAGGGCTCTGGTCTCTTCAGCTGCAAACTATCAGAGGAATTGCTCAGCTCTCCCTGGGGCCTTAGCTGTTTGAGCCTTCTCCTTTCTGTCATATGGCAGGACTGAAATGACCAAGTTATCTCCTCTTCCATGTCTATAGAGCTCCCTTCCTCTGTGTTCAGTATCTTCTCCTATGTGTCTTCTTGATTGTCTGTTTATATAGCCCAAACTGCTAAAATACATATTACCGGTATACTTGTTTTTTCACAAATGAACTATTTTTTACATTTAATGAACATTATTCCCGGTATAATAAACAGCGAGGTGGGAGGTAGAGAGAATTTTAAGTTTTTACATGAGACACTGGATTTTTAACAATCAATCAGTATTATAGTATACATCTTATTCAAATAAAGCAAAAATTTAATTTGTATGAATTCAATACAAGGTAAAACTGAAGGAATAACAATTTACTGAACTTTAAATATATATTCATTTTCTTCAAGACATAATTGTATAAAAATATTCTTCCAAAATTAAAAAAATAGAGTATGTGGCGGGAGCAGCTCCCTCGGCAGTGGCTGGTCAGCTGACTGTGATGGCCTCTGGTCATGGCACCAGGCCAGCAGGCAGAGGGAGGCTGGGGAGCGGGGTATCTTGCCTCCCTCTACCCCTCCAGGAGCCACTGGGCAGGAAGAAGTCTCTTGCTGTTGGGAAGATGACAACAGAATTAATAGAAGTAAAGACTTTTTAAAGAAGGATACAAAAAGAGAAGGAAAATGTGTAAACCAATCAATGTAAGAGTAACTACCATGGATGCTAAGCTGGAATTTGCTATTCACTGAGTACAACAGGCAAACAACTTTTTGACCAGGTGGTGAAAATAGTTGGTTTGCGTGAGTTGTGGGTTTTTTGGGCTGCAGTATGTCGACAGTAAATGTTATTCTACTTGGCTTAAACTCAACAAAAGGTGACACACCAAGATGTTAAGAAAGAGAATCCTTTACAGTTCAAGTATAGAGCTATTTTTTTCCCCTGAAGTTGTTTCTGAGGAATTAATTCGAGAAATAACCCTGAGACTTTTCTTCTTGCAAGTTAAAGAAGCCATCTTAAATAATGAGATATATTGCCCACCAAAAACTGAAGTTCTTTTGGCTTCTTATGCTGTCCAAGCCAAGTATGGAAATTATTATAAAGAGATTCATCAACCAGGCTATCTGACTAACGATCAACTCCTACCCCATGTGTTTTGGAGCAACAAAAACTGACAGAAGGAACAACTGGAAGAAAGAATACAAAACTGGCATGAAGAACATAGAGGAATGCTAAGGTTAACACCTAAAATTGGTTTTCCCTGGAGTGAAATCAGAAACATTTCGTTTAATGACAAAAAAAATTGTTATAAAGCCAATCAACAACAGGTACCTGATTTTGTTTTTTATGCACCTCATCTGAGAATCAATAAGTGTATGTTGGCTTTATGTGTGGGAATCCATGAGCTATACATGCAAAGATGGAAGACTAATGCTGTTGAAGTACAACAGATGAAAGCTCAAGCTAAGGAGGAGAAGCATCAGAAGCAATTGAAAAGGGCACAATAAGAGAACAAAAAGAAGAAAAGAGAAATAGCAGAAAAAGAAAAGGAAAGAGTAGAATGTGAAAAGGAAGAACTAATGGAACGTCTAAGGCAATTTGAAGAACAGACAATGAAAGCCCAGAAAATATGTATAATAAAAATATTAATGATTTACATGCATAAAACTACTCAAGAAGCACTAAAGAATATAAGGAAGATAGGACATAAAAATATATAGAGCATCATTACCAAGACATAATTTCAAATCAGACATATTAAGGCAAAGGACATGTAAAGGACAACCAATTTAATTGTTTGTTTGTTTGTTTAAATTTCTAATAATAAAGCTTTTCCTGACTCTCAAAAAAATAGAATGTAAATATTTTAAAGGTTAATGCCAATTTTAAAGATCAAGTTTCATACTCATAGACCATTTATTGAACTTTTGCTGTTAATATAAAGAAATTAGCACACAACTAATCCCTCCTTTTTCCCTCACCCTATATCCAGATGTTTGCTATATATAATGTTATTTTTATATTGTTAACATTTATCTGCTTTTACACTCTGATCTTTAATCTTCCATTTTATAATCCATAATGCAGTTTTAGCTCATTGTTTAATGGAAGTAAATGCTATGAAGTATTTTAACAGTGCTTCCTTATTATCAAATTAATGTTTGACTCATCACATGATTGAATTGATTTTTTAATTCATTATTTTTCCCCAAGTAAAGCTCTTTTTTGGTATAGTTCCTTGAAATTTTAGTGATACTTAGTGATACTCTATAGCCTTGATACTAAAATAGCAACTTGCCTGGGTGTAACTTTAGAGAATTGTTTGCTTAGTTTTCTTCAGGATCTTGTAGTGATTGCTCCATCATAGTTTTAACACTAACTTCTACTTGTGCATATCTAAGGGCAGCCTGATTTTTCCTTCTGACTTCCTTTAACTGCGAAAATGCCTATATAATTGTACTGATGTTTTCAGGAAACTGTCTCCACTAGGACATGGTACACATTCTTCTAAATCCATTTTCCCAAAGGTGCTCATTTTTAAAATCCATTTTCCCCCAATGCATAGTATTTTCCTGAGTTAGCAAATTGAAGCCCTTCTTTAGAAATGTTTTATTTTAATTATATATATATATATCTCCTTCAATTTGCTTTGTTCTCTTTATCGCATAGTAAGTTGAGTTTTTAAATGCAGAACTTACTTGTAGGTTGTAGATATTTAATTGTTTTGTTTTAATATTTCATCAATTTACATATTTTCCAAATATTTCAAGACAGAAGATGGAATTAAAAATGCCTCATCTCAACCACCATTGAGTAGGTATCAAAAAGACATTTTCTTAAGCCTCATTTTTCCTGGATGATTTGAGTAAGTTAGAAGCAGTGATAAGCTTCTTTACTAGTTAGTTTTCACTTTATTATGCTTTAGTTTCCAAAAATCCCCAATTTTCATTGGTTTGAAGAAAAACACAAAGTTTTATTATTTTCTCATGTCACATTTCCATCATAATTTTTTTTCTTTCTGAAACCCAGGTTAATAAAAGAAACTCTCTGGAAATTACTATTATGATGGCAACATAGAAAGGCTCTTCAAGCTACTGCTTTCAAGTGGAATGTGTTTCTTAGGATCATAATTCATGAACCCAAAGAGCGTCGCAGGACCAACACTTATGTTACAGAGTGAGAAGTTAAAATCCTTCTTTAGATAGGAGCAGAGAATGCTGAATATTTGTAATACAATCCAACATAGTGCATCTTCCTGACCACATTCCACATACACCTTCCAACCGCTCTTCCCAAGGGAAAAGATTCAAGTGTCTTCCAATAATAGCATCAGTCACAAAGCCCAGGATTTCATGATCATGGTCATATGTGGTTCTTCTTTTCTTCTATAAAGCTATAAATTAAGAAACAACCTAGCTATATATCTCCACTCATCCAGCATAGAGTTGTGAAATAGGACCAGCCCAACCGTACTCATCGCCTCTGCTGTAAAATAAACAATGTGGAACCACATGAAAATCATTGGACCCCAATAATTATGAAACCCTGATAAGGAGATGTCACTATGTATGCATCTTATCAGATAAAGCCAATATCATCCAAGTCATGTCAATGACATTCTAATTCTCAACTCTTTATGAAAAGTCACAAAATTATTTGGTACATTCTATGGTTTCCATGTCACTATATACCTCCAAATATTTTGTCATTGCATAATAGGAGTCACCTGCTTTTCAGCCTTCATAAATAGTTTCCTCGACATGCATTGCCTGGTCTGGAAACAAGAGCCTGCATATTTCACTTTTTAAAAAGTATTAGCTGTATCTGATAATATTTTTCAAGGAATAGAATAACTGAAAACAGGCACATATTTAAGCAGAAACTAAAGAGAACATAGTCTTTGGGCTTGCAGAGTTGGAATATGCAACTGATTCTCATTTTCAATTAGCAAAAGATAAAACCAAGAAATTTTTTAAGCATCAAAGTCTTATACTAAAACCAACTTTTTAATCAAGAACCAAATCATGGATATTGCAACCACCTCATTTCTAATACTAATTTCTTCATTGGTTTCACTCATTTGTGCAAAAGTAAAAAAAAAAAAAAAAAAAAAAAAAACTCAATGTTTTAGAAAATTAAGCTTATTTCTTTCTCACTTCAAATATCCATTACTGTTTAGCTGTATATACTCTCCATTATGGATGCAGGCCAGTAGAACTGTCCTAATATGGGAGTTGAATATGATCACAGAAGGAATAAGCAAAGTTGTATCTATGCAAGGATATTGAAAGCTTCTGATCAGAAGTGGAATACATTACTTCTACTCATATTTATTGAACAAAGCAAGGTGCATAACCAAGTATGATGTAAGCAGGTGAAGAGATATAATTTTCTCATGGGAAACTCCACAAAGGATATCAAGACAATCATAGCATACATTATATGTCTCTTCTGAAAGATTCTCCCAACTGTAAAAGAATAATCCATGTGTGGATAGGATTTTTAAATTCCCTTATTTGAGGGATATTATGATAATGTAAACATTATAACTACTTTTCTGAGGCTATTTTTCATGAGGAATATTTTATTTGATTGTCTTATATTATTATTTTCTAAAATGCCAACCAATATTCCGCATCTATAGTGCTGCTTGGCACGATGGCCCAATTTTCCTGGGTGGAACACTACAGTAGAATTATTTTATAGCCTGGTACTCATGAGCAAGGGCTCTAAACATTTCCAAGCCTCATGTTTTATAGTCAGGACGGCATGCCTAGGGAACATTTTAAACAAGGTAATTCTGTACGCTTCTTGCCAAGGCTATACCTAAAATAAAACATGCTAAAACTAAAGGATGAGGATATATATCAGGTGAAGTTGAACAACATAATCCTCAAAACAGGAATGAAAATGTTCATAGCAGATAGTAGACTTTTTTTTTTTAAGCACTGAAAGAGTTTCATTTTCTATTGATAAAATCTAGAAACCACGAAGAAAATATAACTCATAAATCTTTTCACATCAAGGAGCATCATTAAAATTTGTAAAGAAAAAAAATTGGTGGAAATGTAAGGAGACGTCAACTGGAATACACATAGTGGGGTGTTGAAGTACAACTTTGACTTTATGAAAAAACAAGTAGAGACATTTTAAATATGGACACAGAGGATTTGTGTAATATAAATAATGAAATAAGAGAAATGTTAGAATGTTTTACCTTATCAGCAAAAACTCACATTTCCACCAGCTTTAAACTTTTACTCAACATCCCTTGAGCAATTGTTTATTATTATTATTTTTTAATCAAAAATAATAATACAGGCCCTATGTTGTGGCCATTTCTCCCTTTGAAATAGATCCAGGGTCCAAACAATTCTTTTTATCCCCACTTACTACTGCCTTGATCTGGGCTACTCTCAAATCTGAGGAGGATTACTGTATAAATCTATTAACACACCATCTTGCTTCTACCCTTGTTGGGAATAACAATGTATTCCCAACACAACAGCCAGAACAATACTTTAAATTGGAAATCAGGTCATTTTATCCCTATGCATAAGACCCTGATACCGCTCCCATTTCACTAGGACTGAAAGCCACTGTTGCACTGGCTTCCACAGCCTCACAAAAGCTAGCTTCTTTCTTCTCCTGCCACCTATCCTAGAACTCTCCCTGGATGCTCATTGTGCTCCAGCAAATAACCTTTGGCTTTTCCTTGAAAATACCTGCCTTAAGGCTTTGGCTCCACTTTTCCCCCTCCCTGCCACTTTCTCGCCCATATAACGGCTCAGAAAACTCCCTCATCAGCTTTAAATTTTTTTTCCTTAAATTTCCCCTTCTCAATGAGACCTATTCTTATGAATACTGCAAGCAGTCAACCCCCACCATATCCCTAATCCTGCTTAAATGTTTTATTTTACCTTTTGCACAGTCCTTATCACTGTCTGACATGCTCTATGACTTATTTATTATTTTATTGTCTGCCTTCACAGACGATGTTATTTAAGCAAGTTGATCCTTGAAGGTGGTACGAGTTAGCACTTCACTTCTGGAGTGTATCCTTTAAATTATACCAAACGGTCATTATTGAAATGCATGCATTCATCAGTCATTTTTATATACTAATAAGTCTTCAACAATTAGATTTGTCACAGTCATAATGTTCTCTCCTTGTCCCAACCTAAGGCACTCAGAAAGAAAAAAAAAAAAAGGTCATGAGGGATACCACACTAGCCTATTGTTTAGGAAGTGAATTTAATCATTCTTTCCTTCTCTCTTTCTGTCGTGGAGCTGTCACCCTGCTGTCAAAGACTGACATTACCTTAAACTACCTTAATCTCCACAGATGATCTGTTATGGACCCTGAATTTATCAGTCCACCCTTTTTTAATGATTCATTGTTTTAACTGTGCCACTTATTTTAATAAAAGAATCTGTATATTTCTAAGTCTGTTTCTATATAAATGTGGTTTTTTTTTATTACTTTATATTAGAGAAGTTGTGCCTTTACTGAATAATAATACATAAATGTTTTTTTAAATCTACAAAATTTTGCTTACAGGCTAGTGAGCATAGAAGGGTCCATTAATTTCCATTTATTAATGAGAATTTATTATTCTCATGAAATGAATTACTAAACTGGTAATATTGATAATATGCATTCATAATTACTTCAGGTAGATATCTCTGCTGTCATATTAATAAAATCTACACATTTTTAAAGCAACCAGGAGTGTCTGGCAACAGCAACCTCTGGGCTCAGCTTTTCATCATTAGTTGGGAGCCTTGCAAGTTAGTGCATATTTTGAGTAAACAGTAGAGGTAACCGATGCTGTGTCATTTGCACTGTTTTTCAGAAATTAAGGGTGATTTTTTTTTTAAAGATGAAACACTACATTGTAAAGCAAGGGTCTAGAATTTGAGAATACAGAAAATAAAGGCCTCCACGATCCCCTAAAGTAAGAGTATGATGTAAGCAGATACCAAGTGCCTCTGAGCAGAAAGTGATCAGGTTTGAAACAGTTTTTTAAAAGAAAGAAGAGTAAAAATGCATATGCAAATTTCAAGAAAGAACACTCAGTGTTCCCTTATTGAGGGATAAGTTGGGTTTTTGAAATGTCTTCACTTTCACCACTCACCTCCTTCACCTCACTACTTTACCTGTCAGGCTCTCTGACCCCTCCCACCTTCTCTAATAATATTCAAGTTCCTTGGAATTTGGTTTACTCTACTTGTTCCGCTTGCTCAGAAAGTCTTCTTGTAATAGGTGCATCTGCTTCTGGTCCCAAGTATCTGTTCCTCTTTGACACAAACTTATTCATTTATATGTATCTGCAGCTTAATTTCTTCCTTCCCACCCTTGTTAGTAGATTGTGAGGGATTTGATTGTACAAGCTGTGTTCACACGTCCATGCCTAACTTACATAAACACTAATTGGAAACCTACGTTGCAGCAGGAATTGTGCTGAATGCTGAAAGTAATGGATGGGTAAGGCAGAGCTTGCTCCCATTCTCATGATATGCATTCTCAGTTTCCCAGCTTTCACCTATGTCTGACATATTGTACATTATCAATAGTGAATCATCAGATGAATGATGTTACATTGTTTATTTAACTGTGATTACTCTTTACACAGCCCATGAAGGGAAGCTCCATAAATAATGACCATTATTACACCTCAGGTGCTTTTCTTAAGTTATTATCAAAAAATGAGGTCGATATTGACATATCCATGTTATAGATGAGATAGCTGAGGCTGAAATGAGTCATTAATAATTACAATTAACAAGGAGCTAGAAGGATGGCTCAAATTCAGGTGGTCCCTCCACTCAAACTCATTTTTCTCCATGATGATACTTATGGACAGGACAGACAGACACATCCTACAAAACTCTGTGAAACAACAACAAAAAGATTTCAGAGATTGAAAAATGCGAAGGAGCTTCTGAATATTGAATCAGAATGAGTTGCTATGATTAACCTATGGAAGATAACATCATGATTTCCCTCAAGGTAGAACAGTCTGTGGGTTGACTTTAGAGGTATCTTGAGTATCAGAAGAAGGTAAATTAAAATGCTGGTGATGAAGAAAAGTCATGGAGTAGGGCCAACATAATTTATGACATACTGTGAGATCAAATATCTGTGTTAACTCAGTAATTTATTATGCCTGGGCAACAAGGAGAAAGGGTAATTGAATCATTCTTTAAAATGAAGGGTCCAATACCTGCTGTAAGAAAGTAGTGGTGAATTCTGATAAAGGCATTGAGTTTGAGTAGATCTGAAGATGATGAAAACATCACAATTTGTTATAAAAGCAACTTCCTGTAAACCCTGCTATTTTGGAGTTGAAACTATTTACATCATGTTTCTTACAGTCATTTCATTCTTGGGGAAATGAGAGAAAATTTTACATTAAATCTTTTAAGTTAATGCATGACTTCTCTGCTCATAAATTGAAAATAGACAGGAAAAGAAAGGCTCATTTTCATAATATGGTCAAATCACATCACCTAGTCCTTTCCTCTGCAAAAATACATCACGAATTGCAGAGGTACATGAGAAACTGATATTGAATATGCATTTCCACATTAGTTATTGCAATTGCCAGGGAACCGTCTCTAATCCATGTAATGTGTATGTCAGATAGCATGTCTAAAAGGATCTTCTTAATGGCGATAAAATTGAATAGAAACAATCATCTGTGTTATATAATAAACTTCAGTGATGAACCCTTGGTTCTTTCTTCCCCCCACTTTCAGGCTTTTCTTTTTATCTTTCACTTCTAGCATGTCCATGACTCTCTCCTGACTTTCACCAGACATTTAATCCATATGCACCCTCTTTCTGATTTAACGCTCTATAGTCAGCTGAATAATGGCACCCAAAGATGTTCACGTTAATCGTGGAATCTATGAATATGTTGCCTCACATGTAAAGAGGACTTTACAGATGTGATTAAGTTAAGGTCCTCTAGATGGGGGAGTTATCCTGGGTTATCCTGCTGTGCCTGATATAATCACAAGGGTCATGATAAAATGGAGGCAGGAGGATCAGAACCATAGAAGGCAATGGGACGATGGAAACAGAGGTTGGAGTGGTGCACTTTGAAGGTGGAGGGAGGGGCCATACAATCCAAGGGAAGTTGGAGGAAACAAGGAAACTGATTGTTCCCTGGCCCTCCAGAAGAACTCAACCTTGCCAACACCTTGATTTTTTAACCATGTACTGCTCATTTCAGACTTCTGACCTTCAGAAATGGCAGCTAATACATTTGTATTTTTTAAGCTTTTAACTTAGTGGGTATTGTTACAGCAACAATAAGGAATTAATATACCCTCTGTGATAGGTTCAATTGTGTACTCCAGGGGAGGTGAAACACACACAAAAAATGTGTCCTTAATCTTAATCCTATTCCTGTGGATATGGTCCATTATAAATAGGACCTTTTAAAAAAATATATGTACAACTTCATAAATTTGAGTGTTATCCTTGCACAGGGGCCATGCTTATCTTCTTTGTATCACTCCAATTTTAGTGTATATGCTGCTAAAGCCAGCACATAAGTAGGATCATTTGAGGGTGCTATTTTTAGTTAAAGCAAGGCCAAATGAACCAGGGCCAGTCTTAATCCTATTATTGGTAGTTTTATAGAAAAGGAAGACCCAGAAGTTAGTGGAAACCCAGAAGAGAAAGAAGACATACTTATATAATGGGAAATCTATAGATTGCCAGCCAGAATGCTACTGACCTCAGGGGAAAGCAAGCCTTCTAACCGCCAAAACATAAGCCAATTAATCTCTACTGTTTAAGCCAACCCATTGTGTGGTATTTGTCATAGTAGAAAACTAAGACACTTCCATTCTCTCTTCCTTCTTTATTACCAATCCCTCATCATTTTTCAAGGAAAGGAATAGGGATGTTCTTCTGGAAAGCAATCTGTTACAAAAATCCCTTAGCAATGTTTACCTTTAGGACTCAAATATCAGATATATTTTTAAAATATCATACTATGAAATAAGGCCTTAACAAAGAAGCAAAAGTTGCTATTGATTTATACAAAATTAAAGACAGCTTTTAACTGGGTGGCAGTAGATAAATTATTTTTTCAAGATAGAGAGTTCTTTCCAAGCACCCATCAAATTATATGATTATGTTACATAGGTAGTATTAAAATTTTGAAAAGTCCCTGGATTCTGATGATCCTAAAACTGAAACATAATGTATGAATTAGCAATTCAATCCAGGCAGCATGTCTTATTAGCCAACATGCTGATCAGTTAAGTTCAGGAACAGAAAGACAAGAGGATGTTCAAAAGCAGATGGAAGTTTGCAGAACTCTGAAGGAAAGAGAATCTGGAAGGCCAAGCATAATTTTAAAGCTAGAAAATGATCATGCGACTATAATTTAAATATGGAATCATATGATTTAGGATGCTTTAGGCAATTATACGGATTGACTGCTGTTGACTCCCTTCTGTAAACATAGTTCATTTTTTAATGTACTCATATGTACTGCATTTCTCATCCCTTTCTACTTCCTTGTTTTTCTAACTTCTATTTCACTTATACACAACAAATTATTTTGTTTAGCATACCAGTCCGTGTAAGATATGGCAACAAACTTTCCTTTTCCTTTATGATTTTCCAAATGCACTTCTCCAAAAGGCAATTTCTTGTTTACTCATTGCTGTAGAGACATGCAGACATAGTCTTCCTGGTTACTATATCTCTTCTCATCAAGTTTTCCCAAATGGAATGGCTCTCCACTTCTCTCCATTAGTCACATTCTAGTCATCCACAAGTTTCTGCTCAAACCCCATCTGTTTTTATTATTGTCTGCCATGCCAGGCCTCTTTCTCTTCTGGATTCCTACAGCACGCATCATCTCTTTACGATTTATCTAACAGTTACTCATCGACTATTTTGGGCCACCTCTTGTTACATCATATGATATCATTACCCAATTTTTCATTAAACATACATTCTTAGTATATTAATCCTCATGGAAGTAGGGGTATGTTTCTCAACTTTTCAGCAGGCCAAATAGAGTGTAGTCAATCAGTCAATATGCATGTGTTGATTAGTAATAAAAACTGAAAAAAAATCTTACTTCTTTCCTCGTCAGCTTGGCTTTTTTGGTGTCGGGTGTTAAGGCAGTATTCTTATTGTCATTGATGAAATTATACTTGTGTGGAGTTCTTTAAAGCAGCAGATATGAACAAGGGAGAATATGTTTAGAGGAGAAATTATGATAAACATAAGAATAACATGAAGGCGATAGACAAGTTTGGTAGCTGGCTATTGGTTGCCCTTTACAGCCTCAGTATTGAAGGTAAGGAAATTCGTGGTCAGTGTGGCTTGGAGGAGTAAGAAGAGGGTCTCAAAAAGGAAGCAACCTAGACAGTGGAGAGAACTCCAGCCCTCTAGTCTACAGATCTTGATGTTTATTTTGTTTCATTCTGTCTTCATTTGTTTACTCCTTCCTCCTTGCCATACACATTGCATATTTTCAATGTGTTAGTTGAACTGCTTTCTTCCTAAGACTGTGTGGGTGTTTATTTGATTGTGATTGGGAGCTCAAAGGTCTCCTAAAAGAAAGTCTCATTTTCATGTTTCGATAGTCATTGTCACAGTCAGATCTTCCTTCATGAAAAAATCCGTTGATAAATGCTTATCTCCTATCTAGGCACACACAGAGCAGTGTCCTGCCAGTGGTCTCACCCTGAAGTCAAAGAGCATCCCATGGCCCCGGATGGGCATCTCCAGACATTGTTTGGTCTCCCTTTGATAGAACACTCACTCTGTGGAAGACATCGATTGGGTGGGGCATTAGAGGGAAGCAGAGTAGGAGGGTGGTAATAAAAGAGTAACCACCACAGACCAGACCCTATGCTCTTACCTAAGACATTCAGTGTTCAGAACAACTCTATGAGATCCACTATGTATTCTTTTTCTTACAACAAAGGCTCACACATGTTATATGATTTGCCCAAATCACTGGTGAGCCAGGATTTATACATTGATCTATCCCAATTCAGAGTTGATGCTCTTTCCCTCTGTTCTGTGTTAAACTGTGTTAAACTATAGTTACAGAGTGAGAAAAGGGGTGATATTTAATATACCCAAAGTCTGACAGCTACAAAATGGTGGAATCTGTTTCAAAAACCAATTTTATGTGACTCCATAGCCTTACTTATAAGGGGTTAATTATTTAGGTTTTCTTTTCTACTCAGGAATGTGTTTTAAAAGTTAAATTACCCCAAGAATACAACCCTCTTTTTTCTCTACTGGGCTAGAATCCTATGCAGGAAGAAAATTGACAATAAAAATAATGATAACGAGTGTGGTCCCAGAGCCAAAGATCATTAGTGGGTATTTTCATGAGCTTTTTCAGAGTCTGAGAATGTTGCTCCTTTTGTTTCCTTAAACATCCCAAGATACCATTCATGCCATCAAATCTTACCTGCCTCATTCAATGTTTAAATCAAATCAGAAGTTGATGCTTGTATACTCCATTTTTATAACCAGGACAGCTGATCTTTTGAGTTTTCTTCTATTTCCTTAACCATAGTGTAAAATAGGACTATTTTTTATTGTTCTTCTAGCAAACGGCTGTCATTTGCTTACTCTTTCAAAAGGTTATTTTGAGTTTTAGGTTTACTAGAGAGCTCAGAACTGAACAGATGTTCCCATATATCTGAACTACAACCATGCATGGAATAGATCTGGTTACTGGAACCATTTGTATGCATTAATCTAGAATTAATGTGCCAGTTATTCATACAGTTTGTCTCAAAGAATCACAGTGGGCTGTCCTTTCTTTTTCCCCTCAGCTGTAGATGGATCTATTACAGGTTTTACTTTAATCAATAAATATGTGTGGAGTTGCTAATTATGTGACTATCACTCTGCTAATTGCTGTGAATTTGGTTAAGAATAACACATAAAATTCTATCTGGTGATATATAATTAGATAGCTGAATACAAATAATAAGTACAACATTGGGTAAAAGAAGTTCTATCATAGAACTGGGCATAATTCAGTATGGGGTATATATTGGGTTAAGTGCTGAATCTCAAAAAGATATGTCCATGCTCTAATCCCAGGATCTTTGTAACACTGTTTGGAAAAAGGGCCTTTGTAGATATCACTAAGTTAAGGATCTCCAGAAGAGATTATCCGGGATTGCCCTAAATCCAAAATCAAGTGTCCTTATAAGAGGAAGGCAGAGGTAGATTTGAGAAAGGCAGAAGTGGAGAAAACACAGGCATAGAGGAGAAGCCATGTGAAGACAGAGATTGGAGTGATGTGACTACAAGCCAAGGAGACTGGAGACCCAGAAGCTGGAAGAGACAAGGAAGGAGTCTCCATCAGAGACTTTGGAAGGACAATGGCTCTGCCAACACCTTGATTTTGGAGTTCTGGACTCCAACACTCTGAAAGAATAGATTTATGTTGTTTCAAGCCACCAAGTTTTTATTAATTTGTTATAGCAGTGCTAGGAAACTTACACAGGACCTTAAGCAAGCTTAGCATATTTCACTTTGTGTTTCAAAAGGTTGAGTTACTAAAAGACTAAACACAGTCTAGTCATAAAATAAACAGAATTAATGATAACTGATAATAACAATAAATTTTGTAGGGGTGAGAGAGGGAGAGAATGAGAATTCTGAACAGTTCTTTCAGAAGTCCTTGAGTTTATCTAAGGGACACAAACTGAGGCTTATTAAGAGAAATATGATAATATGATGCTTCAGTAGAACTCTAAATCTCCTCATCTACTCTCATGACCTAAGATAAATGAGTTTGTTGGTCTTCATTGTTGTTGTATGACATGGGATGAGATGCGTCTTGCCTGTCATTTTCACCTCAACATAATGGAACAACTTTTCGGATAGCACAGAAATAATAAGTGGAGAATTTGTGATTCAGGTTCAAATTTATTGCCAAAGAATTCTCTCCACTCTACCATATTTCAAGGTATTGTGGAAAATACAAGGATTCAGGAAGTCCAAAGCTTACCTCTGGCTCTCGTTTTGATTAAAATATTATTACAGGCAGATTCTGGAACCATTGAAGTAGAACAATAAGACATGACATCCCTTGAGTCTGAATGTGGCAATCAGCCATCCACTGCTAAGAAAAGTAATATTAAAATAAAAGCAAGTGAAAAACAATAAAAAAACATTGATTCAACGCAATGTTTCAACAAAAGAACACTATGAGATGGATGCTTTGCTTTAAATGAGAAGAAATAGACACAGGGAATTTAACAACTTGAAGGTCTGATTTGAACATATCAGGTATGATTCCCAAACTCTTACCCTTAACCACTATGCAATACTCTACATTTTCATAGGTGCTTACCATGTAGGCATTTTTATGACCCATTAAGGCAGTTGTGTTTTAAAAATACTCAACTTAAAAATAAGGTTTCATCTGCATGTAAAATGCTCCATTGCTTCCTCAAAGTGTTTATTTTTGCCCATAGGGTCATTTTAGACCTAGTTTTTGCTCTTTCTCATTTTCATTGCAGATCTGCATATTATTTGGTTAACAAATAAATCTCCTAAAAGACCTAAAATATCTGAGAACAGAGAAAATTAAGATGGCTTAGCCTGTGATCCCTTGAGTCACATTGAAATCAACTAGTCACATGTCTCTGACAAGTGACAAGATGAATTGTCCACAGTAAATGTTTCCATGGTTAAATATATATATATCAGACTCTCTTTAGGCACTCGTATCAAGACAATCCAAGTTTTGAAACATAATCCAGACTCTTGAAGAAAAATTATTTCCTACCGGAACACGTTTACTAGGAATAAGGTGAAGAAAGTTCTGTGACAAGAAAAATATGATGGTTTGGGGAAAGAGCTGCATTACAGCATGGTTCTGGACTGTTAGAGTTTATTATCTGGCATATTCTTTTGTCTTCTTGATGTATTATTAATGCCTTGTAAATAAGCACTCACAATGTACCAGCCTACATGAATTTTCACCAGCAAGCCCTGTCCCAAGGAGCTATACTTATAATAAAAGGAATGAAAATAGAATGCTTCTCATATCATTACGTAAGTCAGGCTTCACTCTTTAGGTAGAGGAAGTAGTTTGAATTACAATTATGAATGTATATGTTTATTTTTCACTGCATTAAGCCACTTAACTCTCTACTAAATCAGTCACTACATTTCAATTTAGGTTGTGTGGCAAAACCCTGGAAATACTGTCTCCTGCTCCTATGTTGGGCTTCAATATGCCTCCATTATATATTTTATTATTGCATCCCAAACTTTCCCGATTGCCAGGATAATTCACTTTTCACTTTTCATTAGTTGCCTATTTTTTTTTTTTTATTATTATGGGTAAAAATAAAAATTCTCACAATACATACAAACATTTGCAAAATGATATATAAATATATATGCATATATGTGTATTTGCTTACAAAAATGTTATTTATATATATATACATATATTTTAAGAGGTGCTTAGATTACCCAAAATATTACACGGAACCCACTGGGATTCCCATGTTCCCCACCTCCCACACCTCCCACCACATCCATGGGGATTGAGAGGAGGAAGGTGTCATGGCACACCAGACATCCGATAACAAAGTGATAAAGGGAAGGAAAAAAGGGAAAAAAGAAAAGAGAAAGGAAAAAAAAATGAATATATATATATATTTTTTTAAAGGCATTTCCTTTGCTTTTTTGCCCATTTTTTGAATGTCCCAATCCATTAGTTGCCTATTAATTCCCTGTTGATTTTCCGTTTACTCTCTATTTGTTTCTATGTGTTAAGTTGCCATTTCTTCTATGCCCTTGGGTTCCTTAGCCTCAGATGAACCATAATAAATATGAGGTTAATAGTTTTGTCACATAGGTTAGGACTTGGACTTTTTTGTGGCTCAGTCTGAAAATGTACTTAGTAGTGCATAGTTTCATTGAATTATGTGACTATTGAACTTGGTTTTTCATTTTTAGGGGAATGTTAAATCATATATGAAAAGTGGCATGTGTGTATGTGTGTGGTTTAAGGGTAAAGACATACAAAATCTAAGTCTTCAGGAAAATAATAAACTATGGTTCAGAGAGATTGAGTAATGTCTTCCAAGTCATTTCTTGGAAGCCACAGACATTAATATGCCCAAGTCAGCATATCAAATCCTGTTGATTGCAGCCTTTAGGACTGCATTACCTTCACCCAAAAGGGTGGTTAAAGCCAGTCTATACCATAGCTGGAAATCGTCTTCCAAAAATGCAGAAAACATCTGAAGATGTTAAAGTTGGATAAACTCCTTCCTGCAAGTGCATTTGATTTAGGTGAGATGAGTACCTGTAGTGTGAATTTTTTGACGTCAGTCCCCAGAGGTTAATTTATCTGAAAGATTTGGTTATCTCAGATGTCCTTAAAGATCTAGTGTGATGTATGGTATCCAAAGGAAAAATTTAGTTAAAGCAGGTGGGAGGAAGATCTACTTATCCATTCCAGGCATGAAAATAATTAACTATAATAATAGCTCAACTTATTGTGTGTTTCATCTGTGCCAGACATTGTTTTAAGGGCTTTATGTTTGTCAACTCATAGAATACTTATAACTACCCTAAAAAGGAGACACCATTGTTATACTTATTTTACAGATGAGGAAAATGGGGCACAGGAAGTTTAAATAATTTATCTCAGATCATACCACAAATACCCTGGCTATTGTTTCTGGAAACCTCACTCTGAATCACTATGCTATGCTCTTTCTTTAATAGTGTGTTTGGATTCCTGCAGGCCATGGATTGCTACTTAGAACCTCCTAAAGTGTTTCGCCTATTAAAAGGATTTCCCCTACTAAAAGAAATAATACAGTAATAAAAGCTGTAGCTCCCACATTATGGAATGCAAATATCATGTGATATCTTCTTCATACTTACATGCAATTTTATGAAGGGTGGTGAGTGGTTCCTAGACAGGTCTTCTGTCCTGGTCCCTGAGATACAAGTGCTTCTTCACCTGGCCTAGAAAGCCTTTCACCCTGCCTACTGCTCACACTTCTGCAATAAATAAGGTCCTTACTCTTGGCCTTGAAAAGTCATCTGTTTGCCCAAAATGTAGCTGCACGGCATTGTAGTATTCTTGTGATAAAGTCTAGCTGCATAATGATTTAAAGCCTTCAAAGCCTTAGTTTCATCATCATCTAAAGATAAGAACAACTATTGATGTCTTCCTCATGGAATTTTGTGAAAATTAAAGGAGATTTAGAATGTTAATTTCACATCTGTATGACAGAAGTTAATTAGAGTTGATATTGCTACAAGTCTTCTATCACCTCAGGCAGGGGAAATGGGGGAGACATTCAGATTGGAAGGATCATTTTTCTAATTAGAGTCTAAGTTAAAAATAAATCTTCCCTCTGTGGGTTCCATGGATTCCCCGTGTTGTACAATTGCTTTGCTCGTCCCTAACAGAAACTGAGGAATAACTCAGAGTGGCTCCTGTGTAATTACTTCACACCTTGTTTTGTCTAGCCTGTAGTAGAAATAAACATTGAATTATAAATAAATAATATTGTTGACACTCATTAGATTGCCCATACAAAGAGAGCTAAGATCCTCATTTCCTTGATACTGAGCCTCTACAGAGCCCTTCTTCATTCTCCTTTCTTAGATATATTGGCATATTATCCTGGGAAGAAAGAAACAATTTCTCCCCCCAGGACCCAGTTTTCCCAAGAGACAGAAAAGAAAACCAATGTATTTTTCTACTATTTCAATAGAATCCATCAGGGAAATATTGTTTTAGAAATGTTCACTAATATTATTTTTCCCTATAATTTCTAATTAATTTATACAGCCCCTCAAAAAATTTTGTCATCCCACTCCACTGCTTTGACACCAGGGACATGTGTACAAGTGTTATTCTGCATGGGTAACTCTCTTCATTAGCAGTTTGGGTCTCAACTCTCAGTCCACATCTATTTTCCTAACTTGCTGACCTGGAGTTGAGCCTATGGAAAAGTCTAGGTCCAGATTAGACTCCAGCTGTTACTATGAGCATCCATTCCTATGAACCCTCCTTCTCCACATGGACATTCTTAAGCAGGAAACACACTCTAACCACATTTCCCCTTCCAGCCTGAGTTAAGAAGACAATGTTATGCCCAGGCATGGTTTTATATTCCTGCTAATGTCCATCAGTCTCCAAGAAAGCTATCCCAGATTAAAATACTCACCATGTGGTTTGTCCCTGAAGACCAAGACGCTGCCTCCAAAGGAAGAACAAATGCTTCATTCCCATGGCACCCATGGAGGAGCCATTCATGACTCTGGAACTACTGGGGCCACGTCTAGGAGGAGTTGACCATGACCCGGTCAAGATTGAGAAAGTGGAGGAACTCCAGCTAATGGAGGGGGTTGGGTTGGATCCACTGGCTTCAAGGACCTTCAGTGGGAGGCTAGGTATCTACAGAGCTAGAATTTTTAAAGTCTATCTCACTAGCCTGGCATCTA
Source organism: Tolypeutes matacus (assembly GCA_026826555.1). Taxonomy (NCBI): domain Eukaryota; kingdom Metazoa; phylum Chordata; class Mammalia; order Cingulata; family Chlamyphoridae; genus Tolypeutes; species Tolypeutes matacus. The sequence continues at coordinate 5,537,402 of JAKSZT010053840.1, forward strand.
AAGATGGCACAGACTCTGCAAAACCCTGTGAGCAAACTAAGCTTGTCAAGGTGCTGGCATTTCTCTTCAATCAGTGCAGCCAGTGTATCTGCAAGTTGCTTTCCTCATCATATATAAATCTGACTTCTAACAGATTGGAAAAGTCTGAACAATAAGGGACCCACCAGTCAGTTGATAAGGTGAGGCTGTGGAATGTGAAGCCTGGACTTATGTAATTTAGCAGCAACTCCATCATCACCTCTTGCAGCTCCCCAAGGATCAGCCCAAAGTCAGGCTCCAGAGAGAGATTTGCAGCCTCTCTATGGAATTGTAGCCACCCATATGGCTCTGCCCAGTAACTGTGGATCCATCAGCTACAACAAACCATGAGAGAACTTCCCAGAATTCTACATGGAACACACCAGCAACTGGCTGCTTGGACAGGTCATCGTTTGAGAGACTCTGGGGAGGAGGGAGGAAGAGACACTTGGAAAATAAAATATCCTTGCTTCCATGGCATTCTAATGATACTTCTTCTCTCTGTTTTTTTTTTTTTGTTTGTTTGTTTGTTTTGTTTTGTTTTTTAGTGATGTAAAATTAAAATACAATGAAATGTGCCAATCTTAACTGAATGGCTATCAATTTTTAAAAACTTTTCACTCCCCCGTACCCCACAGTATCCAACAATCCTATCAAGATATAAATCATCCATTTCCATTAATCCAAAAAAATACCTTCTGTACCTTCAATCAATACCCATACTCCCTCCTTAGGCATGCAGCCTCTGTTCTGATTTCTATCACCACACAACATTTTTTGCAACTTCTTGCAATTCATAAAAATGAAATAAATCAGAATGGACTCTTTGATGTCTGCATCCATAACTCAGAAAATGCTTTAAACTTGCTAATGCTGCCAGGTGGATCAGTGTTTCTCTCTGCTTTCATCATTGAGTTCTTTGACATTGAATAACTGTTACAAAATGTTTATCTATTTTCCTCTTTTTTTTTTTTTTAAAGATTTTATTTATTTATTCATTTATCCCTCCCTTGCTGCTTGTGCTCGCTGGGTCAGCTAACCACGCAGTGCAGGCGGGCTTGCCTTCACCAGGAGGCCCCGGGAACCGAACCCAGGGCCTCCCATATGGTAAACGGGAGCCCTACTGATTGAGCCACAGCCGCTTCCCAATCTATCTATTTTCCTCTTGATGGAATGTTTGGTTGCTTCAAGTTTGGGGCATTATGAATAAAGATATTATGAATAAAATATATATTTAAAATCCAGTGCTTGCTATGCAATGCAGGTTCAAGACAAACTGCAAAATGTTTGCTTCTAACTTCTTCCTAACTTGATCTCTACAGAACCAGACATGTTACTTAACTCTACCAAGGCTTTTGACACCTCAGGGATGTGTCATCCGAAGACAGCACAGCCTCTAATAGAACACAGACTAGATGACCCCCAGAAGCAAACATTCACTTTTCAAATGGAGGGTGGGAGAATCTAAACCTGGGAGGCGGGTGTATTTTTGGAGAACCAGAGACACACAGCCCCTGGAGAGACAATTTTTCTCCTCATACCTGGAGAGAAATATCTCTCAAAATAATTCATTATCTTTTGCCACATTTCTTAAGAATCCCAAGCACTTTCTCGTTATGAAATCAGCTTCAGTTACATTAAAAGCTTGATTAAGGTAAAGAAGTTTGGGGTTGGAGCACCAATGGGGTATTTCTTGGGAAGAAGCACATCCATTTATCATTTCTGAAGGAGTATTCTGGTTGAAGGAATAAGAGTCTCATGTAAAACTGGTTGTTGGGGATTGATAAGAAAATCTGATCATTTCCAGATGAATTATTAAGGTTTGTAGACCTCAGATTGAAATATATCCGTTTAAGAACTGCTTCCCTGAGGGACGTTGAGCAGCTCTGTTTTAGCTCTTGGCTTCTCCCACAATATGCACCGAGTATGATTTCTGAACCACCAAGAAATTCCTGCTGCTCAAAATATATTTCACTACTGCCTGTTACAAAACCTAAAATTTCACCATTATAAGTTACAATTTGGTCCAATCAACTCTTGTCAAGATTATTGACAGGGTAAATGTGACATGTCTTGTTCAGGTCAGCCTGTACGATGACTGGTAAAAAGTATTCAATGTGTACTTTGTCTCAATTCAATGAAGTTCAGTGGCGATTACCGTTTTGGTGAAGCATAGCTGGTTTCTTGTACAAAATGATTTATGACCCTAGGCTGTTTAGACTGGCAAATGCAAGTCCTAAAATGAAGCTCAAAATGGGCTGAAATTAGAATTTTAGCTCAAGCATTTGATTGTCATACTTTGAAGATGAAGACATGGCAATTATTAAAATGTCATGGCTATTTGATGCTTTGTTGGTCAGGCCACCCTGTTTGTGGATGGATTAACATTTATGAAGGAGTACTCTGTGCCAACAGTGACGTTAGCACCTGTGTTTATGCATCTCATTTAAACTTTACCACCAGCTTGTGGAAAAAATTCTATCTTCAGTTTAGAAAGAGAGGGGATCTTGTCCAAACAGGTTAAGGATAAGTCAGGAATTCACATAGTCAGAGTCCATACTTATGTGCCTGCCCATTGTCTGAGCTATGGTATCAAATTATTTCACTTGAGAAAGAATGCAATTAATAAGACTTGCATGTACTCTCTGGGTAGGGATCAAACTTCTATTGATTCCTGTGCTGTGCAAATTTATATTTTTTGAATCCCTATATGTTCTGTAAGGAGGAGAGAAAACTAGTTACTTATGTTAACAGCTTCTGTTACAGAAGATTGGTAATTATTGAAGTGCTGATTCTAATGCTTCTGAATTTAACAATTTAGTAACTCACTTAGGGAGATGATAATATAACAAAGTTAGTGATCCTAATAACTACTTTTCTCTGCAGTTAGTATTTGTACCTGGGGTACAAATGAATAAGGTCAAAATGCATTTAGTGGTGTTTTCCCAAACATGGTTTCAACTGTGTCGGTACCGTGTTCCTCTCATCCTATCCCTTGTGCAATCACAAGAGCAGGGATGGAGGTACTAGAATGTTTGGAATGGGAACAGATTACAGGGCTTTAATTCTTTCACCTTAATTATAAAGTATACATTTTATCACAAAAAAAATAGTACTGCAGGCCTATTTTGAGTTTTTGAGGTTAGCTTAATTTACTTTTGACTATAAGGTTGCATCAATTATATTTCCACTTATTGGAAAACTGATGGAAGATTCCAGATGTGTATCTGCACCTCCTGTCATTCCCCACCCCTCACCTTACCTCCATGTCCTCCAAGTAAACTTTTACATAAGGGAAATGCTATCAATGTTAGGGCATTGTTCTATAATCACGAACAGTAGGCACAAGTAACTCTTTAAGAAATAGGTCTAAAGCGGAATCTATTAAATCAATTAAAGACTATTCTGGTTTTATCTATCGAAACATCAATCTATCTGTTTATCTATCTATCTATCTATCTATCTATCTATCTATCTATCTATCTATCATCTATCTATCTATCCATCCATTTATCTATCTTCATCATAATCTATTATCAATCTATCATATCTATTATCTATCTTTACCTACTTATCTTCATCATCATCCTCTATTATCAATCTCTTATCTATTATCTACCTTGATCTATCTATCTATCTATCTATCTATCTATCTATCTATCTATCTATC
>JAKSZT010053840.1:5541099-5679777 GCA_026826555.1 Tolypeutes matacus
ATCTATCTATCTATCTATCTATCTATCTATCTATCTATCTATCTATCTATCATCTATCTAGTTATCTATCCATCTAGTCATCTACCTATTTATCTTGAAATTACATTTGGTCCTGATTCTTGTACTTCTCATTGTTCTTTGAACCATATAACAATTCTCCATTTGTGACATTAGTGATGAAAGATCAAACATTCAAGAAAACCTCAGATTTGGATATTGTTTCAGGGAACAATTTTGCAGTCAACTTTGCTGCTGAATGTTTTTCCCACCAGGGAGATAGCTGCCCTATTCAGCTTCATCTTGCATTGGGAAATATCCACTCATGTAGGCTGCTCTCCTTACCATCTTTCCCTTACTTCAAAGTCACACCTACCTCCATAGTTTTATTTATATCATATCTCCAAGTAAACTCTTCTCTGCCTATCCAGACTTATCCATCCTTCACTGCAAATGACAGATCCCATTTCCTCCAGAACACGTCTTGAAACCAGAGTGAACTTTTACTTTTCTGAATCTCTATAGTTTTCCAGTATAGATATGCGTCTGTAAAGAATATCACCATAGGAGCCAGAAAAATGAAACTGCTTTGAGTGTAAGTAAAGGATGATGCTCTCAACCACGCCAATTGATGAATATGCCCTGTGAGGACTGGCATTCAGTCTGTGGGAAATTTCCCAGACCAATGAATACTGGCTCTTGATTTCTTCTCTCTAACAACACACACCATAACATTGAATTGATATTTTCATGTTTTGTGTATATAAACGTAATCTCCCAAACTGCAAGTTAAACAGGAACAGGTCTTTTTTTCTTAATAACCTCAGTGTCTGATTCATAGCTGTAATTAAATATTTTAAATTAATATTTTATTTATTTATTTATTTATTTAATTTATTTTTTTATTGTGGGTAAAAATCAAAATTTTCACAATACATACCAGTATTGGTAAAATGATATATAAATATATATGCATATATGTGCATTTGCGTACAAAAATGTTATATTTATATATATATATATATTTTTTCTTTTCGTTTTTTTTTTTTTAAGAGGTGTTTAGATTACCTAAAATATTACACAGAACCTACCGGGATTCCCATGTTCCCCACCTCCCACACCTCCCACCACATCCCACACAAACATCTCCCACAATTGTGGCCCATCACCCTTAATGGACTTACACATCCTGGGGCCTTGCCATCAACCATAGACCACAGTTCACATCGTAGACCATACTCTCTCCCACACAGTTCTGAATGGTGTGTGCTGATTTAAAATGGCCTACATCTGTTGCCACAACGGCACTCAAGACAACCTCCAAATCCCGAAAAAGCCCCTGTATTTCAACTGCACATCCCCTCCCTGCCCCGAAAGTGTCCAGTGGCCACTGACTCCACCTCACTGTTATAATTTCTTCCATTGATAGAATCACCATATGTGTACAACAGAATACCATCAAGGCCACTCTAGGCCATAGTTCTTCCCCCCAATCCTGAGGGGACTGGATGGTGATGTCCACTCTACCTCCAAGTGAGAGAGGGCTTATATCCCATGGATATGGTGGGTGGGATGATCCTGCCTGCAGATGCAGGCCCTCTCCATTCCCTGGGATGGCAATTTCCCATCGTTGTCTAATCGCCAGGTGACTTGGATGAGTCCATTGAGCCGTAGGGTAGGAGTTGCAGCTCCACTGAGATTCCACGGACACCTGGCACATAGGTAGGCCAGAGGCTCCAGTCTCTGGAAGTATACCTAAAAACTCCAGCATCACATATAGATTTGAATAGAAGGGACTGATGAACCATGTGCAGGGAGGACTTATTTGAGTCCAATTCTGTCACTCTCAAGAGCACAGATTCCAAAATAGAGCCCACTGATAAGGCGTCAGTCTCTGGGGCTATCACCCCGCACGTAGGACCTAGGTGTCTCCAGAGCTCTCTGGAGCCCCTCTGTGTGGGGTGATATGCACTTTGATGTTCTATGAGCTCCCACTGAGGTGTGCGCAAGCGTCACCTCTGGGATGACCTCCTGACTCTCTTTGAAGTCTCTCAGCCACTTGAACTCATTTGTCTTTACCTTTTCCCCCTTTTATTCAAGGTCTTTTTCCAGTTGTGTTGCCAGTTGGCACTTGGTATTAATCCCTCATTGCCAGGGAGGCTCATCCCCGGGAGTCATGTCCCACATTGGGGGGAAGGTAATGGATTCATATGCTGAGTTTGGCTTAGAGAGAGGCCACATTTGAGCAACAAGGAGGATCTCAGTTGGCAACACTTAGGCACTCCATAACAGTAAGCTAAGTTTCAGTTACAAGAGCAAAGACTCATAAGGGTAGTCATCAATAAAAAGAACTCATCAGTGGGCCATCCTCTTTTGATGGACACTGTCCCTGCACTCAGAGGACTGTTGCTGCTCCATGGAGAATGTGGCAGAGCTCTCCAGGCTAGGAATTCAGATTCCCTCATTTATTGTGTGATTGTCCACCCACCATGACCATTCCCCATCCTTTGATCTTTTCAACAATTTTGTATATCTTTCATGTATATTTAGATGAACTTACTCCCATGAATCCCCCCTCCCAGACAGCCCCCACCACTAATCCCCTGCGGTACCCATTGTAACCCTTCTGTGATCTAAATCTTCCATGAACATGTAGTCCATAAAATAATCAAATACACTTAAGAGGAAAAAGAAACAACAATGATAAGCTTACATGCAAGAGGCAAACATAAGGAAACTCAGGAAAAAAAACAAAAAACAAAAACAAACAAACAATCAAGCAAAAAGCAAAACAAAACAAAATATTATTAGTGGATTGGGACATTCAAAAAAATGAAAAAAGCAAAAGAAATGCCTTTAAAAAATATATATATATATATATATATTCTTTTTTTCCTTTTATCACTGTGTTATCAGATGCCTGGTGTGCTGTGACACCTTCCCCCTCTAAATCCCCATTGTCTCTCAAATTTTCATTTAATTTTCAAAGAAGTTTTAGGTCACAGCAAAGTCACACACGGAGTATCAGGGACTCCCAGATACCACTCCCCCCTTCCCCACCCCATATTAACCCCCCCTTTTTTTTTTAATGTTAACATTATTATAACTGTTATACAGATAGCAAAATATAGCAACTAAACATTGTCAATGATTTACAGTATAGTTTACAATTTAGACGATACAGTTTAATAAGTTTTGATGATATTTACCATGTCCTGTGTCCATTACTGTAAGGTAATGAAAAACCTTTCCCATGACCACTAAATACCCCATTAGATCTTAACTGTTCCTTCCTCCCCACCCCCCTGGGGTATATGACACTCCCCTGTCTTGACTCATAGAATGTCAAGATTCATAGTTACATGCCCTGGATATTTGAACCTGCCCTTCCTAATCTACCCACCTGTCAACACTGTACCACCAAAATCAGTAATATCACTACCCATCTGTCCTATCCTTCAATATGCAACTATACTCTATCCCTTTACCATAGATTATGCCCATATGGGTGATGGCACAGAGCCTGCTCTTCTCTTTCAATCCCTTGTTAACCTATCTTTCAGACTATGGTTCTCAGAGACTGCTCACTTTCCTCAGTTCAAATCATTGAGGTCATATACTGTTCACCCATCAGTGCCTGGCTTGCTTCACTAAACATAAGGTCTTCAAGATTCATTCACGTTATTCCATGTGTTAGCACTTTATTCGTTCTTACAGCGGAGTAATATTCCATTGTATGTATGTACCACATTTTGCTTATCCATTCGTCTGTTGATGGGCACCGGGGCTGATTCCAACTTTTGGCAATGGTGAACAATGCCACTATGAACATTGGTGTGCATATATCTGTTTGTGTCTTCGCTTTCAGTTCTTCTGGGTATATACCCAGCAGTGGAATTGCTGAATCATACGGAAGATCTATTGTTAGTTTTCTGAGAAACCACCAAACTGTCCTCCACAGTGGCTGGACCATACCGCAGTCCCACCAGCAGTGGATGAGGATTCCTATTTCTCCACATCCTCTCCAACATTTAGTGTCTCCTGTTTTTTTAATAGCTGCCATTCTGATGGGTGTAAGATGGTATTACATTGTAGTTTTGATTTGCATTTCCCTGATAGCAAGCGATGTTGAACATTTTTTCATGTGCTTTTTAGCCATTTGTATTTCTTCCTTGGAGAAGTGTCTTTTCAGGTCACTTGCCCATTTTATAAATGGGTTGTTTGTCCTTTTATTTTCAATGTGTAGGAATTCTTTATATATGCAGGATATTAGGCTCCTATCAGATATATGTTTGCCAAATATTTTCTCCCATTGGGTAGGCTGCTTTTTTATTTTCTTAATAACATACTTTGAGGTGCAGATGTTTTTTATTTTGATGAGATCCCATTTATCTATTTTTTCTCTTGCTGCTCGTGCTTTGGCTGTGAAGTTTATGAAACCATTTCCTATTACAAGATCCTGTAGATGCTTCCCTACATTATCTTCCAAGGTCTTTAAGGTTTTGGCTCTTATTTTTAGATCTTTGATTCATCTTGAGTTGATTTTTGTATAAGGTGTGAGGCAGTATTCTTCTCTCATTCTTTTTGCATATGGATATCCAGTTCTCCAAGCACCACTTGTTAAAGAGGCCATTCTCTCCCAACTGAGTGGGCTTCCTGGCCTTGTCAAATATCAGATAACTGTATATGCAAGGATCTATATCAGAACTCTCATATCGGTTCCATTGGTCACTAGGTCTATCCTTCTGCCAATACCACACAATTTTGATCACTGTAGCTTTGTAGTATGTTTTAAAGTCAGGTAGTGTGATACCTCCAACTTCATTTTTCTTTTTCAATATGTCTTTGGCAATTCGGGGCCTCTTGCTTCTCCAAATATATTTTGTGGTTAGTTTTTCCATTTCCTTAAAAAATACAGTGTTGACTTTTATTGCGATTGCATTAAATCTGTAGATTAGTTTGGGTAGGATAGACATCTTGATGATGTTTAGTCTTCCTATCCATGAACAGGGAATATTTTCCCATTTATTTAAGTCTACTTTGGTTTCCTTTAACAGTGTTGTGTAGTTTTCTGTATATAAGTCCTTTACATTTTTAGTTAAATTTATTCCTAGGTATTTGATTCTTTTAGTTACTATTGTAAATGGTATTTTTTCCTGATTTCCTCCGCAGTTTGCTCATTATTGGTGTATGGAAATGCTACTGATTTTTGAGCATTGATCTTATAGCCTGCAACATTACTGAACTCCTTTATAAATTCTAGAAGCCTTGTTGTAGATTTCTCAGGGCTTTCTATGTATAGGATCGTATCATCTGCAAATAATGAAATTTTTACATCTTCTTTTCCAATCTGGATGCCTTTTATGTCCTTTTCTTGTCTCAGTGCTCGCACAAGTACTTCTAAGGCAATGTTAAATAGGAGTGGTGATAGTAGGCATCCTTGTCTAGTTCCCGGTCTCAGAGGGAAGGCTTTTAGGATTTCACCACTGAAAATGATGTTAACTTTGGGTTTTTCATATATACCCTTTATCATATTCAGAAAGTTTCCATCTATTCCTATCTTTTGTAGTGTTTTTATGAGGAAAGTGTCCTGTATTTTGTCGAGTGCTTTTTCTGCATCTATAGAGATGATAATGTGGATTTTTTCTTTCAATCTGTTTATGTGGCGTATTACATTGATTGATTTTCTTATATTGAACCATCCTTGCATACCCTGGATGAAACCCACTTGGTCATGGTATATAATCCTTTTGATATGTTGTTGAATGCAATTAGCAAGTATTTTGTTGAGGATTTTAGTATGTAGGTTCATTAGAAAAATTGGTCTGTAATTTTCCTTTCTTGTGGTATATTTATTTGGTTTTGGTATTAGGGTAATGTTGGTATCACAGAATGAGTTAGGCAATATTCCTTCTACTTCTATCTTTTGGAAGAGCTTAAGTAGAATTGGTGTTAGCTCTTTCCAGAATGTTTGGTAGAATTCAGCTGTGAAGCCATCTGGTCCTGGACTCTTCTTAGTTGGGAGGTTTTTGATGACTGAGTCTATCTCTTTACTTGTAATTGGACTGTTGAGTTCATCTATTTCTTCTTTCATCAATGTCAGGTCTTTGTGGGTTTCTAGAAACTTATCCATTTCCTCTAAATTGTCATTCTTGTTGGCATATAATTTTTCAAAGTATCCTCTTATGATACTCTTTATTTCTGTGGGGTCAGTAGTGATATCACCTTGCTCATTCCTTATTTTATGTATTTGCATCTGTTCTCTCTTTTTCTTTGTTAGTCTGGCTAAGGGTTTGTCAATTTTGTTGATATTCTCGAAGAACCAGCTTTTGGTTTTGTTTATTGTTTCCAGTGCTTTCTTATTCTCTATTTCATTTAGTTCTGCTCTAATCTTTTTTATTTCCTTCTTTCTACTTCCTTTAGTTTAGTTTGTTGTTGTTTTTCCAACTGCTCCAAGTGTGCAGTTAGGTCTTCAATTTTAGCTCTTTCTTCTTTTTAATATATGAATTTATGGCTATGAACTTCCCTCTCAGGACTGCTTTCATGGCATCCCTTAGGTTTCGATATGTTGTGTAGTCGTTTTCATTAGTTTCAAGGTAGTTACTGATTTCTTTTGAGATTTCCTCTTTGACCCACTATTTGTCTAAGAGTGTGTTGTTTAACTTCCATATCCTTGTGCCTAACCTGTTTCTCTGGGCCGTAGTGATTTCCAACTTCATTCCGTTGTAGTCAGAGAAATTACTTTGTATAACCTCAATCTTTCTGAATTCTTTGAGTGTTGTTCTGTTGCCTAGCATGTGGTCTATTTTGGAGTATGTTCCATGTACACTCGAGAAGAATGTAAATCCCGCTGTATTTGGGTGTAGTGTTCTGTATGTGTCTATTAAGTCCAGGTCTTGTAATGTATTGTTGAGTGCCTTAGTTTCTTTATTGATTCTCTGTCTAGATGTTCTGTCTAATGATGACAGTGGTGTGTTGAAGTCCCTTGCTATAATTGTAGAGGCATTTATTTCTTCTCTTAGTTTTTCCAGAATTTGCCATACATATTTTGAGGCACCCCGATTAGGTGCGTAAATATTGATGATTGTTCTCTCTTCTTGAGAGATTACTCCTTTTACTAATATGTAGTGTCCATCTTTGTCTCTTACAATAGTTTTGCATTTAAAGTCTATTTTGTCTGATATTAGAATAGCTACTCCTGCCCTTTTTTGGCTATTGTTAGCTTGTAATATGGTTTTCTAGCCATTCACTTTCAGCTTCCTTGAATCCCTGGGTCAAAGGTGGATTTCTTGTAGACAGCATATAGACGGATCATATTTTCTTATCCATTCTGCCAATCTGTGTCTTTTGATTGGTGAATTTAATCCATTAACATTCAGTGTTATTACTCGTAATGAATTTCTTATTTCAGCCATTTTTTCTTTGGGTTAATGTATGTCATATGTTGTTTTGTTTCTCTTTTTGTCTTTTCAGTTGTTTTTAAACTCTTCTCCAACTCTCTCTCCCTTGATTTTTCCTTTCAACTTGTAGAGATTCCTTTAGTATTTCTTGAAGTGCTGGTTTCTTATTGACATATACCCTTAATTTCTGTTTATCTGTGAATATTTTGAACTCTCCATCATATTTGAATGCCAGTTTTGCTGGATAAAGAATTGGTGGCTGGAAGTTTTTTCTTTTAGTACTTTGACTATGTCATACCATTGTCTTCTTGCCTCCATGGTTTCGGCTGAGAAATCAGCACTTAATCTTATTGTGCTTCCCTTGTATGTGATGGTTTTCTTTTCTCTTGCTGCCTTGAGTATTTTCTCTTTGTCTTGAGCATTGGACATTTTGACAAGTATATGTCTTAGAGTTGGCCTGTTGGGATTTATACTTTTTGCGGTGCACTGTGCTTCCTGGATCTGCACATCCATCTCTCTCAAAAGGGTTGGGAAGTTTTCAGCCATTATTTCCCTCAGCACTCCTTCTGTTCCCTTTCCCTTCTCTTCTCCTTCTGGGATGCCCATAATGCATATGTTTGTGCATTTTGTGTTATCGGTTAATTCCTGAGTCCATGCTGGATTTTTTCTATCTTTTTGTCTATCTGTTCTACAATCTCTTTGATTTCAGCTGTATTGTCTTCCATATCACTAATTCTTTCCTCTGCCTAATTCTTTCAAATCTGCTGTTATGTGAATCCAGCGTCTTTTTGATTTCTTGGATTGTGCCATTGTTCACCATCATATCCATTACTTTTTAAAGCATGTTTGCAATTTCTTCAGTATGTTCTCCCAGTGTATTCTTTATATCCTTAATGTCTTCCTTCACTTCTTTAAGCTGGTTCATGATATTTGTTTGGATAGCTTTGATTAGTTGTTCAATGTTCTTCATCACTTCCTGGTTTTTATTTTGTTCATTGGACTGGTCCATGTTTTCCTGTTTCTCAGAGTCATTTGTATTTTTTTGTTGCCCTCTGGTCATCATATTATCTTGATGGGTTTGCTCAGTTCATTAACTTTTCTTTATTCTCTAGAGTTTTATTTAGCTGGTGGTTCTGCATGTGAGTTAAGTTTTCTCTTTGGCACTTTTTCCTCTTATTTTATTTCCTTGCTTCTTTCTATGTTCCCTTGAAGGCAAAAGATTAGGGCCAGAGGAATCAAAAGATGTAAGGAAGGCAGAAGGATAATAGAAATATTGATAAAAGTTAGAAGAGGGGCCAACTGAGACTTAATGAGATGAATATTTAACTTGTGTAGTCAGTGTAGAGTAATAGGAAAAAAAGTGGAGTTCCTACAATGGACTGGGAAAACAAATGGAGGAATATATATATAGTGATTTAGAAGGCTAGAATTATGAGGAGGGAGAGAAATAGTAAAGAAAGGACTGAATGGAAAAAGTTAATACTAATAAAAAAAAGAGAAGAAAGCAAAATAGATGGAATAGAAATTGACACCCTTAAGTTGTGGGCCTATGAAAAAATGTTGTATCTAAGAGCCACAAGAGAAAGCAGAAGGCAGAAAGATGATGGAAGGATAAGCCATAGTTTGGAATACAAAATCAATATAGACAGCAAGTGAGAAATTACTGAAGAAGAAGCACAGCAAAGAAGTGACAAGCTAGCAGCACCTAATTTATAAAAATGAAAGAAAAAAGAAAGGTATGAGGAAAGAGGAAAGAAAGCAAGAGACCAGAAATAAACAGAGAAAAATCAAAGATCCACACAGGCAAGCAGTCAAACAGAGCTAAGGAGGGTCAATGATTCCCCTAGGGTCCACGTGGATCCTCTCTGTCTGCTTGTGTTTATCAATCGATTTCCCCACAGGGTTCTATATGCAGGTCCTGAAACAGCTTTTAGTTATTAAACTAAATTAAAAAGAATTTATTTTTCATTTATTGAATTGACCTTATCACTTTTTTTTTTTTTGGCGAAATACAGGACCCAAAATAATTCCTCCTCTAGACCAATCACCTTACAGAAGGGACCCTAGCTGGGCTCGTGGAAGTTAATCAAGCATGTCCCACTTCCTGGACTCCCCAGGGTAGCTGTAGCTCTGATGTTAGTCAGTGCAGAGTGCTAAAGACGGCCGACTCCACCCCTTCTGGAGCCAAGCACCAGTGTCACTGGGTTGCTATGTAAATCAGTTTGAGTGCAGATTCACCTCTCCTCTCAGCCTGATGCTGCTTCAGGTCGGCTTATCTACTCCCCAAAGCTATGGGGCCGTCCAGGCAGCCAGATTGATGGCAAGAAATAAAAATAAAAAATTCCCTTCCCTGTCCTCCAACAGAACCCTCCCTCTTTTGGGGAGTGTCCCCTCTTCCTGGCTCCGTGGCAGCCTGGGGCTTATTCCTGGGCAGCTAGGCAAATCAACTCTCTCCCCTGAACAGAATCACCCCTCCTGTCCACCAGGTGCCGATTCGCTCCGGCTGTTCTGTTCACCCAAGGTCCAAGGGGCTCCAGGCAGCCAGATCCCCAGAAAATAAAACTTTCTCGCCCCACTCGTGGCTCCAACTGGCCGTTTTATTTATTTCTTCTCCCTAACTGCAGGGCTCAGCCGTCCATGCCAACCACCACTGGCAGGCTTAAAACTCATGAATCTCTACCGTTCCGTCCACACGCAGATAGATGTCCCAAGCTTCTCACTCCACACGTGCACAGCACAGACCCCTGGGCAGGACCCCATCCACAATCCTCCTTGCTCTGGGAGCTTGCAGTGTGTGCCCTCCTACACTAATGCCATCTTGGCCCCATCTGCTTAAATTAATATTGATATTTAAATCAATGGGATTGCACTTGTTTCAAAGTCTGAAAGAATTATATAGTAATTTTTCATATTTTATTTGGTGTACAGTATAAATAAAATATATATTTAATACATATTGAGTCATAATTAAATTATGCATATGTATATTTGTATATTAATGTTTAATTTAATTTAGATTATTATTGGTACAAAGATGGGTCAATACATCCAAGCAGAACTATCTTCCACCTTTTACTCTCAATGCTGCCTTTAATCTACTTATGGCCAGGGCTTTCTTTGGGTTGCATTACCTACATTTAGGAATATAATTGTAATTACAGAGTAAAATCTAGAAATCTTACAAGTAAAATAACATGGAGATTTTCACTAAACTAGCATGCTACTATTAGAAGCTCAGTTATCTTTGTGCTTCAACCTCTGAATTTGTACATCTACCATGAACAACTATTGATTGCTTTATGCATAAATATCACTCCCTAAAATTGGGAAACCAGCTGGGCAAAATGAAAATGAAGATAATGTGAAACTTTACAGAAGAGAGATTCCATGTATACTAATGCCCTTTATCCAGCCTCTTCCTGAATATACCAGGCTGATATGCTTACTCATCATATTAACATCTACAGCAAACGAGAGTTGGACCAGATGCGTATACCATCATTAGCCTCAGAAATGCAAGATGGAAGTAAGATTGTCCAATGTGTCCTGTTGAATCAAGTTTTAAACAGGTTGAGTGGTAATGATAACAATAACTACACATCAATCAGAGTTTAAGACTGGAACTTCCAAAAGCATCTGACATTTTTCTCTGGGAATGCAGAAATCCATATAACAAAGCTTGTCAGAACTCATGCCAGTGCCCCGCAGAAAGTTATATAAAACCTGAACTCAAATTCTAAAACCAACACTTTTTCTACCCCCAGAGTTTTCGTTAGCAATGTGTTATTTACTGTCAGGTTACTTGCTGATTGTGTTGTACTTTCCACCTTATAATCTTTCTCCTTCCTGACCTCTTGCTCTCTTTCCCTGTAGATGTGTGTCATATTTCCTTCATGGTCACCCTTCACACTCCAACTTGGCTTCCACAGTACCTTCCTCCTCAAGCTGCCAAGATATGTATGCAATCACTAGTGTCAGCAATGCTTTGAACAGGGAACCCACAAACCCTGCTATAATGGATTTACTGCATGTGCGTGTTTTTGTGTTGTAGGTAAACGAAAAGACTAAACAGAGTTAAGAGACAGAAAAATGGATTGCATTTCTTCATCCTCAAAAACATACTTTTTCCCTTCTATAAATCTCCTGTGTTGGTATGATGTTTTTGTATGAAAAACTTTTTGACCCTTAATGACAGAAACCACTGAAGTTCAGCCATGATACCTGGGATACTGCATTCGGCAGTAATCTATATAAATTTTGTCATTTTGCAAATGGACATATTTACTGGACATCATGTGGAAAGCTGGAATTTTCACAACCTCTAAAATTAAAGAAATATTTTGCTTCTCATATAACTTAATTCTTCTTTATCAACTTTTTAAAATCTTAATGATGTTCTTTTTTACTCATCAAGTTGCCAGAGTTTGGATTAAGTATTCTGATTGTCATACACTCTTCCATGAGCCTTGCTTTATTGCAGTGTGGTTAGTATAATTCTTTGGCACCATATTGTACAAGCTTGTCTCCTTCTAGATAGCAGTGTCTGCCAAGCATTGAGAAGAGTGACTGTCACATGCTTGACATGCAATAAATATTTGTTAGATAACTAAATGAAAACTAACTCTGTAAATATTACACAATATTGTAAATGAAAGTTTGTTTTTATTTTTCATCTCTAGATCCTTTCTTTAGCTATCATAAATATTCTCCTATAAAACCACATCCTATATGAAACAAGCTCTCTTCCATTGGTCTCTCTTTCCTGATTCCTTTAAATTCAAATCCCATTTCTTACCACTAGAAGTGGGTAGCGTAAATATTGGGCTGATCTAATGGTAAGGATTAAACTCAGGATTCACTCTTTGATGAGCAGGTGGAAAAGTGGGCTTTGAGAAGCAGATGAAAATGGATTTACATGCAAGTCGGGTATTGTACACCTTCAGAGCACTTAATGAAAAGTGATATTGATTTAATTTGGTTAATAAATTTTGGATAAGTAGAATTCTCAATTAAAATATCACAGATCAAAGGAGAGAAACATGTGGAATAGGCAAATCGCCAAAGGTGACAGGCTTCCTCTTACTTCAGTGTCACTCTACCCACCCGTGATTTCAAAACCTTTGTCAACTAGCATCTCACTCATAGCAGTAATTTGAATTTCAGTAAGCATGGGATCCAGTCAAAATATTTCTCTTGCTTCGTTGTTGCCTACTCAGAAAATATTTACTAAGAAATCCCTACATGCTAGAAGGATACCTGAAGGTTATTTCATCCACGACTAGTAATCCAACATAGAAAATTCTTCTTCAACTTTCTACAGAGTGGCTTGTAATACCTCAGCTCATTACCACCAGGATGTAGTATCCCATGGCTGGGCAGCATCAAATGTTTCTAAATTGCTTATCCTGAGCTCAGGCAAGCCTTTCTTTTTAGTGATGTTATTCTATCCCCTAGAGTTTAGAGCAACAGCTTGTAAAATATATTTTCAACATATAATAATCTTTCCAGTATATAGACATCCTATTTAAAAATCCAACCTTTAAATAGTTTATTCTATTAACTTTACTATATTTTTTTCTTTTCTCTGGCCAAGATCCCCCCCCCCTTTATTTCTTGTAGAAAATGTAAATGGCACAGATATTGCATAGGACTAGGCTTTTTTTTTTTTTTCAATGACTTCCAAATGCCATTCCTAGATTGTCATATATTTGGATGGATGCTGTGATCATTGGGGGTGGTGAAAGTGGGAAAAGTATCTGATGTACTCACGATGGAGGGTCTCTCCAAAGTCCCTAACAAAATGGGACTTTTTGATACCAGTTCAATTAAATTTCCTGCTCGATTAAGGTAAAATTTTTATATAGATTTCTCTTTAGTAATTAGACCAGCAGGTTTATACAATGTGCCAGTCTATTTGCTATCTCATCCCGAGACAATGCAAAAAGATTCATAAATGTACAGGTAAGAATTTCAACAGAGCCACTTGACAGCTCTGTGATCTTGGACCAAAAACTAATTTCTCCAAGGCTCCATTTTTCTCATATGGATTTAGGGGACTGATATGTCACTATTTTTCAGATTATTTATGTGGATGAAAAGAAGTAAAGAATGCATGTACACCCTCTGATGCAGTGTCTGCATCTAAATACTTTTATGAACACATTAGCCATTCTTATTTTTACAGGCTATGTAAAGTTAAATTAACAAGATTTCATATATTGAATAGTTTGGTTTATGACTTATGCAAGATACAAATATTCTAAAACAAAGTTCTTTACTTTGAATAAAACATCTCATTCATTGAGAATTATCATGTATATGATGAAAAAGATCTCTAATATATGTATGCAAGATGAGGAGAAGGGTTTATACAAGCCATCCTATTAAAGAAATGATGCAAGTTAGGAGAAAAGAGATAACACATGACATTTTGGGTAGTCATTTTGAAGCATATATATTATATGAACTATATGAAAGTTGTAAACACTTCATGGAATTTTATACTATTTATTACCCTATGGTGTGAACAAAAGACATCCTCACTATATCAAATCTCTTTTTACATTCCTGACATGAACTATATCTTTTGAGCCATCTTCCATTTGAATAGGGTGAGGGTCACAGTGAGGTAAATACTCAAGGCTAGCAAAACATTCAATTCACTGAAAGGTAATTCCCCTACATCTGGAGGAAGAAGTTTCACCAGCTGGCCATCCATAGCTACTGTAAAGGAAATCAAATGTTTACCAGATGTCTCCACCCACCTTTTTTCCCATTTCACATATTCCATCCTGGATGAAGCTATAGCCACCGGAAAACTTTCCTTTAAGCTGCAGTAGAGGAAGATTATAATATGAACTACTTTGAAAGGACATTTGATAAAATAGTAAGGGCAAATGTGGACCACCTTTCATCTGATAGTCAATCAAGGATCCAAGGTTAGTCTTCCAAGAATGATCTGAATCAATAAAGGTAAATTTCTGAATCCAGATATCATACCTATCAGCAGAATTATGAACTCTACTCAAATATAGTCATTCAGAGTTGAAACTGTATTCCTGCTTCCACTGCTAGACTGCTTGTGTACCCTGGCCAAAGGGTACCATCTGCTCTTAGACTTGATAGTCACAATTCTAGGCATATTTCATTGTGTGGTTTTGACAGGCAACACATTTTTTCAGGGGAGGGGTGTGACTCAAAATTTAGGATAAATAAGATTTACTGAGCATCTACTGTGTGTGAAACACCATACTAGTCCCTTTACATTTCACACCTCGCTTAAGTCCCACATCATTGTTGAAAGTCACTATTATTAATCCTTCAACCAAGGCCCTGGAGTGTTTGACCAACTTATTAAATCCATAAAGTCGATAAGTGGAAAAATTGGGATCTGAATCCATGTCTAATTGGCTCCTTAATCCTTAGGCTTTTCATAATCTTTTGCTGCATTTTTAGGAATAAAATACACTTATAACAGTGTATTTTTTCTCTAAAAATAATTAAAATAGCAAGAGCTCTGTTTCCTAAATGATGAAGCTTCAGTTATCTGAAAAATTAACTTTTACAGAACACTTCCTTTCCTAACACTGCTGGATAAATGAGGCATTGTGATGACTGATAAAAAGACTGAAATGATTGATGAATCACCAAATATCACATGTGAACTTATTTGTGAAGCTAAGGAATACTCTGTATTTGATAAAGATTCATACCAACTGGACATTCTGTCTGAAAACAGTCATTTCAGATGGTTCTAGTTTAAAAGGATGAATTCAGTACTGACAGCATTAAGGGAATACGTTTTTGTCCATATATTTCTATGATGAATTCTATGCTTATCTAGATTCAATTAAAGCTAATTGAATCAAAGGTTGTCACATTACTGGCTGATATGCTACTTGCTAAAAATCAACACAGCAGTGTACTTAAGAGACAGATGAAGCCTTCTTTGAGATGTGTTATAATAAAAAATACACATCTGAAGCAAAAATTGTCACATAATGAAGATATTTGGAGATGGATTCCCTAAATATAAAAGGAGAAAGACAAAGTGAAAAAGGCCTGTTAGCAAGCAATTGGAGAAGAAAGTGAAAGAGCAACTATCATATATCAATCCTAATGGATTTACAACACTCTCTTTCTCTCAGTATCTCTCCCACATCCTCCCTCCACTTTCCATGTGCTTAGAAATGTGCACACAAGAAAATAGGTTTAATTTTTCATATACCGAATACACTTAAAAAAATGTGAACGTGGTTATTGTGAAAGTAACATTTTCATAAACTGCTGGTGGTAGTGTAAATTGATACAAATACCTTGGGTAGAAGTTATATATACATATTTGTAATATATATAGTTGTATATAAATATACACAAAATATATACATATATATATATACCTTTGAAATATATTTGCTCCCCCAATTCCACTTCTGAGAATGTATGCAAAGATGTAAAATTACTAGTAATAATAAAATTTTAACTCATTCAAAATATTCTACCTACAGTGTTTTTAAAGTTTTCAATCTTTGGGATATTGTGCAGCCATTAGAAGATTTCCAAGTAGTTCTTAAAGGCACAAGAGAGCATATGTGCAAATAAGTTAAATACAAGAAGCAGGATATAAATATTATTCATATATGTTCTCATGTGTGCACACACACCCAGGCTAGGTCAACTAGGCTAAAAACAGTATAGAAAAAGCTATAAAATATAACTTTATGTTAACATTGTAACTCAGGGTAATATTTTCTTGATTCCTTTAAATTTTTGTGGAAATCTAAATTTGCCCCTGTTTTATCCAGTGGTCTGAGAAATAGTCATTCATTTATCCATCTACTTGTCTATGTGAGGATAATTTAGAAATAGTAGTAATACATTGTGGGCAGTGAAAGATGAATGGAGAATATAGAAAGCTAAAATCTCCTGCAATGCAGTGTGTTGCCATCTAATCTTGGCTTCATCTACAGAATGAAAAAACATACTTTCAATCAATTAAGTACAAAATTAGGTTAACCTTGTTTTGTGATACAATGTTAATTGTGGCTCCCAGAAATTTTGATTTAATGAATGTAAATCAGAAAAAAAAAATATTAAGATGGTCAATATAGAGTTGCCAAGTTTTATTTTGGAATTAAATTAAATTAAATATATTATGTATGTAATTACTTTTAGTGTGAAAGCCTTAAAATGTCACATTTCCTTTGTTGATATAAATTTGAATGAAATTGAATTCTTTTGGTGAATTTGCAAAATCAGAGAGCTCTATTTAATATGCAACACAGAAAAGAATTCCAATGAATTACTTTTTCTGGAACTTTATTTTGATCACATTTATTAGCAAAAATGTAGTTTCACACTGGAAATGTGAAACAAAGTTCTTAATGCTTCTTCCTTCAATTTGGTGTATTCTGAGCACATTGTTTTGAGACTGCTCATGTCTGAGACTATATACTTCGTACTCTTAATTTCTGAATTCAAAATGATTCCTTGAGAATTTCTGTGAAATCTTTGTTATATTCAGACAGTAGTGTTCAGCTTTTAGGAACCACACTGGTAAACTATTATCACTATTGGCCATCAATATCATCATCATCCTGATCATCATCATGTTAATCATTATCATCATCATGCCTGTCATTACAATTGCCACCACCATCATCATCATCACCATCATCTCCGTCATTATCACTATCACCTTCACCACCACCATCACCATCATTATCGTTATCATCATCAACACCACAATCATTACCATCATCATCACCACCACCAACACCATCACCATCATCTCTATCATTATCATCACCATCACCACCAACAACAACATCGACATCACCTCCATCATTATCACTATCTCTATCACCACCACCATCATTACCATCAACATCATCATCATTATCATCACCATCATCACCATCAAACCACAAACACCATCACCATCATCTCCATCATTATATCACCATTATCACCACGATCACCACCATCAGCATCATAATTACCATCACCACCATCATCACCATCACCATCATCGTCACCACAACCAACGTCATCACCGCCATCATCATCATCATCATCATCGATATCATCATCGTATTTGTTGATTCCACTTAACGGGTCATGAATTATTTTAAATTCATTCCCATGGAGTTTTTAAACTAATGTTAATTCTAAAGTTTTGAGATTTCTATTGTCAAAGTATCACCACTAGTAAATGAGGACCAGAGACTTAAAGGAGTTATCTATGTTATCTAAGATCACAGAGCAAACAAATGCTTGTAGTTTCCCGAAACCTGACCCTGCAGCCTGCTTTATTATTTATACATTAAAGCAAGAGAAGCACATCTGGTTGAATTTATTTTCTAACTTACTTACCACAGGTATCCATTGTAACATTAGAGCAAACTAGTGCCTAGGAAGCAGAAAATATAGAATAATGAAAAATATATAAGAACATCTATAATACCTAATTTAAACATTACAACCCTATGGAATTGACACTGTGATCTATGAATTACATGTAAGGTAAAGATATGCCTCATTGCAAGGCTCACCTCTATTACCCCGAGCATTAGTGACCACTATGGGCTGAAGGTGTTGATTTTGCTGTGACTTTATGCATATCTCTTGTTCTAAAGAAATGTGCCCAGTGAATGAAGATTAATATGTTATGCAGTGGAAATCACAGGGGTTACCCCTGTCAACATATTTAATATAATTCAGAATTTTAGAGTGAGCACCATTAAAGAATGACAATATATTCCATAGAATATGGTCATTGGAAGTAGCCCAGGGTTACTAACTTCTGGTATGGCTCACTGGCCAACCATGTTTCATTTACAGCTAAGCAAACCAAAAAACAAGTTTGTTGTTTCTTCCTGGATTAGGGAAATTCACTTGAACAATGGGTTCCAGTTAGATTAATATTCTGTGGGGTACCAGTATTCCCTTAGGGATTTCTGGCATTTGTGGGCTTAGTGTTCATTATGCCAGAGAACACCCAGCCAATTACACAGGAAAGAAGATTAACTTTCTGAGTACTGTTGTTATTTATTTCAAGTAGACAGGTATGCCCTTCTCTCAGACATGGACCTGTAGTTAACCTTACACTGTGCATTTTCTTGTACAGAGAGGAAACAATTCCAGAAAACGGCTAGAAGAGAACTTTCAGCATTTCTGATGCCCGAATCTTTCAGGAGAAAGTTGCCAAAGGGTAAGTAGAACACGTTTTGTAAAAGAGAGAGCAAAGTATTAGCATGGCTTATAATGTGGGGAAATTTTCTTTACAATTTGCTTCTCTTCCTGACTTTCTTATCTCTTGGTTAATTCCCATCTTGTCACAGAACTGTAGAACTGATTTACAAATGTTGCCTCTAATATCCAATCTCCCAAAGAGTGCTTTGTTTGCCTGTTCTGAGTAGCAAGGCATTTTCCTATTTATATTCTCCTACAAGTATGGTTTAATTCAATGGTTCACAAAGTTCAGCATACTTAAAAACTACCTGGAACCTTTGATTAAAATGCAACTTTCTGGACCTCATACTCATAGATTCTGAATCAGGATTCAGGATCATGCTCTGGGATATTTTTCCCCAGTAAGTATTTTTTTAAAAACTTTTTATTGTAGTAATTTGATGCACGGTCTGTGGGAAACACACTATCTAAACACATAACCAAAAGCTTGGGTTGGCAAGCTACATACTGCCTGTGGGCTAAGTTGAGCCTGGGACTTGTTTTAATAAATACAGTTTATTAGAACATGGCCAAACTCATTTGTGTACATATTGTTTATGGCTTCATTCATGTTAAAATGGCAGACTTGAGTGGTTATGACAGAGAATGTATGGCCTGCAAAGCTTAAAATACTTATTCTCTGGCCCTCTATAAAAAAAAACGTTGCTGACCTCTTTGTCTAAAGTTCTGAACTGTATTTCTATTAGGTGTTCAGACTCTTGTACTGAATATCACCAAGTTTTACCACCACCAAAAAAAAAAAAAAAGACAGTGTTATCCTACAAATATTTAAGCCCACTTGGGCCATACAATTCCTCTAGGGAAGATTCTCCTGGTGTGAAACATGATATAAACAGGCTTGCAAGACCAGCAGCTTCCCCATATACCAAGGGTTGGGGTAGTTGGCCAGGTGAGCCTGCATGTGTATTCTCTGCCATCTCTCCACCTCAACCATAATGTTAAAGTTGGTTTGTCTCTAAAGGGATTTAACTATTCCAGGTCCTATCATGAAACAAGAGAAAAGAGCTTAGTGTGTTGTGGGCTGGTCCCAGGCTGGTCTTCTGGAGTTACCTCAATAGCTAGAGAAGGTCAGTCTTTGATACCAAAGGTGTCACAGCCTTTAACCATGTGCTGTGTGTATATAATGTCATAAGTCACTTGTCGTCCATAACCAGATATCCTTGAAGCTTCAAAGGATGATCCCAACCTTCTGAAAGTTTTTCCTCATCAAGTGAAGGAGATTACAACATTTACCTATTTTAAATCTTTTCCATGATCTCCAAACCCACCGACATTTTAGATCCCATTTGTCCCGCATTTCCTACCTTACAACCATCTTGTCTATAGCAATGATGACCTGTCATATGAAATTTAATAATTTACTTATACCTAACAATTTATAATTACCTTGACGAGACTGTTAGATCCTTATTGGCATTAAAGAGTATTTTTATTCAAGATTTTGTACAGCTTGATGCAAGGGTCATATTTCATACTTTCTTCTGTTATTTTCTATATCATTTATTATAGTTAATGTTGCTAGCATTATCTAGGTGTTATATATTTTATTTGATCCAGGTCAGTTCACTAAAATCTGCTACTTGAAACAAAAAGAGGTTCAAGGATGACCTAGAGAATTCAAACAATTGCAACCTTACCTACTTTGAGGTTTTAGTTTAACAAATGGAATTATTTTATTTATAATAAAATATAAACCACAGGAAGAGTCTGGTCTATCTAAAGTTATATCAGCATTCTATTTGAAGTCTACATGAGTGAATTGAAATGGTGTTTTCATATTCCTACAGTATTAGTACTGTAGTTTTGTGACTTTCATTGAAAATACTCAGAAAAATAAGTAACTATATCTTGCAAAAATTTTAAAATAAAAAAAAAAAAAAAAAAAAAAAAAAAAAAAACACTAAGCCAGTTGGTAACCTAGAAAAGACATTATATCATTAGTCTTCAAAATAGCAGATCTGCCAAAGTTAGCAGGAAACCCTACAAAATAATGGTGGTGAATAGTTTACTAGTAGCTCAAAGAGCCAAAAATGTATAGGACATGTTGAAGGTGTCTTAAAGTTATGCTTTATTTTAATTCAAGTACAATTGCCAAAATTTTTATTGAAGAAAACCAATTTCTAATATTTGCACCTTATTCCTGGAACAGTTTAGCATTTTTTTTCCCACTGTTTACATGAAATGTACTGTAATATAAATGACTTTCATAAAAGTTGCCAACTTCCAACCACCTGCTATGTGCTGACAGCAGTAGCAATAATTCCGTTGCTGCAAAATAATATTCAATTGTAATATTGACTGTCAGAATCACAAATTGCTCTCTTTGGCTATGCAGTTTGTCAGAATAAGACCATATTTACTAATATGCCTTTGCTATCTCTCAGCCTAACTAGCATTATTCGTTCTGATGGACTCCACAGTAGCACGGGACAAGCAGAAATGAGATCCTTTTTGGAAACTTCATTTTCTGACAGTTCATAGGGAGAGTGGCAACTGAAAAGTGTGAAGTTGGGAGAATTTGCAGATGAAAATAAGCAGTGATAGCCCAGTACACAATGGAAATGCTCTCTTGCAAGTTTGGCCATTCCTGTGTTATTTTGCCAGCAATATCACACTATAGAAGTTGGAATTGTGCCAGAGTTGCCAATTTAGGATGTCAGAAATGTCTTTGGAAGCCTGTAAATTAATCTGGTAGGAGAAACTAGTTGCATAGATGAAAGATATTTTCTTCACATCCTGAGATAAGGCTATTATTATTTGGAGGAAATGGTGAGGGGTGAAAAAAAGGAGGAGAAAGGGTAGGTTTATTCAGTGAAAGTTCTAAAGCAAAAATCCTTTATCAGTGCCCCAATGCATAGCAGCAGTGAAAATTACGTACATCTGAGAAGCCAATAAAAATGGGTTACGATACCTCAGTGCATGTGCCCAGGTGTATATAATGGGGGCTGCAAAATACCTGACCAGCACTTACTCCATCTAAAAGTTGCAGCTGATTCCCAGCTCCTCCCCAATGTTGCTATACTAGAATGTAAGCCTGCACTGCCAGATCCTAATTTTTTCCATGAAAAGTCAGAAATCAAAATTTTAATGTAAAAAATACCAAAATTCAAAATGACAGGACAAGGCATTCTGGAGAGTGTAGTTCCCCTGGTCACAGAGCAAAATGGAATGGTTTGGGGGATGGAGCAACACACAATGAAGTACCAGCTACCTCCTCATTCTTTTGAACTATATTGTATATTATTAACTTCCACATTGCCAGAGTCCATGTTTATTTCTCAGTTCTCGTCACAATTTTGACCCATGACACTTGGAATATGGACTTCACTGGGATTCTTAGAAATTACACTCCTGGTTTTCCCTTACTCCTATTGGTTGTTCATTTTGGTCTACTATATTGGAGCCTCCTTCTTCAAGTTTCGTTATCATCTGTTGTGTCTACTCTCTACAGCTCAAGTCCCATAGCATTAAATACCATCTATATGCATGATTTGCCAGATGCATAACTCCATTCACCTCAAATCCTCAGCTATTAATCAGTAGCTTACTCACTAACCCTGCCGGTTATCTCCAATGGTCATATCCAACATAAGATTCCCCAAACCAAACTTTTAATTTTTACCCTAAGCTGTTCTACTGAAGTCATTATCATTTTCCTAAATGATACTATCATTAGCATACTTTTTCTGGCAAATGTTTTTGAGTTTCCTTGGCACATTCCTTTCTCTCATATGCCATATTTAATTCAGCAGATTCACTTTATCACTCAGAGAATGGTAAAAATATTATTGTCTCCTTTGGGCTACTTCCTCAAGCTACCTGATATTTTCATCTCACTTTCAAACTTTGCTGGTACGAATATTCTGCCCACACAAGCCATCTCTTTTTTCTTTGTAGAAAAAGTAAATTCATAGACTTTGAATTTCTGTTCCCTTAGCCTAGAGTATTTTTATCCTGGATATGCACCACTTCATTCTGATCTCTGATCAAAAGTCACTTTTTTAACAAGTCTGTTCTTAACAATCATCTCTAAAATAACCCATCCCTTTTCCCTACAATGTTTACCCCTCTCTCAGCTTTACTCATCTCTTATTAAATATCTATCAATTCATTTGCTTTCTGTCTTCCCCCCATTAGAAAATAAGCTACATAAAGCAATTGGTTTTGCTAACCCATATCCCCAACCCATAGAACATAATAGATGCTCAATAAATTATTGTGAATGAATGAATTAGTCATCCAACTCCCTTCAAAGTACCCCAGGTTAAATTACTCCCATCTCTTGTCTTTCTGTCTAATTGCTTCAAATTCTTAAAATTCAGCTTAAGCTTCACCTTTACTGATGTATGTAACCATTTCCTAAGAATCAAATGAACATTTCTTTCTTCATTCTTTATTATATCTATTTCTATCATTGAATGCCAAATTTCTTTGAATTTCTTCATATGTTCCTTGTGTTTAGTAACAGTTAGTCTCTGGATGCCCTGTGCGTGACACAAAAAAAAGTCCCATATTAGGGAATCAATAAATCCTTGTTGGACGAGTGATTAGGCAGGTATATGGCTGACACACCTGTTGGTGTGGCATATGCCTCATACCTTTTAGGAAGTGAAGTTGATGGGCCATACCCAAGTAGAGGAAAGAGTGCACAAGTGCAGTTTAAATAACATTTGATCTTGATAGAAGGGGATAGCCTGATATGTGGAGTCCATCTTGGACCTGGGAGTATGGAACGAACATATGCATGACTCTCCTTTCTGTCCCTGCACTTGTATCTCCCTCTGGAATTCTGTTGCAGGAAAATCACTCTTTGAGGCAATTGCCCCTTGGAGCCTGTCTATTGTCATCACCAGACTACTTAAAGCTCCTCTGTATTAATTATTCCTCACTTAAAACATAGCCCCACTGCATACGCCCAGAGTGAGGTCTGCTCACATCAATGCTTCAGAATCAACAAATGATTATTTTTGTAGTGTAGCACAGTAGAGAAGGCATGGGCTTCAAACAATAAATGGTTCCAAACTGTAGGTTCAGCTACGTTCTAGTTGTATAACCTTGGTCAAGTTGATTACAAACTTTGTATTCCAGTTTCCTTTTTATGAAAATAGAGATAATAATATTAACAACAGGTTTACTATGAGGACTAACTAAAATCATGCATGTAAATTGTCTATTTTAAAGGAAACACTACATGGTTTACCAAATTACCTCAGAATTTGCTGCTTAATTTGTTTCATAATCACGTGGATGCTCACCTGTCTTGGCACTGCCCATATTTGGAGCAGGTATCCACCTGCACAAGACGATCATCTGCTCATATGGGTGTAAGTCGTCTGTTCCACCAACATTTATGCATTGTGTGCCAGGCAAATGGTCCACAGTGTTGAGAATGTCAGAAGAGGCTCACTAACAAATTTTAAGGTCTCAGAGACTTGTGGACAGCACACATACAGACATATGCAAAAAATATTATGTTTAATATATGTTCTCTAAATATTGGCTGTCATATAAAATGAATACTATAATATTTACATATGTCATAAAATTAATAATATTATGTTATGCATTTTATAAGTAATTTCTGTGCATTGGCATCAGGCTCAAGTCATGGACATTGGTTGAAAAGAGCTGGTTTAACTTTTCCTAATTAAAGATAGTAGCATCAGGATGTTCTCTTCCCATGTATTTGAGACCCCAGCATGATAAAATAAAGAAATTGATTTGGGAATAATCTATGACAATACTGACAGTGTGGTAGGATAAATATTGTCCTCCTCCAAGATGTCCACAACAATGTCTCTGGAAACTGTGAATATGTTATCTTACATCCTAAAGAAGACTTTGTAAATATGATTAAATTAAGGTTCTTGAGAAGGGCAGATTATCTTGGACAATCTGTATGGACTAAATAAAATCATAGAGATCTTTATAAGAGCATAGTAGGAGGTAAATAAGGTAATGGGATGATGGAAGCAGATGGAGAGAAAGAGAAGTGATGATAAAAGCAAGGATGTGCCTGTGTGTGTGTGTGTTTGTGTGAGAGAGAAAGAAAGAATTAAAGAGAGAGAGAGAGAGTTTGAGATTTGCAAATACTATCCTACTATGCTCCTGCTGACTTTGAAGATGGAAATAAAGGCCAAGAACTAAGGGATGCAGGCAGTCTCTAGAAGTTAGAAAAAGAAAGAAAATGGATTGTCTCATAGAGCCTCCAGAAAGAATGGAGCTCAGTAGACACTTTGTTTGGGTTAATTTGTTACAGAAAAATAGACTAAATAGAAGGTCCTACAAACTTCAAGAGAAAATAAAACAGATCTCAGATAAAGAAATAAGAATTGAACTAGTTTTAAGTCTCTCATTAGCAATCCTGGATGCCAGAAATAAAGTAAACTTCAAAGTTCTGAGAAAAAGTATTTTGAACTTAGAATCTCTTACTTTGGCAAAGTATCAGTTAATGCTGGTTGGAGAAAATAAGGTCATCTTTAGAAACGTGAGGATGTGAAAATTGTATTTTCCATACATACATTTTGAGGAAATACTTATATTCAGGTCAAAAGCAAGACAACAAATAAGTATCAAAAGCAAAAGAGAGGGAGAAATATAATATTAAAATAGGGGAAACCATGCAAGAATCCATTTGTGAGAATGTAGCATGAAAGCTAATTGGTGGGCCTAGAAAACAGCTAGTCCAATTTGAATCAGGAGTCCATGATAGTTGTGACAGTCTGAATTTTGTAAATCCCAGAAAATTGTGTTCTTAAGCTTACCCATTCCTGTACATGGAAGCCTACTGTGTGGGGGTCCTTTTGGTTAGATTCAGTTAAGGGACCATGATTAGGCCACTTGATTAGATTATTTTCGATTAGAGTATGTCAATGAATCATGACCTAGGTTAGGTCTCCTCCCTCTTGCTGGGGTCTTATATAAACTGAGAACTGAACATAGACACAGGAAAGGGATCTCTACTATTTTGATCTGGCCATGTAAGAGAGAGGACTCCAGGTTCACCTACAGCTGCAGAAAGACAGAATCCTTGAGAGGCTCAGGGAGAGAGGGCCCACAGAAAGATTCCTGATTACCCACAGCTGAGCTCAAGGAGAAAGTAGAGAGAGACAGGCAGAACTGCCATCTTGCCTTGCCACTTGGATGGACTCCAGGATCTGATAGCATCCCACCTTTGCTGAGAAATCATGTCCAATTATGCCTTTTACTCCAAACAAATCCCTTTCTTAAAACCAGCCCTTTTCCAGTATTTTTGTATTGGCAGCCTTTGGCAAACTAAGACAACACTGAAAAGAATGTTTCCAGCAAGGATGAAATGTATAGATGGATCTTAAATAAGTAAGAAGTGGATGGTCTATAATGATGCAGTGATGATAACATGGTTTTCCTCTGCCGAGTTTTTGATATAAATAAATTTAGAAATTTCAGAAAAAAAAAGGTGTACAAGAACTGGGCAGTCTGACCATAAAGCAAACCATGGTGACCTATAAAGGAGGAACAGAAGGTTATTTAAGTTTACAGAACAGACTAGAAATTCTACTCTAAAGACATAGTTGACAGAATTTTGGAAAATGATGAAGGGAAGAGAAGTGTAAGGAATAGTTTGAGGTCCTATTATGCTTATCTTAACAATAAACAATTAGTGATCAAAAGATACAATCAAAAAGAAAAAATAAGTTTTCATCTATGACTTTACTATAACCTATATGGAAATTCAAATGATGATAAATCTCAAAATTTGGAAAAGTGGATGGAAAGGCAATGTAAATGAACTGAAGAGCCATTCATTTTATGGCATATTAATAAACAAAATCTAAGTTTGATGAATCAAAAAATACTTGTATATACATATTATATAGTATTACAGCAGTGACTTTGAGATGAAATAAGAACTTAAATGGGGAAATGTAGTGGCCCCTGAGGGAAGATGCAGAATGGGGTTTAGGAAGGAGCCTATGGCTTTTCAATCCTTTCTATAAAATGAGATTATTAGAATCCATATGAACATATTTATTTGAAAAAATTATTCTCATTATGGGTTCAGAAATGATTTTCAATCATTGATGTCTTGGCCCCTACCCAATATCCATTCTCCTCTTATTTCATATTAGCAAACCCCAGCCTACCCAACTCATGCCCAAACACCCAATTAGCAAGGAAGGAAGGAAGGAAGGAAGGGAGGGAGGGAGGTAGAAAGGAAGGAAGGAAGGAAGGAAGGAAGGAAGGAAGGAAGGAAGGAAGGAAGGGAGCAAGGGAAGGAGGGAGTGAGTGAGGGAGGAAGAAAGGAAGGAAGGAAAGAAGGGAGGGAGGGAGGGAGGAAGGAAGGAAGGAAGGAAGGAAGGAAGGAAGGAAGGAAGGAAGGAAGGAAGGAAGGGAGGGAGGGAGGGAGGGAGGGAGGGAGGGAGGGAGGGAGGGAGGGAGGGAAGGAGGGAGGGAGGAAGGAAGGGAGGAAGGAAGGAAGGGGCTATGTTGTTTGCTTACTTGGTGGCCAGTACTGGCTAATGAGACATAAGCACCAAGGGTGGCAACAGGTGGCTCTCTTGCTATTCATCATTTGCCCATCACCCATTCCGTTATCACTGCTGGGAATAAATGTGCAAAGGTGTTTTACTTCCCTAGGCTGCTCAAGCAAATACCATCAAATGGAATTTATTAGCTTATGGTTTTAAGGGTAAAAGGAAGTCCAAATCAAGTTGCCATCAAGGAGATGTTTGTTCCCCAAAGACTGTGTTATTCTGGGGTTGGCTGCTGATGATTGTGGGGTCCTTAGCTTGTCACACAATGCAAAGCACAAGGAAGTTTCTCCTGGGCTCTTCTTTCTCTTATGCATTCCATTTCAGCTTTTTGCTTCCTGCAGCTTTTTCTATCTGTCTGAATTTCATCATGCTTATAAAGGACTCCAGTAATAAGATTAAGACCCATCCTCATTGAGGGGGGCCACACCTTAGCTGAAGTAACCTCATCAGAAGGTCCTACTAACAATGAGTTCATATCCACAGGAAGGGATTAAATTTAAGAACATGTTTTTCTTAAAGATAAAAGAGCCTTGATGTAAACACAAAGCAATTTGTAGTAGAAAACCACATGCAAAGACTCACTGAGCAGAAAAATAGGAGAAGCCTGAGTAGTTTATAGCACCATGTAGATTCTGTATTAGCCCTAGGGTGGTTATATCTGAGTTTCTTGTTATGTTAGAAAATAAACAGCTTACTCTTTTATGCAGATTAACCTAAATCCCTGACTGACAAATTTAATGATAATATAGAAAAATTTTCAAAGGTGTACTTTGTAAAATAGAGTGAAAAAAAAGATTCCTAAAATAATGTCACTCTCATGTTTTGGCTTTCTAATTAATTTTCTTAAATGAAATTATGGGCTAGAATTTGACTAAGTACAGGGGAACATTAACAATTGTCCGTTTTCTTATCACCCACCAATAATGTCACAACTGAATATAACAAAAAGATTGAAGTTGGTACTGTGAAGAAGGGAACACTTTCTCAAAAAGAACCTTGTACAATTCTGTTTGCATGGAATGGTATGTTCCCTTAGCCCAAAATGTCTCTGCAAAGGACAATACTCATGCTTGACAGCAGTCTTAGATAGAAAGGGATTGCAACAATAGGGCAGATGGGGAAAGAAGGGTCATCTGCATTGAAGCATAGTGGACAAGAACATAGCCCCAAAATGTGTAAGAAGAAAATGCAACAAGGTTTTGTCCACTCACAGAGTGGCAAATTGCAAGCTATGTATCCATTTTCATGATATTCTACTCTGCACAGAGAATATGATTCCTCCCCTTCATAGGCTTCCAAAAGTTTAAGCACTCATTCTGGGGCATTGTTTGAATGATCTGATGAAAGCTGGTAACTCTGAATCCCACCTGAACCAGTCAGAAAGATTTCCTGGCATCAGAATCTTCCTGATGAATTCATCTCTGCAGCATCTATAATATATGGGAATTCTAGAAGAAATTCTGGAGGATGGAAATTCTTATTCCACTGTAAAAAATGTTGATTGGCCTTAGAATGTCCAATAAGGCACTAAACCATATCTCTCACTTTGTTTCCCATTATTAACAAGCTGATTCTTCCCCAATTTAGCCAAGGTACTCCTCTCATTAACATAGAAGGTCCTATATATATATACTCTTAGGGTCTTTGCTTAAAACATTGCCCCTATCTAGCACCTTCTCCCCTTACTTCAACCTGATCAATACTAGTTATCCATTATGACCTGAATGAAACTCCACAGGCTTCATGATATATCAAGGTCAGTCATTTTTTTTCTAAAGTATTTAAATGATGTTTATATAAAGGATATAAAACACAGAAGATTTTTCTGATAAGATACAGAATCTTTCCCCCTAAGCAGGTTACTCAGATGTTTTAGAAAAACCTTTTATTAATTTTTTAAAAAATTATTGAAGTATATCACTAATACATGAACATACATAAACAGTAAGTGTATAGTAATAGTAGTGAATTTACAAAACAAACATACATAACATCATACAGGGCTCTCATACCTCATCCTACCACCAATATCTTGCATTGTTGTGAAACATTTTTAACAAATGAGTAAAAAGCATCCTCAAGATATTACTACGAGGGAAGCGGCTGTGGCTCAATCAGTGGGGCTCCCGTTTACCATATGGGAGGCCCCGGGTTCGGTTCCCAGGGCCTCCTGGTGAAGGCAGGCCCGCCCGCACGGCGTGGTTGGCTGACCCAGCGAGCACAAGCAGCAAGGGGGGATAAATGAATAAATAAATAAAATCTTTAAAAAAAAAAAAGATATTACTACGAACCAAAGTATTTTCCCCCAACCCAACCTATTATTATTATTATATCATTTATACATGAACATTGATAAACAATAAGTGTATAGTAAAAGTTGTGAACTTACAAAGCAAACATTCATAACATCATACAGGGTTCCCATACATCAACCCTCCACCAACACCTTGCATTGTTATAAGACATTTGTTACAAATTATGAAAGAATATTGTCAAACTCTGATTGCTAATTATAGTATTTATCTTACATTTGGCATATTTCCCCCAACCCACCCTATTATTATTTTTAAATATATTTTTATGACAGAAGTTGTACATTTACAAAACAATCATGCACATGTGTAGAATTCCCAAACAACACACCTCTATCAACACACCACACCACGGTGGAACATTTGTTACAGATTATGAGATAATATCATCCAATTATTACTAGGTCCATAGTGTACATTTGGCACACATTTTCCATACTCCCCCATTATCAACACAGTACATCTTTGGCATAGATGCAAGAATATTACATTATTACCATTAACCACAGTCCATAGGTCATTCCAGTTGTATTTTTTCCAAGCATCTCCATATTCCCACCACCCTGCAATAGTGATGTACATCTGCTCAGGCTCACAAAGGACACTCTTGCATCTGTACCATCAACCACAATTCTCATCCACCTCTGGGTTTACTGTGCTATTCAGTCCCTAGATTTTTCTCTAGCTTTCTGTCAATTGACATTTACATCCCTAGACTACCATTTTCAGCTACATCCCCATTTATAAACCAGCTGTTACTCACTATAATGTGTTACCATCAACTCTGTACATTTCCACATTTTTATAGTAAAGCTAATTAAAACCCCTACATACAATAAATATCAGTAGTCCATCTCAGTCCTATCCTTATCTCCTTTAAGAATCCACCACCTACCACCAGGTCTTGAAGATATTTTCCTACATTTTCTTTTAGAAGCTTTATGGTTCTTGCTTTTATATTTAGGTTTTTTATTCATTTTGAGTTAACTTTTGTATAAGGTGTGAGATAAGGGTCCTCTTTCCTTCTTTTGCTATGGATATCCAATTTTCTCAGCATCATTTGTTGAATGGACTGTTCTGCCTGAGCTTCGATGGGTTTGACAGCCTAGTCAAAAATCACTTGACCATAGATGTGAAGGTCTGTTTCTGAACCATCAATTCAGTTCTATTGGTCTATGTGTCTGTCTTTAGGCCAGTACCCTGCTGTTTTTGCCACTGTAGCTAATTAATATTATTTAAAGTCCAGAAATGTGAATCCTCCAATTTCACTTTTCCTTTTAAAGATGTTCTGGCTATTCAGGACTCCTTACCCTTCCAAATAAATTTGATAATCATGCTTTCCATTTATTTTAAAAATTCTGGTGGAATTTTTATCAGGATTTCATTGAATATGTATATCAATTTGAGTAGAATTGACATCTTAATATTTAGACTTCCAATCAATGATCATGGAATGTTCTTCCAATTATTTAGAACTTTTAAAAATTTCTTTTAGCAATGAGTTGTAGTTTTCTGAATACAAGTGCTTTACATTGTTGGTTAGGTTTATTCCTAAATATTTAGGTTTTATCTGTCATATTTTATCTTCACCACTCTTTTGACACTTTTACTTAAATTTAGTTACATTTATTGATAAAATCTTCATTTCTAGACTTTCTTCCTGTCTTTTCTTTTCAGCCTGTAGTACACCATTTAGTATTTCCTGCAAAGGGGGTCTCTTGGTTACAAACTCTCTCAGTTTCTGTTTATTTGTTAATATACTAAACTCACCTTCATTTTTGAAAGATAATCTTGCCAGAAATAAGATTCTTGGCTGCAAGTTTTTCTCTTGCACTATCTTAAATATGTCATACCACTGTCTTCTTGCCTCCATGGTTTCTGGTGAGAAATCAGCACTTAATCTTCTTGGGTATCCCTTATACGTTATGCTTTTCTCTTGCTGCTCTCAGAATTCTTTCTTTATCTTTGGCATTTGACGTTCTGATTAGTATGTGTCTCAGAGTTGGTCTATTTGGATTTTTTTGGATGGGAGTACATGGTGCTTCTTGGACATGGATA
Organism: Tolypeutes matacus; assembly: GCA_026826555.1. Lineage (NCBI taxonomy): Eukaryota > Metazoa > Chordata > Mammalia > Cingulata > Chlamyphoridae > Tolypeutes > Tolypeutes matacus. The sequence goes on from JAKSZT010053840.1 coordinate 5,572,636, forward strand.
TCTATGTCCTTCAATAGGAAATTTTCTACCATTATTTCTTCAAATATTCCTTCTGCCCCTCTTCTTTTCTCTTCTCCTTCTGGGACACCCATGAAACATATGTTTGCACATCTCTATTTGTTGCTTAGTTCCTTGAGACCTTGTTCCAATTTCTCCAATCTTTTCTTCCTCTGTTCTTTTGTATGTCTATTTTCAGAGGCCATTTCTTCAAGCTCACCAATCCTTTCTTCTGCCTCCTCAAATCTGCTATTATTAATGATTCCAGTGTATTTTTAATTTCATTTATTGCCCCTTTCATTCCCATAAGATCTGCTATTTTTCTATGTATGCTTTCAAATTCTTCTTTGTGCTCATGCAATGTCTTCTTAATATCCTTAATTTCTTTAGCCATCTTATTGGATTTAGTAAGAAGATTTGTTTGAATATCTATGATTAGTTATCTAAACTCCTTTATGTCATCTGGAGGCTATCTTGTTTTTTTAACTGGGCCATATCTTCCTGTTTCTTGGTGTAGATTGTAATTTTTTGTTGTTGTCTTGACATCTGGCTTACTAGAGTATTTATTATGGGTGTAGTCTTTCTCTTTTGATTAGGGATTCCTGCCCTTTCTCCCTTGCTGGTTGTGTAGTAGGAGCCAAGGATGTAGCTGGTGCTACAAACTGTAGAGGTTCAAGTTGCCTTCATTTTTCCAAGGACCCAAGAAGCTTCTCCCAACTTTTTCCTTTGCCAGGGGATAGGATAGACACAGGGACAACTGTGTGGAATAATCCAAGTCATGCAGTCTTAAACTGTATTTGCCCAGAGAGACTGATGAAGCTTCACAGCCCTTTCTCCCCTTCCTGGGGTGGGCTGGAGCTGCAGGTGTAGGCAGCATGCAGTATTGGTCCAAGATGACTGTAGTTGCCCCAGTAGACTTCCAATTATTCAGTCTGTGCCAGCCAAATGTACCTGCAGTTACCTGGATAGGCTGGTGCAGGGCCCACCAGCTTCCTCCCTGCTAAAGGTGGGGCTGAAGCTTAGGCTAGGGCTGCAGGACAATCTGAGTAAAAGAAACTGGTCTCTACCATCATTGTGATTTTCAGTCAGCCCAGCTTCCCCTCATGCTGGGGGTGGAGTCAAAATGATGGCTACTGACCTCTTTCCAACTTTGACAAGTTCAAACTTTAGCTGTTCTTAGAGTTACACTTTAGCAAGCCAAATTTACTGATCAGTAGCTGAAATCTGTGGCCAACCATCTCTTCCTCCCCTGATGGAGCTTCCAATTCCTGCCACAGAATAGTTCCTGGAGTGACTTGCACTGCCAAAATAGGATGATCACCGGCCTCTGCAGTGTGTACTGTTGATTCCCAAAGAGGCTGGTACAACTCCCCTCCAGCTTCCTCCCTGCCCGAGGTGGGCCTGGGGCTTATGCTAAAGCTGCAATCTGATCTAGATGGAAAGAAGCTGGTCCCTACCAGCACTGTGATTTTCCATCAGCCCTGTTTCCCCTCATGCCAGCCACAGAGTTAAGATGGCTGCTACTGGCCTCTTTCTGACTTGGACAGGTTCAAACTTTACCTGTTCTTAGGATTATACTTTATTAATCAGTAGCTGAAGGTGGTGTCCAACCATCTCTTCCTCCCCCATTTTGGGACGTGGAGCTTTCAATACCATCCAAATAGCTCTCGAATGTGGCTTGTGCCTCCAGTGGAGGATGGGCACCAGCCTCCATGGCATGGAGTGCTCTACTTAGGAATCTTCTATGCAGATGGCAGTCTCCTCTTTCCATTCTTTTAAGGTTATTGCAGGATGCACTTCTGGTCTTCTGGAGCCCCCAAACAAGTCCTTTAGATAGCTCTGGGTGATTACTAACTGCCTTGTAGCAGGAGTTGATTCTAGGAGCTCCTTACTCTGCTGTCATCTTGATGGCTATCTCTCAGTCATTGTTTTTTTTTAATAAATAACTATTTATTGAACATTAAACAGATGTCAGGCATTAGGCTTGGCACAAGGTAACCAAAACAGAATAAGTACTTACTTCCAATTCTGACAAATGATCTGTAGCACATCAGCCTTCTCACTGAAACTTACCACACAATTCAACCATTGAAAGTGTATAATTCAATGGCCTTTAGTACATTCAAAGAGGTGTGCATACATCCATCATTATAGTCAATTTAAGAACATTTTCATTTCCCCACCAAAAAAACTCCACTTTCATCTGCTGTCACACCCCAATCTCCCCATTTTATTCAGTCCTAGGCAATCATTAATATACTTTTGTTCTCTGCAGATTTGCACACTCTGGAAATCTCATATAATTGCAATCCTAGAATATGTGATTGGATTCCTTCAGTTAACATACTGTTTTCAAGTTTCATTTATATTGTAGCATCATAATATGTTGCCAACATAATATTCTGTTTTATTGATATACCACATTTTATTTATGCATTCATCAGTTGATGGACAGCTGGGTATTTTGTACTTTTTGTATATTATGAATAATTCTGCTACAAGCATTGGAGTTCATGTTTTTGAGTGGATATATGTTCTCATTTTCCTTGAGTATATACCCAGGAGTTAAATTGTTGATTCATATAGTACCTCTATGCATAACTGTTTGAGGAAGTGCCATACTATTTTCCAAAGCAGATATACCATTTTACATTGCTCCAAGCACTGTATGAGGGTTCCAATTTCTCCACTTCCACTCGAACACTTGTTATTTTCTGTCATTTTTATTATAGCCGCACAAGTGGGCGAGAAGAGGTGCCTCATTATTTTGATTTGCATTTCCTGGATGATTGATGATGTCAAGCATACTTTCACGTCCTTATTAACTATTTGTATATCTCTTTGGAGAAATGTCTTTTCAGATCCTTTGCCCACTTTTAATTGGATTATTAGGCTTTATATCACTGAGTTGTAATTGTTTTTTATATGTTCTAGATAAACATCCTTTATCAGATATCTGATTTTCAAAAACTTTCTCTCATTCAGTGGATTGTCTTTTCACTTTCTTTTATTCCCTTCAATTTTTCAAAAAAAATTAGGACAGTTGTAGGTTTACAGATAACTCATAGAGAAACAGAAGACTTCCCACATATACCACACAAGGCAATCTGGCTGCAACATTTGTCATTTATTTAATTGCAAGGTTGATTTAGCCGATCTGGCAGGCTAGATGGACATCCCTTCCTCCCTCACACTCCATATGCATCCCTCCTGTCACAGGGGAAAACCTTCCCCCCAAAAAGAGGATCATTCTTTGGACAAAAGTATATGAGTAGCTATGCTCCCCTGTTAGAATCTCCAAATAAACTTTCATTTTACATTCTTGATTGTGTTCTCTGAAGCACAAAGATTTTCATTTTGAAGATGCCTAACTTATCTATTTTTCTTTTGTTGCTCGTGGTTTCTATGTCATGTCTAAGAAACCATTGCCTAACCCAAGGTTGCGAAGGTCTACACTTACATTTGATTCTAAGAGTTGTAGAAATTCAACTCTTACATTTAGAACTTTGACCCATATTGAATTCATTTGTGTATATTGTATGAGGAAGGGTTCCAACTTCATTCTTTTGTATGTGGATATTCAGTGTTTCAAGCACTAGTTGTTGAAAAGACTATTCTTTCTCCATTTGATTGCTGTGGCATCTTTATCAAAAATCAGTTGACTATGAGTTATTTCTGGAATCTCAAGTCTATTCCACTAACCTATATGTCTTTCCTTATGCACACTGTCTTGATTATGGTACTTTTGTTTTAAGTTTTGAACTCAAGAAGTATGAGTCATACAACTTTATTCTTTACAAGATTGTTTTGATTGTATTGGGTCCCATGAATTTCCATATGAATGTTAAGGTCAAATTGTCAAATTCTGCAAAGAAATTTGCTGGGATTTTAATAGGGCTTGTTTTGAATCTGTAGATCTATTGGAGTTTATTGTCATTCAACAATTTTAAGTCTTCTGATCAATGAACATGGGATTCCTATCCTTTTGCTTAGATCTTCTTTAATTTCTTTAAAAAATATTTTGTAGGTTTCAGAGCATAAGTTTTGCATTTCTTTTGATAAACTTATTCCTAAGTATCATTCTTTTTGATGTTATTTAAAAAGGAAATATTTTCTTAATTTCTTTTTCATCTTGCTCTTTGCTATTTTATAGAAATGCAATTGATTTTCATATATTGGTCTTTTATTGTATAACATGTATAAACTAGTTCATTTCAGAATGAATTGGGAAAGTGTTATGTCCTCTTCTTACTTACAGAATAATTTATAAAGTGTTGGCATTAATTTTTCTTTAAATGGTAGTATTCATCAGTGAAGTTATCTAGTCTGAGTATTTCTTAGGAGGAAGTTTTTTTTTTTTTTTTTTTTACTATTATTATTACTTATTCAATCTAGGTACTCAGAAATTCAGTAGTCTCTAATCTCAGTTTGCTTCTTTCAGTGTTGAAACTCTGTTCCATGTGGTATTCTGGACCTTTAACAACTGAGGTAGAATCTCTGTTTGAATAAGGGCTTAAGTGAAGGAATGGAGACCCTGATCTCTTGGCCACACTTACCAGGAACTTAGGCTCTTCAAATTGGAGTTGGAGATAAAGAGAAAGACTGGTGGTCTGCCTCTTTCAATAAGATTCAATAAGCATTGATTAGCTGCTGAAGGAAAGGAGCGCCCCATCTTCTTGGCCACTTTATCTTTGAGATGAGCTTCCTTAGAGCCTGGCTGGGGTAGGGGAGACAGGAATTGTGGTTCAAATGCCACAGACTCTTACTATTATTAACATGTTGTAGATTTTCTTGAATAAATATTTCTTCATTTGGTGTAGTTTCTTAAAACATTCCCAGAGATTATAAATGGTTGTTTACATATTGTTTCTGCCAGCTTTTCTTATTTCACTGGGGAGTGGGTTCACAGACCTCTTAATGTTGTCATCCTAGAAGCTTTACTCAGCCATAAGTTTTTGGGTTTTTTGTTTGTTTGTTTGTTTGTTTTGTTTTGTTTTTTGAAATGCCAAGACCGAGAATTGACCCCGGGATCTCATATGTGGAAAGCCTGAGCTCAACCACCAAGCCACACCAGCAACCCCAAGTTGGCTGTTTTGCTTGTTTGTTTGTTGTTTGTTTGCTTTTTAGGAGGCACCGGGATCAAAACCAGGGCCACATATGTGGGAGGTAGCTGTTCAACCATCTGAGCTACATTTGCTCCCCAGCCGTAAGTTTTTTAAATAACAAAGCATGAAATAAATTTTCATTGCTGTGTTCCCGAAAGGAAGAATGGAACTGTGTACCTGAAAGAAAGAATAAAAGGTCATTTTTTATGATGAAATTCTTCCAGTTTTTGTGGGAGAAGATATCAGAAGACAGCAATCACTGTATCTTAAAGACATGAAAATTTAAAAACCATAACAAGTTGAAAGAAATGTAACTATTTCAGTGTGGTTGGAGAAGAGTATGAGGAAAATGGCAGAGACCAGATCATGCTTAAAATCTTGGATTTCATCCTAAAGCAGAGTCATAGCAAATAATTTATGTTTTAGAAAATAATAGTTCTAAACCTGCACCATTGACTAATTTATGCAATATAGCAAGAAGGGAATATTAATGGGATAGCCTCATTTGGATCTGCAAAGCTTGACACCAATATTAAAATAAGCACAAATCAGTCTAGTTCCTCGACCTCTTATCCCTGATTCCCAAAGGCAGTAGGACAAATATCATGCTAATTCTATCAGTCCGTTCACACGAATTCTTTCAATGTTTCAGTTTTGCGTGAGTCATGTGATAGGGAGTCAAATATTGATACTTTGCAAAGCTTACTTTCTTGTTAAATATATAATAAAATTGTTTGAGTGTTTGTATGTGTGTGTGATTTTTTTCTTTAATGTAAGCAAACAACATGCAGTACAGGAGGAAAGAGAGAGATGTAAGTTGGCATGGGCAAAGAAGACTTTAGAAGAGGTGAAAAGTGAGGCAGAAATTGAAGCATAGGAAGAATTTGAATAAATGGAGGGAAAGGAGAATGATTTGCAGGTAAAGCAGAATTCATGAGGAGAGGTGGTGGAAGTAGTATTGAGTTTGCACAAGAAGGAAGTATGTAAGATTCCTAGGATAATGACCTAAATGAACCTTGAAAGTGTCCAGTAAATATTAGCCATAAAGTCAAGGTCAGCTCTGTTGAGGCTTTCCTGTGATAAAATGTGGTGGGACCTACTGACCAGTACCAAGCAGGGCATTTATTAAAATGTAGCTACAGGCATTCCATCTTTAATCAGCATCTTTTGGGATGGAGTTTAGGAATTTTAATTTGTAAGAAGTTATAAAAGTTCATCTTACATATATTGTATTTTTATGATTTTTCTCCTATGAAAACTTTTGAAACCATTTGTATTAAAAGCTAATGAATAGGGAAGCGGCTGTGGCTCAATCAGTAGGGCTCCCGTTTACCATATGGGAGGCCCCGGGTTCGGTTCCCGAGGCCTCCTGGTGAAGGCAAAGCCCGCCCGCACGGCGTGGTTAGCTGACCCAGCGAGCACAAGCAGCAAGGGGGGGATAAATGAATAAATAAATAAAATCTTTAAAAAAAAAAAAAAAGCTAATGAATGAAAATGGCTTCTATTGTTTCCATGAATAGGAAATCGATAATGGCACAAGTGAAAAGATTATGGTCTAGTGTCAGGAAAACTAAGATACTTATTTAATTTTTATAGTTTGATTTCCTCATCAGATTAAATTTATTCTTTAAATTAAATTAAAGAATCTAATACTATCTGTCTAGGACTCCTGAAAAAAAGTGTAATAAGAGAGATACCTTGCACTTAAGTGGGTGATTTTATTATCATTTTTGAAAATTTTGCTTGAAATAAATGATAAACAATGTTTAGGTAAATGCTAAATTATTAGCATTTTTGATGAACTATTTTTAGTGCCACTCTCCCTCCTATACCAACTAGTTTTGTTCTTAGTTTAAATACTAGATAGTTGAGTTTGAGATTAAAATTTAAAAATTGCTCAGTGATAACAGTGGAAAGGAGTATTTCCATCTTTTCCAGTAGAAGTGTGATGAAGGTAGTATTTGACATGGTTTCATTTTCATAAGTTAATAGGGCCATTTTAGGATATAAATCATATTTTAACCAGCAAACACCAAATCCATCTCAAACATAGAGTATAAGGTTTTGCTGGATCAAGTCCCAGAAATAAAAATGGATGAGAGAAAGTCTTACCAAAATACAGTCAATATAAAAGAAAGTCATACTAAATTTCCATTGCCTAGAGGTGTCAGAATATTTTCCATTTAAATTTTCACCAAATGAAATTCCTATTCTCCTCAGCACTTCTTGAGTTGTCTTTATGAAGCTAAAACAACTGATCAATTCTTTTCCAAAACACTGAAAAGTAAAATTCTGTTCAAAAGCTCTGTAAAACAAAATTGACAAAATTAGTGTTCACAGGCTTTAAAGATTGAATGCAGTAAAAAGTTTAGTTATTTTGGATATATTTTAGTGTCTGATTAACCACAAGACATTAAACAATTAATTTACTTACTGACTGAGTTGTGTAAATCATACTTCTTATTAATGGAGATAATGTGATTTTCTTAAAACAAATTTTTAACCTGGGGGAATGGGATAACAATGTGTGTTTTCTTAACATCCACCAAGAATGAACTGGATCAATGAGAGATATAAATTACATTTCAAGCTCCATGACCACCATCTAGTTCCAATCATTTCTAGAGTACTCAAAGCCATAGGTTCCAGAGGAAATTTGGGATACTTCAAACCTTCACAGGAATCCAGGAGGATTAATTCTTGCATGGTAGATTGGAAAACACCTTGAATATGAGTCAGAATCAAGACAACAGTCAACTGATTTGAGCCTGTGGATTATACTGGGAGAGGATAGAGATTTCTGCCTTGATAAATGTATTGTGCTGAAAATAAAATAAACAGACTTAAAAAATGAGTGCAGAGCAAGTTTACTGACCTAAAGTTGCATTAACACAGGAGCAGCACTGGTGGGTAAAAGGTGCCCACTGGGACATGGAAGCTGACGATTGCAGGCAGGAAGTTTGAGAAGCTCTCCCAGCAGAGGGGGTCTGAAGATTAGACTTCTGCCCATCCCAGAAAGGGCAGATGTGAATTTATGCAGTACATCAATAGGCAGGGAAACGTTAGTTAGTGGGGAGGGAGTTAGGGTCCGAGTACAGCCAGGACGCTGTAAAAGCAAATTCCTTCCCTTGTATGGTTAAGGGGTACAGGGCTAGAAGGTAGGGTATTCACGGAATGCAAGAGAGGTTGATGAAGCCTTGGTCAGGAGGGAGTGGAGATCCTTATCTCGTTCTGCTCCATCGCCATGTGGTTCCTTTGCTCTTGTAAGGACATGGTTGCATTCATTCACGTAAGCTATGGTTTGCTCAAGCAGTCATGCAATTGCTGGAAGGGGGCTACTTTTCTTTATGTCAACGTCTGTTAATCATACATTGTGAGCCTTGTAATAGGGAACCTCTAACAAGTACAAAAAGAGGTTTCTGCTCAAAAGGTGAGCTGGGGGAGAAGCTTATATGGCTGCTTGAAACAAAGGGAAGGTCTGGGGGAATTGGGAGAGGTGAAGGAGACATGGGTTATGATGTGAACTGCATGAACTACTGCAGGGAGGTATGTGGACTGTCCCAGAAGGGTGTTATAGAAGCCTAGTTTGTTAATTAGCAACCAAGATGTGGGTATAAGATTGTGGCCATCTGGTGAAGATTAGCAGATTTTGTTGGTGTCAGCCTGATTTCTTTTTTACAGTTCTTCCTTCTGGGCAGGAGCAGAAGTTTTTATCAGTATTACAGAGGATCATTGGTATGTCAGCTGCTTCATTTAGCCTCTGTTTCTTCTTTGTAATCCTCTGTATAAAATGGAAGCTCAAGGAAATCAAGATGGCTAGTAAAATTGTTTATCACTCCAATTTCACAAGGAGAAAGCACTACCTGCAATGATTCATTGAATTATTCTACAGCACATATTTTTATAGTCCTTTTGGACCAGCAAGTTATAAAGTGTAAAAAGTGTTATTATTAATAACAACAATGATAATAATAACCTACATTGGTAAAGCATGTAGACATTTCAAAAGCTTTGATATACTATTTAAATATTTGGACAAACTAGACTTAAAATTGCTGCTATTTCAGGGTAAAGATGAATATTAATGCCCAGTGTGCAATGGGTTAATAGCAGCGATGGGAGAAAACTGTAAAGAAGATACAGAATATGTTTCAGTACATTTGAGCCCTCGGGTTTCTCTCCTCACATTTGGCAAGTTTCTTTACATATTAAACTTCAGTTTCCTCATTTATAAAAACAACTTAATCCTACTTCAAGGAGTTACATTAGGATTAATAAATTAAAATGCCTAGCAGAGCAGCTGGTTCAGAGTGGATAATGAATAATTTTAATTTCTTATTCTTCTCCTTCTCTTCCATTTACAGGTGTCTTATTCACTCTTGGTGTCTTTCCTTTAGCCATGACAGCCTCAGGGCATCTCCATCATTGAATGCTACTTAACATAGGTGGGAGTCATAAACCTGGTCATCAAATCTTACCTCAGCCATATAACTACCTGCAAGACCCTGGACAAGTTCCATAACCTGAGACATTTGTTTTGATTGTTAGTGTAATGGGGGTAAATGAGAAAACATGAACTTTGACAATAGGGGAAACAGAATCTCAGCAAATGTTTATGTCCAACCTCCAAAATCCTAACAACCTACGTTTCAGGGTCTATTTCCATATCCAAAGGAATTGAGTAGCAATTGGTAAATTAGATTATTAGATTCCTCTTGCAACAGAGTTAATGCTGCATATGGCTCAGAACATTATTATTATTTCTCTGTTAAAATGTGCAGATCATGGGGAAATTATTCAAATGGTAAGCATCCAGTCCAGGACACTGTGAAGAGGTAGAGGGATTATTAGAGAACACAGTAGGTGATTGGTCCCTGGGATGGTCTTGCCTCCTGGTGAGGTTCAGCTTTGGAATGGAAGTTCACAAGGTAGACAACATGTTGGCTGAGAGAGAGAGATTGAAAACAGGAACTCTTTCTAGTCAGTGTTTTCTGGTCCTTGATTAGTCTAAGGATGGCAAGTGCCTAGGACTGAACAGAGAGGCAGGGGGGACAAGCATACTTTGAGTATATTCTCAAAGATAAGCCATTTAGGCATCCACTCTTTGTTCATTCCTGCAACATGCTATAATTGAAGAGCAGTATCTTCAGGATCATAGAAAATTTGCTTGAACCCCAGCTCTACCCTGACCCCAGCTCTACCGTCCCAGCTCTACCATGTGTGGTTTTGGTCAAGTTGTCTTCATCCCCTATTTAGGGAGGTTCAGCCCTGGATAGAATAACACAAACCACATGCCACAATGCCTGAGATACAGTAGATGCTCAGTTAACTAGTTTTCTTCTGGACCATCTTACCTAACTTCTTCTTTTGTTTTATGTGCTCAAAGCAGAGGACTAGATCTTATTCATTTTTAGGGTTGCAGGGCCTGCAACAATATGTAGCCCTCAAAAATCATTTCTTGGAAATTAAAAGGGAAGTCTCTTAATATGTTCAAATCTCCACTTTCAGTGAGAACCAAAAGAAAAGCTCATTCTTGTTGTAGGAAAGGGAACTAACACACTAGATGCATTTTCTGTGCTGAATTCTCTGTTAGATGCTTTAAAAACATCATATCATTTATTTCTCATAACAACCTCATGAGGTTTATATCAAAGTCTCACATCAAAGTCTTCATTTTTCTAAGGAACATGTACAATAATTGTTCAATGTCACCTAAAATTCATTCTACTGTGTGATATATTTTAGTCTCAGAATAGCTAGAAAGTGTGAATATATCATCAAAAATGTATTTATGATAGTGGGGAAATAACTAGAAATACATTTTTTATTCAAATTAACTGTTCCCTCCTTGGTGGTTGCTTCTTTCATATTCTCAAGTTCATTTAGTCAACTGTTCTTGGGAATTTTCTTCCTAAATATTTCAAAATTTTTCCATTTTACTACCATCGCCTGTTTTAAGTTCTGTCACTTTCTCCCACAATTCTTGAAGAAAACCAAGTACTGATCTTGCATGCAGCTTTGTTCCTTCCATTTCTTCCCCTGCACATATCCCAGAATGATTTTTACAATACAAATGTGACATCAATAAAACTTTGAAATGATTTTCGTCCTTTAGGAGTATCTTCTCCTTATAAAATACTTGTAGATTAAGTTGTTAACTCTTTGAGGAAAGGGACTTATGTTTTTCATTGGGGAGGTTGTAGTAAAGGTTTTATGTTGAATGTGGAAGTGATAAAATAAATTTATGACTGGCCTTAAGTATTCAACCCCCACTATCTGCATGAGATTTTCAACAACTTACTAAACTTCTCTGGTCTTAACTTTCCCTCATTATAAAGATGGATAATAACGATCTTACCTAATAAGATTGTTTTACTAATTGAGATAATTCACAGATAGCCATAACAGGTTATCTGACATGTGATAATTAAATTATATTATTATACTGTTATCCTGGATAGTAAAATAACGACTGAAAGTACAATGATGAGATTTGCAAGTTTGAAATGAAGAATAAATAGATATAATGGATTTCAAAATTAAAAAAAAAACAGTAATAATGTCTACTCCAAAGTACCTGATTACCCATTCATATAATTTTTTTATGACTTTAGAAGGGTGTTCCCCAGTGATTCTATCTTTTCCATGCATCTTTGTTCTATGGGTATAAGTACAAATGACTAGAATTAAAATGGTAATATATTGATCCATGAGATGAGGTACTACTTACTATTCAAGAATCTTATTTTAAAATGCAGGATATGTTTTGTAAGTGATTAAAAATTTTGTATTTGCTTACTAATTTTAATGACAACATATTCTTGATTTTCTCTAGGGAAAATAAACATATATGAAAAACTAAAACAAGAAAGTTTAGAATGGTAGAATAACTATGGCATGAATTGTGGAAATTCATTGCAGTAGGAGACAGCCACATTAAATCATCAGGGTTACACACTGACTTCTATTAAGTCTCAAAAATACGATAATTATTAGGTACTTAAAAAAAAACAGGCCATTCTCATTGCATGATTGTTTTTGTTCCTGTCCCACAACTATTATCTGTCAGTTTTTAGCAAGTAAAGCAAATCTTTGAGGTCTAACTTTGCAATCATCCCCTCTAAAACTTTATTAGATACATTGGTTTTGCCTGTCCTGGAAATGGTACTTTTTAAAAGTGATGCCTCCTACCTAGTGAAGATCAAATGCAGCAAAACTCTGTGACCTTTGAAAATGTGGATGTAATAACCAGATCGAAGGGGAGAAATCAAACAGGAGATGGATGAAATAAACTTTTGTTTTTCCGATGATAAGTGTTTGCCTTTTCCTGTAGCCTCAAATTCCCAGGAAACATTTTTTTTCTTGATTTTTCAAAGTTATTAATCACCAGACTAACTCTGTCTGCCATTCAGAGTAAAGATTTGCCATGAGCTTCGTGGTTGAGCAATACACCAGCTAAGTGCATTGGGTGAGCCTCAGTTTCCTCACTAAGAAAGGTGACTCTTGATATATTCTAATGTTTTTTTTTTTGTTTTTTTTTTAAAGAATCTCTTTTTCTAAGATTACACTTTAAGAGGTTCTATGGTCAAGGGACCAGGAGTGAATTGCATCCTTTGAGATACCAGATCCTTGTTGGAGAAAAGGAAAAGAGGGCATGTAGTAGGCCAAAGGAAGATGATTAATAAGCATATAGAGATTGTACTCTGTCTCCCACTTCTCCCTCCAATCTCATAAATTGATATTAAAGTTTGTGTATGGTACTTTTTTCAAAGCACTTCTAACTCCCTTGCATGAGCAGAAACGTGTGAAGGATGTTCTTCAGGGGTTCAGACTATAAATGACTCCCTGCCATGCCCAAATCCTCTCACCTGAGGACAAGTCTTCTTGTGACAACCCCCTGTGACTCTGGGGACATGAAGGAGGTGATAAGGACCTGGGTTACTAGCGTGGGTGCATGAGTGCTAAGGTCAAACCAAGGAAGTGATGCTAGTAGGGAAATGGAAAAGGATGTGGGCTTTAGGTGCAGAGTCAGATGGGTATTGGAGACCCCAAAAGAATGCAATCCATTGGGGGCTGGGGTTTGAAGATGCAAGGGCTTAGCTGTATGATTGCTTGAGTGGGTACAAAATCTGGATGAATACTGGTTGTCATTTTATTGATGTAAGACTATCTATACTTATCTGAGAAGTACCCTTGATATCCCAGAGGTCCATAATTTAAAATGTAAATGCTCTAGCCTTTCCAATAATTTCTGTTATTCTTTATGACATCAAATCACAAAGAAGCTATTCTTGTGGGAAAAAGCACCAGACTTGGGGTCAAATGAGGAAAATTTGAAAACAGGTACTATCAATCACTAGCTCTTTGACCTTGGGCAAGTTAATTCCCCTCTATTAATTTATATAAAGTGGACATTATAAATTTTTCTTGAGAGGAATATGGAAGAAGATACTATTATGATTACTAATACATAACTGGTGATTAAAATGTTAGGTGAACTTTTGAAGAAAGGTAACTATGATTGTTCAGGATGCAGAGTTAGTTTGGAAAGGAGAGAGTATACTACTATACCCCAAACAAAAGAACACAGGACATAAAAAGAAAGAAGGAGGAAGTCGGGGGTGAGTGGAGAAGATTTTTTCAGAAGGAATATATTGGAACTTCCAAAGTCTCTATGTTCTGCTTCATATTTCTTTCAGTTTAACCTTGGACCATATCTGTCTTGTAGCATGATCCTGAAGAATTGAATTATATCAACAGCTGGTTAACATGGACTTCCAGTCTTTGACATTATGCAGTTTCCTATGTAGTAGTCTAGTAGTTTGACATAAAAACAGAATTTAGAATTCAGTTTCTGCCTCTGTATTGACCTTCAGGATGCCCATTAAATTAAGCTAGAGACTGTTTTGGTGATTTGGCAATAAATTAAGAGATAAGAGTACAGTAGTTAAAAAAAAGTAGTGAGTGAGCAGTAAAATAATTTCCTTCTCTACTTCACTCCTCCATATATCCTTCAAACATTAATTAACACAGGCCATAGATTTACCTTGCCTGATGAAACAGTTCAATTAAAGTTCAGCCACAGTTAGACTAAATGGTTTAAGACTGGCAGATTTTGTGACATGGCACCATCTTAACATTAGGGAGAGAAGAAGTAAAGTGCAATCAATTCTGTATTATAATAGGCTGATTTATAATACACCCTTAAAGATCATCATTTCAGTTTACTTCTAATATTAATTAATAATGAACAAGCATATTTTAAGGAATATTATTAGAGTCATTCACGTTCCTCCAAAGGCATTGGGTATTTCAAGAAAGCTGAACTTGTAATGTTCAAAGGAAATAAATAGCTACAGTAATAATTCAAGAAACATATAAAAATCTCTAGTACTCAGTAGTCCTGTTCCTGATATTGTGGAAACTAAGACCCTCTCCTCTCAAGAGTTTAACTGGAAAGACAGAAAAAAATTAAAAAATAATAATGGAAAGATGAATATAAATGAAATTTGTCAGCTAGAGGACAGAGGAAGGAGGCAGAAAAGGAAATTTCAGTAAATGTGAGGTAGATTGAAGGAGTCAGTGCAGAACATAACAGCAGGCTCAATAAATTTTTGTTTATGGATGAATTGATTGCTTATACATTCTTTACTTGGTAATTTTGTAAATGTTTTGGAAGATCCTACTTAATGCATTTATTACAAGCTTTTTTGGAGTGTGTGATTTGTAACTGTGATTCATCAAATGACATCATTATGAAAGCAAATTTAAATGATAGGCATTTAAAAATTGAATGGAAATTGAACAGCTCCAATAATTGGCATTATATACACAATTTTTACAATCAAGAGTCATTAGAAAATCTTCATGAAATAAGGGGCCAATCTAGATATACATGAAAAAGCAGATGAATGTACTGAGAGTAGATATTTCTTGAATTAAACACCCTATTAAGGTCACTGTGTGAAATTAATGCCAATATTTTATCAACATATGAGTATTATCAAAATAGAATTTTATCTAGATATTGCAATGTTTTTATCCTATAAACTACACCAAGATGTCATAATTGAAAAATTCTCAAAAGAGTGATTATAATTGCTAAATCTTCCCTGAAACCAAACTTCTGTTTTTGGCAATGTGAAAATAGATATAAATCAACTTTTTGCTCTGTTGGGGTCTTAGAAGAGAAAACAAATATAGAGCACCAACCACCTGAATTGGGAAAAATACTCAAAAAATGTCATGTGAAAGCAGACTGGCAGAGGCCATTCCTAGAAAAGTGTGGAACACAGAGATTTCTAGATACAGAAGGAGAATGCCAACACCAATCACATATCTGTTGCAGAAACACATACACATTGTGTAATATCCTGAATGTAATGGATTAAGGGAGCAAAGTCTTAAATCTTCAAGGCAGTAAAAAATATTGGACTAGAATCCAAATTTTTATCTACAGCCCTGGAAGCTTAAAAATAATAGAATTGTAACAACAGACTAATGCCAGAAAACGGCTGCAATTAGAGAATAAAATCCCTGTTAGAAATACATCTCGCCTATGGGAGTGAAAGAACACATTACAAGATACATAAGAATTTAATAGAACCAATCTTAGGAAAATGCTTGATGTGCTTGAGAAAAAGACTAATAATCACAAATGAAACACATAATAGCCCTCAAGATAGGGGAACATAAAGAGGAGAAGAAGGGGAGTAATGAAACTCTCTTATTTGAAATACATGATAGATATAGATAGATGATGATGATGGATCTTCCAAAAAAAAAGTTGTTTTATTTTTCTATTTTATACATATTGTATTAGTTTTCCAGTTGCTAAAACAAATACCTTTTAATGGGTTAGCTGATATAATGAGAATTTACTGGCTCACAGTTTTGAGGTTAGGAGAAGTCCAAAATCAAAACATCAGCAAAGTGATGCTTTCTCCCTGAAGGCCGGTTGCCAGTGATCCTTGGAGTTCTTGGTTTTTCTATCACAAAATAAGGTAGATGGTGGCATCTTCTCTTTTATCTTCCAACTTCTATTGACTTCCAACATCTGGCTGCTCCCCATGACTTTTCCTTTCTATGTCCAATTTCCCTTGCTTATATGACCTGCAGCTATACTGAAATAAGGCCTAACCTCATCCAGCTTGGGCAGACTCTAATAACATCTTCAGGATGATGCAGCTTCTTTAGCTTGTTTGTTCCTAAACAGACTAAACATAGAGATGATATTAACTTTGATCAATTTAGTAAGTTCTAATTTTGTAAAAAAAAAACTAAACCAATTTTAACTGAAATCCAGCCTATAATGTCATGAAACAAGTGAAATAACTGAAGCAGAATCTGGGTATCATATTATTTCCTCCCATTTAGCTAACTGTACTGAAGCCAGGGAGAGGAAAAAAGAGGTGTAATATGGGGACATTTGCAGGACCTGGAATTGACCTAAATAAATGACATTGCAACAACAGATACAGGCCATTATATATCCTGCCATAAATTACGGAATTGAGTGGGAAAGAGTGTAAAGTACAATGTAAACTACAGTCCATGCTTAGTGACAATGCTCCAAAATGTATTCATTAATTGCAATGAATGTACTACACTAATGAAAGAAGTTGTTAATGTGGGTAAAAGTGGGAGATGTGGGGAGTGGGGAATATGGGAATCCCTTATATTTTTTTATGTAACATTTTATGGCATCTAAATATCTTTTAAAACTAAATAAAAAATATATTTAAAGAAATAGAGAAAATAAGAGGGAGGGAACCAATGTTCTTATTTCCCCAGTTTTGGAATGCATAATTGAAATAGATGTACTGCAACTGGCAGTATCTCTACATTGGTTCCCTGACCTGTGGAGTGATGGCTATTATGATTGGAAAGTCCAAGTGGAAACCACCAGAACTGCCTCTACTTGGGAATATAGTAAACCAAGAGAAATACCTCATTCCAGGAGGAATTGTAGCAATTAGTACAATCATCAAAGATGCAGGTATAGCGATTCCCACTCACCTACATGATTCTCTCATTTGGCCTCTGCAGGAAAAAAAAAAAAAAAAAAAAAAAGGATTTTGGAGGATGATAGTAGATCCTTATGAATTTAAACAGTCTGTAATATTTGCCATAGCCCTGGAATATTAAGACACCTGATTTTGCATTGGGAAATTAGATATTAATCTGTTCATTCTTTTGAAATTGATAATAAATTTAATATAATCCCAACTAAAATCTATGTAGAATATTTTTCTGTAAAAGTTGAACAACAGATTCTAAAATTTATAAGGAAATGCAAGAGACTTATAATAGCCAAGATAATCTAGAAAAAAGGGAACAAGTAGGATAAATTTTGCTACTATGGATACCAGTAATCAAAATAATGTGTTACTGATGGTAAACATTTAGATCAATGAAACAAAATGGAGGATCCAGAAACAGATCCACACAAGTTCAATTAATTTTCAACAAATGTGCCTGGTGAAAGGAAAGTGTTTTCAAGAAATGGTGTTGGCATAAACAGATATCTGAGATATCTGAGTGAGGAAGAAACTGAATCTTGACCCCTATATCTCACTATACACAACAATCAGTTCAAGATGGATCATTACCTAAACATCAAAACTGTAACTATAAAACATTTAGATGAAAGCATAGAACACATTCATAACTTTGGAGTGGGCAATCTGTTTATTTCCATGATAACTGCATCCTGGCTAGCAGGAAGGAAGAAAGGGGAAGAGAAATCATCATTTTAAGAACGTGACACACAAAGTTGTACTCATCACTTCCACTCACATTAGATTGGTTGAAATGTCATCAGATGGCCACACCCATTTGCAAGGCAAATTGGGAAATCATTTTTACCTAGTAACAATGTGCCTTACCAAACTTTATTACCATGAAAGCATATTGTTGGACAGCTGATATTCTCTGTATACCAACATATATGTCGCATTTTGGAGTTATGTACCCCAGGAAAACATGTTCTTTATCTTAATCCATTCCTGTGGGTGTGAACCTGTTGTAAATAAGACTTTTGATGTTGTTAACTTCTGATAAGGTGTAGCCCAAGTGAATCAGGATGTGTCTTAATCCTATTTCTAGAGGCCTTGTAGAGAAGGCTACAGAGAGAGAAAGCCACTTGGAAGAGAAATAGGAAGTCCAAGGAACCTGGAAGTGAAAGAAGACTCTGCCATGTGTACTACCATGTGCATTGCCATGTGATGGAAAAGCCAAGAGCCAAAGATTACATACAGACAGCCCCAGAATGCCAGTCTTCAGGGAGAAAGCATTGCCTTAATGATGCCGCAATTTGGACTTTGCCTAGCCTCTAAATGGAGAGCTAATAAATTTCTGTGGTTTAAGCCAACCCATTGTATGTATTTGTTTAGCAGCTGGGAAATTAATATAATAGATAAATCTGGAGACTCCACAAACAATCCAGGATTTTGATTTAACTCCAGAAACTGCAAGTTCTGGCAACACTGAGCTATGCTTACGCACAGAAGGAAGAGTGGTTTTGACTTGGCATGGTCTTTAGAATTCTCTACACTACCAACCACTCATTTAAATTTTCTGCCTGGCCCCTACTGATATTTTAGTTTGGAATATCATACAGATTCATTTTCTCTGATCTGGTTCCCTTGGCATGTAGAGAAAAGTATGTCTGTGTGTGTTAAAGGTTTGCTATTGAGGGACTATATAGAGTGTAGAGTGGGGATTAAGAGCCTGCCACCAGAGCAAGACTGCATGATGTGAAATCCAGGCTCAACTTTGAGCTGTGTGACCTGAGGTCAGTGTTTTAGCTACCCTGTGCCTTAGCTCACTCACCAGAGAAAATGACATATTATAGTATCTTCTTCATTGGGTTTTTAGTAGGTTTAAAATAATCAATATATGGATAATAATTAGGATAGAACTTGGCTTAGCTTCCTTTCTAAGAATATCTGTTCATTCATTATAATTTGATTTATCTAACAGTTTAGACTGTCTTGCATTTGGTTCCTTCTACAGTTCTATGATTACCCATTGTTACCAAAGCCTTGAAATTTAGGTTCCCTAACATATTATACCCTTATAAATGTTTTTTCACTGATTTATAATTAGTTTTACAATTATCTATGCAAAGTCTGTCTCCCCCACAATACATTGATTTTCTTAAGGGTGCATACTTCTTTTCTTTCAATTCTGTACCTTTAGTGACTAGGACAGGAGTTGGTATATTAAATGTTCCCCAAGTGAAGAAGTAGGAGTTGGGGGAAGCAAATGAAAGTCATAAAGCACTTTAGAATGTGTTAACGCCTTAAATTAGGGTTTTCTCTAGACAGTGCCAAATGTGCCTTCGGGGCAAAATGGTTGCCAGGTGAGAAACCACTGCCAGAGATCATGTTCCCTTTAACCCTAACAACCAATTTAGAGCTTCCCATTACTAGAGTCAACAACACATTCTTTTGAGTTGTATTTGATTGAAATAATTTGAATGTCCTCACAACTGCATGAACTTCTTTATCTCGTCATTGACTCACTCTCATAATGCATGAAAGTATTATGTGATCAGTCTTTGCTAGTAGGTTTCTTGGTTTGAAATCTTGAGAAGAAGGAATTAGCATCTAAACAATAAACTGGCATTTCTATTCACATAGTCAAAAAAATATCGATTGAGTCCCTGCTATAACACAGGCCCTGGGGATAGCGGAGCAAACAAACAATTGTCCTGCACTAGTAAAATAAAATCATTTGAAATACCTAAACCATGCACATTCTCTTCCTAAAAATCAAGTATATCGTTTTGAAAAGAAGTAACTATATAGTATGTTGTTAAAATATGCAAATGCAGTATCTGGAAAAACTAAATCTTTGTGGATTGGCTTTAAAAATATTGGGTGCATTGTTGAAATGGTTTTGAAAAGGTCAGGCATTCTGCCAAACTTAATGAAGAAATGGTATACTAATCTGTAATGTTTTTGTGACTTGTTAAAGTTATAAGAAAGAGACTCACTTACTTACATGCCTGACCTATATAGATAGTGTTTTAGACCTATATTAAACATAAAATATTACAAAGCAGTGAAATCTAAAGTATGTATTGTGGATTTCTTTATTTAAATGATCACTCAGTTTCATTGAATATTTGCTAGTGTGGGCAATGTTTACTATTTTTATTCTCAGCTGATCCCCATAATAGCCAGACTGAGTAGTAAACCAAATAATGTTTATTCTATTTTATATAAGAGCAAGGAGGATTAGGAAGGTTTATTGTTTCTATTTGCCGAGTTATTTATAAGATCCAGTTTTAGTACTTAGGTCATCTACCGCAAAAGATGGAAAGTTGGAAGGAGGGGAAGAAGGAAATGTGAGAGGGAGAGTGAAAGGAGGGAAAGAAGAGAGGAAAAATACAGGAATTGAAAAGATGCAACAAAACTTTCCTTATTAAAATTTGGTTTTATTTCATAGTGGACACCACAAAATAATTCACAAATTGCTAGAAAAAGGAAAGATTAGCAAGTTTGTGGGATGCAATATCAAAACACAAAAATCAATTGCATTTATATTTAAAAAAAAAAAACAAGAAGAGAAATTTCAATTTTTAAAATATAACATAGAGTAACAACAAACATATAAAGTATCTTGGAACAAAAACATTTTTAAAAAGCATTTAATAAAGCCTTTATTCACATTTTGAACAGGTTTGGCCATTACTGAAACTGGTCATTTCTAAATTTTAATTCTGGCAATAAAGTTACCATTCAAAGTACACAAGGCTGAAAAATTAACAGCCTCCCACCAAGTGCAGGACCCACTGCAACGTCCACTTTCTCTGGATGTTGTACTCAGAGAGGGTGTGACCATTTTCCAGCTGCTAGTCTGCAAATATGAGCCTCTGCTTTGGAACAAAGCTCACAAAAGACATGTTTAATATATATTAATAAATTCCTCCATGAAGATTTCATTCATAGAAAACTATATTAAGAGATATTAAAGGTTGCCCTGAAAATGGAGACGCTTACTATATTTTTGGATAAAAGTTTCACCATTGTAATCATGTCAATTTTTCCCATCTCAATTCTGTCATATAGCAGTTACATTATTTTTGAGACTTGACAATCTCACTGTAAAATTTCTCTGCATGAGCACATCTCAAAATTGAGCTACAATTTCACTCTAGAAGGAAAAAGTTAGGGAATTTTCCCCAGCAGATATCATAATCATTCCCTGCCAATAAATAACCACACACTTTGAAAATTCCAGGACTTTTGTCTGTTTGGTTCAATATTAACTGCCCGCAGTAGTGCCTGGAAGTTGTTTGTACTCAAGAAATATTTTTTCAGTAAATGATTTATTAAACTATATTAATTAAGACAATGGAGTATTAATGCACGGATAGAAAAATATGTCACTGGAGTATAATAAGATGTTTGGAAAGAGACTAATGCATGTATGGAAATGAGTTTTGAGACCTGGCATGGCAGTACAGTTAAGGCAGGCTGGATTTTTTAATAAAATAAATGGAGAGAACCAGTTATCCTTACAGAAAAAGTA
Source organism: Tolypeutes matacus (assembly GCA_026826555.1). Lineage (NCBI taxonomy): Eukaryota > Metazoa > Chordata > Mammalia > Cingulata > Chlamyphoridae > Tolypeutes > Tolypeutes matacus. The sequence continues at coordinate 5,594,280 of JAKSZT010053840.1, forward strand.
ATAAATGGATCTTTATTACAAGCAATAAAAATAAATCCAGGTGGACTAACAACTGAGGGGAAACTCTCTAGAGATTGTTGAAGACAATATAGGGACATATGTTTATTGGTTTTGCCTATGCAAGATACAAAAGTACAAGTTCAAAGATTGTGGATAAATTTGACTTCATTAAAATAACAAAATTACTAAAACTGAAGGAAAATTTTTACTAAGAAGGAAAGGACATTTGTAATATCTATGACTGAGCAACAAATAGGATCCATAGACTAGAAAAACTTCCAACAAGTGATAAAGAAAAAGACACATAACATAAATAGAAATAATTGAATCGGAATTTTTACAGCAATTTTAAAAATAAATAACCACCAAATTTTGGAAATTTTGAACCATCTCATTAATAACCATGCAAAGGCAATTTAGAGTCACAATAATATAAAAAACACTCGATTCCAAAAATGTAGCATGTCTGCTATCATAGAAGTAGAAGTGAGAATGGAGAAAGTTTTATGTACAGACGGTGCGAATGCAATTCTTTCAACTACTTTGAAAGATAATTTAGCATTGTCTGGAAAGTTAAAGATGTGGCTATCCCATGATCTAGCAGTTCTGCTATGTGGTTGATACTTTACAGAAAATGCTTGTGTATTGTCTCATTTGCCAGAGGTGCTATGAAAAATACCATACAATGGGTTGCCTTAAACAACAGGAACTTATTGGTTCATGGTTTCATATGGTAGAAGTCCAAGAGTAAGGTGTTAGCAAAGTCATGCTTTCTCCAAAGTCTGTAGCATGGTGATGATGGCAATCCACTGCCACATGGTTTATTCTCACTCTGGCTTCTAATTCTGGACTATCCTATCTTATAAGAACTGCAGCCATATAGATAAAGGTTATCCTGATTCAATTTGGCCTCATCTAAATGGGCTCTTCTAAGATCCTGCTAACAAATGAATTCCCATCTCAACTATTATTAACATCTTTTAAGGTTCTATAATTTAACATTTAACATAATGTTAAATTAATAATATACAGCTTGATTAATTAGTATGCAATTAAAATGTGGTTGTTTATATTTATATACTAAATTTAAATTCATTCATATACATACATATATAAATTTTTACTATATGTGTGTGTGTGTGTATAGAAAATGGTTACATCTGGGAAGGAAAACAGAGTAAGATCAAATACAAAAGGCTTTCAAGAGTCTCAGGAGTGTCCTATTTCTTAAGATGGTTATATTGTTTATTTTCCATAACTAATCAATAATTTATGCATATTCTATTTATTCATTTAATGTCTTAATGAAAGGAATTAACTTTATGTAAATAAAATTATAAAACAATTTTCTTACAGCTAAAAAATTTTTTTCAGGCTCTGTTCTTATAAATCCTTTGGTGGATTTATAAATAAATAGGTAAAATAAATAAGATTTTGCACCAAATATAGTTTTATTTATCTGCTGAATTAGTAAGACTCCCAAGTTGACTAAGTGTAATGCTGCTCTCCTATTTCACGTAAGTGGCAGATTTTCTATGTGTTTTTCTTTTAAGAAGAGAGTTAAGGATGCTAAAGCTGAAAAATTTCTTTATTAAAAAACCATACTTATGCCTATACCCATTATTAAGCCAAACCATCAAAAATAATATATAAAATATGGATAGCGTTGTCAGTAGTGATATGACAAAATATTATTTATTAATTTAGAGGTAACAACTCAGAATAATACTTCTATGGATTTGTTAATATGTTGCCCACCTCCCTGTCTTGTTTGTTTTTCCTCAAATAATAATAATAATAATAATAATAATAATAATATATAAAAAAGGAAATTAAAAATAAACAAAAATCAGAAGCTTTTAGTTTTGCAATAAAGTCACCGTCTCCCTTTTGCAGACATTATAAATTTGGTTCATATAAAATGACTCAACATTCTAAATCTAAATATCACATGGATCTTTGTTTATATTAGACAATGTTTCTTTTTCTTATTTTTTGCTTTGGTCCTTATGATTTTAATTACATTATGCTTGATGATAGGCTAACACACCATTTATTCTCCAACTCAGAACACTTCTCTAAGCGAAAATAGAACATCATTTATTACTATATCAGAAAGAGAAACATGCATTTGAATTTACAGGATAATCTGGGCATACTTTTACCTTAGGAAGAGAACACTGGGTTTCTTTTATGTAGCTTGAAACTACCTTGTAGTGAGTGTACCATATTTGCTTGAACAGTGTATAGTCATATTAGTTGGAGACTGTTAGTTATATTACTTCAAAGTTTACATTTATTTATTTTTCTTGATCTGATACATTTAGCCATCGATATTGTAAAGTATTGTAGTCACGTTTGGCATTTCAATTTCTTCCAGTAGTTCTTTAGTTATTGATTAACCCGTAATATGTCTATGAACTTAGACAAAATATAAGTTCATGACAAATATAATTTGTTGATTTAGTTTTACTCTTATAATTATGCAACAGTACTCATCTTTTCATCTTGAATTCTAAATTTTCTCATATTAAATTTCTTAGCATTGCTTTCTTTTGATCCATAATTGCCTGCCATTTCTTTATAAGTTAATTTGTCCTTTATCTTTTGAATTTTTTTTTTTTTGGATTTGTGTTTGGTAAACAACTATTTCTAGATCATTTTTCTCCCCATCTGTGCCAGTTTGAGATTATTTATGAATCCCCATAAGAGAAATTATGGTTGTAAACTGGTCTGTTCCTCTGGGTGGGATACCTTTTGAATGCATTAGATTCAGCTGACATGTCTTGATTAAATTACTAGTTAAGATTAGGGCTTTGATTCGACCATGTCAGTACGGTGTGACTCAAGGTTGAGTCCCCACCCCCTTGGTGGGCTGATATAAATGGATACTCACAAGAAGAAGACACAGGAATATAGAGAACTCCATAGACATGGCAGAGGAGAGAACTTTGATCCTGCGATCCTGGGAAGAGAGATGAGTCATTTGCCTGATAGTTTGCAGCCAAAGAGAACACAGCAGCTGAGCAGCTGAGAAGGCCAGGAACGAAATGAGCCCTATGCCAGACTGATATAGGAAGCCGTGAGAGATGAGCCCTATGCCAGCCTACAGCTGAGATTGGAAGAAACTGGGCCCACATAGCCTTAAGAGTAAGAAGGAAGGAGAGACCAGGCAGGGATCACTCACCATCTTGCTTCAAAATGTGGCAACAGACTTTGGTGAGAAAGCAGCCTTGAGTTAGACTCTTTAGATCCTTCTAACTGTAAGCTTCTACCCCAAATAAACACACTTTATAAAAGCCAACAGATTTCTGGTATTTTCCATCAGCACCCCTTTGGGCTGAATAATACACCAGCTCCATCCTTTTCTCTTGTCCTTTTTACCATTGGATATAGAGAATTCTCATTTTATGGTTAAATATTACAATTCTATTTGCCTTCTTCTTGTGATTATCACTAAGTTATTAATTAACCTACTTAGGTACATTTTTTCCTCTCAACTTATACATGTAGCTATAATCAAATATTCCCCTTAAAAGGACTAGTAACAATATTTGTCATCATATTTTCTCAACTGAGGGTATCATCTCGACTATTAGTTTAGGATTATTAGAAATACACTTTTTTTTAAAATTGTCATTTTACTGAAAGTAAACTTTACTAATATCTTTGTTCAGTTTATTTCCTGTTTGTTTTGTCAATTCCTCCAAGTTTTTGGTTTTTTTCTTGGGTGGAGCCATTCCTCTAGGTTATTGTTTCAGGACATGAAATTGTGTGTTAAGCTTCTGAGGCCTGGTATCACAGGAAGTGCTTTTACATTCTCAAATTTAAATGGTTACCAAACAAGTAAAAAACATTTTTTAAGTTCAAAGTCCTTCAAAAGTAAAAGAAAAACTTAAGTTTTGTAGTCAGTCAGAATTTCTATTTGTGCCAATTTTATTCTTATTCCACTGTAGACATATGGGGGCTTTTAAGAATTTTCCCTTCTTCATGATTTCCTTAAATTTCACTATGTTGTACAGTTTATCTCTCTCAATTTCATTCTTTAGTACCATACATGCCCTGGGGATTTTTACTTTTCATCTTATTTATAGGTATTTCATAAAAAACAAACAAAAACAAAACAAAACAAAATCTTAGTTTATTTTTTCTATGCCATTTGGTAATTTCTGTTATTAAAATATCAAAGCTTCTGTTCCTTTACTATAACTTTCATTTATGTTTTCACATCTTCCAGCTTTCAGATGGCTAAGTTCTTTAGCCTGTCCTCTATTTCATTCTTTCAAATATTTTATTGCAGGCCATGTTTTGTACCATTTCAGAACATCCCTTATTGTACCATTTAAAATATTGACCTTAATGTTCACTTTACTACTGATATTAGCACTTTTTTGTTTTTCCTGGAAAGGGTGGAGAGAAGATAATTTTTCTTATACATCTTAGTCTATCCCATTATTTCTAACATTTGTTTGGTCTCATCATTTCGAGGACATATACTTAAGTTTATTTTAAAATGAGCTTCACAGCTTTTGTTTTATGATAAAAACAATTCTGTTCATTTGCTCTTGCTTTATAATGATATATAAAGTTAAATGCCACCATTTCCTATTTTTATCATTTGTTATGCTAGAGTGTTAATTCTATTTTATTTTTTTCCTTTTTTCTTACTTTCTCTGGGTTGTTTATAACTCACTTTATTTTCCTCCATCTATGTGCTTTTACGGAAATTTTGCAGTTTTTAATTTTCAATTCTGTAATGTTTACCATCTTTTTAACTCTAGTAATCAAATTGATATTTATTTATTGGTATATCTACTTTAAAATATTTATCTTCTTATCAAACATTTTCATTGTCTATGCCTTCTCCTTCACTCCACAGTTATAATTTCCTGAAAATATGTATTTCCTCTCCTTTTCCCTCTGAAACTTATGATTCATTTTTCCTGAGATAGGCTGTTATTAAATGTTCCCTTTCAATAATTATTTGAGTCAGTAAAAATTTCTAGTCTATTATAAATTTCCAATCATATTATAATCAAATAACTACTTTGGGTACTCTGTGTATTGTGAGATTATCTTTTTACTTCTGTTTTCTTTACTCCTTTTATGCTTCTACCTTGAGTTCACTCTTCTGGCTCAACTCAGTTTTTAATTGATTGCAGTAGATAAAAAGTATTTTTCTCTCTTAGGGTACAAAGAACATGTATTTTCTGAGTTTAGGCTAGGCTAAACCATACCTTTGTTTTGCTTTGCAGATAAAAAGCAGCTCTGCAAAGTATTATTTAATAGTCATTTCCTTTAATAGTCTGCAGATGTTTAAGTATCTTCTCTTTTTTATTTCTTATAGGACATGTGATTCTTTAGTGATAGTCCTTCCTTTTTATTTATGTATTTTTAAGTAAATTCTTCCATCTGGAAGTTTGCAAAATTTATTATCTGTCTTTGTGGTTCAAATATTTTATCAGAAAATTTCTTTATTTATTTAATTATTTTATCCTCACTAGGACTGGATGTCCTCCTTCAACATAAAGAGAGAATTCATTAAAAAGTTCTTTAACAATATCACTCCATTTATGACAGTTCTTCTAAAAGTGTTGTTAAAAAAATAAGAAGTGTTGTTAGGAACATTGTGCCTCAATTTTTGTTATTTAAGTCTCTTATCTATTCTCTCAGATTTTCTATTTCTGTGGATTTTTGCCTGCATTGTACCTCAAGAATGGTTATTCTTTTTCTTTTAGTTTGTCTCATGCTATTAACCTTGGAAAAGTAACTTTTGTGTATGGGAAGCTTTATGCATGTTTGTATTCAAGCTTACTCTAGTTGAATGCCCCTGAATATTTTGTACATTTTTTTTTTGTTGTTATTGAAGTTTTCTTCATTCTCAGCCCAGCTTGTTTATTTATTTGGTAAAATTAGCCTTCATCCTTCAGTTTACTAAATCCCACTAATCTCAATTATGTTCTCCTTGTGTCAAGCTCCAGGAGTGTCTTGGGAAATGCCAAACAAACCTTTAGTTTCATTTGACCTTCTTTTTCCAATAAAACTGGAAAGATTTCAATGTTTTACCAGTAAGAATAATGCTTTCCATGGGTAAAATGTAAGGCATAGGTACCTTTTCAGATTAGGAAAGATCCTTCCTATCCCAAGTTTGCTAAATTATTTGTTTGCTTGTTTGTTTTAATGGATGGACATTTGATTTTATAAATATTTTCTTCATCTATTTAAACATGCAGGTTGTGTTCTGGCTCTCGTGAGGTGAACAAGCTGCATAACTGAGACCACTCATTCATGCCTCTACAAAGAGGTTTTTTTTAATTCCATTTTTATTTATCTATTATGTTTTTTTTTTCTAAAAGATACTTAGAATTACATAAAATGTTACAATAAAATAATATAAAGGATTCATATACATCCCACTCCCCACACCTCCCTCTTTTTCCCACATTAAAAACTTCTTTCATTAGTGTGGTACATTCATTGCAATTGATGAGCACATTTTGGAGCATTACCACTAAGCATGGACTATAGTTTACATTGTAATTTACACTCTCTCCCACTCAATTCTGTATGTTATGGCAAGATATATAATGGCCTGTATCTGTCGTTGCAATGTCATTCAGGACAATTCCAAGTCCTGAAAGTGCCCCTATATTATACCTTTTTTTCCCTCTCCCTGTCTTCAGCACCTCCAGTGGCCTCTGTCTCCACCTCAATGATATAATTACAAAGAGTATTGGTCAGGGTTCTCTAGGGAAACATAACGAACTGGAGATATCTGTAAGTACTATAAGATCTTTATGAGAATTGTGGAGATGTACAAGTTCAAATTCCATAAGGAAGGCTGCAGGCTGGGAACTCCAATGAAGGGTTTGATGAATTCCCCAGGAGAAGCTGTTTGGCTGAAGTAGAGATGGAAGTTCTCTCTTCTGACTGCTGAAATCATCACTTCTCCGTTAAAAACCTTCCATTGCTTGGATGAAACATCTCTCATTGCTGAAGGCAATCTCTCCAGTTGATTGTAGATGTCGTCAGCCTGTAATCAACTTACTGATGATTTCAAGTCCACCAAATGTCCTCACAGTAACGATCAGGTCCGCACTTGCTTAAAACAACCGGGTACTATCACCTGGTCAAAATCACATGTAAACTTAACCATCACACCGAAGGAAAGGAAAATGAACCCTCTGCTTTCAGGACTCTGGGCACAGCTGGGCAGCCATCCACTAGCACTGAGATGACTGGAAGAAGACGATTCCGGACTCTATTTTACTTCACTAGCATCTGATAATTACACTCTTCCTGAGAGTAATGGTTTAGTTGATCCTGACATGTGTAGAGCAAGTCCTCCAATGTTTTCTCAGTCTTCTTGGATATTTTCCTGGATATTCCTGGCCTTCACCTTTCCATACAGATATTAGAATCAGCTGCCTAATACCAGCAAAAATATATAAATAAAGTAAGACAAAGCATTTGTGGATTTTTATCGGAAATTCAATCTTTAGAGCAAACTCTGGAGAGTTTATATCTTTATAATATTGAGTCCTTGACTCCAGAAATGTAATGTATTTCTCTATTCACACTTCCTTAAATTCTCTCATCAGCATTTTAAAGTTTTTCACCTTGAGGTCTTTTATAGATTTTTGTTTGTTTGCTTGCTATATTAAGCTGTAGGTATTTGAAATCCTGGGGATGCTTTACATGTATTTTTGTATTTCATCTTCTAATGCATGTTTGTGCATATCAAAATATTATTTTGAATATCAAATTTTAATTCAGCAAATTTGCCAAATTCTCTACTCAATGCTAATAATTTGATAATAGGATTTCTTGGATTCTCTTTTCTTTGTACATAATCATCTCAGGGTATTAACATTTTTGTTTCCTCTTTCCAATTTTTTCTCTCTTTTATTGTGTTGTTTTGTCTTAATGTACTGCCTAACACTTTTGCTTCAGTAATGAATAGATGTTGTAGTAATGGACCTTGTTTATGTCCCAGTCGAACTGGAAAAGTTTTGATATTTTGCCAATAAAAATGCTTCCTATGAAAGGTAAAGTATAAATACCTGTTTGGATTAGGAAACCTCCATTCTATCCCAAATTTGCTAAGTTTTTCTTTTTTATTTAATTTTAAAAAGATATTAAATTTAATGAATAATTTCTGCATATATCGAGACCATTTTCTTTTTTCCTCCATTGTGTATATAAAGTGAATTATATGAATTGTTTTTGGATGATAAACCATTTTTGCTTAATCTTATCTTGATCATGGTGTATTATCCTTACTTATTTATTACTGGATTGATTTTTTAAATTTTTTAATTTTTTAAAATTTTTCTTTAAGTGTTTTTGTTTTATTTGAGTTTATGAATGAGATGGGCACATGATTTTACTTTGTTAAAATGTCTTTGTTAATACTGCTGCTTTATAAATGTGATTGTGGCTGAAATGGGTCATCTAGGGTGGTTGATGTCAAGTGAAAGAAAGCTAGAGAATAATCTAAGGACTATAAAACAGAATGATTTCAGTTGTGGATGATGATTGTAGTTAAAATAGTACAACTAGAAGAATGTTCCTCTATTACAAAGTATTAAGAATATGGAGTTTCATGGGGAAAAGATAATTATTGTAATGTACAGACTATAGTTAACAGTAATATTGTAATATTTTTACAGCAATGGCAAAGAAGGTATTATATCAAAGCTAAGTGTCAATAATGAGAGGATATTAGGGGGTATGGGATTTTTCCTTTTGGAGTAATGAAAGAGTTCTGAAATAGACTGACTTGATAACAGCACAGCTCTCTGTTGAAACCAAGAGCCAATAAGTGTACACTTTCAGTGAATTGTACAAGACAGGGAAAGGTATAACATAGGGAACCCTGAGGTGAATGATGGACTGTGGTTAACAGTACAAATATGAGAATGTTCTCTCATGAAGTATTACAAAAATTTAATACTAATACACTGTATTAATAATAGGATAATTTGTGGGAAAATACACCAAATATAAACTGTGGACTATAGATAACAGTAATATTATGACAGAGTTCTTCCATCATTTGTATCAAATGTGCCACAACAATGTAAGGTATTGCTGGTGGGGTGATGTATTGGATTCCTGAATGGTATGCATGATTGTTTTGTTAACTCACAACTTCTTAAATAAAAATTTAAAAAATAAATTTAAAAATAAAAATAATGTCCCTTGGTTCAGCTTTGTTATCAAAGTTTTACTAGCCTTAAAAATGAGTTGGGAAGCACTATGTCTTTCTTAAATATGTGGTAAAAGGCACTGGTCAAATGTATGGGATCGGAGCTCTGAGAACGTTTTAAAATACTCTATAGCTCATTGGACTCACCCAAGTTACCTGGCGAGGAGATGATGATGGACAACAGCTGTCCCAGGGAATGGAGAAAGTCTGCAGCTGCAGACGGGATATTCCCCATGGGATATAAGCCCCCTCTCAATTGGAGGTGGAGTGGACTCCTCAGGATTGGGGGAAGAGCTATGGACTAGAGTGGACTTACTGGTATTCTGTTCTAGACATATTGTGATTCAAGCAATGGAAGAAATTACAACACTGATGTGGAGCCAGTGGCCACTGGAGGCTCTGGGGGCAGGGAGAGAGAAAAGCAGTTGTAGTATAGGGGCTTTTCAGGACTTGGGAATTGTCCTGAGTGACATTGCAATGACAGATATAGACCATCTTATATCATCATATAACATGCAGAACTGTGTGGGAGAGAGTGTGGTCTACAATGTGAACTATGGTCCATACTTAATGGCAATGCCCCAGGATGTGTTTATCAATTGCAATTAATGTGCCATACTCATGAAGGATGTTTATGTGGGAGGTTGTGGGAGGTGTGGGAGGTGGGGCGTATGGGAATGTGTAACATTTGTGTAATCTAAGTATCTTTTTAAAAAATTTTAAAAATTAATTTAAAAAACCCAAAGTAATTAAAATAGCATGGTATTGACTCAGAAATTAGAAAGCAGATTGAGACAGAAATGGGAATCCAGAAATCAACCCACAGCAATTTAGCATGTGTCAGATATGTCATTTCAAGTGGTAGCTATGAGACCGACCACTTAATAAATATCATGGAACCCACTTGATATGAAATTGGGAAAATATTTAAGTCAGAGTAATACATTAATTTTATATGTAAGTGGATGGAGGAGTGAAACATTTCTTAATTACAAACATTTAGAAAAATAGAGAATAGTACTATAAAGAATTGGTTAAAGAAGGATGCCATGCACACAGTGCAAAATTAGAAATATCCCAAACAATTAAAAATTAAATTAAAATTGTAAAATTTACATTTATAATCCATTTAAAGAAAAAAGAAATACCAATGACCGATACATATAGGAAAAGATGCCCAACCTCATTAGTACTTGAGGTAATATGAATCAAAGCAATGACCTGTACTCAATTATCTGATTAAAGAAAATAAAGAAAAAAGAAGAAATCCAGTAACTTAATGTATAGAGGAAACTGCATTTATATAGAGTTTGTGGTTGTATACATTGGAGTAGAACTTTGAAGGCAATTTGGCTGTTGCCAAAAAAACAAACAATTCAATCAATTGGAAACTTTGACCCAGGAAATCTAAGTAACTACCTTATTCAATTATTTCACATGTGAAAACACTTTATATTAGAAGCAATTCATAGTGCATACTTTACAATGTCAAAAATAGTGAAAATAACCTAAAATTCCATTGCCAAGAAAAATCTGTGAAAGATTTTAACATGGTCATAAAAGATAATTTTGGGTTTCCACCCACCAAGACAAAGTCCCATGAACACTTGAACATATTCATATGCCTTAGAGGCATGCCCCAGGGGTACCCCTCCCAAGGAGATGATGATGGAAAATGCCCATCCCAAAGAACAGAGAGTGTCTGCAACTACAATCAAGATAGTTCCATCCATCTGCCCCATGAAATCTAAGTCCCCTCTCAATTAGAAACAGAGTGGGCATCACCATCTTCAAAATCCTCAGGATTGGGGAATGAACAATGGATTAAAGTATACGTATTGTTATTCTAGTAATGGAAGAACTTTTATCATTGATATAAAGGCAGTGCCCACCAGAGGTTCTGAGGGATGGGAGAGGGAAGAATAGGTGTAATATGGGAGCATTTTCGGGACATTGGAATTGTCCCACATGACATTGCAATGATGGAAACCATAATGAAACTGGGGAAGTGTTGGATTCCACTAGGTTCTTGGCTATGTCACATAAAAGAATTTAAGAACACTGGTTTAGTTAGGCTAGTAAAGAGAATTTATTGGGAAATGAGATAAAAAGTAGAGCTTGCTGAGAAATGGGATAGGAGGATGGAAATACACACTGAGATTTGATGTGAGTTCCTCTAGGCAAAGAGAAAAGGCTTTGGCTTGATTACCTTTTAAGTTATTAATTATTCCTCCCCTTGCTAATGCTAAGGGAAGGGAACCCATGTGTTATTGGTTACCTCACCAATGGTAAGGGCCAATGGTGATGCCTGTTTGGAATATCCAGGGCCTCCCCTTGGCCCTGGAATGAATACCATCTGGGACCTCAAGGTGAAGGTCAATGTCTTAGCTGCGTCACGCAGTCATGTTGTCTGTCAGCCATGTTGTCTGTCAGCCACGTTGTGGCTCATCTTCTCCTCATTGCCTGCCTCAACTCCCCCCTAAGATAGTTCATGCTCTTATTCCTAAAGGGGTGCTGAGAGGTGATGGCCATTCTTATGTAGTTACTTCCTGTTGGTTAGGGCAATAGTCCCTGCCTGACTGGGTGTAAACCTCTCTGGTTATTCTATTGTGGTTGAGGAAAGATGGGTCTAGCACCCTGGTTGGAACTGGATGAAATCCCCACATAACTAATAAGACATTGATTTTGTAAGAAATAAACAATTAGAATTTTGAAGATACATGGCCCCACTAAGAGGGTAAAGAAGATGGTGGTAACTGGACCCTCGAAGAGGGCCAGCCATTACATATTGGACCATGAGAATGAGAAAGGCCAGGTACTTTCAGAGGCTGCATCTTCCCAAAGTTGATGGGAAACAGCATTCTTTCTTGAGTTCTTTTATGCTATCAGTTAATTCTAGGGAGAGATTGTGGTAGAACTGCTGGGTTTGGATATAAACTGCCAAACCCAATGCCTATGGCAGTGTTATGCTTAGGACAGCAAGGGTAGGTATGAAGAGAAGCACTGCCCTAGACATAAATTCACAAAGACAGTATAGGCAACAACAAGATAAGTGTATGGCAAACAAAATAAAGACAGTACTTAAGAGAGCCATTCCTTTACCTTATAGGCACATTCATTAACTACTTAGAAAATGAACCAATTTTACCAGGACTTTTAACATGTTCAATATCCCTCATATATGATCTAGAATAGAAAAGCTATCATCATAATCATCAGGCAAATAGGTGCAGCACTTTACAGTAATGAATGCACTAGTTCCGCTTTGAGCTGTAATGACTAGATCTAAGCTCCAGGCTTGCAATACCATACATGCTAGCTTTCCATGGGAGCAGGCCACAATGCCAATTTTGTTTGTTTAAGTTCTATTCACATCACTCTATTAACCATTGCTCTTCTTGGTATGCCCTTCACACAACCAGCATGCTGCAGCACTGTAGATCCTAGAGAAAGACAAGGAAGGTAAGGCTTCAGCATTTCAGCGGCCTGGTTCAAAACACCCTTTGGCTCTATGAAACAGAGCCAGTCTGAAGGCAATGTCCATTATACATCGGGCCATATCAAGCCATCAACATACTCTGCATCTATTTCAGGACCATGTTCAGAGATGTAGTAGACACTTTCATTGTTTTAGGGGTCAGTGACCAACCTACCCAATAACTCAAATGAAGAGGCAACATGCAGTATACTGAAGGCCTGGTTTGAATATACAAGAGAGTTTGACAATATTGAAATCTATCTCTTTTGATTTTTTTATACACTTTCTAAACACTTCCAATGCAATGTATAACATATCAAATGAATTTAGCTATTTTAATATTTTGCTTTTTATTTCTACACCTTTACCATGATAATATTAAATAACAGATTTACTTTAGCAGTATAGGAAAAACTACTTTCTCAATATAAAAACGAAGATTCCCAATGGAATCAAGATTATCTTTCCTTATGACCACTTTAACATGCAGATTGAGCTGGCCTCTGACTGGTTTTCCTGTTATGAGGTTACTTTTTGTTATTAATATTCTAATTAATAATGGCTTCCTCGAATTAGCCATTCAAATGCTTCACTTTAGAAGATTTCACAAGCTTCTTATAGCTAGAATTTACTTTAGCTTTAAGCAAGCTTATTAAATTACAACTGGCAACTAATGAAGTTTATTCTATCCATTTAAGAGAGGGCAGATCTGAATTTTCTTCTTTAACTTAATTTCATTAAATGTGAACTTACAACTTTCATCATCTTAAATATTTAATACATATAATGTTAATTTATTTAATTGGTATTCTATAAACCTAGGGAGATTACATCCATGCTAAATAAAATTGATATCATTATAGTTTATGCAGGGAATGTTCTTTTTCCTTCCTTTACAGGAGGGTAAAACCTCTTTTCTTTAATAAAATTTTAAAACTGTGAGTAATCTTAAAAGGATATTGACTGGCAGGTTCTGGAATATATTATAATTGTGTAATTTCTTTTAATCATAATTTAGAAAAGATGTTTCCATAGTTTTCAAGGACTTTTCCTTGAAATTTTACAATGAGATTATTAATCACCATTATTTTAAGGCTGTAAAATGTTTAATAGGGGAATTACAGAGCAAACTGATTCTTAATTTCCCAGCCTAGAACATAGGTTCTAGGCTAAATCCACCCATTTATAGCAATTCCAGATATTATCCTTCTGCTGTTTTATAATATAAAGGCACCTATATAATGATCTTAAATCTTAGTTACAGATTCCAGTAAGTTTTCACTTTAAAACAAATTGGGCACTTTTAAAAATATTTATGTATGTATGTATTTATTTATTTATTTATTTATTTATTTATTTATTTATTTAATATTTTAAAAGATGCTTAGGTTACATAAATGTTACACAAAAATTACAGGGATTCCCATGTTCCCCACCTCCCACACCTCCCACAACCTCCCACATAAACATCTTTCATTAGTGTGGCACATCACCTGCAATGGATATACACATCCTGGGGCTTTGCCATTAAGCATGGACCATAGTTCACATTGTAGAACACACTCTCTCCCACACAGTTCTGCATGTTATATGCTGATGCAAAATGGCCTATATCTGTCATTGTAATGTCACTCAGGATAATTCCTAAGTCCCGAAAAAGCCCCTGTACTACAACTGCTTTTCACTCTCCCTGCCCTGAAAGTGTCCAGTGGCCACTGGCTGCACATCAATGTTGTAATTTCTTCCATTGCTTGAATCACAATATGTCTATAGCAGAATACCAGTAAGTCCACTCTAGTCCATAGCTCTTTCCCCAGTCCTGAGGAGTCTGGGATGCTGATGTCCACTCAACCTCCAAGTGAGAGGGGCTTATATCCCATGGATAAGATGGATGGGACTATCCTGTCTGCAGCTGCAGACTCTCTCCATTCCCTGGGATGGCCATTGTCCATCATCATCTCCTCACCAGGTGACTTGAGTAAGTCCATTGACCTATAGAGTAGGAGTTGAAGCTCCACTGAGATTCCAGGCACAGCTGGCACATGGGCAGGCCAAAGTCTCCAGTCTCTGGAAGTACTCCTACAAACTCCAGCACCACATATAGGTTTGAAGAGAAGGGACTTATGGACATGTTCAAGGAGGACTTTTTTGAGTCCAACTCTGTCACTCTCAGGAGCACAGATTCCAAAGTATAGCCCACTGATAAGGCATCAATCTCTGGAGCTATTCCCTCTTATATAGGACCTGGGTGTCTCCAGATCCCTCAGGAGCCCCTCTATGTGGGGTGATATCCACTTTGGTGTTCTATGAAGTCCTACTGAGGTGTGCGTAAGTGTTACCTCTGGGATGATCTCCTGACTCTCTTTGAAGTCTCTTAGCCACATGAACTCATTTGTCTTTACCTTTTTCCCCTTTTATTCAAGGTCTTTTTCCATTCGTGTTGCCAGTTGGCCCTTGGTAGTAATCCCTCATTGCCAGAGAGGCTCATCCCCAGGAGTCATGTCCCATGCTGGCAGGAAGGTAATGCATTCATATGCTGAGTTTGGCTTAGAGAAGGGCCACATTTGAGCAACAAGGAGGCTATCAGGTGGCAACCCTTAGGCACCCCATAACAGTAGGCTAAGTTTCAATTACGAGAGCAAAGACTTGTAAGGCTAGTCATCAATAACAAGAACCCATTAATGGATCATCCTCCTTTGCCAGACACTGCCCCTGCACTTGGGGGACTGTTGCTGCTCCCTTGGAGAATGTGGCAGAACTCTCCAGGCTGGGAATTCAGTATTCTCTCATTTATTGAGGGATTCTCCACCCTGTGACCATGCCCCACCCCTTGATCATATGAAAAATTTTATATATCTTTTATGTATATTCAAGTGAACTTCCTCCAATGAAACCCCCATCCCAGACACACCCCATCAATGATCCACTCCTGCCCCATTGTAACCCTACTGTGATCCAGACCTTCCTTAAAGATGAAGCTCATATAATGGCCAAATACAATTAATAGGAAAATGAAATGATAAAGATAAGTTTAAATGTAAGAGATAAAATTCATGGAAACTTTAAAAAAAACACTAAAAATCAAATTATAGGATCGGGATATTCAAAAAATGGGGAAAAAATTTTTTTAAACATTTTTCCTTTTATCACTGCATTATTGGGTGTCCAGTCTGTACCATGGCACCTTCCCCCTCTCGCTCCCCAGTGTCTCCCAAATTTCATTTAATTTTCAAAGAAGTTTTAGGTCACAACAAAGTCACACACAGAATTGTAGAGACTCTCATATACCCAACCTCCTCCCTCTTTCCTCATCCCATATTAAAACCTTTTTGTATGTGGATGGTAGCATTGTTATAACTGTAATACAGACAGTGAAACATAACTACTAAACAGTATAATTTGCAATTTATATGGTAGAGTTTAATAATTTTTGATCATATTTACCATGTCCTGTGTCCGTCACTGAAAGGTAATGAAAAACATTTCCCCTGACCACTAAATACCCGCTGTTTGATCTATTCTGTTCGCCCATCCTCATCCCCCTGGGGCACATGACACCCCCCTATCTTGACTCATTGGATGCCAAGATTATTAGTTACATGCAACAAGAGATCTTGACACACTGATTGCCCTCTCCTATTAGGATTCACCCTTGCTCATAAGAGACACCCACCTGTCTGTTTCTGGGTGAATCAGTCCTCCCAAAGATGGGGGTCCATCTCCTTCTCACTCACCATATGGGTCTCTACTCCCCAACACAACACATTATGACAGGATGAACACTAACACACTCCCCAGAAGCCTACTCCAGATGCACCCCATCCTGAATGGCCCCCAACCTACACCCTAAACCAGTGACACTGCCTTGTTATATTGCCATAAGTGCATTCCCACTCCTGCACTTTCAACCTCATACCCACAAATCCCGTGTTCACCTGGTCCCTCTCCCATCTCTCCCTCAGTATCCTGGGTATTCTAACCTGCCCTTCCTAATCTAAGGATTAGATTAGGATTAGATTAGATTAGGAACCTAATCACCTGCACCACCAAACCCAGTAATATCACTACCCACCTCTCTTATCCTTCAATATGCAACTATACTCTATCACTTTACCATTGATTATGCCCATATGGGTGATGGCTCACAACCTTCTCTTCTCTTTCTCTCCCTTGTTAACATATCTTTCAGATACTGGTTCTCAGAGACTGCTCACTTTCCTCAGTTCAAAACAGTGAGGTCATGGACTGTTCATCCTTCAATGCCTGGCTTGCTTCACTCAACATAAGGTCTTCAAGGTTCATCCATGTTATTCCACGTGTTAGCACTTTATTCCTTCTTACAGCTGAGTAATATTCCATTGTATGTATGTACCACATTTTGTTTATCCATTCATCTGTTGATGGGCACCTGGGTTGATTCCAACTTTTGGCAATAGTCAACAATGCTGCTATGAACATTGGTTTGCATATATCTGTTCATGTCTTTACTTTCAATTCTTCTGGATATATACCCAGCAGTGGAATCACTGGATCATACAGAAGACCTATTGTTAGTTTTCTGAGGAACCACCAAACTGTCTATACAGTGGCTGGACCAATTGGGCACTTTTGTTTATTAAATGACTAAAACAAATTTATTAGTAACAACATTGATAAGTTTTTCTGCTTTTTCAGCAGCTGAGTTAATTCCACATGTGATTTCTTTTACACATCAAATTCAATTGCAAGATAGTATTGACATTTATTTTATTTATTTATTGTTTAATGTACTTTTTAATTTTCTTAAAAAAGATATTTAGATTATATAAATGTTACATAAAAATATAGGGGATTCCCATGAGCCTCCTACATTTTCCCACAGTAACAACATCCTTCATCAGTGTGGTACAATTGTTACAACTGATGAACATATTTTAGACCAATGCCACTAAGCGTGGATTATAGTTTACATTGTAGTTTACACACTCTCTCACACATTTCTGTAAGTTATTACAAGATGTATAATGACCTGTATCTGTCATTGCCATGTCATTTAGGACAATTCCCAAGTCCCAAAAATGCCCTCAAATTACAGCTATTTTTCCCTCTCCTTCCCATCAGCACCTCCAATGGTCACTGCCTCCACATCAGTGATTAAAGTTCTCCCATTGCTAGAATCGCTTTAAATCTACAGTAGAATAACTGTATATCTACTCTAGTCCATCTTTCATTCCCCATTCCTGAGGATTCTGGGATGATGATGCTCATTCCACCTCTAATTGACAGGGAGCTTAGATCCCATGGGACATATGGATGGGACTATCTTGCTTGCAGTTGCAGACTCTCTCTACTCCATGGGTGGTCATTGTCCATCATCATCTCCTTATTAGTTGCTCTGGGTGAGTCCAATGAACTGGAAAGTAGATATTGCAAACCTGTTGAGATTCAGGGCCCAACTGGTACATGGACAGGCCAAAGATTTAAATCCCATGGACATACACCTATCAATTCTATCACTAACTATAGGTTCAAATAGAAGGGGCAGAAGAGCCATGTGTAGGGAAATCACAGAGTTGTAGTCCAACTCTGTCACCCTGGGGTGCATAAATTCCAAAGTAGGGCCCACCTGCAGGGTGCCAAACTCCTGAGCTGTCTGCCCTGCCTATAGTGTCTGGTTGTCTCCAAAGTCCTCAGGAACCCTGCTATATGAGGCAATATTTACTTTGGCAGTCAATGAGATCCTGTTGAGATGTGCATTATTGTAACCTCTGGAATGACCTCCTGACTCACTTTGAAGTCTCTTAGCCAAATAAAATCATTTGTCTTTACCCTTTCCCCCTTTTGATCAAAGTCTTTTTCCAGTTGCATTGCTAGTTGGTGCTTGGTAGTAATCTCTCAGTGCCAGGGAGGCTTATCCCTGGGAGTCATGTCCCATGCTGTGAGGAAGGTAATGCATTTTTATGCTGAGTTTGGCTTAGAGAGAGGCCACATTTGAGCAACAAGGAAGCTCTCAAGATGTAACTCTTAGGCATCCTATAATACTAGGCTAAGTTTCAATTTCAAAAGTAAAGGTTCATATGTACAGTCATCACTATTTCATTTTTAGGTTACCTTTCATCGTTATCCAATTTTTTAACAGGTGAATCCCAAATCTGATTTATGAGTTCCTAGGCACGAGCAAAATAACAAAGTTAAAGCAATCACAGATTAGAACAGAAGACAGAATTTTACACATTTAGCTTAGATTAAGGAAAGACCTTCCTTTAGAATCACCTGGATGCAAAGCTCCCAATGTCTGTCTATGGTAAAAAACATCGAGTAGGACCCTCCAGCTTAATTCCTCCAGGAAAATCCCTGGACCGCTGCTAAGTGTGGAGCTAAGGGGTATGTAGAAGCCCTGCCATGAAGGAGACACAATTTGGGCTGCTCTGGGGACTGCAAACCATTATTTACCTACCAGCAAGGCATACAGCCCTATGAAGGCTTTTTTCACTGGAATGTTACAAGGAAATAGGCAGGGAACAAGCAATCGTCAGGAACCTTTTAACCTTAATTGATGGCACATGAGGAGGTTCCTTATTCTACAGGGGAGAAGTTTAGTAAATGGCCTAGATTGTGATTTTCCCCTTCACTCCCCTCATTAGGCACAACCAAGATTAGAGAGGTCTGGAGTATAGGCTAGGACTGAGTAATTGACTCCCATGTTAATTCAGAATTTAACAATCTTATCTGCCATGTCACGGGTCACCTGGGGCCTTCTGGTTGATGGTTCATGCGTGGCTTCAGGCCCTTTCCACCCTCCCCTGGGGCAAGGCCCCAGCAGTCCGTGTGGTGAGGCAGCTTGGGGCCTGGTTCCTGCTGACTTGGAGCCTGGATTTAGGTAACCCTGAGGTGACTGGTGCTTTTATTGGTGGCAGTTAAAAGGTGAGCCTGTCCCAGCCCTGTGCCCACCCCTCCTTACCTTCTCCATCTTGATGACATGGTCTCAGTTGTTGAAAACTGAAAAGGGAGTTAATGGAAGTTTGGGGGCCAAGGGAAGATTTTGCAGCTTTGTACATATATCTGAGGCAGATTGGAGTTCCTAGGAGGACCCAACCTTCTGTAGAGTTAAGATCTACCAAAAGGGTATTTTTATTGCCCCTACAATCTTTCTTTGAAATAAGGTTAGGTTAGGTTTCTAGGTTCTGCCTCTGAGTATTTTTTCTAAACTTATTTAAAATCGATTGTTTTGGTAGTGCATTTCTTTATCCCTTTAAGGACACATGACCATGTGCTCTCTGGCCCTCAGATCTATCTGTCCTCTCCTCTCTTACACAGGTTTAACTGGAATTCAGGGTCCCATACAGAGTCCACTCTCAGCCATACTGTGTCCATGTGGTATGGCAGGAAGGGATTAACCTCTTTCTTTTTAGACTATCAGTAGGCAGGTTATCCCAGTTTTTGAGAAGGCACCCTAATGGGGAGTCTGCTGGAATGCTGCAAGAGCTGCCCATTATCCTAGGGGAGGATAAAGCACATTTGTCAGTCTGGATGGCATCCCACTGCTAGATGTGACTGAATGGATTGCTCACTGAGGCAGTGTCCTGGAAATCTGGGAGACCTGCTTGCTTTCCCCACTTTCTGGGGATCAGAAGCCTTATGTCTTTGAGGGTCCCCAGAGCCTATGAGGTCTTGGGAGACTTCTGGGTCTGGTTCCAAGACCATAACTCCTAAGCTGGGCTTTCCCACTAGGAAAGGGACTGGCTACCGACCTTTAAATGCTTTTCCGTACTTTGCAGAAGTCTTAGGAGTTATTCCTGAGTGAACTCATCTCATGGCAACTCACAGAGTCCATGCTCTGCAGTTAAACCTGACATTAAAAGGCAATGAAGAAGCAGAGACTGATCTATGGCAAACAGCCTTAGGATCCCCCCAGACAATCTCAGGGACTTCCCAAGGCTGAGAAGGAGCAAAGCCTCAGGGCACTAATGAGGGTGGGACTCATGCTTCATTAACAAATGCATTTTCAGTTTCTAAGGCATTCTAAATCCTCTCACAGAGCCTAAATGAGGACAGTAGTAGTTGGAAGATTAAAGCCACTTCTAATTAAAAGGAGTTAACTAGTGGTCTAAGGAAATGACACAATGGGTGATAGCCATTCTGAACTCACCAGAGAGGGCCTGGTAAAATCCCAGAAGACTTATGCTTAACTTAGGCCATATGCCCAGCCAGGTCCCAAGGATGGTTTCACCCACCACCCAGAACTTCCTTGGATCTACACAGTATAAGGGCTCACCCCTCTTACCTCCGAAGATGGAGCTGGAAGTCTGGACCTATCCAGAACGGCCTTTAAAATGGCAGAACCAAAAGAGGGCACAGACAGCCTATAATTAAAATTTTAGACTTGCCAGTCCTTGTCGGGTATTAATGAGGTATCAAGGAGGTGTCCTTGATACCTGGCTGTCACTTGCTAATGGAAGCCCAGGAAGTGTTGGATTCCTTTAGGTTCTTAGCTATGTCACATAAAAGAATTCAAGAACATGCCAGTTTAGTTAGGCAAGTAAAATGAATTTATTGGGAAATGGGGGGAAAAAACAGAGCTTGCTGAGAAATGGGAGAGAAGGACAGAAATAGGCACCAAAATTTGAGGCGGACGCCACCAGGCAGAGAGAACAGGCTTTGGCTTGTGTGGTCACCTTTTAAACTATTAATTATTCCTCCTTTTGTTAATGCTAAGGGAAGGGGCCCCAGCTGTTATTGGTCACCCAACCAATGGTGGGTGGGGGCCAACATTGAGGCCTGTTTGAAATATCCAGGGCCTCCCCTTGGTTCCAGAAAGAGTCTCAACTGGGACCTCAAGGTGAAGGTCAGGGTCTTGGTGGGATCTCGCAGCCATATTGTTGTCAGCCATGTTGTCTGTCAGCCATGTTGTAGCTCATCTTCTCGTTTTCCTGTACTAACCTGCCTCAACTACCTACAAAATTGTGCAGGATAGAGTGTAAACTATAATGTAAACTATAGTCCACGGTTAGTAACAATGCTTCAATATGTGTTCATCAATTGTAACAAATACACCACACTAATGTAAACTTTTACTAATAGAGGAAAATGTGAGAGGGAGAGGGGGTGGGTTATACGGGAATCCCCTATATTTTCTATGTAACTTTTCTGTAATCTAAAACATCTTTAAAAATAAAGTTTAAAAAAAAACTGTACTTAGGTAATTATGGGCCTTTCTAACAAGGCCTCCAGGTTATCTCTTTTATCCTTTTATTGTCTTTGAACAAAGGATAAGTTTCAGAATACTGATAGTAATGTAAATAGTCATTTTACATTGAAATGCAAATGAATTGTATCTACTAGTTCTGTGACTATTAGCCAGTTTTGTTTGTATGTCTAAATACATCTTAGAATGTTTGATGGACTCTGTCTGTGTTGAGTTCTTCTTTGAATCAATTGTAACATCTTAGTAGTCTCCACATTAATTTATGAGCTGAATAAAATCTTTAACAAGTTTCACTTCACATTTGCGTGGGAGTCATTACATTACCTTTTAAAATTATCCTTTTGCACCACAATTGGAAAATATTAAAATAAATGATTGCTCATCTATAGTAAGGAATACCACAGGAGATAAAACAAATGAGGCAGAGATATGTATTCTGTTAATGAAAGTCTTTTGAGAAATAATATTAACTAAATAAATATTTGAGAATAAATATTAACTAAATAAATTGAAAAAATAAGCATAACTTCTATTTCAAAATTTGCATATGTAGATAATATACAATTGTAGTATAGAAAACATACATTGTTACACTTTAAATTGTTAACTAAAATGAATTCTTAATTTATCATCCAAATTGGTACATTTCTGTGAATTGAAAATGACTCTGTTAGCAATTGTACCAGATAAATATGTATAAATCTGCATTTATGGTCACTTGGCTTTTAAGAATAGTTACTTCTAGGGAAGAGAAAGGCATTTATTTTCTAGTCATTTCAATTATTTTAACAATAAGAAAGTAGTAATTTATTACCTCTACATCTTTAAGAAAAAACAAATACAAAAGCATTTTTAATTGGTTGGTCTTTAAAATACTGCTTAAAATTCAACTCTTAACACTTATTGTCCAACAGTTCAAACCTTTATCATAGGGACTATTTATTTAAATTATGGTACAAATGTAGGATAAACTGTCGCATGCCTTTTAAAAATAACAGTTTCAAATATTGCCTAATCGCAGGGAAATTCTCATTATATTATGTAAAATCAAAAAGGAATATATAAATAATATAGTAATTGTATGATCCCAAATTAAAATGTATGTCCTGGGAAAAATAACTGGGAATTGTGTATGTGTCTTATTTTTGTCACATTTCCCAGCATTTTCTGTAGTGGTAATTTATCCCTATTTCAATCAGAAAAGAAGTGAAACCTCTTTATTTCCTATTATTGCTATGATAGCTGGGAATTTTTCTAAGTTATCATCAGAAAGTTTGCTTTGCCCAAACCAACTTCCATAATCCAGGGAAATATAATGAAGAGAAGGGAAAGTGGGAAGAGAAATGTCAGTGTGCATTACATGTATGGGGCCAGGGACACAGTGTTTACATATCTGATGTGGTATCTAAACATGTGACAAGATGGTTATATATCTCTTGCAAAAGGCTATTGGAAAGAATGGTAAAAGTAAAGAGTGTTTTATAAGAACTCTTGCAGTGAATAGTTCTTTCTGATCCATCACAAAGGAACATAGCCCACTGTAGCCATTTGGCAGTTTGATGTAATTATGAATTCCAAAAATAGATATTGGATTGTGTTTGTAAACTGGTCTGTTAATCTGGGCATGATTAAGTTATGACTAGGTTGTTGAGCCCCACCCCTTGGTGGATGGGGGAATCAAACATAAAAGGCAAGGCAAATGACAGAGGGAGCAGTTTGAATAGTGGTTTTGATGTTGGAGTTCTGGTGAGGAAGACAAGAAGGCACCGGGATAGAAATGAGCCATTTGCCTAAGAGTTCATAGCTGGCCTTGTGGAGAGAGACAAAGCATAGAGAGCCTCATAATCTACAACTGACCTTGTGGAGGAAACAGAGGAGCTAAGCCCAGAAAGAAACGCAGCCCTGGAAAGAAAGGAACCCAAGAAGCATGAACCCGGGCAAACGTCGGCAGCTGTCTTGCTCCAACAGATGGCAATGGACTTTTGTGAGGGGAGAAACTTATGCTTTATGGCCTGGTAACTGTGGATTTCTACCCCAAATAAATACCCTTTATAAAGACCAACCCATTTCTGGTATTTTGCATCAGCACCCTTTTGGCTGACTAATATACCCACCAAAGTTGAAACCCTTCAACAACTCACCCAAGTTGTCACAACATTTGAACAATTATGTTTTAGGGGAAGCTCATTTCTTTAAGAAAGAGGTTAGTTCATTTTTTGGCCAGCTGTTACAGAAAGAATGAGCTAAGTTTATCTCTTAATAGATTTTTCATCTTTTTATCCTTAGTTAAAGTTAATCTGACTAAAATAATTGAAAACATATATGCTTCAACTCTTCTTCAATTGTTCCCTACAATATGTTGTCCTGCCTCAAGCTAAACGACCTCTATTCCACATAAGAATGCTTTGTTCATTCCATATCCTTGTCTAGGAGTATCATCATCATGTAAACAGCTACTCATTGTCCAAGACTTGCCTCCAATACTGACTCCTTGAAGCAAACTTTCCTATGGTCATCCAATACCCTGATTCCATTATATGTCACATACCTTACTCAAATGGTATGTAGGTCTTACCCTTCTCATAAGATTTTCCACATTGTATTCTAATGGTCAATAATTGTCAGGTCCCAAACTGTGAGGACTACAGGGGAATGACCATGAACTTGCTTTTCTATTTTCAGTGCAAAAAAATAACTCACATCTGCTTCAATGTTTAGAACTGGATCACAAGGACTTTTGAAATGGATAGCACACCATGAAAGGCAAACTACGAATGAAATCTCATCCCTCAATAAAAGTGATGTGCCTTCCTCCCAGGAAATGCCTACCTCCAAAGGATAGCATTTAACTCTTGTTTTACCCTCACCCTTCCAAATGATGTGTTTCCCTGCTGGGTAAAGTTGGCATTGAACAATAAAAACATACCAAAGTATCAGAACAGCTTCACTTCCCAAGCCTGCCACCAAAGAACAAGGTGAAGTATTGTGACCCTTTGGATTTAGTCATCCTGATGAATTTGCCTGGATAAACTATCAACAGTTCAACTCCTCCAGCTCTCATAATGTATACCAATCACCAAAGTGAAAGTAGATTTATTTATTCCATCGCTTCAGTTCTGTTGTATATTTTTCAGCATCTGTGTTTCCAATGACAAGCTTCAAAGAAAATATTGAAAATTGCTTTTGGGGTGAAAGTAGATCTGAAACAGGCTAGGGAAAAAGAAATCTCATTTTTGGAACACAAAAGAAAGATGAGTGATGTCAGTTGTAGGTGCTGGTTTATATTTGAGGCTAAATGCAAGTGAGTGTTCATATTCTGAGATCCTTCAGAGACTTAGCAGCTTCACTTTCGCAGATCTCCTCATTTGGGAGGATGCCATAGGAGGAGGCCAGTGTGAGTCTCTGCATGCCTGGGGTAAAATGTATCCACTTATGGGGCTTTTTAATCTTTGCTTGTGATTTATCAATACAACCTAGCCAAATGCTTTATTAATTCAGAAGGTGTCATGACTTTAATTTATTTTACATCTTTTAATGGTCAGGCCACATACTTTACTAGTTATCACATGTGTTTCAACGATTGAGGCAACCATTAAAATAGTTGACAAGCTGCCCATTAATCTACACATAGCAGCCCGCTGTGTGCTTTGCTGATGGAATTTCACATTTTATAGACCAGTTGTTGAATTTTGATGATTTGGTTCAATATTGTTAGCAGAGATCTTGCCTTCTTGGGGAATGTATTGCCCATTAAAAGTGACATGCTAGGGTGATGAGGATGTGTTTTGATTTAACAATTGAGTTTATAATTGTGTACTCCACTAATCGTAAAAAATTCTCTGCTAAAAAAGACTAAGGCTCCTGTGTGTTTGCATTGGAAAAGAGCTTGCTTTCTCCCATTTTCAGATACCAAGCTGATGCAAAATCTTCTTAAAGGCCAAATGAATAAAATTTATAGATCTTTTGATATGTAATCATCTTTTTTTTCTTTTATATTTTTAAATATAAAATATATCTCAAGTCTTGCCAAGCTTAGATAAAATAGTTGTCCTCAGAGCCTGGAAGGCAGAGAGAAAGAAAAAAAGCTCAGAATAAAATCCCCAGAATAAGTTCTAGAAGATTCTAGGAACTAGATTTGCAACAGTGTTGACATTATTATCAGTTTAGCCATTTTCAGTGTATTGCCAGATAAATTCAGAAACCACACAACAACCAAAGAAACAAACAGCCTAATCTGACTTTTATTTTACTGTAATATATATTAAAATTTGTTACATTTAGTGTATTTTTCCCCTAACACACATGGTTAATGACACCCTGTATTAGTATTATGTACTTGTTATAGTTCATAATAGAATGTTCACGCATTTGTTTTCTTAACAACCACAGACCATCTTCCACTACAAGATTCATTGTGTTATACATCCCCGTATTTTGTACAATCCATAGTGTACATTCAGTGGCTCTCACATTTAACACAGAGTTGTGCTGTCATCAACTCAGTCAATTTTGGAATGTTTTCATTACCCCAAAAGGAAAAATCTCATAACCCCTTATACTCCACTTATTCTTGTCCCTTAGAATTGAAATTACATCTTCTTTGTCATTGCTGCTAAAATATTACAATATTACTGTTAACTATATCCATAAATTATATTAGTTTAAATTTTCCTATTCATCACCAAATACTTATTGTTTACAGATGTTCAGGTATGAATGATAAACTTACATAAAATAGTTAAAAAATGAAATGTAAAATAAAGGGAAGATGGATAAATTTGATAAAAATATTAAGGAAAAGAAAGTAAAAGGACTAAATCCCAATATTAACACTTCAAAATATTAAAATGTACAGAGTAGGACAAAAATTACAAGAAAAGCAAAGAAATAGTTAAAGATTCCTATAATCCAAAGGGAAAGATAAACATTTAGAAAACATCAATAAAGAAGACAAGACTTTGGACATACTGGACAAAGACTAAAAAAATTATCTTAAACATGCTCAAGGAAATAAAGGAAAACAGAAAAAGAACTGAAAGATGTAAAGAAATATATGAATGAACAATGTGAAAATCTCAATAAAGAAATAGAAATTATAAAAAAAGAATCAAGCAGAAATACTGAAGTTAAAGACAACAATAACTGAAATGAAAAATTCCCTGGAGGTTTTCAACAGCAATTGGAGCTGACTGAAAAGAATAAATAAACTGGAAGGCAAGACCATTGAAATGATTCAGGCTGAGGAGCAGAAAGAAAAGAACCTGGCAAAGTGAAAACCAAGCATAAGACTGGTGGGACAACATCAAATGTACCTAGCATTCCCAGAAGGAGAAGGAAGAGAGAAAGGGGCAGAAGGAGAGCTAAAAGAAATAATGAAAGGACATTTCTCAAATTTAATGAAACACTTGAATAAGCACATTCAAGAATGCCAACAAAACCCAAACTGGATGCTCAGAGAAATACACAGCCAGACATATAGTAGCATTTTGAATGCAAGGACAAGGACAGAGTACTGAAAGCTGCAAGAGTACAGCAATTTGTTATGTGCAAGGGAGTTACAATAAAATTAAGTGATGATATCCCATGAAAAAACATGGGGGCAAGAAGGCAGTGGAATGAAATATTTAAAGCACTGAAAGAAAATAATTTCCATCAGAATATTTTATATCTGGTGAGACTGTCTATCAAAAATGAAGAAGAGAAGAGTTCTAGGAAGATAGCATTGAAGTCGGTTCACAGGGCTCAACTCTTTCACAAAAACAATGGAGAAAGAGCCAAAATTTTGGGGGTCAGGATACCAGGGCAGTGTTACACAACTCCCAGGAGGGTGAGGGACAGAGAGACAAAGAACCTGAAACAACAAACGTGTTGCCAAACCCCCACAGTTGCCGGAAAGGGCTCCCAACCCCATCCCGAAGATACTGAGCCAGGGTAAAACCACTGGCTCATTGCAGCTGACTGAGAGGGGACCAGACATCTTCCTCCCTGTCAGCTGTTACAAAGGAAAAGGGAAGGGGAGTCATGAGGCCTCTCTTCAGTGACTTCAGCCAGCAGAAGCCCGCTTTGAATCTCAGCTCTGGCCATTTCCTATTACAAGATCCTGTAGATGCTTCCCTACATTAACTTCCAAGGTCTATATGGTCTTGGTTCTTATTTTTAGATCCTTGATCCACCTTGAGTTGATTTTTGTATAAGGTGTGAGGTGGTGTTCCTCTCTCATTCTTTTGGATATGGATATCCAAGCACCATATGTTGAAGAGGCCATTCTCTCCCAACTGAGTGGCCTTAGTGGCCTTGTCAAATATCAGATGACTGTATTTATGAGACTCTATATCAGAACTCTCAATTTGGTTCCATTTGTCGGTATGTCTATCCTTGTGTCAATACCATGCAGTTTTGACCACTGCAGTTTTGCAGTCTGTTTTAAAGTCAGGTAGTATGATTCCTCCAATTACATTTTTCTTTTTCAATATGTCTTTGGCTATTTGGGGCCAAATAAATTTCATAGTTAGTTTTTCTAATTCATTAAAAAATGCTGTGTTGATTTTTATTGGGATTACATTAAATCTGTAGATTAGCTTGGGAAGGATAGATATCTTAATGATATTTAGTCTTCCTATACATGAATAGGGGATATTCTTCCATTTATTTAAGTCTTCTTTGATTTTCCTTAACAGTGCTGTGTAGTTTTCTGTGCATAACTCATTTACCTCTTTAGTTAAATTTATTCCTAGGCATTTGATTTTTATTTTTTTATTTTTTTATTTTTTTAAAGATTTTATTTATTTATTCATTTATACCCCCCTTGCTGCTTGTGCTCGCTGGGTCAGCCAACTACGCCATGCGGGTGGGCTTGCCTTCACCAGGAGGCCCCGGGAACCGAACCCGGGGCCTCCCATATGGTAAACGGGACCCCTACTGATTGAGCCACAGCCGCTTCCCAGATTTTTTTAGTTATCATTTAGTAAATGGTATTTTTTTTCTCAATTTTTTCCTCAGATTGTTCATTATTGGTTTACAAAAATGCCACAGATTTTTGCACATTGATCTTATAACCTGTAACTTTACTGAATTCATTTATAAGTTCTAGAAGCTTTTTTGTAGATTTCTCAGGGCTTTCTATGTATAGGATCATGTCGTCTGCAAATAGTGAAATTTTTACCTCTTCCTTTCCAATTTGGATGCTTTTTATATCTTTTTTTTGCCACAGTGCTCAAGCAAGTACTTCTAACACAATGTTAAATAAGAGTGGTGATAGTGGGCATCCTTGCTTGTTCTTGATTTTAGAGGGAAAGCCTGTAGGATTTCACCATTGTATATGATGTTAGCTGTGGATTTTTCATATATACCTTTATCATGTTCAGAAAGTTTTTTTCTATTCCTAT
Source organism: Tolypeutes matacus (assembly GCA_026826555.1). Lineage (NCBI taxonomy): Eukaryota > Metazoa > Chordata > Mammalia > Cingulata > Chlamyphoridae > Tolypeutes > Tolypeutes matacus. The sequence continues at coordinate 5,623,538 of JAKSZT010053840.1, forward strand.
TTTTTGCAACGTTTTTTTCAGGAAAGGGTGCTGTATATTGTTGAATGCTTTTTCTGCGTCAATAGAGATGATCATGTGATATTTTCTTTCAATCTATTAATGGGCTATATTACAATAATTGATTTTCTTATGTTGAAGCATCCTTGCATACCTGGGATGAAACCCACTTGGTCAGGGTGTATAATTCATTTGATATGTTGTTGAATACTATTGGCAAGTATTTTGTTAAGGATTTTTAGCACCTAGAATCATTAGAGAAATTGGCCTGTAATTTTCCTTTCTTGTGGCATTTTTGTTTGGCTTTTGTATTAGGGTAATTTTGGCATCATAGAATAAGTTTGGCAATGTTCCTTCTACTTCTATTTTTTAGAAGAGTTCAAGCAGGATTGGTGTTATTTCTTTCCAGAATGTTTGGTAGAATTCACCTGTGAAGCCGTCTGGTCCTGGGCTCTTCTTAGTTGGGAGGTTTTTGATGACTGAGTCTATCTCTTTACTTGTAATCGGACTGTTGAGTTCATCAATTTCTTCTTTTGTCAAAGTAGGCTGCTTGTGAGTTTCTAGGAATTTGTCCATTCTTCTAAATTATCCTTCTTGTTGGCATTTAATTTTTCAAAGTATCCTATTATGATGCTCTTTATTTCTGTGGGTCATTGGTGATATCCCTCATTTCTTATTTTGTGTATTTGCATTTTCTCTCCTTTTTTCTTTGTTAGTCTAGCTAAACTACATTATAAACTATAATCCATGCTTAGTGGTAATTCTCCAAAACGTGTTCATCAATTGCAATGAATATACCACATTAATGAAAGAAGTTGTTAATGTAGGGAAAAGTGGGAGGTATGGGGAGTGGGCATATGGGAATCCCTTATATTTTTTATGTAACATTTAATGTAGTCTAAGTATATTTTAAAAATAAATAAAAATATATTTAAAAAAATACATTAATAATGAAATAATGATAGTTTTAAAAATAAATAAAACACAAAAAAATGAAAAAAATTGAAATAATAAAATATTTTTTGACATTATTTCTTTCATAACTGTAAGATCTGTTTTCTTGAATATGCAGTGACATTTTCTTCCATATATTCCCCCAGTGTCTTTTTTTCTTTCATTTTAACTTAAAAGAAGCTTTAGGTAACAGAAAAGTCAAATACAGAATATAGGGGATTCCCATATACCCAACATCCTCCTCCTTTTTCCCTCTCTCCTACTGATAACATTTTACATGTTGATGGAACATTTGTTACAACAGATGTACAAATATTGAAGTACTGCTACTAACCATGGTCAATGATTTACATTATGCTTTACATTTTGGACCATACACTTTTATAAATAAACACTTTCTCTGATCATAATGGAATGAAGCTTGAAATCAATAATGGACAGACAGAGGGAAAATCCATAAATATATAGAGATTAAACAACACACTCTTAATCAATGGGTCAAAGAAGAAATTGGCAGAGAATTTAGCAATTATCTTGAGATGAATGAAAATGAGAACACAGCATATCAAAACATATAGGATACCACAAATGTAGTGCTGAGAAGGAAATTTATAGCCCTCAATACTTACATTAAAAAATAAGAAAGAGCTAAAATCGATATCTAACTGCACACCTATAGGAACTAGAAAATAAAACAAAATAAAATAAAAATAAAAAACAGCAAACTAATCCCAAACCAAGTTGAAGGAAAGAAATAATAAAGAACAGAGAAGAAATAAATGAAATTGAAAACAAAAAAAACAATAGAGAGGATTAACAAAATCAAAAGGTGTTTCTTTGAGAAGACAGACAAAGAAAAAAAGAGAGAAGATGCAAATAAATAAATCAGAAATGATAGGGGAAACATTACTACTGACCCTGCAGAAATAAGAGAGATCATAAAAGGATACTATGAACAGTGCTATGCCAAAAACCTAGACAATATAGACAAGATGGACAAATTCCTAGAAATCCACAGACCACCTTCACTGGCCCTAGAAGAAATAGAAGACCTTAATGAGCCAATTACAAGTGAAGAGATTGAAACATTACCAAAAACCTCCCAAAGATGAAAAGCATGGGACCAGACGGCATCACAGGTGAGTTCTACCAGTCATTCAAAGATGACCTAATACCAGTCTTGCTCAAACTCTTCCAAAAAATTGAACATGAAAGAACTTAGCAAACTCACTCTAAAGCCAACATTACCATAATACTTAAACCAGATAAAGATGCTGCAAAAAAGAAAATTACATACCAATATCTCTAATGAATACAGATGCAAAAATCCTCAACAAAATACTTGCGAACAGAATCCAAAAGCAGACTAAAAGAATTATACACCACGATCAAGTGGGTTTTATCCAAGGTATGCAAGGAAGGTTCAACACAAGAAAATCAATTAGTGTAATAAACCACATTGAAAAATTGAAGAAGAAATCTCACTGTCTAGATTGATACAGAAACAGCACTTGACAAAATACAACACCCTTTCCTGATTTAAAAAAAAAAAAACAAAAAAAACAAAAAAACAACAACTCTAAAAGATAGGAATAGAAGGAAGGCATCTCAATATGGTAAAGTTCATATATGAAAAACCTACAGCTTGCATTGTACTCAATGGTGAAAGACTGAAAGCTTTCCTGGGGACATGGAGCAAGACAAGGATGTCCACTGTCACCATTATTATTCAATATTGTGTTCGAGGTTCTAACTAGAGCAATTAAGCTAGAAAAAGAAATAAAAGGCACCCAAATAGTAAAGGAAGAATCAAAATTTTCACTATTTGCTGGTAATATGATCCTATATCTAGAAAATCCTGAATAATACACAACAAAGCTTCTAGATTTAATAGATGAGTTCAGCAAAGTGGTGGGCTATAAGATTAATATGCAAAAATCAATAGCGTTTCTATACATTATTGATGTACAATCTGAGGAGGAAATCAGAAAAAAACTCCATTTATAATAGCAACTAAAATAATCAAATATTTAAGAATAAACTTTACCAAGGACATAAAAGACATGTATTCAGAAAACTACAAAATATTGCTGATAGAAACTGAAGACAAAAAAATGGAAGGGCATACCGTGTTCATGAATTGGAAAACTAAATATCATTAAGACGTCAATTATACCCAAACTGATTTACAGATTCAACACAATCCCAGTAAAAATCCCAAAAGCCTTTTTGCAGAAATCAAAAAGCCTGTAATCAAATTTATTTTGAAGGGTAAGGGACCCCAGATAGCCAAAAATGTCTTAGAAAAGAAGAATAAAGTTGGAGGACTCTCATTTCCTGACTTTAAAGCACTTTACTTAGCTACAGTGGTAAAAAACAAAACAAAACAAACAAACAAACAAAAAAAAAAAACAGCATGATACTGGCATAAAGACAGGTCGACCAATGGAGCCAAATCCTGAACTCAGAAATAGACCTCCACATCTACAGTCAGGCGCTTTTTGACAAGGCTATTAAGCCCACTCAGCTTGTCTAGAACAGTCTAATCAACAAATGGTGCTGGTAGAACTGGATAATCGTATCCAAAAGAAAGAAAGGACCCCTATCTCACAACTTATACAAAAATTTACACAAAATGGATCAAGGACCTAAATATAAAAACAAAAACCATAAAACTCCTAGATCTTCAAGATATTCTGGTAGGCAGTGGTTTCTTAAAACTTACACTCAATTCATGAGCAACAAAATAAAAAAATAGATAAATGGGACCTTCTCAAAGTTAAACACTTTTGTACCTCAAAGGACTTTGCCAGAAGTGTGAAAAGTCAGCAGACTCAATGGGTAAAATTATTTGGAAATCACATATCCCATAAATAATTAATATCCATGATATATAAGGAGATCATACAGCTTAACTATAAAAAGACAAACTACCCAAAGATGATTGATGCCATTATCCATTAAGGAAAGGAAAATTAAGACCACAGTGGGATTCCATTTCACACCATTAGAATGGCTATTAAAAAATGGAAAATAATAAGTGTTGGAAAGGATGTGGAGAATTTGGAATACTTGTTTATTGTTGGTAGGAATGTAAAATGTTGCAGCCACTTCTGAAAACAGTTTAGCAACTCCGCAGAATGTTAAGTATAGAATTACCATATGACCCAGAAATACCACTTTTAGATATATATCCCAGTGAATTGAAAGCAGTACTTCAGATTATTTCCAAAATGATGTTTGTGTGGCATTATTCACAATTCCAAAAGATAGAAGTAACCCAAGTGTCCACAACAAAAGAACGTATAAATAAAATGTCATGGATACATACAATGGAACATTATTCAGTTGTAAAACGGAATGAGGGTCTAATAAATGTAACAATATGGATGGACCTTGAGGACATCACCTTGAGTGAAATATGCCAGGCAGAAAGCAACAAATATTGTGTGATGTCACTGATATGAAAGACTTAGAATAAGCAAGTTTTTAGAGTTAAAAACTAGAATACGGTTTCTGATTACCAAGGGCCCTGGTGGGGGTAGGGCACGGAAAGTTAATTCATAGTAAGTACAAATTTTCTGTATGGGTGACGGAAAAGTTTTGGTAATGAATGGTGATAATGGTAACACAACCCTGTGAATGAAATTACAACAAGTGATTTATATATTAGAATGCAGTTAGAAGGGAAAATTTTAGGTTGGATATGTGTTACTGGTATATATTAAAAATATATAGGATGGTACAACACAGTGAACCCTGATGTAAACTATGGACTATGGTTAATAGTATAAGTATAATAGTGTTTCATAAATTGCAACAAATTTACCATACTACTGCAATTGTTAATAACAAGGAATATTTTGTGTGTGAAAGGGGTATATGGGGACTCTATATTTTCTGCATGATTTTTCTGTAAACCTACAACTTCTTTAATATAAAAAAAAATACAAAGAATTATAGCAAAGGGTTTAAAAAGTAATAAATCAATAACAGATATTTGAATGTAAAGGGTATGGGAATGTGGAGGTATGGGGTATAGGGATGTCTACTCCGTATTATTAGAAATTCTGTTTCACTTCATTACTATAAGAATAGTAATAAATAAATAGGTTTTCCCATAATAATGTCATTCTCAGGAATGTATACTTGGATATGGTTTCTTTGAATAAGCATTACCTGGAAGTGTAACTTACTTATGTTCATCTCTCCTTATTTTTTCAGCAAAAAAAAAGGGTGTGTGTGACACTACTCTTCTTTATAACAACATCTCACACAGTAAACATCTCTACTGAGAGCATGAAGAGTTCATTTTTTCAGTATACATATATTTTTTCACCATAACTATGAGAGCATAATGTAGAGATATTCTTGGTAGAAAAATGAGCAGACATCATGATCATATCCTGTTCTTAAGAACGTATTCCTTTGCTGGTCACTAGCCTAAGGTCCCTGAATGCTAAGCGCCCTTCTTGTCCTTCTATATCATGTGATATTAGGGTATGTGGATATACACAAACAAAACAAAAAAAAAACACTCTTCAATCTAAGTCCCTGAAAAAACAGACACATGCTCACGATTATATCATACCATTTTGGCCAATAATCTAGGAGGTTTTCAGTAACTGTATGAATCAATCTGTCCAGTATTTTTACATTATTGCCTGAATGTGCAACATAATGTGGTATGTATCACACCTTTGATCAAATATGGTTGATGATAGATCATAAAAATCATTTCCCAGTTGAAAATGCATTATAGATTCTATTTTTTTGGTGGAAGAGACATTACATGATCATGTGAAAATTAATCCTCCCTTCCTAAATGCCACTGCCATTGTTCTGTTGTCATAGACCTGACTTCAGGCTCAGTGTATCCCAGTCCAGCCTCAAGCACAAAACTTTCTTAAAATGTGTTATCTGATCAATCTCCACTCAAAACCCTTCATTCAGCCAGGTTCTTGCTTTCCTGAACCTTGCTAGCTTAAACAACAAATAAGTTGTGCTAGGCCTCTTACAGAATTAATGGGGAAGACTGGAAAAAAGATGGGTGGGAAAATGGATAGAAACCAGAGCTCTTCTGCAAGACAAGAAACAGGAAGTGTCATAACTTAGGAGAAATATTCTAGCCAGTATGTCACCCTTGCTACCTTATGACCTAGCTGCCACTGAAATTAGAGACTGCCACAAGTGGCTATGAATCCCACACATGCCATTATCTTTGTGTCTTTAGACTGACATTCAACACCCCATTCTGTTGGGTCTGTTTGGTCAAGACAAGAAGTTGTAGGGGAGGGAAAATGTCTTTATACATTGCTTCAATTGCATGAAGTGGGCAGTGGCTTACACAAAAATTATGCATAATAGCAGAGTTGTCCCTAATTAGGAGAAGGAATTTGGCAACAGAAACCTGAATGAATGAATGAATGACTTCATGGACTCTCCAGTGTTTCATTGACATGTAACTGAATTCATGACTCATCAGTGTTTTAAACTTTTTGCCCAATCTTTAAGGCTTTACTTTCTGCACTTATGTCTCACATGCCTTCCCATTCCAAACTCGAGAATGAAAAAAAATAATTTCGTAGTTTAATTCTAAGGAATAGTCTGCTTTCCAAGATATTTTGGGGCACATTTTACTTTTGTTCCTTTGAACAACTACAATGACAGGCATTTTGGAAATCTTGACCATAAATATCTGTGTTACTTGTTTATCAGGATAAATGCCTTAGCATAATATTCTTTCTGGCTCATGCAACCAAAAATGGATAATTTTCTTTCCTCAGATAGTTTTAAACTTATAACTATTGTTCAAATTTAATTTTACATTAAAGGGCATTTTAAGTTCACCATTACACTATAAAATTGATTATATTTTATAACAATGTACTCAATGAGAATTATTGGATGGTGACATATTTTGCAGTTTCAAGTAATGTCTTTAATATTTGGCTGATCAGTTCACTTAATTTTCCTTTTAAGAATAACAGTTAAATCTCCATAGATGAAGAACTGGTATGGAGTTTAATGAACATAAGTCCAGATATGAATGGGGATTCTTTCCAAAGTAGTATGATAAGTGGCAGCAAACTGAATTTTTCTTACTTGGCAAAAATTAAGTGGAATATGTGCATGATACAGTCAAAACAAAAGTAAAGACCTCATTTGTTTTGGCAAAAAAGACACAATCCAAAAACAGACAGGTTGGGAACCTTGAGGACTAACATTTAATTCTTAACTGACTCTCAGTAAGATTAATTCAAAGAAGTTTTGCTAGGGAGAATAAGCTGTGGTAGCATACAGAAATATTTTTAGTTCCAAGGAAGCATCTCATGTTTGGAGCTGAATGAGCCAAGATATTAAGAATGAGAATCACTTTCCTGATCCTTATTACAATTCTGCATTTTGTGCTCTTTCTTTTCCAACCTCAGGTCAGTGGCTTTGAAAAGTTCTGGAGCTTGTAACTGAGACTTCCCTAAAACCACCAACATTTTTCAAAGAAAAAAATTAATTGTCTCCTGAAAAGGAGTTAATTGCTCAATCTTCCATTACCCCCAAACTCACTGCCTATCTTTATCATTGCACTTATTTTCCTCTACTTTGTAAGAGTTAAAACCCTGAAGCAACCACATTTTCTAAAAATTTCTTCTCTCTGAAATGTAGTCAACAACATTGCTTAGTAGGGTTTTGAAGACATCAGTTTTGATCCTCCATGTAAAGCATTCAACATTCTGCCTTGAGCATATTAGAAGCCCACAATGCTAGCTCCATCCCTTTACCTTACCCCATTATACAGACACCTCTTTGATAGAGGACACAAGGCCATACACTGTCCTCTAACCATTTTAGGAATATAAACAGTGCTTTTCTCATGATAGGAATCACCATCTGTGCCAATCCTTGAATTTTGTAAAAGGTAACTGAGGCACAATGTTTTAAACTGCTTGGTCCCAAATGAGTCAACAAGCCAATGGTAAAGCCAACTCTGGGGCACATGCCTTTCTGACTTCAAAATATTTGTTTTTCATCCACTGATGAATTCTACCAGTAAATCTCTTCTTGTCTCACTAATATTCATGCTAGCAAATATGCATTTCAGCTCCTTATCGAGATTTTTGTTATGTTAAGAATACCCATGGGTCCTAGTAAGTGGTGAAGCCCTTTACCCTGGCCTCCATTGGTTGACTAGTTTGGATGGTTATTTCTGTGACTCACACCTTGGCCACCATGATAGTAACAGAAATGATGAATAACTGCTAGCATTTAGTAGGAAGTTACAAAATTACTTATTCTGACAGTGTTGCTTTTAAATATCAGTGTTTCTCTTGATATTCTTCAAACAATAAAGCAAACCATGGTTATATAAACAGTTTTACTTGACTTGAGGAAGGTAATCTTAACATCTTTGAGTTTCAATCTCTTCATCTGAACCTGAAAAACAGAAAATAAGTTTAAAAATAATGTGTTTCAAAATCCTATTACATTGTATAGAGCATTGTAGGTGCCCAGTTGATGGACATGTCTTCTTTCTCCCATATAAGCCTCAGGAGGCTGAAGAGGTCATTGGAGAAATATTAGGAGGGTTATAGGCCGAGCCACAAGTAATTACAACATGGAGGCTCATTTCCTAAATAGCACCAAACCCAAATAAGTATTTTTCTGGAGTACATATTATCTGTAGCATATTCAAAAAGTTGATGTAAGTTCCCTAGGGCTCATCCTTGCCTCTCCTTTTCCCTATGCCACTATATCCAGCACTAGATATTTCCAAGATTCATATACAGAAGATATTTCTGGGTACAATTTGATCCTTATCCAATGTCAAAAATAAAAGAAAAAAATGCTTCACAACTGTAGATTAACAGGTTAAGTGTATAAAGTAAGGAACAAAATGTTGTTTTAAAGAGTAAATAAATGAAGGGTGTGTAGACATAAGCACACCACTGAATACAAAGAAATAAGGAATCTCTCAAGCCTGGAGTGGCCTCTGTCAACTCTATTGCGAAGAAGCCTCTAGAGCTGGCATGAAAGTTTGATATACAAAGTACAGAACCCTGGATTAATCTGTGCAAAAGCCCAACACTTCAGTACTGATTCATGAAAGAATTTCATCTGCCAAAATAAAATGCCAAACACACATCAATGTCTGTTTTTGGGATTAATGTGATCTATCACTGCACCTTAATGGTAAACGTGTCACAGATCTGCTTATGGATGTCTGTGCTGAAGTATGACTCGATACGGTCTGTCAGAAGTTTGGCTGGAAATACCTCTTAAGTGGAGAATGACGATGAAATGGTGATGATATATTATACCTTGTAAAGAGTCTATGGGTACTCTAGAGGGACACGGATGTGAACAGGGTCACCCTTCACAAATGGAAGTCAAAGTAGAACTACTCAATTTATGAATCTTCAGAAAGTCACATAATTCACTTTTGAAGGATGAGCTAATTTGTTCATTATGAATTTCCTCTCCCTATCCAGTCTGTTTCACTGTGCCAACTATTTAATGCAAAAATTAAAGTGATTTTTATTCTGTGTATATTGAAAACTTGAGAAATAAATATTAAATATCTAACACAAATACAGTACCTAAGCAAATAATGTCATACCCACTCAAAGGAACTGAGGTAAAAGGCAGTGCCATGCCATGGGAAATGATAATGTGAAATGAAATACAGAGGTACCAGTTGTTTATGTCAGGTGATTATAGTTGAGTGTATAAATCCTAAATACAACTATACAAAGAAACAGCTTGGAAAAACATACCTAGTAATAGTAATGGTAAGATTTTTAAACTATATTTTCCTTCTTTTTAATCATTTTTACTAATATCCAAATATTTCAGTAAATGTTCATTAAATTAGACTGGATAAATGATTGTTTTCATCCACCTCCCAAAAGGAAAACATGGTTCCGATTTTTGTATGAAAATCTACAGTTCATTTTGTGTTATTACTTACCCTATCCTATTCTTGAGTTCAAATTCCCTGTTTCTACTTTTAGACAATGTTTTGAATTTGGTTTGGTTTTGATTTTCTTTTCTTTCCCTTTCTTCTTTCTTTCTTTCTCTTTCTTTCTTTCTTTCTTTCTCTCTTTCTCTATCTCTCTCTCTCTTTCTCTCTTTATCTCTCTCTCTTTCTCTCTTTCTCTCTTTCTTTCTTTCTTTTTCTTTCTTTCTTTCTTTCTTTCTTTCTTTCTTTCTTTCTTTCTTTCTTTCTTTCTTTCTTTCTTTCTTTCTCTTTCTTTCTTTTTTTCATTCTTTTTCTCTCTCTCTCCTTCCCTCCCTTCCTCCCTCCGTCCCCTCCTTCCTTCCTTTCTTTCTATTTATTTATTTTTATATGTAATCAATAATCACTGAGTCTCACAAGTCACCCAATGGTTCTTACAAGCTAATATTCCAAGTTGATCCTAAACATATCCTGATATAAAACAAAATTTTATTTCTGAATTAGATATGAATACTTCAGTTCTTTTATACCCAATATCTATTTGTTCTACCAAATTCCCTCACAAAGACTGATGATACAAGAACTGACAACCTGACATATTTTATTGCATGACTTTTTTCTTTCTCAAGTCCCCACTGCCCACCAAGCCCACTCATTTTATTATTGAAGCTTATATTAGAAGTAGGTAATTTTTACATAATTTCCTGGTTTCATCCACACATCTTCAGATATTAAACTAAATAAATGGATTCATGCCAGTCTTAGTAGGTCAAACGATACAGAGAGATGATGAATTAATAATGCAAATAATAGTAATGAAACTGACTGATACTAATTGAGGAATTCCTAAATGGAAGATGCTTTACATGTATTATGTAGGTTATTACTACTATTCCCCCTATGTTCAGAGGAAGAAACTGAGATATAGGGGGGTAGTTTGAGCTGAAGCATTCAGACTCAGCACAGAATAGATGGCTGGGTTCCTGTTGATTTTTAACAACAACAAAAAAATCACATTCACATTTTCTTGCAAGAGGGCACCCTCTGGGATTTGAGTTGATTGTCTATATTGAATCCCCACACAGAGCAATATCAGCTGGATTTGATACTGCTCAGGATTGGAGCCTTTGCAATGTAAAAGAAGAAAAAAATAAAGCACACCCACTCCAGTGGGATTGATATGGAGGAAACTGCTTGCTGTCATGAGTCCTCCAAAAGGTCAAAATTGCTCCTAGGAAACAAGAAATCAAGAAATATATTTATGCTACATCACATTGAAACCATTTATTTACTCCTAGGTATGACTGTCAAAGCATTTTGTACTAAAAACATCTATACAATAACCATGGCTCAACAAAGTCAGGGCAAAAGAAAATATTAAATGGTTTTTAAGTGAAATTCTCTCCATTAAGAGTTCTCTTTTGAATTCCTCAAGGTGGATAATTCTCTGTGATTAAGGTGGCATCACTAGAAGTTAGTGACTCACAAAGCTGGCCCTTGCTGTGATATGTGGCATTTGTTTCCAGGTCCAGCTGACTCTTGTGCCAGGACTACAGATAGTTCAGATCACTATATGGCACCAAGCCTATTGATCAATTTAATGATTAAGAATGAAGGAAAAATGGTGACTTCCTTCCCAAGCTGATGAGCTCTTGTCATTATCAAAATAAATGTGAAAAGTAAAATAAGAATTTTCAATGGTAAATAACCTTACCACTAAATTTTAAGTAGGATTTCAACGGGCTATTTGATTGTGGAGTGCAAAATGTGCTTTGAATAAGATTGCAATGACCCAAAGATTGTGTGAAAATCTGTGCTTTGGAAGGGACTTTGGCAGCATGCATACCACTTACTGAATTAGACCCCAATGAGAGAAGAATAGTGAGCCTTCTAAGTCTTCAGTGAAGCCCCTCCTTCTCACAGCTCCTTTTCTTCTGACAGGCCTTTCACCTTGTCATCTCAGAAAGCGCCCACTCACTGCCCACACACTAGACCAAAGGCATCTTTAGGGCAAGGAAATATTCTTGTTCATCTGTGAAATGCCAAAATAAAAAACAAGGCTAAGACATGACAATGTTTGGCAATAATGGAATGAAAAGGTCCCTCTTATTCAATCTTCCCTGGCAGTGATCTTAGCTCCAAAATCGTTCCTTCTTCTTCCTTATCTGAAGGCTAATTCCCTACCACTCTTCTCTCAGGTTGAAGGGTTCTTGTAGATCATTTTGGTTTTCTCACTATTTTTCAGGAGAACAGTAAGGCTGAGGGACAGAAATTTAAATAAGACCACAAAGGTCTCCTGACACTCAGTACACTATGTCTTCCTGTGAGGTCCAGTGTCTTCTTAAGTTTCTCCTTAAAGTAGCAGTAATATGAAAGTAGATGCTTGGTATGAAAAAATCATCAAACCTAAGGGAATAAATAATAATGAGGTTTTAGGCAATATAGTTTAGGGAATAGCATGGCAAGAATGTATGGCCAACATTCCCACAGTTTGAGTGGGAAGGTGGCCAACTGCTCAATCACGTCTAATTCCATTCAGGGTCCTGGAGCTAGAGCTCTTTCAACATAGACACAGGCCCCAGTCTAGAATGGCTCATGGCCAGACTTGACTTGCTGTCTGTTCATCCTCTCTTCCTATTTTCCCCTCAACTTATCACTGTCAGGCTTTGACCCTAAAATTTCACCAATACCTGTCATATCAATATCATCAAAGACAGCATTAGTTGTTGACCGCATGTGTCTATCTCTAGCCCATTCCTCTATCCCAGATTGAGGCATCTCTAGCCAGCTGCTTCCTCAGAATCCCCACCAGGATGTCTGGTAGAAATCTCAAAACTAACACATCCAGATTGGTACTTATGATTTCTCCTTGATACAAGCTCGACTCAGGCCTTCTACACTTAGCAATTGGCAAATCCATGCTTTCAGGTGCTCTGGCCAAAATTCTTAATCATCCTGGACTCCTCTCTAAAATATCCCATGTCTGATTTCCCAGAAATAAGCTCCTCGTTCAAAACATATCTAGAACCAGGTCTCTTCTCATCACCTGCATTGCTACTATCCTGGAGTACATCCATAACATCTCCATTGGATTATTGCCACAGTATCATAACTGGTTATAATGGTGTGATGGCCAATTTCATGTGCCAACTTGGCTAGGTTATGCCATCTCGTTTTGGTCAATCAAGCACTGGCCTGATTGCTACTGTGAGGGTAGTTTGTAGATGACTTATCATCTACAGTCAATTTTTGCATCTTTGGCTGATTGTACTGTCAATCAACAAAGGAGATTGCCCTCAGCAATAAGAGGATTCTTCTTATCCAATCAGCTGGAGGTCTTAAAGCCGGAAATTGAGGATTTCAGAAATCAGAAAGAAAAATTTCTCCCATCTTCAGTCAGCCAGTTTCTCATGGGGAATTCAACTTCACCTTTATCAGAGTTTCTAAACTGTGGCCTGCCCTGTGGAATTTGGATTTATCAATCCCCATGGTAACATGAGCCAATCCATATAATCTCTTTCTCTTTTTCTCTCTCTTTATGTGTAAACTTGATGAGACTATATTACCCAGTAATTCAATCAAACACTAATCTAAGCATGTTGTGAATGTTTTTTGTAATGCAGTTAAAATCTACAATTGTTGAATTTAGGTGAAGCAAATTTTTCTGGATAATGTGTGTGAGCCTTATCCAATTGGTTTAAGAGTCTGAAGAGTATGAACAGCAAATTTGAGGTTTCCCTACAGAAGAAGAAATTCTGTGTGGAGACAGCAATATCAGCTCCTGCCCAAGAGTTCAAGCCTGTCATCCTGACCTATGGATTTTGGACTTTCTAGTCCCCACAATCAGATGAGTCAATACTTTGAAATCTCTCTCTCTTTCTCTCTTTCTCCCTCGCTCTCTCTCTCTCTATATATATGTCTGTGTGTGTGTGTAGGCTATATAAATATTCATAGATAGAGATAGAGATAGATACAGATACAGGTATAGACATAGATAGATGTATATATAGAAGTAAATAGAGATAGAGATAGAGATAGAGATAGAGATATATAGATAGATATAGATATAGATCTATCCACTGATACTGTTTCTCTGGGACAGGTACTATATTGGTCTTTCTGTTTCTGCCATTGCATTTCTGTAACTTATTCCCTTTGTGAAAGAGAATCTATTTTAATACATAAATAGGACCCAGTAGTTCTTTCACCATGATACTCAGAGAAAAGCCAAAGTCGTTGTGATGGCCTCTGGGTCTCTCATATGTCTCCTAGAACCTCTGTGGGCTCTTCTCCCTCTCTCCCTTTGCCCAGCCTCATCATTTCTTTCTATACCAGGGGTTCTTAACCTTTTTTGTTCCACAGACCTCTTTGCCAGTCAGGTGAAAACCATGGACCCCTTACTAAGTCCACACTAGACTGCGTAATATTTAATAAATATATCACACCCGCAGCTACACATCCCCACAAGAATAATGTTTTTTTTTTGAATTTCAATTCAAGCCCATGGACCCTTTGTTAAGAACCCCTTACTACTAGCAACAGACAATTACTAGGTGTGCTTTGCCACAGGACATGAGCTTACTGTTCCCTTGGATTAGAATGATCTTTCCCCAGGTTACATGATTCTTTTCCTCTTATTCAGATCTTTGTTAAGCTTCACTTTCTCCACAAAGCCTTCCCCAAAGACCTCATTTAAAAAAGCATCTCTGCCCCAACCATCGTCTTTCTCTATTTTCCTTCCCACTGTATTTCTCTCAGTGTGAGCAATTATCACTCTGTTACATATCATGTATTTGACTTATTTTCCCTCCTTTTTAAGCATGGATTTGATGCAAGCAGGCTATTTATTTATTTATTTTATCTAGTGCCTAACATATATTATATATTCAATAAATATTTGCACTAATGATGGAATGAATTAATGAATAAATGAAACATAATGAGAGTCATCTGAAGTAGTGAGCTAGAAATGAGGCAGTAATGAAGCCTTATTGCTTACATGCCTGCCTCCTTGGACTTTCTAGAAGTGAGGTCAGAGACACAAAGCTGAGATTCTCTATGAAAGATTCTGTGTTGTCCTCCATCTAGGTCTGCTGTCCAGGAATGGATAGGGTTGCATTTTCCTGCCCCCTTAAAATTAAGTTTGACCATGGACTTCTTTGGCCCAGGAAAGGCAGAAGCCTTACAAATCAGTATACACTTACCACCTTCCCGTTTCCTCACCTCAACAGTTATGGAAAGACAGAGAAGAGATATCCATCTTCCAGGGCTCAGAGTAAGGGCAACTAAGAACATAGGCCTACCAGCTCACCATCCATGAACATGGACATGGGTGTGTAATAAATCTTCATAGATTTAAACCACTGATAGTAGGTGGTTGTGACCATGATCCAACTTGGCATATAACCTCATAATCAGATTCATAATCTTTTATAACCTATCAGAAGAGTGACAACCCATTACTCTTGCCATATTCTATTTGTTAGAACCAAGTTACTCGATCAGTGGGGATTAAACATGGTTGTGAATACCAGAAAGCAGGGTACACTGGGAACCATCTTTGAAGTTTGCCTCGTGCACAGATATTCTTTCATAGCCACCATTTTTTTTTCAAATTCTATAAAAAGTGTTTATTAAATGAAATGCAGTAGTCTCCATCTCACTTTTCCAATCTTAATTTTTCCTATCTAGAGGTTACCACTTTTAACTTTTTAGTTCTTTGATACTTAAAAATATGCTTATACTAAAACCCTGTCTTCTGTCAACTTTAAACAATGAACATTAACTCTTTAATATAAAATATGAAGATTTAGCTTATTAATATAATACTTTCCCTCTTTATCCTCTCCTATTTTTAATATACTTTTTTATTTTTTCTGTTTCTCAGGAAAAGAACAACTCTATGTGTCAATAATCCTTACCCCAGCTTTAAAGTTGAAAAAGATGAGCTCCAGAGACTCAAGTGACATAAACAGATTCGCAGCTCTAATAGGAGGCAGAACTGGACATCAAGCCGCACTGCATTTGCTTTGCAAGTCCACCTCATTTTCTGAGGTGGCTGGATGTGTGGCCAAGAAACAACACCTGACTAAAAGTCTTGAGAAATACAGATGAGTTATATTTCTTTAATACTTGGCCTGTGGTGTCCGTTGGTTTATCTTCTTTTGATCTGTACCTCTATCCAACTTTATTTACTAGAGTATTAAGAATGGAAGAATGAAATCTGAGAGATTCAGGATGCCTCTTTTCCAGAAATATTAAAAGATCACTAGAGGAAAGGTATTAGAAACATTTGGCAAAGGCCTATTTCAGACACTTTTTGATTAAAGGATTAAAAGAAAACTTACCATCGGGCATGTGGAGTTAATTTATAAGGTATTCACAGATACTTCTTGGACCTCATTTATGAAATCAATTTAATTAAATTTATTCAAGATTTACTCAGATCTACTTTGTACCTGGAACTGAGTAGGGCATTAAAGGGACAAAATGATTGAGAAAAAAATGAACCTTGTCTTTGAGTAGCTCAACATTATAGGAAAAAACTTGAACAAAGGGGAAATAAGTAGCCCCTGCACCAGCCTTCCATGAATACCTAGTTCCTCTAGGGGCCCTCCAGTGGTCCCTGGGAGCAGAGGCAGCACATAAGGTATTTCCCCTGCCTATCTACCTTGTCTCCCACATACAAGGCTTCTGCCTAGACCCTTGGAACCTAGTTTCTCCTTCCCTCTGCATTCTGGACACATTTATATTCCATCCCCTTCATAGCTGGAAAATATGCTTCTTGAAATTTCTTCGCTTAAGCAGCTTTGAAAATCCTAAACTAATTGAACTGGTTTTCTATTAATCTAATTTTAGATGTTTACTCTTTGCACTTAGTTCCCTGAAGGATATTAACCAGACCTTCTCAGTTTTTCTTACAGGAACACAATCATGTCACAAAGCAAAACCAGACAGAATGGTGTAAATCTGTAACTTTTCCTAGAGACAAAAGTTTGATATCCTTGAGCGGTTGTCTGAGAAAGGAGCCATGAAGGCCTTGCACCTGCATAACTAAGTTTATTAGCCACTGACATCAAGGAAAAGTTGGATGTGCTTGAGACAACACAGGACTGAGAAATTGCATGTACCCTCCTTACAAGACCTCTGGCATCACTTATTTTTTAAATTGTTTTTCTTCTCTCCCTACCCTCTCCTTTGTCTTTATAAAACCTAGCTCCTACTCTCACTTTGAACTGGTTTGGGGGAAGATTCCTTGCTTGCACACTCACGATAAATCACCTTCTCACTAAAAGACATGTTTGTCCTTTATGGTGAAGGATGGGAAGGTCCTGTCTATTAGAAATAGCTGACTTTATGGTAACACCTTCCCTCATTCCCAGGCACTTAATGGAGCCAGAGAAGATTTCCTTGCCAAAGGCTTCCCAAAGGGGATGGTAAAAACAGGGCCCAAGAAAGCCTCTATAGAAACTCTAAAATTACAACCAAGTGTAAGTGACTTAAGATAATCCCTTATTTTGAAGTATATAATTCTCTTCTGACCATGATCATAAAGTAAAGGGATTTGACTGTATTTGGTGGGGGCTATTTCTCAACTGCAACTCTTCACTTAAAGCAGAGGTTCTTAACCTTTTTTGTTCCAGACCCCTTTGCCAGTCAGGTGAAAACCACCGACCTCTTCTCAAAATGTAGAGGCAGATAGTTTTATGACAGTCAACATCAGCTGTCTTTAAGTTAAATTTTAGGATTATCCAAAATTATGTTTCATAACTTTCCCATAATTTCAATACTGTACCTGATAATGTAACATGGTTCAACATCTGTTCAAACAGTCATTTTTGGCAAATGTTTATAGAGTAGAGTTTTCCCACGGCGTCATGAAACCATCTCCACCATCCTTACCAAACTTTTTGCAAGCAGTTATCCACTGCACTCAGGACATGCTACATCAAAATAAAAATCATACTAAGTCCACACTATACTGTGCATTATTTAATAAATATATCACAACCGCACCAACATGTTGCCACAAGAATGTTTTCTTAATTTTCAAATTAAACTCACAGATACCCTGAAACCTTTCCACGGACCCCTTGATTTGAATTTTCAATTCACTTGCGTGGACCGCTGGTTAAGAACCCCTGACTTAAAGAAACATGATTTAAAAGTCATTTGGATCATTGCTATAGAAATGTTCTTTTAAAAACACGTTTTATAATGTTTATCATCTTATTTAGCAAGGATAAATCTAAGAGGCAAGATAAATATAATCAAATAAATGTTTTAAAAGCAATTCTTAGATCAAAGACCTTAAAAAGGTGAGTTGTATTTTTTCATCAGAACAAATATTTCCACAACTTACATGTTTCTTTATAAAAATGCCCCTAATAATATAGGGATTTAGAGAGGGTTAAACTAATAACATTCATCACAATTACATCGAAAAGCCAGTATTAATTGGAAAATGTGTTTGATCTCCAAAGTAACAATCCATTTCCCCCTTATTTTACATAATGAATTTAAATATGCACTTGATGGAAAAGGAGAGCAAAAAGAGGGAAGAAAATTATGCATGCTATTTATGTGTATATGAGTTACAAGGACAGATATTATTATCTGCACATTTATTAAGAAATCTTTTATATTTTCTTTGTTCCTTCTGTAGAGTCAATCTGACTTTGTGTTTGTAAAATAAAAACATTGCTGAAAGTTACATAATTGAACAAGAAAGCGTGGTGCTATTTGCGAAATGAAACGAGAAAGTTTATTCACCTGGAACTAAGTTCCACAATATATATCTCAAAGTCAATTAGTCTGGGCTGTGGAGAGGAAGGGGCTGGCAGGAAAATTGTATGAATGTTGGTATTCATTCACTAGGAAGGCTACCATGTGGCCATCATAAGTGGGTGGGTGGGGCTATTTAACAATCAGAGCATCTGTTTTGTTATAGTCAAAGCACAGAATAAAATCCCAATTGTTAGTCCAGCTATACATAGGATTGGTGGTGATAGCATGATGCAGAGGCTGTTTTTAACAGGTGTTTTTGTCTAAAAACAGCATACTTTTGATGCACACTCAATCCACCCTAAATATTCACAGAGCCATTGAAAGGCAAGACAGGAATAGGAGTAGGAATAGGCCAACACATCCATTTAGCATATGGATGACTTGGCCCAAGTCACATCCCTGATTTTTTCAGAGCCACGATTTGAACTCAGATCAGTTCATTAAACCCATAAATTTTTATGTGATGTTGATCATGCATTCAACTGGCTTTCTTCTGACTCTTCAGGAGGTGATTTCTTTTCTAGGATACCCCACTGTCTTCACCATTCAAAAACTATGCCCAAATATGAATTCACCTTTATGATTATTTGCTTATTGATGTATACATTGGATTTATGTCTTCAACTGACTGAGACGTTTTGGAATTCAATGATTAAGCTAGCACCTCACTATGTATACCAAGTAAATTTACACCAATTTTTGGATTGACTGTAATCTTGGTATTGAATCAAATCATACATGGTGGTTATTTTCTAAAATACTAAGCTAAATATATATTGTGATACTCAAAATATTTATTTTAAATTACTAATAGAAGTTGTAATAGTATAGAACAAAATACCAACTCTCAATAGACCCAAAGCATTATGCTTTTTCTCAAGTATTGAGATGGATCAATTTTTTTTCTCTTAATACATCCATACTGTATAGAAAAAATAATTACCTTTAAGCATATTTGGCAGAATAAAGTCCTCACATCCTGGGAATTGTGATTTCTCAGGCCAATTGACAGTGGCATGGGGATTTACATTGCCCTTTCCATGAACTCTATGGCTAGAACTCACTTAATGCTCTTGTGGACACTTCATATTATTTTGAAGAAAAATTATTATTTTTCTTCCCTCTAATGTACTCTTTTGGATATTTTTGAGTGAGAGAGTTGAAGATTCCATTTATGTCTGTCTTACTCCAAAGGTTATTTCTTTTACATTTTCTCTGTCTTACATGGTATAGGCTCAATTAATTTACCAAAGAGTTACTATTTAATATACTGTTTATCTTAAGTTCTTATTAAAAGCAAAATCATATTTTAGGTACTTGGCCAAATAAAAATAATTCAATGTTTCAGGTTTGGTGTTCAAGGTTCTCACTATCTTGCCAAAGAGATAAGATACATAAACAAATATAAAAATAAAAAATAGTAAGCACAAAAAGTCAAATTAGTTATATAACTAATATTCATAATAGCAATCAATGGTCAAAGAGATGATGATACTGCTGTCTGGCCATGAACCTACAGAACAGGTTCCACCAGAGTTCAATGGGCACTTAAGACCAAAAACCAAAACAAGCCACCCCATATAGCAAAATACTAACAGTTTATTAGGGAACTTACAGACCAGGAAGCTGTGTCCTGGATGGCCTTAGGTTGTTCATAGTTGCACTTCGGCCTGCCCAGAGGGTTACAGGATCTCTTATAGGGCAAGAACAAGGAAGGCACAGAGGCAAGTCAGAATTTGCAAGATTGTAAACACATCTGTTTGAAGTTACTGATATGTGTAGTAGGAGTGGTCCTGGTAAAGACAGCTATCTTGCTTAGGAACGGGCATGAGTGCTTTAAGATGCACTTACAGGGAGATAATTGTCTTATTGAGGAATTTATGGCTTCTCTGGTTTGTGGACTCACACTCTACACCTCAAAAAGCTTACTCATATTCTACACACTCCTCTTCCATGAATAACTCTGAGCGGTAACTGAGGGGCACATCTGCAAGCAGAATCCACAACAATATAAGACAAAAAGTACTAACGCCTATGCCTGCTACTGTCAATAGGAAAATCAGTAAAGAAGATGCCCAACCCTACTCTGTTAAATTAAAAGGCATTACTGCCCCAGGGATTCCATCTCTGGTGGAAGTCAGCAATTCTCCACACAGCCAACAGTCCGGTTATGGGTTGCAGCATCTTCTGTTGTCCATTTCCTTCTGTTGTGAAGATTAGAAACATTAACATGGGGGAAAAAACCAAAATTCTTAGTCAGAACTAACATGGGGAGGTGAGAGCCACTCAGAACAAGTCATGTTATAGGCCCATCTCCTGACAAAATAGTTCCCAACATTGGCTTCTTCCCCAGGGAAGTGTACCAAACTTTAGCTCCCAGGTAGGTCGTTATATAATGGGGCTTGTGTACTTACCCATAGGCACCTTCTACATGTAAAATAGGAATCGGAGTGATTGATAATTCCTTTCCTTGTCCTCAAGGAATAAGAATATTTATCCACTTGGGTTATGTTTTCCAGCATAAGTCCCACCCAATTTGGTGAGTGCCTTTGGGTATGGTCTGTGGCAAACTCAATACAAGTCCCTGTTCTGTTTTAATTGGAGGAATACCTGTTACTTCTATTTTTATTGTTGATGGAGTGGACAAACAGGGTCCCAAAATATTTATATGCTTATGTTTGTCCAGTCGTTAGTGCAATTTTTCAGCCTAAGCAGTGCCTTTAAATGAGGTGCTACCCTTACAATGTGTGGTGGGGAGATAACTGCTGTGGTCGTTATATCAAAATACCATTCTTCCTTTCCATATGCAGCCAGGGGATTATATAGCACGTGAAAATGCCAGACAATTTCTCTCTTGCACCCAGTCCTGGACTTGGTGAGCTGTAAAATGGGCCGCTGTAAATATATTGTGGGCACCCATTGTTTGAGTTTGCTAAAGGCTGCCAAAACAATATTCCAGAAATGGGTTGGCTTTTACAATGGGGAGTGCTGAGGCTGTGAAAACGTCCAAATCAAGGCATCATCATCAGATGTTTTGTCCCTGAGCTGCTAAAGCTGTGGGCGATCAGGCAAATAGTGGTATCTGCGTGTCTCTTCCCTCTCCTCCAAGCCTCAATGCTTTCAGCTTCTGGCTAAAGTGGCTTCCTCTCAGCTTCTGTGTTCCATTTACTTATGCTTCTGCTCCCGGGGCCTTCTCTCTCATCTTCTGGGCATTTCTCACTGAGTTTCTGTATGTCTCTGACACTTTTTTATTTATTTTTTATTACTCCAGTTTATAAAGAACTTCAGTAAGAGGATTACGATCCAACTTTCTCATGCCCTACTGAAGAGATCTTATCAAAAGGATGGTCCTTTAACTGAATCTAATCAAAAGGTCCCATCTACAATAAGTTTTACACCCACAGAAATGGATTAGCTTAAGGATATAATTATCTGGGGTCCACAAACAACTCAAACTACCACACCATACATACAGAAAGGTTTCCTGAGTCCTCATATTGTTGAAGCTTGATTTGCCCATTGACATCCAAAAACCTGCAGAACAGCTGAATCTGTATTTACACATGTTAGTATGTACTTTTGTCCATCTGAAAAAGGAAGGGGTCCTGTATTAGTCAGGGTTCTCTCAGGAAACAGAATCAGCAGGAGATATCTGTGAATAATATGGAACTCTAAAAGAGTCTCTCACGTGACCGTGGGGACTCACAAGTCCAGGTTCCTCAGGCAAGCTGCAAACCAGGGCCTCCGATGAAAGCCCGATGAAAGGTCGTTGATGAGTCTCTGGGAGAAGTTGCCTGTCTATCCACGAGCTGGGAAATTCTCCCTGAATGTTGAAATCACTTCCACTTTTAAGTCATTCAACTGATTGGGTGAAAGCACCACCCATTGATAATGTAATCTCCCTGATTGATGCAGATGTAATCAGCCATCCACGCAGTAAACTCACTGGTGATTGAAGTCCATAAATGCTCTTGTATTACAATTAGCCCAGTACTTGCTGGAACAAACACCTGGACACAACTACTTGGCCGAGTTGACACATTAGCCTAACCATCACAGGTCCTATATAATCTATTTGGCAGTTTTGCCCAGCCTGTATTCACCAAAATATCTGTCCTATAGTATGGGGTAGAGGGCACCTCTATTGAATGCATGTTGGACAAGACTCACAGGCCATAAGCACATTGCCATATTTCAAAGGGAGATGTAACCTTTTGCATATTTCCCATATAGTTTTAGGACTCTTGTTTCCTTATTTATGGAGTAGCCAATATGCTTAGTCATGGTTTTCATCAACCCATCTAATTTTAGCTAAGGTGTCTGCTTCCAGATTTCCCTGAGGCATGCAAGAAGTATGAGTTGAAATGTGCTAGATTGTTATTTTGTCCTCTGGGTTTTGTGCCGTAACCCAGATATCTTCCCACTGGGCTTTATCCCGTATGTCCTTATCGGCTATGGTTCATTTCTCCTCTTGTCACTGACCCAATAAGAGAGTCAGACAATGATACACAACCCAGCTGTGTATAAGCTCATGGACCATAACTATCCAGATGGCTCACAGCTGAGCCCATTTACAGCTCTGATGTTCTCCTTCATACATCCATATGGAGTCCATAGTTATTTGAACTGCTATTGTGCACCATTTTGGGAGGGGTTGTCTTCTTCAAGAACCATCCATATACCAAGCATCCTCTAATGGGGCTCCTACACTCTCTGTAATTGATGCTACTTTCTCTATCACTGGCATGGATGGTGTAGTGGAGTTTAGATTCTCTATATACGTAACTGGCCCCAGTAATTTATGTAACTCCTCAGATAGTGGGCTAGTATGGAGAGAACTCTGTTTTTGTAAATAAGCATGCCACATGTATAGGAGGCTAGACTTTGCACAAACACTTGTATTTGACCCATCACTTATTGACAATGACATTCGCATGGTTATTGGAAAGCCATTGTTATAGGCTCAATGTGCAAAAGAACAAGATATACGGCTAACAGTAGTTTTTCAATAGGATTGTATTATTGTTCTGTTCCTCTCCAAAGATAGGACCAGAATCAGAGTGGTATGCGCTACCTACTTTGTTTTAGCCACAGGCCCCACCCAAGCCATTCAGGGTAATTGGTAGCATCCAATTCATAAGCTTGAACTTTTATTAAGTACCCAGAGACTGGATCTGTTTTATAGCTATTTTTGCTTGTTGGAATGCTTGTGTGGCCCCAGTGTCCCAATACCACTTATATATCAATCTATATAAGGGTCAAAGTATCTGAGCTAGGTAAGATTTAAAATGTCTCTAATATTTTTTTTCCTCCTCCCTGCCCCCACTCCCCCCTCCCCCACTTGCTGTCTGTGTCCATTCACAAGGTGATCTTCTGTGCCTCCTTTTCTCATTTCCCCCTTCCAGGCTTCACCAAGATTTGATCCTAGGGACCTCCGAGGTGGGAGAGAGGCACAATGTCACTTGTGCACTTCAGTTCCTGGTTTCTGGCACGTCTCACTTTGACTCTCCCCTGTGTCTTTCTTTTTTTTTTTTTTTTTCTTTCTTTCTTTCTTTCTTTTTCTTTCTTTCTTTATTTTTTATTTATTTTTATTAGAGGTTGTGTCTTTCTTTTGTTGCATCATCATCTTGCTGCATGGCTCGCCACATAGGCCTGGCTCGCAGTGCATCTACGTGGGTCTGGCTCACCTGCTCACCTTTTTTTTTTTTTTTTTTACCAGGAAGCCCCAGGGATCGAACCCAGGTCCTCCCATATAGTAGACGGATGCCCAATCACTTGAGCCACATCTGCTTCCCTCCAATAATTTAATAAGCCTACAATTTAATAAGTCTTTATGATGAGGGAGATGGACACATCTGTACTTTACCTATGACTGCTGCCAGAACAACTTTTGTCTTACCTGATCAAACCTCCCCAAAACAGATTACCCAGGCCCCTGGATCTTGACATTGTTGATGGTACATTAAAAGGTGCTGTAACGGAGGGTTGACATTTCTAGAAATGTAATAGTATCCAAAGTAAGCATAATATCATCATTGCAGTGAAACACAGAAATGCTTGGTGGCTTTCCCAATCTTGCTAGATCAGCTGCCACCATTCCATGACAGATGCTGGAGCTATACAGGTACCCAGATGACAAAACCTAGAAAGTCTACTGTCACCTTCCCCAGGTAAATGCAAATTGATCTTGCCTATCTTCAGTTAGTGGGGTACTGAAAAAGGCATTAGCTAAGTCTAATACATAGTGGAACTCTCCTAACTGGGTTAATAAGTTATGGAGAAGCATTGTAATATATTTGGCACTGTGGTGTGAATAGTAGGAACACCCTTATTTAATTTTTGATAATCAACTGTCATTTTCCAACTACCATCTGGATTTTTCACCAGCCATACCGGAATATTAAATGCACTCTATGCTGATCACATGATTCTCACACTCACCAGTTCTTGTAATGGTTCACTAATTTCAGCATGTCCACCCAGGAGGAGATGGTGTTTGGTATAGGTGACCCTCTAGGGTGGAGCCAGGTGCACTAGAGACCAACAAGTAGCATCCCTTATAATTGGTCTCACTGTGAGCATGTAAAAGCCAAATTTATTGGTTGTGGTGGTAAGATCTAGGTCATATAACACATCCACCCTTAATATATTTTGGAGAATGGGAGAAATACATACAATATAGTTTCAGGGTATTGGGCACTTGATTTGAAATGTTAAGGTAGTTTGCACTACTCACAGGGCTTTCCCCCCATACCAGTCTATTACCTTTAGGGACTCATTAATTCTCTGGGGATTCCCATAGATGAGTGTGCATTTCGATCTAGTATCTATATGGGCTGCAACATGCAAACAGTATGTTGGAGACCAGTGGATAACTGATTCTATGTGAGGTATCCAATGACCTGCTGTAGCCCATATTTGCAGGCAGCTATGGTCCCACCCCTAATCTTCAGGTGTAGTGGCTATCTACCCACTTACACCAGACTTACTTTCCTCGAGGAGTGCTATGGGATTGATAACTGGTGGCACAGATTAAGGAGTAGACCGAGGCTGATTTTTTTCTCCATAGGCAGCTTTTGCCAGAGTCCTACCAATATAGCATTAGGTAGCTTATCTATTTTTCTATTGGGGTACCTATGACAATTAAATCAGCCCATAATTGTTTATAGGATACATGCACAGGCCCCCTCTGCCCCTTCCCTTGTGAGATCTCTTTGGTTAATTTCTTATTCCCTTCACCATATTCTTTCCATGTCACTTGGTGAATGGCTGGGTTGACTAGAATCTTAGTAACCAAGCAGCTATGCTCTCTCAGCTCTTTTGTTTAAATTCTGTTAATTCTACTAATTCTGCAGGGGTATACTCCCTAATTTCTGTTTATTTCTGAGTAGGAATATCCAAAGGCCACTGGGACCCCTGGTGGCTTTCATTTTTGTAGTTATTAATGGCTTTGCTTGTTTAGGCTTGTCTTCAATTTCAATTTCCTCCTCCCACTCTCCCTCTTCTGCACTTTCCT
This sequence comes from Tolypeutes matacus, assembly GCA_026826555.1. NCBI lineage: Eukaryota > Metazoa > Chordata > Mammalia > Cingulata > Chlamyphoridae > Tolypeutes > Tolypeutes matacus. Next base: position 5,649,745 of record JAKSZT010053840.1, read on the forward strand.
AAGGATCCCACATTTTGATATCCCAGCCTTCCCTCTGGATAACTGCTTGGAAAGGCTGCCACAGCATTTTTCACCCCTGCATTTTCACAACTGTACATGCCATTACTTCTTTTTTATTTTTTTTATTTTTTTTATTTATTTTATTATTATTTTTTTTTATTATTATGGGTAAAAATCAAAATTCTCACAATACATACAAACATTTGCAAAATGATATATAAATATATATGCATATATGTGTATTTGCTTACAAAAATGTTATATATATATATATATACATATATTTTAAGAGGTGCTTAGATTACCCAAAATATTACACGGAACCCACTGGGATTCCCATGTTGCCCACCTCCCACACCTCCCACCACATCCTACACAAACATCTCCCACAGTGTGGCCCACCACCCTCAAAGAACTTACACATCCTGGAGCCTTGCCACCAACCATAGACCACAGTTCACACTGTAGACCACACTCTCTCCCACTCAGTTCTGAGTGGTGTGTGCTGATTTAAAATGGCCTACATCCGTTGCCACAACAGAACTCAGGACAACCTCCAACTACCAAAGAAGCCCCTGTATTTCAACTGCTCATCCCCTCCCTACCCCAAAAGTGTCAAGTGGCCACTGGCTCCACCTCGTTGTTATAATTTCTTGCATTGCTAGAATCGCCATATGTGAACAAGAGAATACCATCAAGTCCACTCTAGTCCATAGTTCTTCCCCCAATCCAGAGGCGACTGGGATGGTGATGTCCACTCCAACTCCAAGTGAGAGAGGGCTTATATCCCATGGATATGGTGGGTGGGATCATCCCACCCACCATGCCATTACTTCTAATTGTCCCTCTTGGGTTTGTACCATTTTGCTAATTCATTAGTATTGTTGGAATATGCTAACTTAATATCCTTTTCTAGAGATAAAACCTCTTCTAATCGCTTCACTTCAGTTCCTGTTTTTAATTGGCTATGGCAACATATCTAACTGCCCATAGCTATGGCAGCAATTCCTCTCAGCTCTTTTTTTAAAATTCTGTTAATTCTACTAATTCTGCAGGGGTAAACTCCCTAATTACTGTTTATTTCTGAATAGCAATATCCAAAGGCCATTGGGACCCCTGGTGGCCTTTCTCTGTGATTTCCATCCCACCCCCTTCCCCCACCCCCACCTCAGGTTCTCCTGCGGGAAAAATAACACTCTGGCTGTCATTTTTGGAGCATCCTAGTACACATGCACTAGGATGAACTGTTCAAAAAGAAAAGAACTACCTCCACCCCAGACTGGAAGTTGGCCTCCTTGGAATTTTCCCTGCCAACCCCAAAATATCTGTGGATTCCTGTTTCCCTCGGCTTATTTCATTTTCGGTCTCCCAGCTGACTTGCCAGTTGCCTGGCTATGAACCTACAGAATAGTTTCCACCGAAGTTTGATAGGCACTTAAGAATGGAAAATGAAGCAGGCCACTCCAAAAAAACAAAAGTGTTAACAGTTTATCAGGGAACTTACAGACCAGGAAGCTGGTCCTGGGCGGCCACAGGACTTTCAGAGCAGTGCTGCATGCTACCCAGAGGGTTACTGGTGGGTATATAGGCAAGAACAAGGAAAGCATAGAGTCAAGTTGGGATTTGAAAGATTGTAAATGTATTCCTCTGAAGTTTTTGATATGTAGCAGAAGTGGTTATAGCACAGATAGAGGTATAAGCTTAGGAATGTGCATATGTGCTTTCAGGTGCACTTACAGGGAAAGGGGCATTTTGTCCTATCTAAGAATATATGGCTTTAATGGTTTGTGGCCTCACAAACACACACGAAAGGCATTTAAATCAATAAATTAGCTGAGTGGGCTATGGAAAGATGGACAGGATTATGATTATAACATATAGAAAAAAAAAATTCTTCCCTAGCAGGTGAATTGAGAGGAAAACTAAAGAAGTGAGGAGACCCAGGGAATGTTGGTAGTCTGATATAGAAAATCAGGACCTTTAATTAATATAAGATTTGTCTTTGTAACCAGGAGGTCTGAGAAGCCTATATATAGTCTGCTTATCTTCTGAGTTTCTGTGGGGCTGGTGGAAACAACTAAAAAAATGCAGTAGAGGAAAAGGTATGCACAGAATAAGGAAATGAGGGAGAAAGATAAAAGCGATAAATAATTAGAATTTCCATTTATATGTGGAAGATTGAAGAAAACTATTTATCTTCACTCCCTTACCAGCTTTACCAAAATGTCACAAGATCATAAAAAAAATGCATAAGCTCATAAACACAAAAACAATGAAAGTCAAGATAACTATAGGCATGGGAAATTATTAAAATTTATATGCTGAGGCTTACATTTATGAGAGTAAGGCTGAATTTCTGTAATATGGCATGCTGGAATCTAAGTCTATAAAGGGAGAAATTAAAAAGAAAGAAACATGAAGAGTTATGCTGGAAAGCCCAGAAAAATCTCAGAAATTGGAGGAACTAAGTGCCCTTGTAGGGAGAAGGATGACAATGGGTGGAGTCAAATATGGTAAATGGGTTGAAAACATACAAAGGGAAAAATAGATCCTCAGAATCATCTTCCCATGCTGACACAATGTGACTACTTCTGCAGAGGAAAGCTATAGTCAGGGAAATTAAACTATAAATACTGAATGGTGAAATCCCCCATGTCTTCTTTGTCCCATTGACTCTAGAGAACTGCCTCAGGGGTTTACCTCCACCATCTACCTTAGTCAGATAAATTAGACACTGGAAGAAAGCTTCCTTTTCTGGTAAAACTGAGCATCCTAGGGGAATGACAGATGATTACCTTTAATCATATGGACCAAGGCCCACCCAGATTCAATTTGGCCACATCTAAGTAGGATCTTCAAAGATCCTACTCACAAATGAATCCACATCTTAACTAATATTAGCATCTTTAAAAGTATACTTACAAATGTGTCAACCCTCAGAGGAATATGGATTAAGACATAAATATGCCTTTTGTGGAAGTCTTGACTAAACCCTCAACACCCAAGGAACAATAAAAAATGTGTGTTTTTTTTTTCAACAAACTTTCTAAAATATTGAACAATATTAAAATAGATAAACCTCTACCTGGTACAACACTGAAGAAAAAAGAGAAAAGTAAATACAACCACTTTTAGGAAAAAAGAACAAAGAAATACCCACGTAAATATTAGTGAAAAAATAAAAAGACTATATTATTTTATCAATAACTTAAAATCTAGACGAAATAGAACAATTTTGGGAAAATGTAATTTGTCCATATTAACTCAAGAAGAAAATGAAGACATGGGCAGATTTATAAACAATAAATAAATCAAATGAGAAAAATAAATCCATCCAAAGGCATCTCACCCATATACCTTTACAGGCCAATTTTTCAAAATTCCTATGTCTCAGTTTGCCAGGCTGCAATGACAAATAACACACAATGGGTTGGCTTGAAAAACAAGACTCAGTTGACTCAAAGTTTTAGAGACAAGAAATGCCAAATCAAGACAGCAAGGCCATGCTTTCTCCTTAATTTGGTACTGTTTTGTACCAACTGGATAGTAAGTCCTCCATCGCATGGCAGCTTTCTTGGTCTCCTTGTGTCTGCTCTTGAAGTTTCTGGTTTCCCAAGAGACTTCTGGTTTCCCTCTCCTCTACCAGCAACTGACTTTTCTCTTAATAAGGTCTCTAGTCATGTAGATTATGGTCCACCCCATTCAGTTTGGCCATACCCAAAAGGATTTTAGAAGATCCCATTCACAATGAATCCACAATTTACTTCATAATACATCTTCAAATGAATTTACAAGTGAATTCAAACCCACAGGCAGTGGGATTAAGAGTAAGAACAAGTCTTTTCAGGGGATACATAATTTAATCTACCACAGCCTATACTATGGAAACTCTTTTGGAGGATTTTAAAAAAAGAAATCCAACTCAATGTCATTAAATATTGAACTAAAGACAGACAAAAATAGTTCTAGAAAGATTATAGAATAATTTTACCTATGAACACAAATGTAAAATTAGTTTTTAAAAATTGGCAAATTAAGCCCGATAAGGTTTAAAAAGTAAAATCTATTCTTGTCCACGTAGGGTTTATTTCAGAATTCAAGGATGTTTTATTATTTAAAAATTGATTTCTTAATTTACCATATTATTAATAACAGAGTTGAGAAGAAAAAATAGATTATTTCATTGAACACAGAAATTTACCTAAAAACATTATTTAATTATTTATGATTTTAAAAATATCTCATCATTTAGGATTTAAAAAAAAAAATAAGGAAACTAGAGTAAGGAGCTTCCTTAGTCCAGTAAAATATGCCTACAATAATTTCAACGAATGTCACTTTTTAAGGTAGTACTTTCAAAAGCATTCCCTTTAAAGTCAGCAGCAAGGAAAAGCTGTTCACCTTCTCTCCTCTATTAGTGTTGTACTGAAGATCCAAGCCAAAGCACTAACATGCACACCCACACATTCATGCAATAATTAGGTTTGAAAAGAAAGAAAAAATCTTATATCAATACTGTATGATATTCTACATAGAATATTCACTATTAATAAAATAATATTTGCTTTATATGAAATAATCTGAAAATCAATAACATTTTACATCATTAGCAGCAGGTTTGGAAATTAAATAAACATGAATGACTTACTTAAAACAACATCTGAAGGTTGGGTGACCATAAATCTTGATTAACCTAGCAGGGATCCATTTTATCCCTATTGTTGCATCACCCCGTTCTAGGTTAATACTGTAGCAATCCCCAAAGTGTAACAGTTTAATTAATAAATCTTGTCATTCCATTTATAAGCTACCTAGGAATGTATTTAACAGAGGATTAACCAAGATCATTACAGAGAAAATTATTGCACTTTATTCAAAGTCATGATAAAAGGTCTAAAATATGGGCAATGTGTCATAATTAGATACTGGAAGAAACAGAATTATAAAGATATATTTTCTTCCAAGTATTCTATAAATTTAATGCAATTCCAATTCAAGTCTCAACTGGATTTAATCAAAGAACTAGACATGCTGATCTTAAAGTTCATATGGACATTTAAAAAGCCAAAAATGGCTAAGAAAATTTAGGAAGGGGAAAATTGGAGCAGAACCCGATGATATATTAGGGCTTCTTGGAAGTCATAGTTAATAAGACAGTATGCTATTTTCATAGGGAGTGGGGGAATAAAATAGAGAGTTTGGAACCATTCTTCCCAAGATTTGGGGATGCTATATTACCAAGATAGCATTGCAGACTAGTGAAGAAATAAATACCTATCTTATGCAGTCCTAGATTATCCTCTAGCTGTCTTTAATATTAAATATAGTGATTTTGGTGGTAGATGAGGATTGTGGTTAATAAAACATGTTAATACATGTTATTAAATTAGATAAATGTTCCTGGACAGGATTTTTAAAAAAAATTTTTAAGCTGTTTTTTTTTTTTTTTTTTTTTTTTTTTTGGCTGTTTTTTTATTTTTGGAGCTGAATTTTTTTTTTTTTAAAAGGAACTACAAATTCCATAAATAGCATTTAGAAAGTTGGTTGTAATTACATAAAAGTATGAATTAAACCATTCTATCATACTATAATGAATAACTGATTCCCGTTAGTTTAAATATTTCCATGTGAAAGAATAAGTTTTTAAACTTAAAATGTAGAAATTGAATACCTTTATTGAGGGTGTAGTAAAGCATTACTTAAGCAAGACATGAAAAGCATAAATATGAGAGGAAATGATTAATGAACCCAACTAAATTAAATTTTAAGTCTTCTTTGAAATAAACAATAATATATATAAAACATCAAAAGACAACACAGACTGAAAGAAGATATTTACAATGCATATAGTCAATAATAAATTAGTATTAAAGATATAAAAAGATCTAATATAAGTCAACAGAAAACAACCCAAGAAATAGACAAAAAGTATTGATAAGTTGTTAACAAAGAGGAATTCTAAATGGCCATAACTAATGAAAAATGTACATCAGCAGTAATCAGATAAATGAAAATCCAAACCACAATGAGATATCATCTTAAACTTTTCAGATTGACAAAAAATAAAAGTATTATGTGTTAGTAAATTACAGAACAATGAAATCTCAACTACATCAATGTTGATCTTTAAATGTGTTCCAAACACTTCTGATAATCATTTTCAAAAGATCTAACGTTGAAAATGCATGATCCTACACCCATCAATTCTACTCCTAAGTGCATTGTCTAGAGAAATTCTTTTATGTGTACAGAGGAATTAGGGCAAGGAGTATTTATCCCATCACTATTTTTAAGGACAACAAATATTCCCTTTGGTTATTATTTGGCTCCTCTTGGAGATGGTCAAATGACAACAGTTTGATAAACAATTTTTACTGATAATTTTATAACCCTTTTAGTTCCCATGGCATATTTTTTCTTTTGTTCTATACCTTAAAATGGAAAGAAATCATACATGATTCATTGTATAAGCTCTGCTCCCTATCATAGTTGTAGCTAAATGTGCCTGAATTTAGAACTGCCTGCAGCCTTTGGTCAAAGTCAAATTTCTCCCTCAATACACAGTCAGTGATTCTTGGGTGGGATCAATTCATGTTTATTTAAATAAGCAGTTCAGGTGGTTCTTTTAACCATTTATTTTGATTACTTTGCATTGCATCTTTAAAGTCTGGAAGACAGATACCTTATCAAAATCAGTCTTTATTTTTGGGGAATCACAAGTCAAACTCGCCCCAGATCTGGGACCTGCTCACACTAGTTGGGATGATAATGACTGTCTCGGTTTGCCAGCATTGCTATAACAAAGTGCCACAGACAGTTTGTCTTAAACAGCAGAAATTGATGGTCTCACAATTCTGGAAGTTAGAAGTCTGAATCAAGATGTCCTTAGGAGGGTGATTTGTCTTCTGAAGTATGGAGGGATCAGGAGGAGACTGGCATTGTGTGATGTCCTTGGCTTGTGGCATAGCTCAACCTCTACCTCTGTCACATGGTCATCACTCTTTCTGTCTCTGTCCCTCTCTCTATCTCCAAAATTCCTCTGCTTATAAGGACATCAGTCGTATTGGATTAGGGTTCACTGTGATCCAGTTTGGCCTCACCTTAACTAATGACATTTTCAAGATCTTGTTTATGAATTAGTTCATATTCATAAGATTGGGGGCTTAGGACTTGGAAATGGTTTTTGGGAGATGCAATTCAATCCATAACAATGACAGAGTCAAAACCATTATGCAAATGCAAAGTACAGGGAAGGAAGTGAAACCAAAGGGTTAGCATTGCATTCTTTGCTCTTGAGTGAAAAATATGAAATGAAATAACCTAATACTAATTAACAGGGGCAGGGAAATGGAGTTGGGAAAGTGGGTCTGGAAAAACATGTAATGCTGAAAGGAAAGTTGAGCAGACTATCTGCTTTATAATTTTGTAAAGGGATGATATAGTTTTTTATTTTGCTTTGTTTTGTCTTTTACCTTTAAAAGTAACTCAATGATTTATTTTATTTACTTCCATGTCAGAGCCAATGACTCATCCACCTTCACTCTCTTCTTTACTCTGTCCTTTCCAAAGAAAAGATTCTTCTAGAACCTTCAAACATAGTGTACTGGACAAGCTGTCATTGAAAGTACTACAAAGAAAAAAACATGTTAATTCCATGGGGATGTGACACAGATATTTACAATAAAAGTGCACCCCAGTGCTTAACATAACTTAAGGGATCATAGCAATGGCCAAACAAACTGTATTTAGAAATAAGTCCATTAATTAAATTTGCTGTGAGAGATAAGAATATTACTCTTGCAGAGATTGTTTTTTTAATTAATAGCATTCTATAGTAGAAATAAGCTTTGCAGCCCTAAAGAAATGCATTCAAATGCTCTTCCATCACCTTCTGAGACTCTTGTCTTGGGCAAGTTAGTTGAACTATATCTCCTACAGCTTCCCATGGAGATAAGAGTTTGCATATCACAGAGTAGTTATAAAAATTGGAGATAATGTATGCAAAGCATTTAGCACAATACTAAGAAGGTGTTCTGGGAATAGAAGCTTGTAATATCATGCCATGGAAACGGTGCCACTTCAGAAATCAGAACACTTGAACATGTGTTCTAATCCTTTTGTAGATCTTTGGAATATTTCTGGTTCCTGGACATACTTTCTCTCTTGGAAAAGAAGGGTGGAATAGGTCTGTGCTTGCAAAAGCCAGTGGGCCAAACAACAGGGAGATCCTCGCTACAAAAAAATCATGATGGAGATTTTTGGGAAGTTAGAATTGTGATTATCGGAAATTTATTCAATGCCCAACTTATGAATATCTTTGTTACGCGCAAGCAATTCCCATCCATGTAATAGATGCTGTTCACTGCCTACTAACCAGCCACACCCCTGCCTTTGTCTTTGTTAACAGAGACTGGATTTTCCTTAGAGAGTGGAATCCTTTATCTCAGAGAAGGTTTGCCCCTCTCCCAAACCCAAGAAGAAGCATTTCAGATCTATTGTCACCATGGAAACTCCATTGTTTTTCTTGCCAGTGACTGACCTAGGAAGTGGCGTGTAAGTCAGCTCTGGACCATGATAGGTGAGGTAAGGTTTTCGTATTTGGTAGGGGCAAGGGGTGGGGGAGGCAGGTGGGAGCATGTTCTGGGAAATATTTTCTTCTAAGAAAAAAAAAATTGAGCTTTGTGAGAAAAAGTCTATGGCCATCTTTTCTTCCTGTCTTGAAGTTGGTTGTGGTGAGGGAGGATATTGCCTGGAGTATAGCAGCCATATTGTGACCAAGAGGTGACAATGTAAAAGGTTGAGGATGGCAGAATAGCCAGATAGAGACAACTGCTGCACCAAACCTAGATCCTACATTCAGACTCATTATTTGAGATGATTTACTTTGTTTATTTCTCAACCTGAATCTAATATATAATTCCATGACAGCAGCCTACCTGCCCCTATAGAATCAAAGAAGGGCAGATAATCACTTTTTCAAATGTTCCTAACTGTTAGGATATGAACACATGACCTAGTTTAAGCTGCCAACCAGATGTGTCTACTTGGATTTGAATCTGCATATTTGGCCCAAAGAAGCATAGATGGTGGGTTTCATGAAGGTGCCAGTGCTGGCTGTATCTGCTTCAGTGGCTGCAGCATCATTGAAGCAAGGTCCACCCAAGCTGGGTGCCAGGTGGATGTACTGTTTTCCTGGTTGCCTTTCTCTGTTGTGTCCCTGCATGCTTCCTCAGTCAGTTCTTTAGCAACCCTGGGAAATTTGAGAGCTTCCTATTATCCTTTTAATTTATTTCCTTTTTGCTGAAGTTAGCAGGAATTGGTTTTTATCACTAGGAATTGAAAGTCGTAATGGCTGTATAAATATTCTTGGGCCTGGTCAGGGAAGTCTAGGGTAGAACTCAGCAACATAAGCTCTTGAAAAAGACTCAGCAGGTGGTCTACACTATCAACTAAGTTTTGAGCTCACTGCACTGGGTGGTGTCTCAGGACCTTTGAGTATTGAAATTCTTTCAATTTCTACTTGTTTCATGCTTCTTGGATTCAGACCAGATGCCCATTTTCAACCTCCTTATGAGCAGATCTAGCTAAGTTTCCTTTAAGAGTTCCTTCATTATACCAATCCCCGCACCCATCCTTAGCCCTCTGTATACTGCATCCCACTTTGTTCCAGTGCCCAGAGTCTCCCACACTCTCACTTAGCAGAAGCATTTCTTAGAGCAATAGGACCTGATAATAATCATTCACACTTTAGTGTGAATGCCAGCAATTTCTTTCTCTTTTAATAATATTTACATTTTGCCTCCTATTTCAATGTGGGAAAAAAAGATATAGTTTCTAGGTAAATGTGAACACCATAAATATAAAATGAGTGGATTTCATTTATGAATATATAGTTTAAGTCAAGGCTCCAGGAAACTGGGAAGGAGTTTACTTACTTGAGATGGTTATAAGATGTTATGTGTGAATGTCTCAATTGGAAACTCTTTTAGATATTTGAATGGGTTCCTGATGAAAGAAAACCAGTTGTTTGGGTTTTGAACCAAGATCAATGGGGGCATATAAAAAGGACATTTATTTTGGCTCAAACCATAAAAGGAAAAACAATATTTTACTGAATCTATCCGAATTTGGCCACCAATCACCAATAAATGCAAAAGCTCCAGAAAAGTGCATGCTTCCATTAATCATATGATCTCTGAATAGGAAAGGACCTGAAATGTTCTCCAGGTTCCCTCTAACTCCTTTTGAAGTCTTCTTTAGGAGGAACATATCAACTAATGAATCTAATCTCTGCTTAGACATACTTAATACTTCACCTCTTTATAGTCTCTCAAGAATCTTGTGAGGAAAGGGGCAGTCTAGATATTGCTTAATTGAGGACACCAAGATTCAAAGTTTCATTAGTATATGATTACACCACTTATAAGTATCAGAGTTTGAATGCAAACTCATGCCCTGAAACCAGGTGGTTTCAACCACCTCTTGCTGTCACATTTTAATAGCAGAGCTGTCCAGGAAACATTCTCAGGGAGTCATGAGTTCCAAGGGATTTCTTGGGATTAAAGGTTTGCAAGCAGAAGCCCTTGCATCTTCATATATTTATGATCCTGTTCCCTGTGGGAAATTAAAACTGTTCTCAAGGACCAGGAATCCTGTCTGGATTTGTGGGAACTCCCTGGTCCTCCAGGTAGAGCTTTAAAAGACCTCATGTACCCCTGTGCATGCTTATACATTGCTCATCAACTAGGATGAGTGCTGGTGGGTACACATGCCTTTAGGACAGGAATGTGTTTTGTTCATCACTTTCCCTAACACATACCGGTGTCTGATGCGGAGTTGCTATTCAGAAATTTTTTGCAGAGTCCCTGACAGCTAAATGCAGAATTCCAATAAGGAATATCAGAACTGTAAAGGTGAGGTGGTGATGTCTTCCTGCCCTGTGCTTTTAGAGATCTGAAAGCACTTATGTCAGCATATCTCATTCATTTGCACCTTCCTGTGTTTCTGCTTCAGCCATAAGAGATACGTAAGCTTTTTCAGAATGAACACTACTTTCATAAAGTTGGGAAATTTAGAGGAAAATAGCCTCATTCCCTTTACACAGAGCAGTGGCTGACACTCTTCAAAGGGTTGAGAGGTGCTTGAAACACAGTATGTTGAAGTAAGTAAGATATTAGGAAATTATTCTACCTGGAGCTCTTCTTGCCTTGATGAACAATTAAACTTCATGCTGACTTTAAAATTGCAGGAGTGGGTGAACCAAATTGCTTTGAGCTTCTTTCTTTACTGTATCTTTCTAGGCAACAATTTGGAAGGAAAGTAATCGTGCTTTTTTTGAGATATTCCACCACTGTGAATTATTAAGATGCTCTATGGAAAATTATCCCTTGAAGACAATAGTGGGTATTGTGTAAAAAATGATTGCTGGAAAATATTACATAATTAAAAGGCAATTTGTAAATATGGTGGTATGTGTTGCAGTTGATTCTACACCATATACCATTTGAAAAGTGGCTTCCATTGAGAAATTTGTGAGTAAACACAGGTTTTGCAGATAAGCAAACCTGGGTTCAAATCTTCCACTGTCACTGACAAGCTGGGTGGTCTTTTCAGAAAATTTCATCTTTCTGCATCTTGTTTTCTACATCCTTAGAGTTACAATCATATTATTTAGCTCCCCGATTTGCAATCGAGATTAAATGAAGTAATGTGTGCATGTAGTTGCTAGCATAAATCATAAGATTTGTTTCTTCACATTACTGAGTAAAAGGCCATTAAATGTTGATGCTGCTTTGTGGTTAGATAGAGATAAGATGACATGACAGAAGGGGTGCAGTCTGTACCATGTGAACTTTGATAAGTTTTCAATCTCTTAGCACCTGGTACTTTTCATCTGTGGATGACAATAAGGTTGATGTGTGTTCTTAGCCCAGGGCCTGATACAGAGTGAGCATGTTAGAAAAAACTGTTCTGAGCTTGCTGGATTTAGTGATATACATCACTGGTGGTATTAAGAATTTTGATTTGAAATGCATAAAATCTTTATGGGGAAGCAAGTATGGTGTAATGGAGAGGGTTCTGGGCAAGAAGTCATATTTCTCCCATAGTAATCTTGTTTCTGTTTTTTGTTGGTTATGTGATCTTCTGCCTGAAAAGGCTTACTGCTTTTGGCCATAGGTTTATGTGAGGTGGCTTACTGCAAAACTGTGCAATTGTCCAGTTGGAGATTTAAGAAACTCGGCTTGTCTCCCTTGTGCCACCTCTTTAATTATTTTCTGCACCAGCTTCTGCCATCCTTGGAAGATAATGAATTAGGGAACTTGTTTTAATAGATAAGTAAATGCCCATTTTATTCATTTTTGCAAGACCAATAGAATGGAAGTTGCACTGAGCGGTAGCTCTCCTGTAACTCTCTCCCTCAAAACTGGGAGCTGGGCTAAAAACTCATCCTCAGGTCACTATTCACATGCCTTCCACCCCCCAAGGTAGATATAAATTGCAACTGAAAGTCTTGACCACAGTTAGGGCTCCAAATGATGGCCATGATTTTTTTATTTATTTATCCCATTCATATACCTTCATAGTATAAGAATGTTGAAAATTCATAAGAATAGTCATGTAGACATTTGTCGTTTTCTAATTAATAAAGACAAACACATCAGATTGAACAGTTTCTAAATTTGAAAAAAAGACATCATGGTAGTTACAACCAAGCATTCTAACCCAGCACAAGCCTTCCAGTACAGTTTGGAGAGACAGGGCTCCATGTTGGCTTCTTTTTTGTCTGTTTATTTAATCATGCCCAGATCCAGCCTTATCTCCACCTATGGAAGACAGGCAAGAAGCATAATAGTTAAGAGCACAGATTTGAGGGTCAAACAGATGTAGGTCATGATCTGAATTTGTCACCTAGAAATTGTGTAACCCTGAGAAAGTACTTATCCTTTGAAGCTTCTGTTTCTCTGTCTATAGAATCAGAACAACAATGAGTATTGAAAAGGGCCTCTGGAAAGATCAAATGAGATCATGTATTAGAGGAATTTTTATTGTTAGTATCATTATTATTATGAATTTTATCATTATATAAAAAAGAATTGATTGTGGAAGCAAAAGAGGAAAGAAGAAGTATAAAGCTAATCTAGCCAGGTCATTCAAACTCCTGAAACAAAAGTGGGTGCAAATAAAAGATTATATTATTAAAAGATCTACTAAAGCTTTATATGCAGGAAATTTCACTGAGTGAGCTGCAGACACAAATGAACACATTCTATTCGACCTACAAAGTGTAGTCTGTAAAATGCCTTTGGAAGGAAGCCATGGTTGGGATTTTTGTCATGCAGCCATATTATAGGGCAATCCATTCTGGTTTTAAGCAGTGCCATATGCAAGTAATCAAATTTTCCTTTGTGTTAAGGATATTTTTATTTTACTTTCAAAATCCTTTGATTTGGGTTGGTATAATAAACATCAGCTATCAGTAGGCAAATATTATCTAAATGAACCTCATAGAAAAGCTCCTTCCCCCAAAGTCCCACTGCAATTGTTCAAAAATGGACTTTACCTCCTCAGAATTTTCACTTCCTTGCCAAGCACAGGTGGGGATGCCTTGGGGCAGCTGTGTCCTGTCAGCTTTGCTGACATGACTAAATTCCTAAGCAAGAGTTTAGGAGGAAAAAGAAGGATAAATCCCCAATTAAAAATGTATGGGGAGCCTGGGCTCGGCAGAATGCAATTACTCAAGTTGGAAAAGGGCCAAGATATCAAGGTTAAGAATCACGCCTGCCACAAAAATTATATATGTCTTGGGACATTTTAATGATCACTTTCTTTCAGAACATCAACACCCACTTTCAATCCCCAAACCCCCAAAGAGGGAAGAACTACATGGAAAGAGCCATCTTAGCCTAGTTTGGTGGGGGTCTAGAGGGAATTTGGCATGGATCAAAATGCTTCAAGGACAAAGACGCTGTTTTCTCTAAGTCCATAATATCTGCAAGAAAATGAAAGCCTCAGTCTCAGAGATGAGGCACCTTCTGTAATCTCTGACTCTCGAGTGTATAGAGAATGCTCTTGGCAGTTCTCATCATCACAAATTCCCCCCAAGCAAGGTGATGTGTGATGTGCCCTTTGTTCCTCCACTGGGCTAGGCTGAGTAGGGATTGTGTCGAGGACGAGCCAGTCTGCCAGGCTTTGCAGGCATTTAGGCAGTTCCAGAGAAACCTCCCTTCTGCACACTGTCACCTTGTCGTGGAGCTCAGAACGGTAAGACTTTAAGAGGCCACCTTGAGGGAAAGCAAGGGGTATTCATTGAAAGCCACCACCTCAAGATTATTCTGCAGAACAGAATCTAAGTTCCTTAGGGAGAACAGGGGGTGAGCTGAAAGTTATAATTAATCAGGAAGGGGATTAGTAGATACATTTCAGCTGGCACATTGTACCCCGGGAGGATTTTATGCTTGGCAAGTCATGACATTATAATCTGTGCAAGGCAATGAGTTGCTGTGTGATTGCAGGTGACCTTAAGTGTGACTGCAGAAGGGAAGAAATGAGTTAGCCTTACCAACCACAAGCAAATAGAATGGGAAATATATATTGTTTGAATTGGTGATATCTATCAATGGCTTAAGTGAAGGATTTGTGATATTTTCCCCAAATCTGTCATGAAGAAGATGTGGTGGCTGGTACAAGGATGGAATCCCAGGGGCTGGAAATTCATAGAGGAGCCTACATTGATACAAAGAAGACCCGACTTTGTGTAGTGAACAAATATCCATGGAGGGTCGGGATGGCACCAAATCCACAGGAGTTAAAGCCGAGATCAGAGTCCAGGGTGCCAGGATTGGGAATTGGCACTCTGGAGATGATGCAGTAGGCACATTGGAATGAAACAGGGATTTTGCAGATAGGTTTGGAGGGGAAGTGTCTCTGAGTGCTGCAGAGTCTGTGAGGACTAATTTTCAGGGGCTGCAGAAGCTTATATTGTAGGTACTTCAACCTGGCTTAATGTTGGAACTGGCATTCGGGATCAGAAAGGTAAGCAAGCAGAGGGCCATTCTTTGCTAAATATTTCTTAGTATTTCTTGTTTATATACTGCATTATTTTTAAAATTTCCAAATCAAGAAAGAATTTTAATAGCAAAGTAATCATTAAGGAACATGGACATCTTATTAGGAAAAAAATTTAAATGTACTACAGGGTTTTCTGATAATTGTACAGAAGATAGGAAAGGAATTTAACCACATTCAGTCCTAGAATAATTTCAAAGATCCCATAGGCTCATTTTCCTATAATAACATTCACTATTTATATACTGTCAAAAACATCATCCTCATCATCTTAAAGAAAATCTCAGGCATTAAATGAACAAGATATCCCATTTTCATATTTAAAATATACTCAAATAATATTCAGTTACATATTTGTTTAGAAAAAGTTTTCTAGGATCTGCCTTCCATCCATTGCTGTGAATATCCATTCTCTTCTCTGGCTTCATTTTATGCCCTCATACTCAGATTCCAACTTTGTCTAGATTCCTGAGGTGATTGTATTGGTTTGAAAATAGATCTATCTATATCAATTAGAATTCATGAAAAGTGGAAATATTTGGATTCTTCTCCTCAGCTTCATTTTATGAAGCTAGAAGACAAGCTATTTGTAGGATAATTGTTGATTGTAGTTTCCTTACCAATAGTTTTCTATATCAAACTGGTTTTACTATCATAGTAACCAAAAAAAAAAAAAGGACAATTTATGAAAATAGTATCTTGTGGAAAGGCTTTGACTTAAATCAAATCTCATGTATTTCATTAAAAACTGGCAAAATAATATCTGTTTTTGAGACAATTGGGATAATTAAATGTGATTCTTTATGAAAAGAGCTTGGCACATTATAAGGCCTCAATACATCCTGGTTTAATTTCTATTCTCTTATACTTTTCATACCCAAAACAATAGGAAAAAATATTTTAAAATACCCAAATGATAACTAGGCAGGGTCTTGAAATGATATTCAATTCATTTGAGTTACAGAAGAAAATAAATTCCTGGGTTGCAGTGTTCTTTCTCATAAGCCCAGAATATTCACTATAGCATCTGAAAGTGTGTTGGAAAACTAAGCAGGGGAAAAAAAGATAAAAATAGCAAATATCTACTAGAGTCAGGATCATACATTTTGACATGCTAATGGAAACTATATGACATTATAAGCTTGGAATTCACATCCATTCAAGACTTGGAGTGGTTGAAAAAGAAATTCACTTAAACATATGGAACTGTGAAACTAACTGTCAGGTAGTTGAAAAATTAGGAGCACCTCAACCATCTAGATACATTTCTTTGGATAATAATAGCCTCAATACTAAAAGTTTGAACATTACTACTAAGTGTTCCTCAAGAAGTATGTGTTCTCCCACCAGGTCACACTGATAAACTAATAAGGGCTCCTTCCTATATTGATATTTCTGCATCATATCCATTTATTTTCTTAACTATCCTAACTGAGAGTTATTGGAATACTAGCAAATAAATCAAATTGATGAATGCCTGTTTTTCTGATCACTGTTGTGAATTATTTAGGATATAAAAATGAAAGACACTACTGCTAACATTAAGTCACTTGCAACCCAATTGCAAAGATAAAATCATCAGCCTAGATAGACCCATATGTGTAGGAATGGGGAAGATATGAGAGATCATTTTCTATTTCATTGATTGTCAAGGCTATTTCATTGATTATCCATTTCATTGATTATCTATTGTCTTAAGACTTATATGGATGGGGTTTGGTCTATTTCTGCCAGAATCACCTGGAAACTAATTATAAATACCCTTTACTATAATTAACCCCCCTGATATTCTTTTTGATAAAGAGGTTCCAGATGTTGTCATTGGAGACCCTGGAGAGATTTTGGAATTTTCAATTAAGTGAGTTCCATTAAATTCTCATTTTTGCCTAAGCCCGTTTTAGGGGGAATTAAGTCTCCTGTAACCAAAAGAAGTCCACAACATTCTAGGTGGCTCTCTCCACTCCCAAAATTGGAACTCTTTTAGGACACTGTGCTTTGGTCATCTTTGTGCCTTACATCAGTGGCCAATGTCTACAAAGCACTTATGATATGTTTCCTGAACTGTACTGAGAATACAAGCAAATGTCCAAAAGCAAGATTCTGAATATGACTTGCATTCATTGTTCAGACTAGGGAGCAATCATGCCATGTTGCACTGTTCAGAAAGAGGGAAGTGACAGGTATTCACAGAAGTGATAATAGATGGAGTTTTGAAAGAAAGCTTCAATGAATTCGATAAATTTTGAACTGTACCTTGATAGGCAAAATTGAAAAGTGAACAGAAACTGAAAGGCAATAAAGAAAGAAATGGACACTCCATTTCTGTGCAAGCTTAGGGGAGGTAGTCCAGCCAGGCATTTGATGCAGCACTGGTGAAAAAGGTGTGTCACAGATGGAATGGACAAATTACCGAGGGCTTTGAAAACTAAAGAGGTAAATATGGAGAGTTACAAGGAGCCCAAAAGAGAGTCAGGAAAGGAAAAACACGTCTGAAATCTCTTAGGACTCATCACCCATTTCTCCTCTATGAAAAGATATTGAAGTTGACAGAAGGGGGTGATAGGAAGCAAGTGAAAGGCATGAAAAAGATGTAAGAGATATGGGTAGAACTCTTTTGGCAAAGGTAAAAAGGAGTAAGGAGACAAAAAGAAGATGAGACATTAAATGAGGAAGGATGTGAAATTGACACTGAATATTTTCAATATTGAAAATATTTGGTTAAGCAAAATAGTTATTTCTAGGAGCCCACAGTGTAATTTAATATCTGTGTGTGAATAAACACAAATATATATACATATTTTTGAAACATTGTATTGCATAAGTAGGAATCACAAAAAAAAAAACAGGAAAATAAAATAATGGATTTTGATGTTTTTCCTATTAAAACCACATCCAGTGGTATAAACATGAAAGTAGCATAATCCTTATATTTTTCTCTCTCTGGATACCTGAAAGTAGATGGCTGTAAGGACATATAAATAGATGATGATGATTATGATGAAGACAGACAGACAGACAGATAGATAAGAGAGAGAGAGAGAGAGAGAGAGAGAGAGAGAGAGAGAGAGAGATGATAGGTAAAAACTCCATACACCTTATTGGCAATGGAAGTTGCAGCATTAAAAGTCATGTAAAACTTGAGATTGGACAGAAGTCAGAAGAGAAGAGGAACAGGCAAATCTAAGGGGACTCAGTATGGGTGCACAGACCTCGCACAAATTTGAAACCTGTAGTAAATAGATAGTAAAGGGAAATCCAACAATGACAAGAAAAGTCATTAAAAACAATGCTGCCTAGTATTAGAACAAAGATATCTTATGGATAAATATGTAAAAACGTGGCAAAATGAACCAAATGATGGACACTCATCAAGAATCACTTCCACATGCATAAAACACTCAATGAAGGCATGGTTTCTCTGAAGGACCACAACAAACTAATGAAGGAGCAAGGAGAAAAGATGGCAAGACAAAAGGAGGAAAGAAGGAATTAAGCTGATAGAAGAACAAGAAATGTCACGGAAAAGAAGACAAAAATGAAGATACATGTAATTATATATATATATACACACACACACACACACACACATTATGCAGGAAATGAAAATACAATATACAATTGGAATTTCCAAAGAAGAAAATTAAAAATAATATATATGCAAAATATGTTGCAACATTTCTATTCCATGTTGTCTGGAAGATGCACATAGAAAACTAAGGTAAGAAAGGGGGAAAAAAAAAAAAGAAAAGGTGTGGGTTGATAAAACTTGGAAAGAAAAACCTGTCATTTTTTTACTGATAATATAATTTAATATAAATCTAGAAATAACAGTTAAAGTCTTAGAATTAGTTAGCATCTTAGAAAGCTTGGTAGATAAAAATCAAAATATAAAATTAATTTTGTTGCTATATACCAGCCCTATATGTTATATAATAAATGTGAGAAAGATATACATACACAAATGAATATATATCTTTTTATATATATCACCTATACTAGCATAAAAATGTCAAGCACCCAGTAATATATCTCATTAAAAATAGCAGTATCACTGAGGGGAAATTTGAGAGATCATGAATATTTAATATCATCTAAAGAAATGAGGGATTGGACAATGTTGATGGATTGCATAAGTCAAAATTAAATAGAACGTAATAATCTCTATAGAATTTATTGATCAATGAAATTCCAATAAAAAGCAGTACAAATTTTGTTTTATCTGTGGGTGTGCATGTTTTTAAAGTAGATTCTAAAATTTATGTGGAAATGCAAAGAGCCAAAATAAACATGACATTCTTGAAGAAAAAGAACAAATGAAAGGATTGTTCTATCAGATATTAACATCCATAATAAAGTCCTGGTAATTAAGAAAGTGTGGTAATGACACAGGAATTAATAAATAGACCAGTGGAACCAACTGAAAAGCCTTGAACTGACACAGGTGTGTAGACACTCAATATGTGACAGAGTGGCAGTGCAAAAAACTGAGTTTTTTTCCAATAAAGAGTAATGGGAAAATTAAGCATCTCATTTTTTAAATAACTATTAATTGAACCTCTTTCCCATTCCATGCTCGGAAATCAATCTCAGTCCAATCATTGATTTACTTTGAAAGGGAAAACCATTAAGCTTTTATGAAACAGTGAAGAAGAATATCTATATGATACTGCCTTTGAAAATGACTTATTAACCAAGTATAAAATCACTAATCTATAGGTAAAGATTGATAAATTGTGCCACATTAAAAATTAACTTGGTTCATTAAAACTCATCAAAAACTATGTAGGTGGGGAAGGGGAGGGAGAGAGAAAGAAAGAGAGAGAGAGAGAGATCTTCGTGGACAAAAGACTTCAATAGACATTTCCTAAAGGGAGAACTCTGTGAACATCACATTGACAATAAAGTCATGAAAAGTGTTCAATCTCGTTAGTTCTTAGGGAAATAAAAATGAAAACTACAAGGAAAATCACTACATACACACAGATTGGCAAAGTAATAACTTACAAAAAGAGAACAAAATAAAATAAATTCTGATAATACCAAATATGAAGGGGGGTGTGCAGCAATAGAAACTCCCAAGTACTTCTGGTGGGAGTGTAAATTGGATCATAGTTTGGCATTATCTTATATGAATTTAAGATACACGTGCTCTATAACCCAAAAATGCAACTGCTAGGTAGTGCTCTGAAGAAACCCAAGAGCATCAAGACATTGATACAAAAATGCCCAACTTGTCCAGAGCTGGAAACAATTTACCTGCAAGGTCTTTAAGAATAGAATGCATAAATAATTGAAAATATTATAACACAAAGGAAATGAATGAACTAAAGCTATTTACAAGAGCAGGATGATGCTTACAAATATAATACTGAGCAAAAGAAACAAGATGCAAAAAACACATACAAAATTTATATAAAGATATTATAAATAGTGGAAAAACTATGAGGTTAAACAAGGAGATGATGAAGTTTTTATCATCTCCTACAATAAAAGACATATCTGGTTGTATTAGTCAGGGTTTGTTAGGGAAACAGAATCTGAAGGAGATATTTGTAAATATAATGATGTGTTTGTAAAAATTGTTTCATGTGTATAGGGGGATTCAAAAATCTAAATTCCATAGGGCCAGCTGCAAGCTGGGTACTCTGATGAAAGTTTTCAATGAATTCCCCAAGAGAGGCTGGCTGACTGAAGTAGAGATGGAAATTCTTGCTTCTGACTGTTAAAATCATTACTTCTCCTTTTAAAGCCTTCAACTGATTGTAGGAGATATCTCTCATTGTTAAAGGCTATGTCCTCGGTTGATTGAAGATGTAATTAGCCACAGATGCAATCAACTTTTTGATGATTTAAGTCTTTGAATTATCCTCACAGTAACAATCAGGCCAGTGCTTGCTTAATCAAACAACTGGGCACTATTACCTGGCCAAGTTGACACATGAACTTACCTAACCACCACGGTCCACCTTTTGTAAACTTGGCAGCCATAAAAAGCATCTTAAACTATACTTAATCTCTAAATAAAAAATAATAATAACAGTCATACTTTTCCCTGACAATATTCAACTGCCCTGCAAACAATCAGAAATGCACTAACTCTCTCCAAAATAAGATGCAAGTCCTTGAGCAATATTCACTTTTTAACTTGATATCCTATAACTTAAATACTAAGACATGAAACTAAAAGGACTTTGTGTATATGATAAGAAGAAAAGATAGGGAAGAAAACAAAAATATTTTCTTAGTTTACATATACAAACATACTCATAAAAGAGCAAGGGAGAAGCATCCATAACCATTCTGTAACTAGTCACGTGGTCATAGTTTGTATTTATCACCACCTTCTTCCACTACCCATTCCATGTTCCCTTTACCCTCTGCAAGCATTTCACCTGGCCGTGGTTCTTTGCCTGGTGGGGTGACCCAAACCTTCATTCCTGAAGTTTCTGGGCCATTGTTAGTCCTGCCTGGATTGGGTTGTTGCAGTTTTCCATTGATTTTAATCACAGGACTTGGAGTACCAAGAGACACCCTAGTGGATCTCCTATATGCCAGGCGAACTCTTTTATACCTCCATTGTGTAGTTACAGTTGTATTTCCCCTTGATAGGAAGGATCAATCACCCTGCTGATACAGTAATTCCCTTCCTTGCCTGTTATTCAGAGGAATGAGGATGCCAAAGTGGCCAGGTGGCAGTCTTAACTTCCAGTTCAATGGAATCATTGTTGTGTCTCTTGGTGGAAACACCCCTCCAATTAATATCTGTAGACCAGCAGAACTTAAGGTTGCAGAGACAGGAAGCACAAATTTTCCAGTGGATTACTAGGGGTAATTGTGAGTGGTGCCACTCCCATTTCCCATTCCCACCCCTTGATTCCTGGTCCCATGAATCCTGGCTATGGGAAGGAATAGTACCATAAAGTGGAGGCGTGCATAGCCTCCTGGAGAACATTTCCCCAGCCCTGCAAAGTATTGCCACCTACGTAGCACCATAATTGAATCATCCAAAGGCTATTCCACTGTTCTATTAATCCAGCTGTTTCAGAATGATGGGGAACATGTTAAGACAATTGAATTCCATGAGCATGTGCCCATTCTCACATATCATTTGCTGTGAAATGGGTTCCTTGATCAGAAACAATGCTCTGTGGAATATCAGGACAGTAGATAAGGCATTCTATAAGTCCAGGATGATAGTTTTGGAAGAAGCATTGCTATTGTGTGCAAGGAAGGCAAACTCATATCTGGAGTATATGCCTACTACAGCTAGAACAAAATTTTTCCCCTTCTATGATGGAAGTGGACCAATGTAATCAACCGACACCAGGTAGTAGGCTGATTACCTCAGGGAATGGTGCTATATCAGGGACTGAGCATTGGTCTCTGCTGCTGGCAGATTGAGCTCTCAGCCGTGGCTGTAGCCGAGTCAGCCTTGGAGAGTAGAAGTCCATGTTTCTGAGCCCATGCATAACCTCCATCCTTACCTCCATGGCCATTGTGTTCATGAGCCCATTGGGCAATGACAGGTATGGCTGGGGAAAAAGGCTGACTGACATCCATAAAGCAGGCCATCTTATCCACTTGATTACTAATATTTTCCTCTGCCGAAGTGATCCTCTGATGAGCATTCACATGGGGCACAATTATTTTCTTTGTTCTGTTTTTTTTGTTTTTGTTTTTGTTTTTGTTTTTGTTTGCCCACTTTGAAAGGTCTATCTACAGACTGCAAGAAAGCAGACTCACCCATATATGTGGAAAGTCTGAGTACTTCCTGGCACTTGGAGAGGGTGGCAGGCCTTCTGTCTGGTTGCTCAGAAACAACACTGATTCCCCAATCTTCATAGATGGTGGAGTATATTCTCAGAGGATTCCTGAGAATCTGACCACAACCCCACTGTTCCTAGAGTTGAGCCTGTGCCCTGGAAATTTCAGAGATCCTGGCTGTCACCCCAATGCTTGAAAAAAGTGGAACCTTCACTCCAATGTTTAGGGAAAGCATGACTGCTGTGCAAGCACCTGGGAAGGGTGGGGCTGCCACTCCATTTGGCCTGGAGGATAAAACATGTATTTATAGATGCCTCTCTGATCTTGAAATCTAATGGAGTATGCCCTGCAGGGTTTTGGAATTGTTTGGGAACTGTGACCCTGCTTTCTTTCCAATTTCACCTATGGGAATGGGAACATTTATCCTATGCCTGTCCTTCCTTTGTATATTGGAAGCAGATAAATTATTCTCTAAGTTTTACAGATCCACAGGTGGAGGGAAATTGTGCCCCAGGACTGACTACACCTGTAATCAATTTTGATGAGACTTTGTACTAGGCATTGTTTAGCACCATTTGGGGGCTCAATACTAGCCTCTTGCTGGTGTGTGGGACAAAGAGAGGCAGCATGTGGAAGAGCCTTTGTGAATCAAATTGTGATCAAATTGCTGTGTCCATGAAGAGACTATGACTTTACCAATTGCAGCTACTAAATTTATGTGCTCAGTGTTTCACTGTTGCATAGCTGATGACAAATGCTGGTTAACATCACTTGGCCAAATCACTTTGTCTTCTCTCTTTCTTAGATAGCTTGTGTGAGCTTTACCAATGTTATCCTTTTTTTTCCTCAAAGAACCAGGTTTTTGATTCATTGATTTTTATTATTTTTGTTTGCAATTCCTTTAACTTCTGCTCTAATATTTTTTATTTCCTTTGGTTCCGCTTGGTTTAGGTTTAATTGCTCTTCTTTTTCTAGTTTCTGAAGGTGAAAGTTTAAGTTATTGATTTTAGACGTTTCATTTTTTCTGATATATGCATGTGATGCTATAAAATTCCCTGCATGCCACAAAAGTTAATAGGGTATTGTCATTTTCATTTAGTTCATATTTTTTAAAGTTTTTTTTGGGATTTCTTTTTTTGTTCCACATGATTTACAAGTGTGTTTTTTAATTTCTAAATATTTTGGGGAATTTCTACCTATCTTTCTCTTATTGATTTCTAGTTTCATTCCATTATGATCTAAGGACATATTTTAAATTTGTAAAAGATGTGTTTTATGCCCAGAATGTGTTTTATCTTAATGTTCCATATAAAGTTTAGAAGAATGTGTATTTTGCTGACATTGGATGGTGAATCCTTAAAAGTCAATTAGGTCGAATTGATTGCTAACGAAGTTCAGTTCATTTATATCCTTACCTGACTTTCTGTTCATTCCATCTGTGATTTACTGATAGAGGAGTTTTGAAGTCACAAATTATTCCAGTGGATTTGTCTTTTCCTATTGGTCTCTTTGTCTATTGCTTGTCTAATCCAGTTCTCTCACTTTTTGCTCCATGTAATCTGATGCTTTCTTGATAAGGGATTTTTATGTTTTCTTGGAAAATCGATCTCTTTAATTTTATGTAATGACCCTCTTTATCCCTGATAATCTTCCTTGTTTTGAAGCATACTTTTTTGAAATTATATAATTACTCCAGCTTTCTTTAATTTATGTTTATATTGTATACATTTTTCTCTCTTTAATTTTAACCTACAGAATTTTTATATTTAAAGTGGTGTGTTTCTTGTAGATAATATAAGATTGGTATTTGTTCCACCCCCACCCCCACTGTGATCACCTCTATTTTACTGGTGTGTTTAAACAATTGACATGTGATGTGATTATTGATATACCTGTATTGATATTTACTATCTTTGTAACTGTTTTCTATTGTTGCATTCTCAGTATGTAAATTCCTCATGATAACAATAGGCCACTAACTTTTTTTTTTTCAGTATCATACACCAACATAATTGATACTTTGCAAAACTGTCTCTCCTACTCTCCTGGCAGCTTCCTGATGGTAAGCTGCTTGAATTTTTTCATATCAGCAATACCGATCTGAGTGCCTTTCAATTAACAAGTCCTTAGTAAGTTTTCTGTTGAATGAGAAATTGAATATATGAGAGAACATAAGCTGAGGGAGGTTTGAGAAAGTAGCAGAAACAGAAAGGGGAGATGAGATGTGGCCTCAATCAATAGTAATAATTATTCCAATAACATTTTTAAGAAAAAGATTACTATATATTATACACTGGGCTAAATGGCTTACTTGCATTACCTTTTTTTTTCCTTATAAAACAAGACATGCATTACCTTTTAATCATCACAACCTTCTAAATTATAGTTGAGAAACGTTAGTTTTGCTGAGGTGAAACAAACTGAGCAAGGGCTCACGGGTTGTTATCCATCAGTGCCAAGAGCCCATTTCAAGATTTTGAAACTTGCAAAAATCAAACTGAAAGCCCAAGAAAAACTCGGTAAAATTTTGTTCACAGGACCCTGACTAAAGGCATCTCTTACCAAGCCCATCATTACACTCATCCATTTAAATGCACGGATTGTGTGTAAAGAAGCCACAGTTAGCAAAGAATACAATTCATTTATTAATGCAAGAATTTGCCTTCAAGACTATTCTTACCTCCAAGTTATTTGTAGTTCCCCAAGATATTCCTTTTCTTCCTCTGTCACCAGAAACCTGCTTCACCCTTGAGGAGTAACTTAAGGTTTGAGAAATATATCCCTGCGAAATATATCCCTACACATGAAATTCACACTTCTGCCACTATTTGAAAAATAAACAAACAAACAAATAAATAAATAAATGTTGTGCCAGGCAGGAATATTTGCTCAGATGGCCAAGTGAGTAAAATATTTATTTCTACAAGGGGAAGAACATCAGGCAAGGAAAAGACATAGAGCAGCAATAAAAGATGTTTCCCAGGAAAGGCTTCATTCACATCAGCATAAATGTTGCCAGAAACAGAATAAATTTTGTGTAGAAATAAGTAGAGGGAGAAATGTGCTAATATATTTATCTGAGAATAGGGCATTATGATGCTATGCTGACATGGTACTGTCCCTCAGCAGATGTTGACTTTCAGTGGGAAGCAATCTGGGTGTAACAGTAAGAAACAGAAGAGGGAAGAATTATTCTGAGATCGTTCTGTCTTTAGGGTCAGATCTAAAGGGAGAGGAAAAACAGTAGTGTAGCTCAATGCAGAAATCTTGGAGCTGTAAAATTGTTCATACTTATTTGCTGTTGCTTTTGAGGTCTTATCATTGTACTCTTTGGAGCCTCAATCTTCTCATCAGAGGGGTAAAATGGAGGAAATAAATCTTTCTAGATGGTTGTGATGATTAAATGAGATAATATATGGGAGCTGCCTAGCATAAATCTTGGCCTGTTAATGGATACTCAGTCAGATCAATGTTCTTTTTTATTCCTTCTCAATTAAGGAAAAAAATTATCAAAGAAAAAACTCTATATTATTGATGCTGAAATAGCAAATATCCTCAATCTTCCATTCAACCATGCTGTCTTTTTGAGTGATTTTTAGGTGACTTGTAATGTTTTGAAGGCAGCCTCTAAGGTGGTCTCCAATGACCCCTGCCTTCTGCTTAATCTCTTCCCCTTGAGTTTGGGCAGAACTTAGTGACTCTCTTCTGATGAATAAAACACAGCCCACAAAATAAGATGTCACTTCTGAGAATCAATTTCGTATAAAAGACTCCACTAGCCCTCTCTAGCTAACTTGCTTGGCATGAGGGAAGCAAGTTGCCTTGTTGTAAATTGTCCCATGTAGAAGTCCTCACGCCAATGGATTGAAGGAAGCTTCTGACCAACAGCCAGGAGGAACTGAGGTCCTCCATCCAATAGCTGGTGGGGACTTGAATCTTGCCAAAAACCGTGAGAGCAAGCTAGGAAGATGCTCTCCAGATGTCAGTGTTGGTGTGATTGGAGCCTCAGCTACCATTGAGATTGCAGCCTATGGGAGACCTGGGCCAAAATCATTTGGCTAATCTGTGCCCAGATGCCTGACTCATAAGAAGAGAGATAATTCATGCTTATTGTTTGAATCCACTGAACTTTGGGGTAATGTGTTATGCAGAGACAGATGACTAATACAACTTTTCTAGGTATAATGAGGATGCAGGGAATTTGGAGAGATTAATAAATCAACAAATATTTTTGATTGTCTCTCAATGCCCTAATATGTTACTTAGGGCACATATGCTCCCCATCCCCAGGAAGTTGGAATATACCAGGCAATGGGATAGATGGTCATTGGCACTCCTGGTGGAAGCAGGTTTGGGTTCATTGATTAGAAACAGATGCAGAGATGCTCTCTGAACTACTTATTTTGAAGTTTGGAGCCTGAGTTTCAATCGTTCTTATATATTCAATTTCTTGCTCTCATCCATGGACTTTCAAATAATATTGATATTGTGGTTTGTTTATATTTGATTCGTCTTTTTTATTACTTATTTTTAAAATGTCAAAATTGATCCTAAATATGATATTAAGTCTAAGAATAAAAAAAAAAAAAGTATTTTGACTAAAGCAATAAATTTCCTTTCAACCCACACAGGTAAATCATTTTAATGGTACGTGTGTGTTAAATCCAGGTGGAAAACACTATAGCTCTAAATAACTTGATTATATCCCTATTACTTGTTTATTAATGTTAGAAAATACCCATTGACTCCTGGAATTTAAAAAGAAATTTTATTTAATAAGATTTTTATTTAATATTATTATGTAATATCCTATTATGTATTAATCTCAAAAAACTAATTTTATTTAGTTTATTGATTATCAGTCATTTAAAAATTATGTTTACCCATGATTTACATGGGAAAGGATTAAATTTTTATTCCTTATGAAGCATAATATTGGGCTAGTGAAATTTGCAAAGAATGAAACAATTCACAAACGAGAGAAATACTACTCTACCAGTGTTTTAGTTTCCTAAGCTGCTTAAAGCAGATACATCAAATGGCTTTTGTATAAACAATGGGAATTTATTAGCTTAGAGTTTGGGGCCATGAAAATGTCCAGATGAAGCATCATCAAGGTGATGCTTTCTTCTTAGAGACTGGCTGCTGGCAATCCTTGGCCCCTCTGCCACATGGCAAGGCACATGGCAACATCTGCTCGTTTCTCCCTTCTCTTCTGGGTTTCATTGATTTCAGCTTCTTGCTTTGGTAACTTCCTCCCACCCACCCCCCGCCCCTGGTCTCTCTCTCCATTTTTCATTCTGTTTATAAAGGACTCCAGTAATAGAATTAAGTCTTATCCTGAATGAAATGGGACACACTGTAACTGAAGTAACTCATCAAAAGGTCCTACTTATAATGGATCCAGACCCACAGGAATGGATTAAATTTAAGAGCAAGTTTTTCTGGTGTTCGTACAGCTTTCAACCAACACCATCTACTCTCTGAATCCCAAGTAATTGTTTGGGAAGACCAAACAGCCACCTGGTGGTAAGTTTACTTAATTGAACCTCCTCAATCCTGGAAAGGCTAATAATTTATTTCATCAGGAATAGACACAATCCTGTTATGTAGTTACCTTTCTCATCTATGGAACCTCAATCAGCACTACTATTTGGTTCTTACAAAGTTCCTGACTCCTAAGCACTGAATTCCACACTTGACCAGGGGATCCATTTTGTAGTGAAGGAGGTACAAGAGTGTGCCTATGGTCACTGAAGCCACTCATTGTATCACACAATACCTCATTCAAAAGCAGCCCAATACAGCAATGAGATGACCTGTTCAAGGCAGAGCTGACAGCACAGCACAGAAGTAATACTTGGTGAGGGTAGCATGCCACCTTCTAGGATAGAGGATATTCATTGACTCAAAGACTCCTATATAGCACTGGGTCCCAGTGCTATGAATGACTATGTCTAGAAACCAAGGGGCTAGAAGCATCACTTACCATCAATCCCAGTGCCCCACTAGGGAACTTTTGGTTCCCATCTCACAACTCTGGACTCTGCAGAGTTAAAGGTCCTGATCTCCTATGGAATGTACTCTTGCCAGGGAACACAAGGAGAATCCCATTGAGCTATAACCAATGGCAGCTAACAGGGCACTTTGAACTAGCTCCTATGTCCAAGATTTAACAGGCAAGAGTCACACACAGCCCCAGCTTAGATTAAGAGGAGCATATAGGGCTGTGGTTGCACAATGTAGGCAGGAAGGAGCGTGTGTGTGGATCACAGGTCATCTACTTGAGTGCCTCTTGTAGCTTCATAGCACAATTGTGAAATGAACTAGTGTTGCAACCCTGGCCTGAGAAGGAAATGGTTACTAGGAGCTCAAATTTTCCCCAATGAGGGTATGATCTCACCTCTAGGTAAGCCACTGAGACCAAGAGAGGCAATATCCGAAGGCCAGGGGCATTTAGAATATAATGCAGAGTGGAGGTGGAGTAACTAGACCCCAATATCAACTGCAGTGTTGGATATGTCATTCATCTCACTAGCCTCTTTCTTCAAAGTCCTCCTCAGAAAGGCGTAAAGGGACCCCATTGGAGCTGTTCCCCAAACATGGGCAGAGAAAGGCACCAACATGGTAGGAAAGTGGACAGAAGCAGAAAAGGAATACTTTCATTCAGATCTCCCTCATGGAAGAACCCATGAGCCTCCACCTCAGAATCAATTGACGATGTCAGTATGGATGTAATGGGGCCTGGCCATTTCTGCCCAAAGTAGGATTCCTCTATTGGGTCGTCTTTGCTCCAGAGCTTCTGACCAGGCCTGTCAGATCTGACCAGGCATGTCAGGTTCTCCCTGCAGATTTTAGCTTTCCCTAATTACCCTTTCCTTTCCTTTCAAAGGTGTCAGATTTGCAAAGAATTTTGACAGCTTTCTCTGCCCAGTCATGCTTCCTTTCACTTTTTTTGTGCTCTTAACTCTACCCTGGCCTCTGCTTCCCAGGGGATCTGAACTTGTATAACCTTTAAAGAACATATCAAAGAATTTCGGGGAAATAGGATTAAAGACATCAATAATGAGCAAGCATCCTCCCTAACCTTTTAAATGGATTTCACCTTTTTCAAGATCTGAAAAAAAAAAAAAAAAAAAAAAAAGTCAAAATACATCAACAAAAAAGGAGAAAGAAATATTCAAGGAACTAAGAAGATAACCA